>CM074720.1:249389929-249989929 GCA_037306005.1 Rhinophrynus dorsalis | reverse complement strand
CACTGCCTCCTCTTCCCCTGTTTTCGGTGCCGGCCAATCGCCTGTCGAAGGCGCAGGCCCGCATACCTCCCGCCCTGCACCTGTACCATCTGAAGCACCATCAGCGACCACATCCACTTCCCTGTCCCAGCACAGCGTCCAAATGTCGTTACCCCAGGCATTTGAGCGCAAGAGAAAGTACCCAGCCACCCACCCACAGGCCATAGCACTAACCTCACACCTTTCAAAATTACTGGCCATCGAAATGCTGCCATTTAGGCTTGTGGACACTGAGTCCTTCCGCAGCCTGATGGCAGCAGCTGTCCCTCGGTACGCGGTCCCCAGCCGCCACTACTTTTCCCGGTGTGCCATCCCCGCATTACACCACCATGTGTCCCGTAACATCACCCGTGCCCTGACCAACGCAGTTACTGGGAAGGTCCACTTAACGACTGACACATGGACAAGTGCTTGTGGCCAGGGACGCTACATTTCCCTGACGGCACACTGGGTGAATGTCGTGGAGGCTGGGAGCGACTCGGACCCTGGGATGGCACGGGTGCTACCCACGCCGAGGATTGCGGGCCCTACCTCCATCAGGGTTTCCACCAGCACCTACGTTATTGGCTCCTCCTCCTCCGTTTCCACCTCCGAATTCTCTACACACACCGCCACTCCCCCATCAGCCAGTAGCTGGAAGCAGTGTAGCACTGCAGTGGGGAAGCGTCAACAGGCCGTGCTGAAGCTGATCTGCCTTGGGGACAAACAGCACACGGCCTCAGAGCTGTTGCAGGGGATTAGTCACCAGACCGAGCAGTGGCTCTCGCCACTCAACCTGCAACCAGGCATGGTTGTGTGTGATAATGGGCGTAACTTGGTGGCGGCTTTGGAGCTCGGCAAGCTCACACACGTACCATGCCTAGCGCATGTATTTAATTTAGTGGTGCAGCGATTTCTAAAAACCTACCCCAATGTGCATGATCTCTTGACCAAGGTGCGCCGCGTGTGTGCACATTTCCGTAAGTCATCTACAGCTTCGGCCGGCCTGTTGAAGCTGCAGCAGCGCTTACAATTGCCAGCTCACCGGCTGCTGTGTGACGTGAGCACGCGCTGGAACTCCACCTTCCACATGTTGGCCCGGCTTTGTGAGCAGCAGAGGGCAGTAGTGGAGTACCAGCTGTTACACGGTCGTCGCCTCTCCGTTCAACTTCCTGTAATCAGAAGTGAGGAGTGGGAATGGATGTCAGACCTCTGCGAGGTTTTACGCAATTTTGAGGAATCGACACAGATGGTGAGCGGCGATAACGCTATTATCAGTGTAACCATCCCACTTCTGTGTCTACTGAAACGCTCGCTGCTCACAATTAAAACCGACGCTTTGCATGTGGAAGAGGTGGAAATGGGGGAGGAAGAGCTTACACAAGGTGATAGCCAGAGCACCCTCACTTCGTCTTCTCAGCGACAATTGGAGGAGGCGGAGGAGGAGGAGGAGGAGGAGGAGGAGGAGGAAGACACGGTTGCCTCCGCTACAGAGGGTAGCCATGGAACTTTAGTTCCATCTCTTCAGCGTGGGTGGGCAGAAGAGGAGGAAGAGGATGAGGATATTGAGAGTCAGCCTCCTGGTGAGGACAGCGAAATCTTGACTGTTGGTACTCTGGCACACATGGCTGACTTTATGTTAGGCTGCCTTTCCCGTGACCCACGCGTTGTACGCATTTTAGACAACACGGATTACTGGGTGTTCACCCTTCTGGACCCCCGCTACAAAGAGAATTTCTCATCTCTCATTCCTCCGGTGGAGAGGACAAGCAAAATGGTGCAATACCAGAAGGTTCTTGTTGAAAAATTGCTCCAAAATTTTCCATCTGACAACGCTGGCGGCAGAGTACGTGCTACCTTGGCCAACCGAGAAGGGGAGAAAAGGGGAGCACACAGCAGTTCCGACAAAGGCAGGGCAACACTCTCCAAGGCGTGGGACACCTTCATGACACCCCGCCAGCACCCTCACCCTGATGCGCAGCCTAGTGTCACAAGGAGGGAAAAGTTTTGGAAGATGGTGAAGGAGTACGTAGCAGACCGTGTCAGCGTCCTCAATGATCCCTCTGTGCCTTACAACTACTGGGTGTCCAAGCTGGACACGTGGTATGAACTGGCACTCTACGCCTTGGAGGTGCTGGCCTGCCCTGCCGCCAGCGTTCTGTCTGAGCGGGTATTTAGTGCTGCTGGTGGCATCATAACAGATAAGCGTATCCGCCTTTCCACCGACAATGCTGATAGGTTGACACTTATAAAAATGAACAAGGCCTGGATTTCCCCTGACTTCTCCACTCCACTGGAGGAAAGCCCCGGGGGAACATAAACTCACTTTATATATGTTATTTACAATGATGGGAATACTCTGTATTCCCATTCACCCCTTCCACCCCAAAAACGGGTATATGGTTGACTCTTAATGTTCTCATCCTCCTCCTCCTCTTCCATATGCCCTGGGATATAATTTTTATATAGGGCCAGCTCACCAGCGTGCCCTGGGATATAATTTTTATATAGGGCCAGCTCACCAGCGGGCCCTGTGATATAATTTTTATATAGGGCCAGCTCACCAGCGGGCCCTGTTTGCCAATTTTTATATAGGTCAGCTCACCAGCGGGCCTTCTCATATAATGTTTTATTGGGTCAGCTCTCTAGCGGGCCCTCTCATATAATGTTTTATAGCGTCAGCTCACTAGCGGGCCTTCGCATATAATGTTTAGGATGGTCAGCTCTGCAGCAGACCCTCACCCATAATGTTTTAGATGGTCAGCTCAGCGCACGTTTCCCTCTTAATCATGGCCTCAGTTCTGAAAATCAAGGAAATTTTTGGGAGAATTTGCCTCTGCGCACGTTTCCCTCTTAATCATGGCCTCAGTTCTGAAAATCAAGGAAATTTTTGGGAGAATTTGCCTCTGCGCACGTTTCCCTCTTAATCATGGCCTCAGTTCTGAAAATCAAGGAAATTTTTGGGAGAATTTGCCTCTGCGCACGTTTCCCTCTTAATCATGGCCTCAGTTCTGAAAATCAAGGAAATTTTTGGGATAATTTGCCTCTGCGCACGTTTCCCTCTTAATCATGGCCTCAGTTCTGAAAATCAAGGAAATTTTTGGGAGAATTTGCCTCTGCGCACGTTTCCCTCTTAATCATGGCCTCAGTTCTGAAAATCAAGGAAATTTTTGGGAGAATTTGCCTCTGCGCACGTTTCCCTCTTAATCATGGCCTCACTTCAGAAAATCGATGAAATTTTTGGGAGAATTTGCAGATGATATACAAGTAAATATACAGCAAATACTGTTTGGTAACAATTTTTCGCCTAAAGTCGTTTTTATTTTCCTTTTTGTGTGTTTTACGGTCAGTCTGTAAAAATGGCGTACTACGGGCGAAAGATCGTTCCCAGCAGCGATGTTGGAGTCCAAGGTGCATCCAGACATCCTCCCTATGCTGTCCCTGAACCATTTCTGTAGTGTTTCCATCTTTTTCTGCCCTTTTCCTATGGACCAGGCACCCTCCCCTCATCAGAGCAGGGGGTGCCTGGTGTAATGCTCGAGTCCTCCCATTGACTTCAATGGGGCTCGGGTGCTCGGCCGAGCACTCGAGCCTCAGGGGGTGCTCGGTCAGAGCACCCGAACATCCGAGCATTGGGGTGCTCGCTCATCACTACTAATGACCATAAATTCAGATGTGAAGGTCAATCTATGTTTCCATGATGCCAATGAATTTTTATTGAGAACTGATTCCTATCCAGGCTTTCTATGACCATAATAACTACATCCTCAATATTATAAAAACCTGGAACGTCCTCCACGGTGTGAAGTGCAGTTTAGTAGCTATAGCCTATAGAAAGGAAAGCAGAGAAAGGAGGAATTATCTATGGTTAAACAATAAGACTTTGTACTTGTTGCATTCCATATTGCTGCAGTTGCCTGCTTCATGGAGTGCAGTGTGTATACTGAGATACTATATGCATAAATAAGCTAGAGGAGTTAGATGACTGCTGTTGTGCAAGAGGGATCTTCTAGTAGCATACACAGCTATGGATCTCAGAGCCCAGCAGCAGCATAATCATCAGATAATGCTGCCACCAACACTGTCCTTCCCCACAACATCCCCACTTCTCCAAGGCCCTGGGTTTTGACTTTGAAGAGGGAAATATTTGATTTTCCTCAGATGAAGGCAGCAGTAGAACAATAGAGCCGTCACAGCCCCATTCTGACCCTGGGATTCTGCTGTGAGTGTGCACCAGGTGCACCACCTACACCTATGTCACTCTTACCACCATCACCACCACCAGCAATAGGAAGCATCTGGCAGTGGTAGTGGTGCTGCAGTGAGTATGACACCAGATGTACCACCTGCAGGTGCTACTGAAACTGTTCCACCTTTCTGTCCCCAACTACAAGGGCAAAGTGGCACAAACAAATCCTACCAAAAAGGGCTTGAGGCAAGACCCATCAGACTATAATGTTAATAGCATGACATGTGTCATGGTCATCTAGGGCTAATGTCTGGGGCCAGGTTAATATAATATTCCATTTGTCTCCCAGCTCCCTCACTTTCCTCCTCCCCAGCCGTGCTACTGATAAACTAACCACCACTAGTATTACCAACAGACAGTGACTTTGCAGTATGTCTTCACACACTGCATACTGTGTGGTGCATTTACCACAAATGGCAATGTGGTAGTGACCAACAGAATGCAGGGGGTAAGAAAGCATCTGCATAATAGTAGGCTATGCTAAAAACATCTCTAAAGATTATTTTTGTCTAAATCACTAATACCTTTTTGAATGGATTACTTAACTTGTAAACAGGCTGTAAAAATATTATTATGGCGAACTCTTCTATAAACGCTAAAGGATAAAATTTTTAGAAGAAGTCCCAACCTTAGTTTAAAAAATATATTTTTTATAAAGTCTTATATATTTTAATCCAATTATATTCCTAGTTTTCACGCAAAAAACAAAAATTATAACAACAAAGGAATACTTAATTAATATAATTCATATTATTTGGCTAACCTGTTTATTGAAGACACTTCTTGTTAAAGGGATAGTAATACTAAAAATGTAACAAACAATATGTTGTAGGGTTTATCCCCCTGAGTAAAACAAGGGTACTCCCACTGCTGAAAGGTGTTTTATTCAAAAGTTATTACGGCTCAAAGTTGAATTTTTTTAGGTGCAGTATCACATTGGCCTGAAATTCTACAGTGGCGATGTTGCTACACCATCCTATGGAGATTTATGGCCCCAGGACCAGAGCTGTCCATAGGATGGTGTAGCAACAGCGCCACTGTACAATTTCAGGCCACTGTGATATTGAACCTAAAAAATTCAACTTTAAGCTATAATAACTTTTGAATAAAACACCTTTCAGCAGTGGGAGTACCCTTATTTTACTCAGGGGGATAAACTCTACAACATATTGTTGTTTGCATTTTAAGTATTACTATACCTTTAACTAAAAACGTACATATAAAAGTACAGCTAAAGATGCCATTGAGACAATGAACACCTGTAGTACCAGCGGTACTGAAAAATAATTCACTAGGTTAATCATTTTCCCATCCTGCATCAGATTATTTTCCATTTCCAGCGTAATCCAGTATCGGTGCATAAAACATTAAAACATTAAGCATACTCAGTGAATTATTATGTTTTCAGGAAGCAAGATCTTCCATAGAGTCAAATTCATTTACATCAGCAACTCCGTCTGACTCCATAAACTCATTCATGTTAGTCTTGACAAATTAGCTAGTGGTTCCCCTAAGCTTCCTGTAAAGTAACAGAATGTTCTTACTCTGTAGTTTCAGTTTGGATTACAGAAGATTGGTATTCTTAGGGACATGTGGCTTCACTTGCTTGAACTGTGGTTATTACTGAAATAACCAAAACCATTTCACCTTTGCTGTGTCTCCAGTGTACTTTTGTGCTGTCTCCAATGCAGTGTTTCTCCATGTTAATCATCAGTGCACACCAGCAGGTCAGTTCTTCTAAATATCCCTGTTTAATCACTGGTGAGTAATCAGTGGCTTGATGACTTTGATTGATATGCTTCTGCTTAATTATGGATATTCTGAAAACATGACCTGTTGCTGTGCCCTCAGTGACTGGAGCTGACTTAGCAACTCAAAAAAGAAGAACATGCACACCTGGTACAGTAAGCTGTCTATTTATTTTCATCGTTTGGCTGCAATGAAAGAAACACCTTTTTTAAACTGAAAAAGGCAACAACACCTCCCAACAATTATTATTATTTACCAAGATCTCTTTATAAAGGCCACTCTTTTGGTCAAAACATTGAGTAAATCATGTGTCTCTTTCATTGATTTATAAAGTCCGGTAAGTGCCTGTCTCCTTAACCCCTTAGTGACAGACAGCTTAGCTGGTAAGTCCAGGAAGTCATTCACGATAATGGAAAAAAAAACAACCCTGTCATTAAAGGGTTAACATTATATATAACCCCAGAAAGATGTGCAAGGCTAACAAAGCAACATGTTCCACAACCCTCTGGTCTTTTTTAAACGGTTAATCTATCCTGACATTTTCAGAAGTGCACCCTACACTCAGCCACTGTTCTGGTTTCTAGTTGTTAGGGAGGGGAAAGGCACACGAGCCTGTATTCCATTCCAGGTTATAAGATAATTACTGGTTTTATCCCCAAATCTCCCAACAGACTTCAATACAAAGGTGTTAAACAAAACCAGTGATAACATGAATGACCATTCAAAGCACAAATACAATAATATAGTCTCTTTTTTATGCCTTGGACTTCACTTATAATCAATATCATATATACAAAGTTTTTGCAACTAGTGGGATTGCAACAGGCCAACAGCCAATACTAGTTCAGCTCTATATAAACCTAAGCAGAAATGGGTTAAAATTGTTAGAATTTTTAATTTGGGTTGTGGATTGACAGCTATGAGTATTTATGCTCTAATTGCAGTGACTGCCACTGTATTTGCATCACTGCAAGTACTTTTTGTCTACTTTTAGTTTCCTAATTATGGACTTCCTATTATCTGAAATAAGGGAAGCAGCAAAAGTGAGTCTAACAAAAGAGGTTCAACAGCCACAAACCAACTTAGGGCCATGTGTACAAAGTAAAGTAGAACAAAAATCAACTGCACCATAGTGGACAAATAGAAATAAGAACTGAGTTAAACAGGACTTTAACAACCGTTGATGTTTGAAATGATTCTTTTGCATTGCATTTTATTTGTTTTCTCCAGAATTGATCTACTTTTCTTTTTGTGCATATGGCCTTCTAAGGGCTGAATTCCATTGCAGGTGACTTTATCACTGGTGTTATTTACAAATATCTCCATATACTTCGATAGGACTCTGTGAGATAAAACAAATGATAACAGTGATCACCTGCAATGGAATCCACACCCTAGTTTGCTTAGATCTCAAGCTTTTGTGAACTATTACCCTGTCTCTTTCAAGGCTATTTCATACAGTATTTTTGAGTATTGAATAATTCAGTTTTATGAAAACTTACACAAGAATTACATGTCCCAGTTAACTAAAGACGTGCATGATATTTTCTTCTTTATATTGTAAAATGAACCTGATTACTGTAAGCCAAAATCAGTGGTTGAATAAATGTAATTCAAACCAAATGTGCATTCTTTGAAGCAAAGCCATAGATTATATAAATCAAATTGCTATGTGTATTATAATACAGCTAAAACAAGAGAAAAAGAATACAGAAACAGAGTGGAATATGAACCAATCATGTTATCAGAGTGTCATTAACAACATCTTGTGGGAATGGTGGAAAAATCTAATATTATTTTATGCCACAATATTGGTTATGGAAACTCCATGACCTTGAAATCACTGTAAAGTGTGCTGAAAAAATAAAAATGTATTAAAAGGAATTAAATTTGAGAAAAATATATTAAAATTCAGAAAACTATGTTACACATCAATAATAGTGTATTTCTTTGACTATATTTTATCAATAGCATTTTATAAGTATAAGCAACTTAAAGGTAGTAAACTCAAATAATGCAAATTATGAGATTAGGGCTTTTCCTGTAAAACAAGTGTATTCTCAATGCTGGGAAATACATTTTTTGCAAGTTATTACAGAACAAACCTGCATTTTCCTGAGAATTTGAGATCAAGATATTTTGATGAAACTTATGATAACTGTGGTGACGACTTTATAGATCAATTTATTAATAGACCTAACAAGTTTCATAAATATAAAATCAATACAGAAGAGACATGAAAAATGAAAGTACAGACTTAAAGGGATAGTAATACTTTGTTTTATCTTTATTTTATTTTGTAGGCATTAAAAAGACATGAAGCACAATATAAGTCTTATCTCTCAAACCTTTATGGTTTGAGAGATATTCACAAGCAAAGTTTCCCCTCCCGCCCCTTTTACCTAGTGTAAGCCATCTCTTCTCAGATGTGGAATGCAGTCCATAGACCAGACAGATAACAGCAAGGGACAATATTCTTCCTATGAGAACAATGAAAGCCCTGCCCCCCTTGACAAATTTTTCAGGTTTTTCCCTTATTTTAATTGAAGATTGTCCCTCTCTGCAATCTACCTGGGCACCACCCTTCTGATCTGGATGAACAGTGTGACATCAGTAAAAGGGGCGGGAGGGGGACACTTTGTCATTGAATTACTCTTGAACTACAATTCTGACAGAACTGAAATAACACTCTCCAAAGTCCAAATACTATGATGATTAATTAGAGCTGCTTTTATTATGAAACATTACTATCCCTTTAAAGAGTCCTCACTCTCATTGTCCAAAAAGAAAGAGAAACCAGTTAGAAGTACTAAATAGTGTAGCCTGGACTATTCATGTTAATACTTCACTTTTATTAATACACTTTAAAAGAAAAAAAACTAAATTGTGCTCCCTTTATGAATTAGGTTATTTCTAAAACACCTTAAAGGGATAGTAATGTTTCATAATAAAAGCAGCTGACATTAATCTTCATAATATGTGGGCCATGGAGATGTTATTTCAGTGCTGTCAGATTTGTAGTTCAAGAGGAATTGAATGATAAAGTATCCCCCTCCCGCCCCTTTTACTGATGTAACACTGTTCAGCTTATAGCAGCAGGGTGGTGTCCAGGTGGATTACAGAGAGGGACAATCTTTAATTAAGATTAGGGTAAACCTTGAAAAACCTGTCAATGGGGGCAGGGTTTTCATTGTTCTCACAGTAAGAAGATTGTCCCTTGCTGTCAAGTGACCAGATTCCACATCTGAGGTGAGCAGTGTTACACTAGGTAAAAGGGGCAGGAGGGGGAAATGTTAGCATTCAATTAATCTTAAACTACAACTCTGACAGTATTGAAATAACACTCTCTATGGCTCAAATACTATGAAGATTAATTGGAGCTGCTGTTTTTGAGAAACATTACTATCCCTTTAATTTGTCATCACATGACTCACAAGGTATTAAAGGGATAGTAATACTTGAAAATACGTTTATTTTATATTGTAGCCCTTAAAAAAACATGAAAAATGATATAAGTATTATCTCCCAAACCTTTATGGTTTGGGAGATATTCAGAAGTAAAGTTTCCCCTGGAGTGACGTAATTGCTCCACCCTTCAGATTTGGAATCCGGTCCCAGGACCGGTTGTGCCTCTCCAGAAGTGCTGAGATCACCATCTTTAAAAAGAATTTCTTAATTGGAATGGTCTACAAAGTGTGCTTTCAAGCCAGGCGCACTTTGTAGATAGTTCCAGTTAAGTAGTTCTTTTCAAAGATCGTGATCTCGGGACTCCTGCTAAAGAGCTGCCGGTTGCTCTGTGGACCGAATTGCAAATCTGTCCACTAGATGGCAGACTTGGCTGAAACAGCCAGGAAAAGAGAATTTTACTATATTTTACATGTGAATATCTTCCAAACCGTAAAGGTTTGGGAGATAAGACTTATATCATTTTTCATGTTTTTTTAAGGGCTACAATATAAAATAAACTTATTTTCAAGTATTACTATCCCTTTAAAAGAAATACCTAGCACTTTATTACTGGTTAATTATTTGATTAAGCCAGAGATGTTACTTGCTTTTTAACCTTTTAATAATGATTGAATGTCTTAAATTCCCCCCACCTAGTATAGAATCTATTGGGAAATAAGATCTCTAGATTGCCCACAGTGGGAACAGAGAATTAATTACTTTATTTCATGAAAATGAATTGTCTCCTGTATATTTTTATTCTTATAAGCCAATGGATATGCAGATTTTCATATGATTTAGTATTGGAATGGTGTACCCGGCGTGAATCAGAATCTACCAGGCTGCCTTCTCAATACTTTACTCAGAAGCTCCCAGACTCCCACAGAGGAACAATAGCACTGCTCAAGACAAACTTCCAAGTCATGCACAGTGTATCTAACAACAATTCACTCTCTGTTTAAACTGGTTTGTTGACTGCAGTGCAGGTTCCAGGGATTCCAAGCCCTTAGAAAACACCAAATGAACAAAAAGTACCGCACTGAAGCATTGTAAATAAAACTAGTTATCACTTTATTCCTGAGTATCAAAGATAGACGCTACACATGCTACAACAGTCTCACGCATTTCGCACCTGGGTGCTTAATCATAGACTAAAGAGGCTCCCATCATTCCAATCTCCCAGGCTCCCTCCATGACACTTTACTTGTTGACACGATGATATTTTGAAGTCACCCTTTTGAATATTGTTTTTTTCATGTCGACATTTCAAAAGTACATTATTCAGACCACTAGCCATTGGATACTGCAATTCCCATCATCCCCAACTAGCCAGTGACTGGTTTGGGGATGAGTTGTAGTCCCAGCATATGGATTTTCAAAAATTTACAACCTCTACAGGGCCCTAATGCAGCAATGTGAAGCTGATTAACTGCTTTTAAAAAACATTTCATGTATTTATTTTTCAAACATTCAGTGTTATGTCAGCTCCACCACACATCCATCTTTGGTGTATTTTTACAATTATTTCACCCATTCTTCGGGTTATTGGTTTTAACAGAAGCATTTTGCCCACAAACCTCAAAAAATCAGACAGAGGCTGATTCTGAGGCAGTTCTTTCAAGCATGTCTGGTAAACAAAGCCCACATTAACGATTTCCAGCTAAGGTATCACTTGAGTTCTTTCCAGTATGATCACATACACCTGTTAAGCATTTTCTGTATGCCATCTAGAAAACAATAATGAAGTTACTGTAATACAGGTGCACTTGGATTCCATTGAATAGAATCTTTTGTTCTTGAATAACAGGTTATAGGAAATCTGCTGACCTGTGAATATCTTGGGCCATTTATTTTGCATTACAATGAAAATGGATCAGTATTTTGAATTAATCAATTTTGGGACTTTATGCAGAAAGCTGAACAGCTGCAGCTCTGGAGGATTCTATCTGCGCCATACAAGACAAATAGTAGTTCACATAATCCACACTACTTTAAAAATGTGCTTTTAACCCCTTTAATGCTAGAGTAAGCTGACCAGACCTCACCTTTAACTGGGGACACATAGGAAATAGGCATATTTCAGGACTGCACAATAATCAAAGCAGTCCTGCAGTATGAATTTTTCCTATGCGTCCCCGGTTAAAGGTGAGGTCTGGTCACCCTATGCTAGACATGTTTATTCTCCATTTTAAAACTACCCCTCACACCAGTGGTGCAATTAGTTTGCTCCAAAATTCAAACTCTTAAAGCAAAGTTTGGTTACTTGAGGCCCTCCAGCTGTTGTGGACTATAATCCCATTGATAGGCTGACCAGACCTCACCTTTAACTGGGGAAGCATAGGAAAAATGCATATTGCAGGACTGCATTGATTTCAGTCAAGTACTACAAAATGGCTATTTCCTATGTGTCCCCGGTTAAAGGTGAGATCTGGTCAGCCTACCCATTGACTGATCAGGGATGATGGGAATTGTAGTCCTCAACAACTGCAGGGCCTAAGATTACTGATCCAAATCTTAAAGGGATAGTAATGTTTCATAATAAAAGCAGCTCTAATTAATCATCATAGTATTTGGACTTTGGAGAGTGTTATTTCAGTTCTGTCAGAGTTGAATTTCAGGAGTAATTCAATGACAGTGTCCCCCTCCCGCCCCTTTTACTGATGTAACACTGCTCAGCCAAAGCAGAAGGGAGGTGCCCAGGTAGATTGCAGAGAGGGACAATCTTCAATTAAGATAAGGGAAAAAAACCTGAAAAACTTGTCAAGGGGGGCAGTACATCCATTGTCCTCATAGGAAGAAGATTGTCCCCTGCTGTTATCTGTCTGGTCTATGGACTGCATTCCACATCTGAGAAGAGATGGTTTACACTAAGTAAAAGGAGCAGGAGGGGAAACTTTGCTTGTGAATATCCTTAAACCATAAAGTTTTGAGTGATAAGACATATCATTCTTCATGTTTTTTTAATGCCTACAAAATAAAATAAAGATAAAACAAAGTATTACTATCCCTTTAAGGCCTAGTACACACAGGTGTTATCAGTCCATAGAGTTCTTTGGCTCATAGAAGGCTGTCTAGATTAGTGTTAATCCCTTAAATACTTAAGGACCTATGACGGTCATAGTACATCACGTACTTTTTACTTTCAGCTCTCCACCGGAAGCACTGTAAGTAAAAACGGGGCCTAAAATTGACCGTTCCAAGACTGGAGCAATCTCTTTTAGGCACCAAAGCGGCATGCTAATACATGCAACAGGTCACGTGTACCGGCACGCCGGCGAAGATCAAAACAGTCCTTATGGGACGGAAACGTCCCAGGACCGCTGGTCGTTAAGGGGTTAATTAGAGGGCACCATGTATGAAACAATTCTTTATCCCTTTGAGTGCCAGAGGGGTATACAGCACATTGCACAGCACGGTTATAAAGAGGTGATACAGTGGAGATGACTGTGGAGTGTCCAGCTCTGTATCAGCCGCAGTGCAGGCAGTCTTTATTGCGCATGACTGCAGCACGCGCAGCAGTCTCTACTGTGCATGACTTTGTCGTTACACACATTTTAGCGAATTGTTATATAGGATTAGTTAACAAACATGCTAGGAATTTATACATATTTTTATTATAAATGTGAAGGTTTTTCAAGTTAGTAATTTAATTATTGTTTGGCTTCTAACTGTCATGTGCTATTTGCCACAACAACATTTTTACTGAATTATTTGTAGTGGTATTTTGGTGTAACACTGCAGTTTGTATTGTTATCCATCATAGAAGTTCAAAAGTTTAGCGACTTAAGGAAATGCCTTACTAAGCCCAAATGCTTTTGTTGAGGAATACAGTAGTCAGTATTAGGCTAAAATGGATGAGTTAAATGCACTGTCATACAAAGCCATTCAAGCCAACTGTGCTTACTTAACTAAGACATCCTTCATTCTTGTTGGTGGGCGGGTATGACTGAAGGGTGATGCAAGTCACCAGTGGCCATATGTGATTGAGTGACACCCACATGCGTCTGCCAATCATTAGTGTTTGAGAGCAGTATAGCAACCTCTAACAATAATGGTCATGTGATATATGTTATATGCACTGTAGCTCCATAGGCCACCTTGCACATCAGCAACTTGGGAGCATTCTGCCCTGAATGCATCAAAGTTTCAGGATACTGTATTTGGTGCATCACAAACTGTAAAAATAAGCAGTGTGAACAGCACCATAGGGAGCAATGTGTTTCACATAGGTGTGTTTTGAACAGCAATAAAAATGCTTGGATGCTACACTCATCTCCAATGTAAAATGCACTAGAGATGACTTTAGCATCCAAGGGTTAAGGTTTTTTTTTACATAGAATTGGGCATATCTATATACAATCAAAATCAATGATTAAATACCAGAAGCTAAACAAAATAACATTTTATAAAGCTGCTAATTTTATTCTGCATTCAGGTGTATCTGCCAATACCATAAACCAATATGAAATGGATCCGTTTTTAGACAACGTTTAAAATAATCTACACTGTATTATTAATTGTGGCTTTAAGAAAATAAATATCCCCTCACCTTTTTCATACTTTGGTATAAGTTTGTACCCTATGAAAGAAATATCATTTCTTTTCTTATTTCTTGAGAATGTTGCCAATAGAAACACAAAAAATGCACCGAGGTGTCATAATACTCCACTATTAAATCCCTCAGTATTTAAATTATAATGCTATAATTCAACATCTTACAAAGGCCTATTGAGCTGGTTTAAGGCAGGATAAAGAAACAGTCCCATTTTCTCAGGAGTAATGCTATAGCAACTTGAAATGAATTTAGGGTCAGAGAACAAGCTGTTTCCCAGCTTTGTTTGTATTTCCTGGTCTGAATTAGAAAGTGCAGTAATACATTTACCAAAATAACCGACATTTGAGTTATTTTGCATGCTAGCACGCTTGTCTTGAAGTATTGTTACGTTAACAAAACAAGAAGGCTGACATTTGTATTTGTGAAGTGGCAGTGAGTGGATGAGTTTATATTAAGAGGTCTTCTTTTGTTCTTCCGCACTCCAGCATGAATTAACTCTCTGTGTTCCAGAAGGATATGCACCCAGTGAGGTTGGACTGTTCAAGTGCAATAATTTCTTATGGTTTAAATATAGGCGTTCTGGGTTTATTGGTTAAAAGAGAAGATTCCTTTCTATTCTTGAAATTGAACAAGAAGGCAGATTTGCTTATTTTTTCAAAGAATGTGTATTTTTAACATAAAATGCAAGTTTAGAAGTAAATTTAGGCCTGCGAGTGTTTGTTTTGCTAGAACAGTAGTGCATCTATGTTTTCCTGTAGCTGAATCCTATTGGGTACGTTAACCCTTTGAGTTCCAGGGGTGTGTGCTTTGCAATGCATTGCACACCCCTCTAGTTCTTAGGCTTAAAATATACATGGACATTTAGATGCTAGAGAGATATCCAACTCATCCTATATAATAATTTGCTAGGATGTTTGTCAGAAGCCATCATGTGCAGTAGAGACTGACCAAACACACAGAATGCTCGGAGGTGTAGGAATGCTGGGAGCATTCTGTGCTTTTGGGCAGTCTCTACAGTGCATGACTGCGTCGGCGGCAGGACACAGATCAGGACTGGACTCTTAACATCACCCGGACCTTGGCACTTAATATGTTTTTAGAGGAGTTTAACATATCACTATCAAATGTATTTAAATGCCACAGGAATGATTAACCTAAAATATAGGTAACAAAATATAAATAACATTTTTTTTAATTAGGGATGGGCTGATTTATAGTGTTTATTACAAGATACATTTTTCAGAAAGCACCATTGTGTTGTTGCTATTCCATTCATACACATTCTGCCTCCTCTGCATTCTGAACATGTTGGACTGTAGCTAAAGCAGGAACGACAGCTCCAAATAATGCCCCCCACGCTTACCTCACTACTGCCTGAAAATGCTAATTGTCCCTAAGAATTTTGATATAACATCTTTCTTAATAGCATTTGCATGCTACTTTGTGTATGCAGGATTCATACAAAAGGTGATGTATCCATATTTCTTTCAGCTTGGAATAATATACAGTTTTTAGATACATTAGACATTGGGCTATTGCCCGTGGGTCTATTAGAGTCCCTAAACAGATAAGCACTATTTAATATGTATGGACCTGTAAGTATTAACCTGCTACATTCAAAGTTGTTCTGTTCATTGGATTGAAAAACGACATGATGATCCTTAATTTCACATGAACCTTAATCTTTTAGCCAGTGGTCAGTGCATAACTCCTTATATGACAGGTGTGAGACAGGAACACCTCACCACAAACTAGTGGTCAATGTTCTATAAATGTTCTTTAAGGAGAACAGCAAAAATTTACTTTTCAAAACTGTAAGAAATATAATTATGCCCACAGCATCAGCAACAAAAACATTACAACATTTTGCAGAACACATCATCATCATCATCACAAAAAAGCAACTAATGGCTATTTCCAAGATGGATACAGCACGCTTGCAAGATAATGAAGTTCTAGGCTTAAATAATGGTCCATTTAAGTACTGGCAAATGGAACATTGTGTGTGGTTAGCAAGCATGCAGTCAGAGCAGATTTTCATTGCTTGTGGTTACATTGTTAATGACTGTAAGACATATCTATCAAGCAGCTGTTATGATAGACTTGCATCTTTAAAAATTAATCACATCTAATATCATATAAGTATGTAGAAGAAATTAAAATCCTACAGGACAGAAGCATACAACAGATATTGGTGGTAACAGAACTGAGGTGGAGGAGGAAGAGGGATTTGCACAGTTGACATGTTTTATTACATTTGAGACCAATGCTATGATTATTAATGAATGACAAATAATGTAATGTTATATTGGCATATTAATAGGGATGGGCAAAAATTTTCACCTCAAACTGAAATCGGCGAATAATGGCACTTCCCACTTGGTGAAAAATTGTCGGTTTTTCTGCTTTTTTCTGCCTTTTCCACCCGTTGAAATCAATGGGAAGAAAAATATTTCTAGACCACACTTAAGTTTTCTACAGCCATATAAAAAGCTGTCAGGCTCTCACAGCAGCCATTCTATGTTTGTGAGAGGAAAGAGCAGCATGTTTTTGAGCTAGAGGAATAATTGAAGCTTAGTGTAGGGAGTCATTTAGGTAGGACATTTGTTCTCTGTATTAGGGGAGTCTGGGGTGATAAGAAGGAAGGAAGGAGGTTGATCCCCAAATACTCCAAAATTCCATGTGACTGGCAAGACACAGGCAGCTAGGAACCTATTTGCTTTCTGATCTTGCTGTTATTATATCTGTGCTGGGTGGGGAAGTCTGGTGAAAAACGTTGTTGATTTTCTTTTTCAGCTATAATTTTTTTTGGACAAACTGTCATAAGACAACAAGGTGGACAACTTAAAAAAAAAAGAAAAGAAAAAAATAAATAAGAAAGAATAAAAGAATAAGACAGACAGCTGACTGGGTTTAGGCAAGGCATCATACAGCTGCATCAGATGTGTTGTGTACACAATGTAGTTGGTTAATGTCCAGCAAATGCACAAGGGGAAGGGGGAGGGGTGGAGCAGTGCAGGGACGTGAGAGTAAAGTAGTAGTTCAAAAACTGACTGCAGTAATGGTTGCTGCAGCGTGTGCAATCAATGATGATCCCTTTACTCCAAGGGAGGATGCAGTTTGTCAAGGTCCCAGCAAAACTAGTTCCAGCACCACCAGTTCCAGTAGAAATAACCATATAAGAAGAACAATGAAGACGACAAGTCGTATTCAAGTGTTGATGATGCTGGCGGTAGCCTAATAGAGGAAGGTGTAGCAGCTGAAGTGCCTGCGGCATCAGATAGGGAGACAAACAAGCACCAAAACACCCATAGTAAGGAACTTTGTTACAGTAAAAGTAAAAAGAAATAATCTGAGACCTCCAAAAGCTTAGAGAAATATAAGGGTAGTAGTGGGCAAGAATTGTCAGGTGAAGCTGATGCTGCTGAGGATGAACTAATGATGACTGATGATGATTTAGATCTAGAATATATCCCTCCAGCATCCTTCTCTTGTTCAGATACAGATGAAGATGAGAGTGAGGATGGTGACAGGGCTGTAAGATTAGCAGAAAGTCAAAGGCTGAATCTTCCACCATTATTAAGGACACTGTGTCTGTCAATAAAGTGTTTGAGAAAGCCATTGGAAAGTCTGACCCTGGACAAGCACAGATGTCAAAAAGCACACAGTCACCCTATCAGTCATCATCGGCCTCATCGCCTCTTCAAAGTCCAAGTCCCACTCAGTCACACAAAACTGTTTTGAGTACCCAGCAACAGCAACACAGTTTAGCATCCACAGTGTTAGATATGACAAGTACCTCTGATGCTGCTGTAAGTGTTGCACCTTTGACACCTAGTAGTAGTGGCAGTAGAATTACATCAACATCTAGCTCCAGTAGTAGTAGTAGCAGAAACCACACATGACAGACAAAGCCAGGACAAATATATTAACAGCAGCACAGATGAGGAGGTGGAGGACAGATGGGACCACTGCTATGACCGATAAGTAATGTGTGTCAATAATCTGAGAAGGAGGATAGAGTATGACAATGGTAAAAATACATACACAAATCACACCATGCCAGTTCCCCACCTCCACCACTACAAAACATATCTGCCACATTGTAGACTGTACTTTTTTTTTATTACTTGATATCATCATGAATATGTGCCAGTGTGTCACTTAAGCAAGAAAGTGTTGTGAGCAAAGGACAAAAGCATTCTCCATGCTAACACATTTTTCAAGCCATATTTTGCTGCAGGACTCACAACTTTGACTTTCAGCCACTTATTTATAAACTTCAGCCCTCCGAAGAAGTAATATTACAGTGGGAAATGTAGTACCTATAGGAAATATAGCTGAAAAATGTGTTAAACTAGGCGAAATTTTTCGCAGGAAATTTTTCACACTTTTCACTCACCTCTACATATTACACAATACAAGATTAAAAAATATTTTAGTCTTTATTTTGGAAGAGGGACTGGGAGATCCTTTTACTTTATTATTTTAACTCATCATATTTACATGACTTATTTACATTTTAAAATTACACTGCCAGGAGTAATAGTGTTATGTAAACAATACAGACTAGTTACATTCTTGTGACAACATACTCAGCAGGTATGCTTTTCCAAAAATAAATAGACCTATGGCATCCTGGTGGAGGGAGGGTAGATGTATTGGTAGATGAGCTGATGATTATAAAGTATACCTCTTTATAAAAGGTGCAATTTCTAAAAGGCTTTTATAGAAGCATTAGCCACAAAATATTTCAACTCATTTATTTTAGAACTTGATTACAGAAATAATAAAAAAAAACAGCGGCTAGTCTAAATCTAAAATAACTATAACTAAGGGAAAAACTTTAAACAATTATAGTCTAGTATTCTACAGCAAGAAAACCTTAAAATAATTGTTAGTATCTAGAGTAGGCCTATGGAAAGATAAACCTTGAAGAAATGTTTGTTCCTGGTGCTGGCGAATTGACAACTAACAAGTGACTGGTGTTAGTGCTGGGTAGCTGACTTACCATGGGTCATAACTCATTGGAAACTAATGAAAATAACTGACCAGCCCTGCAAGGGGCCATACATATTCTACAGGGTGGACAGTCTGCAGATGTTCCCTTACAGCCTGCAACCTACTAGTCTCCACCACATTGTGATGTGTGGTCATTGCTCCATACAGTGTGCAGTATGTAAAAACATGCTCATGTCTCTTGATATTAGCTTTCTCCTCCAGGGCTCCAAAAGCCTGGACTAACCTGCCTGAGAATATCAGATATTCTCCCAGTCTAAAATTCTTAAAAATAACTGCTTCTTTATATCTAAAAACAATATATAACTGTATTTAATTTTCAGTTTGTATGAATGTTTGTGTGTGTGTATATTTCTATCTATCTATCTATATATATATATACATACATACATTTTCTCTGTTTATGTAAATATGTAACCCTTTACTGTAAAATCTCCAGGACATTCTTGAAAATGAGAGAAATCTTAAAATAGTCTTCCTTGTAAAACATTTTCTAAATAAAACTAATAAATCAACTAATAAAATAACTAACTAGCCCTACAATGAGCCATACATACTGTACAGGGTGGACAGTCTTCAGATATTCCCTTGTATCCTGGAACCTACTAGTCTCCACCACATTGAGATTTGTGGGCATTGCTTCATACAGTGTGCAGTATGTAAAACATATTGACATAGTCTCCCATCTGTAGAATTGTTGTATGCTTTTGTTTCTAATAATGTTAAAGTCAATGCCAGGGAAGAGGCTGAGGGTGCTGCGGAGATACTTGGATATACTACTAGCCCCTCCAAGTATCATAGCAACAGATGAGGCTGATGTCATCGTCAGTCTGGTCTGTTGGAAGGTTGCCTGAAAAGACATTTTGATGTGGGATTTTGGGACACATCATCATCTTTGTTAGGAATGAACCAGAGCAAAGTGACAGCACTTGCTTTCTTGGAGGATGGTTTATCATTGCCAGCATTAACCTCAATGTGCTTAATAAAAGTAGACATACCAAGATGTGATCCCTCCTTCCCCCTCTTCACAACCGGTTCACACAATGTATACATTATGGTTGTTGATAGTTGCACAGTCCCTTCCCCAAGGGAACATATTTTTACATCCAAGGAGGACACAGTCTCTCTGGATGAACCTGAAGTGGTAGCGGCTGGTTAAGGTGCTTTTGTTGCCTCAGTGCTAGGACTAGTAGGTACCACTACCCAATGTCTGATATCACTGTTGGTGCTGGTTCCATCACAGTCTGTGAGGATGATGATTCTCCCAGTCCCACTCCCACCGTCATTACTACTGCTACTGACGTGCATAGTAGACACACCAGACAGATCCTATGACATTTTATGATCAAACAACTCATCAGGAGTAAATTAGTATACACTATAGTGTCACTACTGGTGGTAAGACACATTGCCATCTGAAAATCATTCTCATACTCTTTATTTATTTGAGCTAAGAAAGCTTTTTTCACAGTCGTTGTCATCATCATCATCATCGCTGCCATCATCCATACCCCAGTCATTATCAGCCCCCCCACCAGACTCTTTCTCCTCTCATGAGAGTGATAGAGGTGGTGCACCTGGTTTCAAACTCACAAACACAGCAGACTCAGGCAACTGCATCTCTGTGCTGCTACTGCACACAGCCACCTGAGGAAATCAAACATTCGCCCTTTTGAAACATACTTCAGACCCCTGAGGATGTGGTGGTAGTGTAATGGCTGCTCCGCACAGGTTTTTTTTTTAATCCAGCTTGGTTTGCAAGCACATGTAGAAGACCGTTTTAGTGAAAGATTTTTTTTTAATTAACGCGATCGCGGCTCTTCTGCAGAGGCGCCTGATGATCTAAAGCCGGATTTCCCTTCAGTCAGCTACAACGCTGACTTCAGGGAAGTGGGAGGGAGAGGGCAACTTTAGGGGTGATCATCTCTCAAACCATAAAGGTTTGAGAGATGAAACTGGGGGCAATACATGTATTTTTAAAAGGATTTTACTATAGGGATTAGTAATACTTAAGTATTACTATCCCTTAAGCTTACTGCCTCCCTTGTTCCTTGCCCCTTCTATGAGCTAGTTTCCTGTATTTACACTACAGCTTCTTTTTTTAACCCTTTGAGCACCAAATGGGTGTGCAAAGCATTGCTTAGCAATGTGTTGCTTACTCCTCTGGAATTTAAACAGTTAACTTCTCTTCTTAGCTCCAGTTTGGCACTTCACTTGTCAGACTACCAGGTTGTAACTTGGCATGACTAGCTTGCTTCCCTTGACTATGGCTCTCCACTCCCTTTTCTTGTTCAGCTTCCATGCTTTTACTTCTGGCTTCCCTGACCCTGACTCTTTGTCCAGCTCTTTCTGGTATTTTGTTCCTCTTTGCTTCTCTGTATCTAGTCTGTTTTACTTTATCCTTGTATAATTGTTTCCCTTCTCTGCTCTCATCAGTACATTCAACAATTTTGTCTCCTTTCTATTTTTCCCCTGTCTCCTTTTGCTTACACCTCCTAGCACTCTTCCTTCATTTTTTCTTCTTTCTCTGTCTCTCTCCTGTCTGGGTCTTCCTCTTGCTTCATCTGCTCCACCTGCCTCCTTTTCCATCTAGCTCTGTTCTGTTCTGGCTTCTTAGCAGTGCACTTCTACCTTTTTCCTTACTCTCCAGTCCTCTCAGGTCTGCTTCCCTCTTTCCTTCACCTCTCCTTAACCCCTTAAGGACCGGCCGCGTGGCCGGCAGTTAAAGACCACTGGGCATTTATTTATTTGGCCCAATGGAATCAGGGGCCCCCGAACAGTATGCAGCCGCTCGAGGACCCCTGAATTACATGACGTGCCTGGACCATCATGGGTCCTTAACGCAAGTCTTCCCATGACGGTCCTGGCACGTCATGGGTCCTTAAGGGGTTAAAGTGGCTCTGTTCTCCCTCACTTTTTCTGATCTTTTTTAGTTCTCTCCGTTCATTTTCCATTCTTTAATTAATATTGCTTTCCTCTTGTCTATCTGTTATTTTTTCTTTTTATCTCTTTCTCTTCAGTGAAAAGAAAACAGGACTTTTCTGCATTCCCTACACAATTAGCAGTAATGGAATTGTTACTGCAGCCAGAGCATGGATATATGTTTAGGAACAAAGAATGGTAGTAGAGCCTGAAAAAATAAAGAGTACAACCATACCATCATCAGTTATGGGGATAATAAAGGTAAAGGTCATGGCAACACTAGACAAAATTAAGATTGACAGAGCCCATAATCTTGATGGTTTACATGCAATAGTCCTTCAGGAACAATATTAGAAAGAACAATCTTTTTAATTTTCAAAGATTCAGTCTCCACAGGTTGTGTGCCACAAGACTGAAGTAAATCTGATGTGGTGCCTTTATTTAAGAAGGCAATGAACCTGATCGGCCTATCCAGTTTCCATGGCCTTCTGCTCGGTCACATTCTCTTGACAGCACGGACTCTTTTAGCAGCCTCCTGGCAGAGACCTACTTCGTCTAACAAAGAGGCTCTCATCAGTGGAATCTGGATGATCTATGTCCTGTAGTGCCTGTCTTCTCAGCTATCTACTGCCCAGACCAGGTTCCATGCAGTATGGGCTCCCTGGCTGGAGTTTACAACCTGAGTCAGGGAGGGGATGGACCCTTAGGGATTACTCTATTTTCTTGTGGGGTCAGTGGGCTTGATCCTCAGGGTCCTCCCCGGCCTCCTCCACTACTCACTGTGCATCTACATTTTTATCCTTGCTACGTGGTCTCTTCTCTGTTTCTTCTCCTACTTCCTGCCTTCTACTTCTCCTCTCTCCTTTCCCTATACCCCTCCGATCTCCACTAACAATCCCCCTTCCTCCATTCTTTTCCTTAGCAGACCTACGGCATCTGATGTATTGGTCATGGGTGTTGGGTGAGTGAGCTTCTTCCTTCTTCTCACCATATAGCTACCCAGTTTAGTTATTAACCCCTCCAGTAGGGCTCTAACCTTTCTCTCCCAGTCCTTCTTGCTACTTCACCTCCCCGACTCTCTCATCCTGCTTCTTCACAGCATTTATCTTGAAATGCTCACAACTGAAAGAAGCTAACTAATCCTAACTATTCTTTGTTGCTCTGTCCCTCCCCCTTCCCCCTTCCCCCCTACTTTGATCCATATGTGGAAGTTCATGCTTATTATTATGCAGACAGTATCTTTATGTCCCATGTATTGCTTTATGCCTTCCCCTTCCCCCTCTCTTTCTTCTATACCCCTCGAAAATTGTTAATGAAAAGAAAAAAAAAAAAAGATGAAATTTGATCCTGGGAATTATGAATGAGTCTAAAGTTGGTACTGGGGAAATTGTTGAAGGAATAATAAGGGATTATATTCAGGAATATATTGCAAAGCACGCAATTATTAACTGAAACAAACATGATGTAAGAGGAATAACTCTTCCCAAAGAAATGTATTAAGCTTCTATGATGAAATAAGTGGAACATAGGTCATATTTGATCATTAGATGTAATATATCTAGACTTTGAAATTGCATTTGATACAGTGCCTCACAAGAAGCTATCCTGTACAATAAGAAAATTAAGTCCAGGGGATATCCTTTGTAATTGGATAGAAAATTGGTTTATGGCTATGGAGCAGTTTGTTGTTGTAACTGAAATATTCTCAAATACAGTTATAGTTGTAAGCAGAGTACCACTGGTTTCAGTACTTGTTTTATCTTGTTAGCGATCAGTTAAAGCTTATAAAAGAAAGCAGCATTTCAAAATTTACAGATGACACAAAATTATGCAAGGTAATAAACTCAGAACAAGATATTTGTTCTCTTCAAAAGAATGTACATAAAATGGTAGATTGGGCAAACAAATTGAATATGAGATTGAATGCAAAAAAAGTAAACTTACAAAGTACAAATAAGCATGTTCCTTATGAACTTAATAGAAGCATTCTAGAAGAGTTATTGATGGGAAAATACAGTATATTTGAGTATTTGTAAACTGCAAACTTGGAAATAGTGATCAGTGTCAAAAAGCAATAGCAAAAGGAAATAGAATACTAACCTATATAAAAAGGAATATTGATGTACGTGTGAAAGCCATAATTTTGCCACTGTTTAAATCTTTGGAAAGACCTCAAGTGTAATATGCTGTATTGTGTTTGCCACCTTTCCCTAAAAAAGATGATCTAATATAGGGAAGCAGGGAGAGAATAGTGAGATAATCAAGGGAATGGAGGAGCTGAACTATTAAATGGATTGACAAACGTGGTGTATTTAATCTAGATAAATATATATCTAATGGATCTTGTTTCATTTTACAAGTAAATATACATATACACTACTGTTCAAAGAATTTAGGGTCACATAGAAATGTCCTTGTTTTCCATCAAATGAGTTGCAAAATGACTAGGAAATACATTCATGAAGTTGATAAGGTTATAGATAATGATTTTAAATTAAAATAGTAATTGTGTCCTTTGCTTTGCTTTTGTCGAAGAATCTGCCATTTGAAGCAAACACGGCCTTTCAGACCTTTGGAATTCTAGTTGTCAATTTGTTGAAGTAATGTGAAGAGAGTACACCCCATGTTTCCTGAAGCACCTCCCACAATTTGGATTGGCTTGATGTGCACTTCTTACATACCATAAGGTCAAGCTGCTCCCATAACAGAAACAAGGACATTTCTAAGTGACCCCAAACTTTTGAACGGTAGTATATATGAGGTCAATATATGGATCTCTCAAGCAAACTTTTCATTTGAAGGTTTGATACAATATCTAGAGGCTACCCCTTAAGGTTAAAAGAAAGGAGATTTCAACTTCAACAAAGGAATGAGTTATTTACAGTAAAGTTTGTTAAATAACAGAATTCTTTACCTAGTTATGAGGTAATGGCAGATACAATGGGTACATTTAACCCCTTAACGACCCATGACATACCGGGTAGATTTGCTCCAATGACCCATGACGGTCTCGGTACATCATGGGTTAAGCTCTCCCATTGCGGCCGCACGGAGAGATGGGAGATAGTGGGCTGGTTGTTACTAAGTGCCCCGGTATCGGGGCACTTAGTAACAGCCAGTAGAAACATTGTTGCAACATGTGAATCGCTTGATGAGCGAATCACATGTTGCAAAAGACGAATGACAGGGACGGTATTTGTATTTGTACTGTCCCTGTCACATCTCTCTGCCTCCCTTCATCTTGCACACTGCTGAGGTGGAGAGAGATAGAGAGACATCATGCTCCAGCGTCCCAGATCATGTTCCAGCGTTCCTGTCAAAAAAAAAAAGACAAAATTAACCCTTTGTCACTGTTATGCAGTGATCAATACAGTCTCCCCCATCTAATCACTCCAGTAGTGATCAGTGTGCTGCAGATCAGCATTTGCTGATCTGTGGTACATCCCCCATCCCCTTTGTATTTTTTCATTTTTTTTTTACATTTTTTTTTATAAAATTTGATTGTTTTCTATAGTTTAGGTAGTTTAGGTAGGTAGTTGGGTAAGTTTAGTGTAGACATGTGTTAGGGAAAGGTTTAGGGTTAGATTTAGATTTAGGAGTAGAGTAGGAAAATAAAACAAAAAAAACACAAAAAAATATAATAAGTATAGTTTAGATAGGTAGTTCACTTGGATTAGGTAGGTTCAGGGTATACGTAGGTTAGGGTAAGGTTTAGGGTTAGATTTAGGTTTAGGGGTAGCATAAGAAAAAAAACAAAAAAACCCAAACTTTTTTTAGCGTAAGTGTACAAAATGCAGCAGAGGCACAGTGTAGAAGAGGCATATGCCTTTTTGGCATCTGATTCAGAAGCCACAGACACTGCATCAGACTTTGATATAATGCAGTTTTCAGAGAGTGAGAGCAGCTCTAGTAATGATGCTGGGCCTTCTGTACTGTCTGTACTGTCCCAAGAGCTGCCCTGGCAACTGCCCCAGCACCTGCCAAAAGACCTGCCCAAAGAAATGCGCTAAGTGCCGCCCAAAGAAATGGCCCAACACCTGCCACCCCTGATCCTAATGAATGGGTATCACCAACCAATTTATGACCACGAATCCCAGAATTCACAGGCAACCCAGGGATTCAAACTGATGTGGAAGAATTTACCCATGATAATTTTTTTGATTTGTTTTTGGGGGAAGACATTTGGGGAGAAATTGTATCCCAACCAATTTGTATGCAGCCCAGTATATTGCCACCAACCCTACAGGTTTCGTTGTTAAGCAAGAAGTATGGAAACCCACAGACATCACAGAATTTAAGCAATTCAGGGCCTTAATAATGGCAATGGGGATAATAAAAAAGCCAAGTATCCGATCCTACTGTGAGATGTGATGCCCCTATATTCCCCAAGACAATGACCAGGACCAGATTTGAAGTAATTTTGCACTTTAAGCATTTTAGTGATAATAAAAGAACACCCCCAGTATGATAGACTGTACAAAATTCGTCCCCTAATAAATCATTTACAGAAAAATTTTGCCTAAGTATATATGCCCCAAAAAGAAATTAGTGTAGATGAATCCCTAATGAAATATAAAGGCAGGTTAGGGTTCAAGCAATACATCCCCTCCAAGCGTTCCAAGTTTGGTGTAAAATTTTATAAATTGTGCTAAAGTGCCACAGGCTATACTCAGGCTTTGAGAATTTATGAGGGCAAGGACAGCCAACTTGATCCTCCTGGTTGCCCCAAATTTATGGGAACAAATGGAAAAATAATTTGGGATCTATTTTACCCCTTATTAAAAAAAAGGTTATCAGTTATTCGCTGATAACTATTACACCAGCCTCCTTTTATTTAAGTCTCTTTTTTGTTTTGACACCGTGGCCTGTGGCACTGTTAGGCACAATTGCAGGGAGTTGCCCAAAAAACTCATAAATACCAAACTAAAAACTGGGACATCCTTATCTTTGTGCCAACGGGAGCTGCTGGCAGTTAAGTTCAAGGACAGAAAAGATGTCTACATGCTGAACACCATGCATGAGGTGGTTTGTGACAGAAGAGGGGTACTGAGAAAGCCAGTCTGCATCATGGAGTATAATAAAAGCATGGGGGGAGTTGATCTGTGTGATCAACTAAAGCAGTTATACCTCTCAATGAGAAAGTGTAGGGCATGATACAAAAGAGTTTCCATCTATATGATGCATACTGCAGTACGTAATTCATTTTTAATTTTCAAACTGGCAAACCCCAATCCAAAATGTAGCTTTTTACAATATCAGCTACAACTTATTTCCCTATTTTTGTTTCAGACCGCGTCAGAAATCATTCCATCAAGACCCGGGGAAGCACACTTTATTTATAAAATCCCCCCAACTCCCCAAAAGAACAAACCACAGAAGCACTGCAGGGTTTGCTACAGCAAGGGAATACGGACAGACACCACCACTTACTGTCCTGATTGCCCTTCCAAACCTGGCCTCTGCCTTGGTGACTGTTTCAAGGAATACCATTCAGGCACAATGCAGTAGTGCTGTAAAGGTACTTTTATTATTTGGCCACTTTTTTCCCCCTGAAATATCCTGTTTTTTATTTTTCAAAACACATCCCTCCTTAGATCTAACACTATCAAAATTTATCTCTGATAATGGAAACACACATGTTCCCTACTGGGCCTAGTAGCTCCCCCAAACCCTGACAAACCTATGCATATGGGGCATTGCCGTACTCAGACGATGTAACTCACCACTAATGTAAAACATTAAAAAAATCTGAAAATATCATCTGATTGAAATCCAGAGCAACACTGAAATATAAATATGAAAAAATTGTGTTTCTCTGCCTTACTGCAGATTTTGGGAGGGATTGGTGATAGAGTGGCAGCGGAAAAATTGATAAAATGCAAATAGAATGAAATCCAGGGTTGTCTACTCTTCTACAACATATTCTTTTGCGGGTAAAATTAATTGCAGCATTGCCAAACAGTCCGAAATGAGACAAGGCACCATCTGTAAAAATGGCATGTCTGTAAAAGGAAACTAACATGTTCCAAGTGGGCCCACAAACCCTGACAAACCTATGCATATGGGGCATTGCCATGCTCAGAAGAAGGAGCCGAACACTAATCAATGCAGTTTATAAAATCTTCACCTATTCTGTACTTGAAATTCACATCAACATTGAAGTCAAAGTGTGAAAAATGCTGATTTTTTTTTACTTACGTCAAGTTTTCACAGGATCGGTGGTAAATGACTGTGTACAAAATTTGAAAACACACCTAAAACGAAAGCCTAGGGTGTCTACTTTTCAAAAATATACACTTTTGGGGGGAAATCTTAGAATGGAGCACTGTGACACAGCCCCAAATGAGAAATGGCCCCAGTGACACAAGCTGTGAAAATTCAAAGTGTGAACCTGGAAACGAGCATGTTCCAATTTTGGCCCCGTAGCTCCCCCCAACCTTGAGAAAACTATGCATATGGGGTATTGCCATACTCAGAAGAAAGAACAGAACACTAAACAATGCATTTTTAAAAATCATTACCTATCATGTGCTTGAAATTCACATCAACATTGAAGTCAAAGTGTGAAAAACGCTGTTTTTTTAACTTACATCAAGATTTACAAGGGATTGGTGGTAAAATGACTGCATAAAAAATTTGAAAACATACATAAAATGAAAGACTGGGGTGTCTACTTTCCAAAAATATACACTTTTTGTGGGAAATCTTCGAGTGGAGCACTTTTACACAGCCCCAAATGAGACATGGCACCAGTGATGCAATCTGTGAAAATGGAAACGCCCATGTTTCAGTTTGAGAAACCTTTGCATATGGGGTATTGCCATACTCAGAAGAAGAAGCTGAACACTAAATAATGCATTTTTAAAAATCTTCACCTATCATGTATCACGGTGCCCGTGATTTGCTGCAGTTACTTGTCTGTCACCAGTAGGGGGCTTCTATTGGCTGTCTGCAGATAGCCCGCCTCTTATTGACTATTTAAACCTGGATTGGGCACCCTTTGAGTGCCCTTTCGTGTTGTTTCTGACCTTCTTGCTATCACTATGCTAGTGATAGCTGGGCCTCTGTTCCAGTGTTCCTGAGTTCCTGATCTCATGTGTTCCTGAGTTCCTGATCTCTACTGTTCCAGTGTTTCCTGCATACTGAAGTACTTCCAGTCCTGGTTCCGGCCTAGTCTCTGGTGTTGCAGTTCCTGCTGAACTTCTCTGCTGTTTTCTGACCTGACTGATCGTTGCTGGTTCCTGTCATCTCATCACCTGTCTTCAGTATCCTGGCGACCTTCTGCCTGGTCGCGTTGGTGACATTGCTACAATTCCGTGTTGGTCCCAGCGTGCGGACGCTGGTTTGCTCCTAAGCCTTGCGGCTATACAAACTCACTTGTTACACCAGTGTGCGGTCACTGGTTTGCTCCAAAGCCTTTCAGCTATACAAATCTGTGTTGGTCCCAGCGTGCGGACGCTGGTTTGCTCCTAAGCCTTGCGGCTATACTACTCGCTTGTTACTCCAGTGTGCGGTCACTGGTTTGCTCGCTAAGCCTAACGGCTATACTATTCAGTGTTGTTTCCAGCGTGCGGACGCTGGTTTGCTCCAAAGCCTTGCTGCTTAACGATTCTGCTAATTTGCCAGTTCCATCTGACTGCTGCTATTATCTCTGGGCTGCCCTGCCCGGTATTGGTAAGGCCGGTAGAACCTTTTGCCACATTCCATCTGAGGTTGCCTTACCCGGTATTGGCAGGGCCGGTAGAGCCTACATTGTGTATCTATTGAGGCTGCCTTGCCCGGTAATTTGGTAAGGCCGGTAAAACCGTTATGCTATTCCATCTGCAGGTTGCCTTACCCGGTATTGGCAAGGCCGGTAGAGCCTAAAGACTGTCCTGTCCGGTATATTGACAGGACCGGTAGAGTCTGCCTTCTGTCTGTGCTATATTCTGTATATATATATATATGTATGTTATTGCCATCCTAAGTTATCATTTATTATTTCAATAAAATTGATTTTTTTTACCTAAAACTTGTGTCTGAGAGTCATAATAAACCGTGACATCATGTACTAGAAATTCACATCAACATTGAAGTCAAAGTGTGAAAAACGCTGGTTTTTTTACTAACGTGAAGATTTATGAGGAATTTGTGGTAAAATGGCTGCGTAAAAAATGTGAAAACATACATAAAATGAAAGCCTGGGTTGTCTAATTTGCAAAAATATACACTTTTGGGGGGAAATCTTAGATTTGAGCACTGTTACACAGCCTCAACTAAGACATGGCACCAGTGACAGCCCTTGTTCTAATTTGGACCCCATAGCACCCCCAAACCTTGAGAAACCTATGCATATGGGGTATTGCTGTACTCAGAAGAAGGAGCTGAACACTAAACAATGCATTTTTAAAAATCATTACCTATCATGTGCTTGAAATTCACATCAACATTGAAGTCAAAGTGTGAAAAACGCTGTTTTTTTAACTTACATCAAGATTTACAAGGGATTGGTGGTAAAATGACTGCATAAAAAATTTGAAAACATACATAAAATGAAAGACTGGGGTGTCTACTTTCCAAAAATATACACTTTTTGTGGGAAATCTTCGAGTGGAGCACTTTTACACAGCCCCAAATGAGACATGGCACCAGTGATGCAATCTGTGAAAATGGAAACGCCCATGTTTCAGTTTGAGAAACCTTTGCATATGGGGTATTGCCATACTCAGAAGAAGAAGCTGAACACTAAATAATGCATTTTTAAAAATCTTCACCTATCATGTATCACGGTGCCCGTGATTTGCTGCAGTTACTTGTCTGTCACCAGTAGGGGGCTTCTATTGGCTGTCTGCAGATAGCCCGCCTCTTATTGACTATTTAAACCTGGATTGGGCACCCTTTGAGTGCCCTTTCGTGTTGTTTCTGACCTTCTTGCTATCACTATGCTAGTGATAGCTGGGCCTCTGTTCCAGTGTTCCTGAGTTCCTGATCTCATGTGTTCCTGAGTTCCTGATCTCTACTGTTCCAGTGTTTCCTGCATACTGAAGTACTTCCAGTCCTGGTTCCGGCCTAGTCTCTGGTGTTGCAGTTCCTGCTGAACTTCTCTGCTGTTTTCTGACCTGACTGATCGTTGCTGGTTCCTGTCATCTCATCACCTGTCTTCAGTATCCTGGCGACCTTCTGCCTGGTCGCGTTGGTGACATTGCTACAATTCCGTGTTGGTCCCAGCGTGCGGACGCTGGTTTGCTCCTAAGCCTTGCGGCTATACAAACTCACTTGTTACACCAGTGTGCGGTCACTGGTTTGCTCCAAAGCCTTTCAGCTATACAAATCTGTGTTGGTCCCAGCGTGCGGACGCTGGTTTGCTCCTAAGCCTTGCGGCTATACTACTCGCTTGTTACTCCAGTGTGCGGTCACTGGTTTGCTCGCTAAGCCTAACGGCTATACTATTCAGTGTTGTTTCCAGCGTGCGGACGCTGGTTTGCTCCAAAGCCTTGCTGCTTAACGATTCTGCTAATTTGCCAGTTCCATCTGACTGCTGCTATTATCTCTGGGCTGCCCTGCCCGGTATTGGTAAGGCCGGTAGAACCTTTTGCCACATTCCATCTGAGGTTGCCTTACCCGGTATTGGCAGGGCCGGTAGAGCCTACATTGTGTATCTATTGAGGCTGCCTTGCCCGGTAATTTGGTAAGGCCGGTAAAACCGTTATGCTATTCCATCTGCAGGTTGCCTTACCCGGTATTGGCAAGGCCGGTAGAGCCTAAAGACTGTCCTGTCCGGTATATTGACAGGACCGGTAGAGTCTGCCTTCTGTCTGTGCTATATTCTGTATATATATATATGTATGTTATTGCCATCCTAAGTTATCATTTATTATTTCAATAAAATTGATTTTTTTTACCTAAAACTTGTGTCTGAGAGTCATAATAAACCGTGACAGTACGAAAGGGCCATGACCTCAGACAGCAAGGGTGAAGGTAACGCACAGAATATCCATTGGAGGATGGATGTGCTCGAGCAACGTTTGGATCAGTTGGCAGTTGCAATTCAAACGATCCTTGAACGCACGGTACCTGCTGACCAATCTAGCTCTAGCCCGGTGGTCTCGCCAAGTCAGACACCGGAAAGTGATACCAGACCCCTAGGGGGTACTGTTAAAGGGTTAACGGCTTCTGCACCCTTGCCGCTAAGATATGATGGTGACCCTAGTCTCTGCAGAGGGTTCATCAATCAACTCGAAATCTTTATGGAATTGACGGCACACGCATTTCCCAATGATCGTAGTAAAGTGGGGTTCACGATATCACTGCTCACTGGCAGAGCATTGGCTTGGGCTAACCCCTTGTGGGAGAATGCTAAACCTTGTACTAAGAACTTTATTGAATTTGTGCGTTCCTTTCGAAGAGTGTTTGAGCCTCCTGGTAGAACCACCTCTGCTGCCAAACGCCTTATGGAGATACAACAGGGCAGGCGTACAGTGGGCGACTATGCCATCGAATTCCGCACATTGGCAGCAGAGGTAGGTTGGAATAACGAGGCATTATTGGCAGCCTTCTCTCAAGGCCTGAATGACCACATTAAAGACGAAATCGCTGCTAAAGATCTACCTATTGATCTAGATGATTACATTGAGTATGTTATGATAATTGACTCCAGAATACGTGAGAGATCAATTGCCAGAGATCGTAAGTTACGGTCAAAAAATAATGAGCCTAGTAGCATGTTTTGCCCACCCATCCCTCCCTTGGCATTGAAGTCTAGTGAACCAGTACGGGAAACAAGTGAACCTATGGAAATAGGCTTCACTAGACTATCCAAGGCAGAGAGACTATATCGCAAAAAACAAGGGTTATGTTTATACTGCGGTAAAAAAGGGCACTTGCTAAATTACTGTCCGGTACGTCCGGGAAACGCACACACCTAGGGTATCTTGGGGGACAGGCCCTAGGTGGTGTACAATCGTCCCCAGTGTCGGGCATAATGAAACCCACCATACAGGTGGTATTGTCTTGGGCACAACGCTCTGTGGAGGTTTTGGCCTTGGTTGACTCCGGTGCAGCAGGGTATTTTATGGATAATACCTTTGCTGAATTGCACGGAGTTCCACGCATTGAAAGAGAAAACCCCTTGACTATTGAAGCGATTGATGGTAGACCCTTAGAACCGCCTCAGGTTATATTTGAAACTATGCCATTGTCTATGACTATTGGGGCACTTCACAGAGAAGAGCAGCAGTTTCAACTGATTAATTCCCCGCACCATGCGGTGATATTGGGATTTCCGTGGTTACAGTTACATAACCCACAATTCGATTGGAAAAAGTGTGAAATTGCTGCTTGGTCCCAGTTTTGTATGGACAAGTGCGTCATCCAGCCTATTAAGGTCATGTGCACCTCCTCTGCTATGCCGGATGTGTACCAACAGTTTGGCGATGTTTTTAGCAAAGGAGAGGCTAGTATGCTACTCCAGCATAGACCTTATGATTGTTGCATTGAATTGCAGCCTGGTGCAGTACCTCCGAAAGGACGCACTTATCCATTATCTTGTGATGAAAATAAGGCTATGGAGGATTACATTTCTGATGCCCTTGCTAGAGGGATCATACGTAAATCTACCTCTCCAGCTGGGGCTGGGTTCTTTTTTGTAAAAAAGAAAAATGGCGAATTAAGACCATGCATTGACTACCGGGGCTTGATTAAACTAATGGCAAAAAACGCATACCCAATACCACTCATCACCGAGCTTTTTGACAGGCTTAAGGGCGCTTCGATATTTACCAAGTTGGACCTACGGGCCGCTTACAATCTGGTTCGCATTCGAGCAGGTGATGAGTGGAAAACTGCCTTTAATACTCGAGCTGGGCACTACGAGTATCTAGTAATGCCTTTTGGGCTGTGTAATGCACCCGCAGTTTTCCAGGAACTGATAAATGATGTTCTGAGAGATATGTTACAGACATGTGTTGTGGTGTACCTCGACGATATACTGATTTACTCCCAAAACATGGCACAGCACATCAAAGATGTATCCGCAGTATTGCTACGACTCCGTGAGAACAAATTATTTTGTAAAATGGAAAAATGTGAGTTTCATAGAACCAGTGTGCCATTCTTGGGGTTCATAATTGGCAATGATGGCATTGCCATGGACAAAGAAAAGTTGTCAGCTGTCCTACAATGGCCAAAACCCAAGGGTCTTAAAGCCATACAGCGTTTCCTGGGTTTCGCTAATTATTATAGGAGGTTTATTAAGAACTTTTCTTCCATTGTCAAACCTCTGTCCGATCTTACGCACAAGGGTGCTAATCCTTCTTGTTGGCCGGTATCTGCTGAGAAAGCCTTTGAGAATTTGAAGCTGGCATTTGCTGCGGCTCCTGTGTTATCCCACCCCAATCCTTTACTTCCATTTACGTTAGAGGTTGATGCCTCAGATATTGGGGTCGGGGCAGTACTTTCGCAGCGACACGAGAAAGGTGGAACTCTCAGACCTTGTGGGTTTTTCTCTAAAAAGTTGACTGTCACTCAAAGCCACTATGAGATAGGTGACAGAGAATTATTGGCCATTATCCTTGCTCTTAAGGAATGGCGTCATTTGCTTGAAGGTACTAAGAATCCTGTCTTAATCCTAACAGATCATAAGAATCTGACCTATCTCTCGGAGGCCAAGAGATTGTCCTCTCGTCAGGCCAGGTGGGCACTGTTCCTGTCTCGATTTAATTTCATTGTATCATATTTACCAGGGTCAAAAAATATCAGGGCTGATGCACTGTCAAGACAATTTGAGGCCGACAGTGACAGAGTGGAAGCACCAGCTCCTATCATCCAACCTGATAGAATACTGGCTACTATACGCACGAGTATCACTTCTCCTCTAGGGGAGGAGATCCTGGCCTCTCAGGGGTCCGCTCCCCATGAAACCCCAGTGGGCAAATGTTTTGTCGCTGAATCATTTCGTACTAGGCTGCTCGAAACCTACCATTCCTCTAAGGCTGCGGGACATATTGGTAGAGACCAATTGTTATGGTCCCTTTCTCAGTTATTTTGGTGGCCTTCCATGAGAAACGATTGTGCCGAATTTACGAATGCCTGTGCCACCTGCGCCCGCGCTAAGACCCCGAGACATCTCCCTGTGGGCTTGCTTCAACCGGTGCCTAATGGCGAACGCCCCTGGTCTCATGTTTCCATTGATTTTATGGGAGAGTTGACTATGTCGAAGGGGTACTCCTTTATATTCATGGTGGTGGACAGGTTTTCTAAAATGGCTCATTTCGTGCCCCTCCGTGGTCTTCCTTCAGCGAAGGAATTGGCAATGGTGTTCGCCAGAGAAGTATTCCGGTTGCATGGAGTGCCTAGGGTACTGGTGTCTGACAGGGGGAGCCAGTTTGTGTCTAGATTTTGGAGGGCATTTTGCCAACAGATGGGCATACAGCTGTCCTTCTCCTCTGCCTACCATCCCCAGACCAATGGAGCCGCTGAACGAGCTAATCAGGGCTTGGAACAATTTCTCCGTTGTTTCGTTACTGACCATCATGATAATTGGTCCGACTTGTTGCCTTGGGCAGAGTTCGCCAGGAACTGTGCGGTCAATTCTTCATCTGGGAGCTCTCCGTTTCTGATTAATTATGGGTTCCAGCCCTGTTTGCTTCCAGACTCATTTCAGACGCAACAGATTCCAGCTCTGGATGAGCATATCGAGCAACTCCGTTCCACATGGGCACAAGTTCAGAGGGCACTTGGTCAGTCATTTCAGCATCATCAGCGCCATGCTAATCGCAGAAGGCTTCCAGCAGTTTCCTTTCAGGTTGGGGATAGAGTATGGCTTTCCTCCAGAAATCTCAAGCTGCAGGTTCCGTCTAATAAGTTGGCTCCTCGGTTTATTGGTCCATACAGAGTTATTCGCAAAATTAACCCTGTCTCCTATGCACTAGACCTACCTGCATCCATGCGTATCCATAATGTGTTCCATGTGTCCCTTCTTAAGCCTCTGGTTTGCAATCGCTATACTACCACACCTGTGGTGCCAGGACCTGTTGAGGTCGAGGGCCAGGAGGAGTACGAGGTTCAGAGCATTATTGATTCCCGTAGGCTTAGAGGAAGGGTGCAGTACCTGGTACATTGGAAAGGGTATGGTCCTGAGGATCGATCATGGGTGGATAGTACGGACCTTCATGCACCTAGGTTAACTAGGGCCTTTCATGCCAATTACCCGCAGAAACCTAAACCCTATTCTAGGAGAGGGGGTCTTTGAAAGGGGGGTACTATCACGGTGTCCGTGATTTGCTGCAGTTACTTGTCTGTCACCAGTAGGGGGCTTCTATTGGCTGTCTGCAGATAGCCCGCCTCTTATTGACTATTTAAACCTGGATTGGGCACCCTTTGAGTGCCCTTTCGTGTTGTTTCTGACCTTCTTGCTATCACTATGCTAGTGATAGCTGGGCCTCTGTTCCAGTGTTCCTGAGTTCCTGATCTCATGTGTTCCTGAGTTCCTGATCTCTACTGTTCCAGTGTTTCCTGCATACTGAAGTACTTCCAGTCCTGGTTCCGGCCTAGTCTCTGGTGTTGCAGTTCCTGCTGAACTTCTCTGCTGTTTTCTGACCTGACTGATCGTTGCTGGTTCCTGTCATCTCATCACCTGTCTTCAGTATCCTGGCGACCTTCTGCCTGGTCGCGTTGGTGACATTGCTACAATTCCGTGTTGGTCCCAGCGTGCGGACGCTGGTTTGCTCCTAAGCCTTGCGGCTATACAAACTCACTTGTTACACCAGTGTGCGGTCACTGGTTTGCTCCAAAGCCTTTCAGCTATACAAATCTGTGTTGGTCCCAGCGTGCGGACGCTGGTTTGCTCCTAAGCCTTGCGGCTATACTACTCGCTTGTTACTCCAGTGTGCGGTCACTGGTTTGCTCGCTAAGCCTAACGGCTATACTATTCAGTGTTGTTTCCAGCGTGCGGACGCTGGTTTGCTCCAAAGCCTTGCTGCTTAACGATTCTGCTAATTTGCCAGTTCCATCTGACTGCTGCTATTATCTCTGGGCTGCCCTGCCCGGTATTGGTAAGGCCGGTAGAACCTTTTGCCACATTCCATCTGAGGTTGCCTTACCCGGTATTGGCAGGGCCGGTAGAGCCTACATTGTGTATCTATTGAGGCTGCCTTGCCCGGTAATTTGGTAAGGCCGGTAAAACCGTTATGCTATTCCATCTGCAGGTTGCCTTACCCGGTATTGGCAAGGCCGGTAGAGCCTAAAGACTGTCCTGTCCGGTATATTGACAGGACCGGTAGAGTCTGCCTTCTGTCTGTGCTATATTCTGTATATATATATATGTATGTTATTGCCATCCTAAGTTATCATTTATTATTTCAATAAAATTGATTTTTTTTACCTAAAACTTGTGTCTGAGAGTCATAATAAACCGTGACATCATGTACTAGAAATTCACATCAACATTGAAGTCAAAGTGTGAAAAACGCTGGTTTTTTTACTAACGTGAAGATTTATGAGGAATTTGTGGTAAAATGGCTGCGTAAAAAATGTGAAAACATACATAAAATGAAAGCCTGGGTTGTCTAATTTGCAAAAATATACACTTTTGGGGGGAAATCTTAGATTTGAGCACTGTTACACAGCCTCAACTAAGACATGGCACCAGTGACAGCCCTTGTTCTAATTTGGACCCCATAGCACCCCCAAACCTTGAGAAACCTATGCATATGGGGTATTGCTGTACTCAGAAGAAGGAGCTGAACACTAAACAATGCATTTTTAAAAATCTTCACCTATCATGTGCTTGTAATTCACATCAACATTGAAGTCAAAGTGTGAAATGTGAGAAAGAGATTGAAATACTAGGCATATGGGGTACTCATATTCAGGAGAAGCAAATGAATATATTTAGGGGTATTTTTTGTAATGAACTAATAGTATGCAAAACCTGACTGAAAAATATAAGCAAAATGTTGTTTTTTTTTAATTTTTTGCTTTTTTTTTTCTATTTTAATCAAATTAAACAATGAGGTATTCTTATAATTGTGGTATCAAAAGAAAGCCCTACTTGTGCTTAAAAAAACAGTATATAATTTGTGTGGGTGTACAAAAGGAATTAAAGAGAAAATATGATTGAACAAAGACACAGTCAAAAAAGTCAAAATTGCTCCGGTCCTTAAGTCAAATCGAACTCAGATTTTCCCGGTCCTTAAGGGGTTAAGAAATGATTAGATACTATGGGCAAGATGTTTAAAAGTGGTAACTGAAAATATCTGTAATCAGAATGAAAACATTCTTCTTATACCATGGTCTGTCAGTTCTCAGACATATTTCTGTAATTTTTGTATCCAATTGTGTCATCTCCGTGAAAAAGAAAAAGCAGTCTTAAAAGTGAGCATGTTTTAATCTACTATCATATTGTAAGGTATTTTCAGAAAAAAATATTCTTTTGGTCATCACTTTTTGTTTGTTTAACATCCTTTTTCACCAATAAAATAAAAATGATCTAAAATTGTACAAGACAAATTAAAGCATTATCATATGGAAGAGAAGCAGAATTGTGGAGTTAACTGGTTGAAAATGTCTTTCAAAGCTTGTCTGTCTAAGACAATAAAATGTATTTCTTTCTTTGAAAATGTTCATTTTAAATACAAAATGAACAGTATTTGTAACAACAACATTTTTAAAAGGTCAACAAGATCTTCTCAAAGTCATTTTAAATTCTTTACGACACATTTTAAAATGTTATGGATTTACTTCTGAAAATATTGTCCTTCTTTTACCACCAACTCACAATCCCAAAACTTTTTCATTATGATGACTTTTTGAACACCTTGACAATGTTATTAGATTAACTAGAAAGTACTCATTTTAGTGTCAGGAAGGATTATGTAATTCTCATGTTCTGGGATATACTGGTTGAGCTTGGTGAACTTTTCAATTTAACCCCTTAAAGACCCATGAAGGTCCTGGACCGTCATGGGTTGTTATACCTTTAAGGACCTTTTGGGGAGTCCGGAATCGAATCGAGAAGAAAAAAAAAAAAAAAGGCTCAGTGGTCCTTAAGTGACCGCCACGTGCGTGCACAGCCGGTCCTTAAGGGGTTAAATTACTATGTGACTAACCATCTCAAAAAACAAAGACTACGTCTAAATTTGAGTATATCTCTTATATATTTCTTTGAAATTGGATCCAAAATTGGCTCTCTGTTTTTCCTTTGTTTTTTGAGATGGTTACATTTATTTGTTTGGAGTTAGGAGACAGCCTTGAACTACAGAAGTCCTTTAACTGGGTCAGGATATTTACCCAGTACTGCATGTGTTGCTACCTAACCCACGAGTAGAGCTGGGTGAAAGGTCCCATTGTATTCTTGAGAAAATCACATGGCTATCCGCTTGTTCACAGGAAAATCTGCTTTAACCCCTTAACGACATAGGACTTACCAGGTACGTCCCGCAAAAACTGTCACTTAGTGACAGAGGACGTACCTGGTAAGTCATGGAAGTCCGCGTCTCCGTGCGGCTGCACACCGCTCGGAGACTCAGGACTTCTTTGACCAAAAAAAAAAAAATGTTAGACGGGCGTTAACGTGACAGCCGCGTACGAACGCGGCTGTCACTAAGGGGTTAAATAAAGTGATTAAAATCTTTGCTGTTTTCACCCATTTCCAAAAATGTTTTGATATTTTTTCAATGGCTACAAACTTTTCTCCCTTTTAATTACACATATTTCTCCTTTTTGCTACAAAATTCTAAGATTTTCCAGGAAGTGAAACATAATACAAGCATCTACATCTACAAAGAGAGAGAGAAGGTTCTAGGCTGTTGTGCTGTGAGTTATATAGCAAAACTGAGGCAAGAAGGAGCTGGAAGGACTGTTATGTGTCATATAGCTTTCCTGCTACCAAATAAATTAGTCTTTATCAGACTTTCCTGATCTGCCTACTAATAAACAGTATAACTCTGTATGTTCCCTTTTGAAAGAAATGTATCTAATCTTCTCTTAAATGTATCCATTGTATCTGCCATAACCACCTCCTTGGGCAAGGAATTCCACAATTTAACAGACCTTACTGTAAAAAAACATTTCCTCTGCTGAAGTCTAAACCTCCTTTCCTCTAATCTCAAGGGGTGTCCCCTGGTCACCTGATCAGGCCTTGGAATAAATAGCTCACCGCAGAGACCTCTCATTTTCTTGTACAATGTGATAAGGTCTCCTCTTGGTTTTCTTTCCTCTAGAGTAAATAACTCAAGTTTGTCTATTTGTTCCTCATATGTCAAGTCCTCCATTCCCTTAATTAATTTTGTTGCTCTTCGCTGTACCCGCTCTAGTTCTAGTATATCCAGTAAGTCTGAGTAGGAGGAGGAAGTGACCACTCCCAACATTAAAGGGTCTGGATGCCCTGATTACCCAGACCCATTGATGGCCAGTCTTGAGGAAATTTGTGTCACAGGCAGAGGAAGAGCAGGGTAGTAGTGTGAGCAGGACAGGACAGCTACCTGTTCCTGCTGCCAGTGATGCACCTTAATGGGTATCTTGTGATTCTCAGGCAAAGGGTTGAAGAAGGAGATGATACCAAGTGTAACAGCAGGGGACCCTAAGTCACACTTGCCATCCCCAAGCAGTTCCACCACTACTACTACTACTAAGAAGATCAAGCAGCTACAGACTCAGTGCTAGGAGTGAGTGAGGGAGTGATAATACTACTAGGGAGGAGGTTGACTAAGGCATAGAAATGTATGTGGTTGGTATTAGTAGTAATAGTGATGGTGACGCAGCTGGTGGGACTAGCGTAACCACAGTTGATCCTTCTTTTGATGCTGAGGTGGTAGAGGAAGTAATGCAGAGTGGCAAGACTAGTGGTCAAGGGATCACACAACATTCCCCTGACCCAGGGAGTCCCCTTCCCCCCACGGCATTGTCCAGATGGAACATGATCCTGAAAAAGGCAAAACTGTTGTCTAGCAGCAATAATACCACTACCATGAGCACAGATAAACTGCCTGTGCCTACTGCTAGTTCTGCCAGTCTACCATCTTTAGCTCAAGTAGAGATGGCAAGTGTGAAAGCAGGGCACGCTCTGTGACATTTCTCATCACCCCCTCCAACCGTGAGATGTCTGTTAAAGTAGAGCAGCAGCAGCAAGGAGTGATGATGGTAGAGAAGCTGGGGTGGAAGATACACTAATGGCCTTTTTAGCCCAAACTAAGAAGGAGTGGGAGACAAAGATGGGGATGGGCATCACTACCACCAGCAGTGAGATTTGGGAATTTGCAGAGTTTACTGCTGCCGAAATTCCTGCTGCTCTTGATTTTCAAGGGCAGAAGGATGATGAAGAGCAGGCTAGTGTGCCACAGACCACGTGGACACAGTGGGAATGGGGTCCAGTGATACAGTACTAGGACAGGTTCCACTTGCCAGCAGCAATACTCCTGGTCCTAGTTGCAGTGTTGATTGTGAGGAAGTAGCAGCAACAGAAGCAACATCATCCTCTGCCCCAGCCAGTGACTGGGAATATGGAGGAGAAGAAGAAAGAGGCCATTTTTCTCCACCCTTCCCCTCCCCCCTGAAGTCCTGGGTGTGGGACCATTTTTCTCTTGGGGAAGGCGACGGCACTGTGAACAATTTGTGAAAAGGGTAAAGGAGGGAACACACCTTGGCACAACCGCCCTCAACACACATTTGAAACACAGACACCATGACATTTATCTTGCTGTACCCCCTGACTCTGGCCGAAGGCAACAAGAGGTGGAAATCAAAGAGGAGGAAGAACAGTGAAACCCAGCCAGAGGCTGAAAGTTCGATGACGAGCGAAACACCTGGTTCACCATCACCTTCTTGCTCTAGGGTCCGGGCACAGAAATATAATTTTACTACATCTTCTGGTGATCTGCCTCTTTCATCTTTTGCCCCACCACTTGATAGCCATTCAGAAGATGTCAGGATGTGGCAGCTTGTATCCATCCATTGAACACTGTGTGGTGCACTTATCACACATTGCAGTGTGGTGCAGAATAATCGCAAGCAGGGCATCAAGCTCCATTTAAGGAGATTCCCGCAGAATATGCTAAGCTGGTGGCAGGAAGGGTTCATCATCACTATTAAACTGCAAGTTGTCAAGTGGGGAGTGGACAAGGGGCAGAGTGACAGCAGCAGTACTTGGTTTCTGGGGGGATGATTTCACATTGGGAACCCCAAGTATCATGGTGTTCGATTCCTTTATTTACCACACACACTGTGCACATTGCAGTTGCTGATGAAAGACACAGCTCCTGCTCTCAAGGGAAAAATTTATGTTCTAACAACACACCCTCGATTTTGGATGAGGGGCAGGTGGTGAAGCATTATTGGCCAACTTCTCTTCTCCACATATACCTGAAGTGGTGGGGGCTAGCTGTGGTGCTGCTACTGTCTTAGGCGCGACACTGGAGCTAGAAGTAGCAAGTGGAACCATCATGATCCATCACCCATGTTACTTCAGTGGTTGATCCCATTCCCTTTGAGCTGCCTAATCAACCTTCTGTTTAAAAAACTCAACAGTAGCAGCTAAACAGCAATGGCCACCACAATATGAACTGCTGGCAGGGTTTGTTCTTTTAAAAAACAAAACAAAACAGAGGCCTACAAAAAAAACTACTCTTGGGGGCTTTGTTTCTAACAAGCCTAAGTTCTACAAATCACGGATTCCAACACAGGAAGCCTCATGACCCTATTATATTATGGCTTTTGGAAATAAAATAGAATAATCCTATGTGATATGTGTACATTCAATCTTCTCATTTGTTTAAAAAAAAAAACGGTACATTTTTGCAGGGAAATGTTCAACGATTTTGGTTTGAGGCGCACATTTTTGCCCATCCGTAGTCATGGGATTACTAATGATTTTCAGTGCAAAAATTCTGAGAAATAGAAAAATAAATGTTTTCACCCCTTTAGGAGAAATATTACTATTCATTAGCAATGCAGATTTTTCAGCTGTGGTTTGAATTTTTCAATTGTTACTAAATATGAAGGGCTGTATTAAATAAGTAAAGATCAGCAATTCTGAAACAAACCAGCTGCACTATAGGGGAGAAATAACAATTTGCAATGTTTTAAAAGGAGCTTTTAACCCCCTGAATGCTTGAACGGTCTTAAATGCATTGCTTTGCAATGCTTTGGAAACTTCTAGCATTCAGTGGGTTAAAATCCCCATTTAAATTGAGAACTGTGGGGAATTTTTCAGTTGCTTTGCTCAAGTATTTAGATCATTTGAATACAGCCCTTACAACCCTTTCAGAGCCAGAGAGGAGGCCAACACTTTACTTTATGATGAATTGGGCATAAAGTGCAATTACAAAAGCGAATTGTTTTGCTTTGCATTATTAAAGGGATAATGTTTCACAATAAAAGCAGGTCCAATTAATCTTCATTGTATTTGAGCCATGGAGAGTGTAATTTCAATACTGTCAGAGTTGTAGTTCAAGAGTAATTGAGTGATAAAGTTTTCCCCTCCCGCCCCTTTTACTGATGTAACACTACTGAGCTCAGAGCAGCAGGGTGGTGTCCGCGTGGATTGCAGAGACGGACAATCATCAACTAACATAATGGAGAAACCTGAAAAACCTGTCAAGGGAGGCAGGGATTTCATTGTTCTCACAGTAAGAAGATTATTAGTGTTGAGCGAGCACCCCGATGCTCGGGTGCTCGGGTGCTCTGACCGAGCACCCCCTGAGGCTCGAGTGCTCGGCCGAGCACCCGAGCCCCATTGAAATGAATGGGGCGACACGAGCATTACACCAGGCACCCCCTGCTCTGATGAGGGGAGGGTGCCTGGTCAATGCCCCCCTTCATCTCTGCTATGCCCCCTTCATCTCCGAATGCCCCCTTCATCTCCGCAATGTCCCCCTTCATCTCCGCTATGCCCCCTTCATCTCCGCTATGCCCCTCTTCCACAATGTCCCCCTTCATCTCCGCTATGCCCCTCTTCCACAATGTCCCCCTTCATCTCCGCTATGCCCCTCTTCCACAATGTCCCCCTTCATCTCCTCTATGCCATAGAGGAGATGAAGGGGGACATTGTGGAAGAGGGGCATAGCGGAGATGAAGGGGGACATTGTGGAAGAGGGGCATAGAGGAGATGAAGGGGGACATTGTGGAAGAGGGGCATAGCGGAGATGAAGGGGGACATTGTGGAAGAGGGGCATAGAGTCTATGCCCCTCTTCCACAATGTCCCCCTTCATCTCCGCTATGCCCCTCTTCCACAATGTCCCCCTTCATCTCCGCAATGCCCCCTTCATCTCCGCAATGCCCCCGTACCTCCAGTCCCTGGTGGTCCAGCGGAGCGTCTTCAGATCTGTGCCTCTTCCGGCACAGATCCCCGCCACCCGAACATGGCGGGCGAGCACATGGCGGTACTCGACGAGTACCGCCATGTGCCGAGCAGAGCGATGCTCGAGCCGATCCGAGCATCGGCCGAGCACACTCGCTCAACACTAAAGATTATCCTTTGCTGTGAGCTGTCTGGTCACGAGACCAGATTCCACATCTGAGGAGAGGAGGCTTACACTAGGTAAAAGGGGCGGGAGGGGGATAATTTATCATTCAATTACTCTTGAGCTACAACTATGATAGTATTGAAATAACACCCTCCATGGCCCAGATACTATGAAGATTAATTGGAGCTGCTGTTTTTGGGAAACATTACTATCCCTTTAACCAGGGGCGGACTGACAGCACCCAGGGCCCCCGGGGTAAAAGCGGTCATGGGCCCCCTTGTTATGCCTCACCCACATTTATGTCCCACACTTGAGTTGTCACTCCAGCCCACCTTCCCAGCCCACCCCCATTTGCCTATGGTGCTACACTATTTAAACCAGAGTTTAGAACTGGAATGGATCTACAATACTAGAGTAGCTCAGTTTCAATTGTAAGCTCATTGATACCACTTGATTATCTACATTTCAAATGTAATACCACAGAGTTTACAATTAAAATGTAGATACTCTAGTGATTCCAGAGCTTACAACTGAAAGGGAGCTACATTAGTGACACCACAGAGCTTACATTTGAAATGTAACTACACTAGTGACACCACAGAGCTTACAATACAAATGGAGCTACAAGTCATACCACAGATCTCACAGTGGAAATGGAGCAACCCCAATGATAACACTGAGCTTATAATTTAAATGGAGCAACACAAGTGATATCAAAGAGCTTATAATTGAAAATGAGCTACACTATTGATACCACAGAACTTACAATACTTGTGTAGCTCTATTTCAATTGTAATACTACACTTGCAACTGAAATGGAGCTACACTAGTGTTATCATCACATGCATTGCGTACACGACTGGTTATCAAAGGGTGAAATACAAAAAGGGTGAAAGGTGCAAGACGGGTGCAAAGCCACTGCACTGCAGGGGACAATTATACATTTTGTAAATCCCCATTGTTTTAAATGGGGCTTTAAACCCTTGAATGCTAGAGATGCCTCCAATGGATTGTTTTATTTGGAGACCTTTCTAGCATGTAAGGGGTTAAATGTCCCATTTACATTAATGGGGGGTTTCATTTGTACCCTATGGTATCTGAGTCCATATTTTCTATTGTTCCCCCATAGTAAAGCAAATACAAAGTGTCTACATTATTTTTTCCTTCTAAACCTTTTTTAACCCCTTGAATGCTAGAGTTGTCTCCAACTCATTACATTGTCTCTAGCATCCAAGGGGTTAAACCTTTTTGCTCATGGAGAGGCCAGTGCCATTGTGCAGAAATATTCAATTAAAAGAATATATTAAAGTTCTGGGAAATATCTCCTTATGCCCCCTATGTCCTGTCTATTATGTAGATACATTTAGCCCTTTCCATATATCTAAATGGTATAGTTAATCATTTGAGTGCCCTCTTTTGGAGAAAACCACTAATATAGCATGCATATCTTTTTCTGTTTGTAATAAAATTCTCATTCACATAGTCACAGCTGAAACCACGTTGTCCCAAGAGCAGAGAGCATGAGAGGAGAATCACAAATGCACACCGCCATCATGTAGGAATATGTGTAGGTGGAGTTTTAAGTAGCCCGCGCATACCACTCCTCATTACAAGAGATGTAGCGTGTGGCTGCACATCATGCTGCTTCCCGGCCTGACTGCTCTATTCTCAGCCACATTCACAGTACCGCAGCACTAGCCATGACTGCAGGTGACCCTAGAGACTCACTGGGACCTGGAACAATTGTGCCTACTGTTTGGGGCCCCCGGGACCTCAATAAAGCATGATGAGCTAAACTTTCTGGGGACTCCCAGTGTCTGGAGGCCTAATTGCTCCCTGGGCATGGCCAGGCCCCTCCTGGTAGCGGGCCCTTGGTCCATGCCCGGATGCCCGACTGCTCAGTCCACCCCTGCCTTTAAATGTTCAAACATCAGAGAGGTACTCAACACATTGCAAATCAAAGCAATGTACACCCCTCTGGTCATAAAGGTTTACAAAAAGATACTTTATTCAATTCATCCCAATATTTATTTTTTATTACCGTTTATGAAAAGCCTGTTTATTAAACCTTTCACCTGTGTTATTGGATTCAAAGGATCTTTGCTTTTGAGTAATATTTTTACAAGTTCTACACCTAACACACTTGTGCAAATGTCTAAGGCATATTTTAATATATTATGTGGTAGGAGGCTTTCTTTCAGAACCCTTAGGCTAAATTGCCTTTCCACTTTAACGCTTTGAGTGCCATAGGGGTATCCCATGCAATTTATTCTTAGAGTGAAACACTTGTTTTTAGGACATTAAATATAAAACATCAATATTTTGATAGTGGACAGATTTATAATATCAAACACTTCCAAACATATATTTCTTTTTAATCCCTTTTAGACCAGAGGGGTGTGCAACACATTGTCTTAAAGAGGAACTTTCACCCTCTTCTGACTTTGTCATTGAATTAATTGCTTTGAAAGGAACATTGTGATGTGTGTATATATATATATATATATATATATACATATATATATATTTTTTTTTTGTTAATCTTTGTGAAACAGAAGATATTTGACTCTAAAGTAAGCATGTGACATCATCCAGACTAGCCGTGTCGATCAGAGCACTGTAAAATCCCTCCTCAACATTAGATTGACTCCCCTAAGCCTGCCCAACTCATTTCCATACCTGGTACGTGCCACTTGTCAAGAGCGTCCAGGTTTCAGAGCACATTCATGTCAAGCTCTGTATATTTATATACCATCCACCCTCTTCCCATTGTTTGAATACCATACTAGCTCAGAACAATGCTGAGAACTATGACAGTTGGTTTCACAGCAGAAAGGATGTTAATCTAGGATTTTTTTACCCACTTTTGGCTTAATTGGAAATGGTTTTAAGTGGATTTTTTTGCTGTCCTCTGGATCAACAGATGTGATATGGGTTGGGCTGAACTTGATGGACTAATGTCTTTTTTTCAGCCTTATCAACTATGTTACTATGCTATTATATTTATACCATGTGATAATACCTGAGTTCTAATAAGAGATGAGCAAAATGTTTCTGTTTGCTGAATACTGGTATGATTGGGACATTTCTATTCTTAGCTTAACAGATTTTGAGTCCATCTATGGAGGAAAGATATATAAAGACAAAGACACTTCCAACAGTCTTGCATTTATAAAAAAATAAGTAGTAGTAACCTAATCAAGCAATTCTCCCACATTGTTCAAAGGAGCTGTGACCTGGACAACAACCTATTTTGAATGACGTTGAGGATATGTGAACTTTTACTTTGTGTTTTTTCAGTGACCATCACATGATTTCTACCATCATTAGGTTGGTTTGAATCAATTTATTTGTGCTGCACAAAAGATCCCAAACTGTTACTTCTCTTGTGCCATAAAATGGTAACACAGTAACATAAACAATTAGGCTAAAAAAAGACCAAAGTCCATTTATTATTCTTTATTATTCTTTATTTATATAGAGCCAACTTATTCCGCAGTGCTGTACAATAGGGAATAGACATACAGAGATATTGAATAGTACAAATCAAATGTGGAGACAAGAAGGATCAGAGGGCCTTGCTAGTGAGAGCTTACAGACTAGAGGAAAGTAGGTTGGACACAGAAGGACACAGAAGGAGTAGGTGCTATTGGGTGTAAGTTCCTCCTGCTACATGAACTTCTGGTCAATGGGTGGGAGAGAGAAGTGCTGTTGAGTGCAGTGGTCCAGGGAAGGGGTGGTTCTTGGTGATAATGTTTATGGAGGTAGCTGATAGGCTTCCCTGAAGCGATGAGTTTTAAGCATCTGAAGATCTGGGGGAGAGTCTGATGGGGCGGGGGAGGAAATTCCAGAGCTCAGGTGCAGCATGGGAGAAGTCCTGAAGGCAGGAGTGGGAGGATGTAATAAGAGCCGTGGAGAGGAGACGATCATGTGCAGAATGAAGATGGCAAATGGGAGTGTATTTGTAAATGAGAGATGAAATATAGGGGGTTGCGGTGTTAGTAAGGGTTCTATAATTTAGCATCAGTATTTTGAATTTAATTCTATATACTAATGGGATCCAGAGTAGGGGTTGGCAGAGGGGACTGGTGTTAGAGAAGTGATGAGTGAGGTAGATTAGTCTTGCAGCAGAGTTCATGATGGACTGTAGTGGGGTTAGTCGAGTGAGAGGAAGGTCGAAGGTCGAATACATTAGATGCCTTTAAAAGGGGCCTGGATACGTATTTAAAAGAGCATAACATAGAGGGCTATATACATTAGTATTGGGATTAATATTTAGTTAGGGCTTGTTGATCCAGGGAGAAATCTGATTACCATTTGGAATCAAGAAGGAATTTTTTTCCCCCATTCAAGGCAGAATTTTAAATTCCTATATTGAGGGGTTTTTTTGCCTTCTTTTGGATCAATGATGGTAAACAGGAATAGGAAAAGGGTTGAACTAGATGGACGCAAGTCTTTTTTCAACCTAAATTACTATGTTACTATGTAATTAGTAATGAGTTACAGTAGTCAAGATGGGACATGATTAGTATTTGGTTTAGAATTTTAATAGTGTCATCCTTTGCCACATAACCCAGAAAAATGAGAAATATATAATCCTTCCTCCCACCAAAATAAGTATTAGTCTATTTAACAGAATTTCCTATATTACTTACTAATACACAGTATAACGCTGTATGCCCATTTAAGCAGTGTGGTGTGGAGTGAATTAATAGATTTTCAGCACAGCTTGGCTTAGTAAGATTCCTGGCCAGATTGACTTTAACATTCTAATTCATTCATCTAATAACTTTATTATGTCATTATTCAGGGTTGTGGTTATGTATTATGCAATTATATATTGTATTAGTGGTTTAAAGGGGCCCCTATGTATTATGAATAAATATTTGTTTTTAATACTTGTATTTCTATTTATATTTACTGGCATTTATTTACATAATAGACAGATTATTTCCCGGTCCTTATAGATATATCTATTGGAGTACAGATAAGAATATTTGACTTATAGACATACATTGTCTATTTATGTATCCATTTTCATAGGTGTGACTAGGAGGACAGCTCCAGAATAAGATAGATTTTAATTTTTGCATTGTAATAGATAACAGTCTATTTTTTTGCGTGAGCTTGCCTCCATGACACTTTGGTCTGCCTCTGAATGTAATTAAAAATAAAGCTACTAGCCATATTTCTGAAACTGGATACAAGTACACCCTTAACTACATTTTCACAGGACTTTTATTTGGTAATAAAGACATAAATAAACAGTAAATGTTGTCCTGATAGTTGCAAGTCACCATTTTCTCACTAATAAACATCACACTCATCAACAAGATACCATGTGTGCACATTTACCTACCCAAATAGAACAAAAAAAACTGTAAAAAAAAATAAATGTTGATGACAGATAAAGCCGATTGTAACTGTCCAGCCATCCCTCTAACTGGTTTATGGGCTCATTTGTTTATATGTGTTCTTTGCAGCTCCTATACGGCATGGTACTACAATCAATCACAGACCTGTCTCTAATGAAAGGAACAATAATGTTAAGAAAGGTAGAGAACCGCACTATTTCTAATGATATAACACTTTTAGGACCAGTGGGTGTGCATCACGATATGTTTTTTCAGCTATCACTGATTTCCATTGCATTTTGTTTGAGCGCATCAGATTTGCTATACAAAAATGCTGAGTTTATAAGAAAATAAGGCAATAAAGATGATTACATGTACATTTGCTTTAAAATCTCATACATTACATGATCATTTATCATTCTTTTTTTATCTGAATAGTATTAAACCTATGTTACACATTTATTTTCTTTATTAAACTAACCTCCATTAGCTCTACTCGGAAGCTATTTAAGAAGCCTACCCCTTTTCTGCAAACTGGTACATCCTCATACCTCTGTGGTCATGCTTCTCTTTCAGATCATAAGACTTTTTTAAGTTGTTTTCAAAACAAACACTAAAAATTTTTCAAGTTTCCTCCTCAGTGTAATCATGCAGATATCGATCAACACATTTTACTTAAGTATATATTGAAACATACTGCTTTCAGTAGCTCAGCTTGTTTTTGTGAGGAACGGTATCTGTAAAGCATAGCACTGATATATTATTCAATGTTTATAATGGAATGGGTTTTTAAAGGATTATTTTTCTGATAGACGATATGACTTCTATAACCAGTTTGTAGCATTACTGTAATATATCAGCCCAAAAACAAAACCTTAATTTTGAGATTTTTGAAATGTACATAAGATAACTTTTGCCATAGAGGATTATTATTATTATTATTTTTTTTAGAAATAGCACTATTTTTGGAGGTGGGAAAGTGCATGAACTTCCCAGCATATATGGAATATCCATAACAAAATACATTGGAATTAAGGTATTTGCAGTCCAAATAATTTATTTGATGTCTATATTTTGATGTAATTTAGCTGTTATTTGATATAGTTGAGTGAAGAATGAACCAATTCAGAACTGTATGAAAATAGATCTAAAAATTGTTACTATAGCAAAGAAAATCTGTATATTTAGTCTAAGGAGAATGCCACAAAGCATAGATCTGTAGACAACTAATTGTTCAATATTTTTATAAAACGTCAAGGTATTTATAGAAATTGCCTATAATTGTTGGACTCACAACACTTTTTTCCACCTCAAGTTATTTATTATTCTAATTGAAATACCAAAAATATACTCCAAAATACACACTTGCAATGCAGGGATATTTGCAAGAAGATTACATTAAAAAGTAGGGCCTGATTTTTCATTAGACAGACTAGGAAAAACGCAGGAAAGGCAGTTTTTAAAGGTGCCTTATACCCATTTTCTGTGTTGCGTGTTAGGCTAAAGCAATCCCAAGGATCATTTCCTAGGCAATCACTCCTGGTTTATGGTTACCAGTTAATTTACCAATTTATATACCTCTTCATTCCCTATTTTTTAATCTCTGGAATGTAGAGAGTAAGGATGGGTAAAAATATTTGCCTCAAACTGAAATCAGCTAATAATGGCACTTCCCGTTTGGTGAATAATTTCCTCTGAAAAGTGCAGTTTTTCTTCTTTTTTCACCTACTCATTGTGCATTGAAATCAGTGGGAAATCAGCGAATAATGGCACTTCCCACTTGCTGAATAATATCTTGCGAAAAGTGCAGTTTTTCCTCTTTTTTCGCCTAGCTCATTGTGCATCGAAATCAATGGTAAGAAGAATTTTTCCCCACCATACGAAAATTTTAATTTTCTACAGCCATATAAAAGGGTGTCAGGTTCTCACACCATGCCATTATGTGTTTGTGAAAGAAGAGAGAAGTATGTTTATTGAGCTAGAGAAGATGGGGCAATTAAAGTTTAGTTTAGGGAATCTTTTAGGTAGGACATTAGTTCTCTATATTAGGAGAATCAGTGGGGCATTATGGGGAGAAAAATTGAGGAAGGATGTTGACCTCAAATACCCCAAAATTCCATGTGACTGACTGGCAAGATACAGGGAGCTGGGGATCTATTCTTGCTGATCTTGATGTTATTGTATATGTGCTGGGGAATTCTGGGGAAAGAAGTTTTTGATTTTGTTTTTCTGTTATAATTTTTTTTTGGACAGACTGTGAAAAGACAGGGTGGACAACTTAAAATAAATAAAAAAGAATAAAGAAATAAAATCAGAACTAAATATATTAGGTGACAGACAGCTGACTGGGCAAAGGCAAGCCATCATACTCCATCTGTTGTGATGTGTACTGTAGAGTATAAACACACAGAGTAGTTGAGTAATGTCCAGCAAATGCACAAGAGGTGGAGGGCGACATGAGATTAAAGTAGTAGTTCAAAAACTGACTGCAGCAATGGTTGCTGCAGCATGTGCAATAAATTATTATGATGCCTCTCTTCCAAGGGAGAATGCAGTTAGTCAAGGTCCCAGCAAAACCACCAGTGCCAGTACAAATAAAGAACCATGTAGGAAGAATAGTGAAGATGACATCAAGTCGCATTCAAGTGTTGATGAAGTCAATAGCATAATAGAGGAAGGTATAGCAGCTGAACCACCTGCTGTATCAGATAGTGAGACAAACAAGCATCATTGAGAGACAGTCCAACAAAGCCGTAGATGTTTTAAGTAAGCTAGAGCAGGTGATAGAGGAATGGCTTGTACCTGCTCCTTAAAAGCTGTTTATTTGTCTGCTGATAACGGGTCCAACATAATCGCTGCTTTGAGAATAGGTGATGTGGTGCATGTGCCCTGCTTTGCCCATGTGCTAAATTTAGTTGTGACTAGATTCCTGGAAGAATCCAAAACCCTCAGAGAGATGCTTACTATTTCCTTCAAAATTGGTGCCCATTTTAGTCACTTCTAGCACAATGCTCTATTTTCCATACAAGAGGGTAACAAACTGCCCCATCACTAGCTGAAAATGGAGGTCCCTACCAGGTGTAACTCCACTCTGAACATGCTAAAGCATTTGTAAGAGAAGGCCATTAGTGAGTACACCATGCAAAACCTGAAGGTATTGGAGGGAGCCTCTTTGTCATCATGCCAATGGAATCTAATGTGAGATGTGTGTGAGCCGCTGAAACCCATTGAGGAGGCAACTATGCTAGTGAGTCGCATCTGGGCAGGAATTAGGGAAATTCTACCACTGGTATTTTTATTGCAGAAAAAAATGACGCGCATGGCTGAGGATTCTTACCATAATGACAACACATACATGAACCAGCTGGTAAATGTTATGTTAGTGTGCTTTGAACAAGATCCTAGCATAGTGTCTATTAAAAGCAATGAAGACTGGAATACAGTCTTGCCACTTTGCTGGGGCCCCGCTTCAAAATTTCAGAATTTCTGCCAAAGGGCCATCAGCAGTTTGTCACAACAAGGAGTCATGATGATCAGCAACAACTCTCTGTGGAATCAGATTTTGTCAAGGAATATTGAGATATGCTTATTGATAAAGTGGAAGGTTGCATTGTGGATGATGAGAAGGAGAAATTGAGGGCATAAAAAACATCTAGACAGTATAGTGAAAAAGAAGGCAGTCGAGCATTTCAACCAGCAGAAGCAGCTATATCAGCAACCAGTATATCCCATTTGGAACACTTTTTGATTCATGGGTCTTGGCAAAAACCAACATTGGTGGTGGTAGTGGCAGCACATCTCTTTGGGACTTGCTCCCTGAGTATGGGTTGGTAACTGACACACATGAACACAGTGTAGCGCCTAGAAGTGGTCCCACTGCACGTGAGATGGTTTGTGAATACTTAGGGAATAGCTACATTCTAGGCAGAAACAATGACCCCATGGACTACTGGCAAACAAAGCAGTGTGTGTGGCCAGCATTGACATGTACTGCAGTGGAAACCCTTAGTTGTGCTCCAGCAAGTGTTGAGTCTGAGAGGGTTTTCAGTGCAGCTGGTTACATTGTGAATGACCGCAGGATGCAGCTATGAAGCAGCAATGTTGGGAAGCTAACATTCTTGAAAATGAACCAAAATCTCATACCATCTGAATATCAGGTAGCAGAAACCACACATGACAGGGAAAGCCAGGACAAATATATTAACAGTAGCACAGATGTGGAGGAGGGATATGAAGAAGGGTTGCCACCATCTACCCCATTTGGGACCACTGCTATTACCGAAAAGTAATGTGTATCAATAATTTGAGGAGGACAGAGATTTGACACAAACAAGACAATGGTAAAAACTATATACATACACAAATCACAACATACCAGCCAGTTTCTCACCACTAATACTACAACACGCATCTGCCATATTGTAGGTTGTACTTTATTTTTGTTATTACTTGACATCATCATCATGTATATGTGCCAGTGTCACTTAAGCAGGAAGTTAATATTGTGGGCAAAGGACAAATGCATTCTGCATGCTAACACATTTTTCAAGACATGCGTTCCTGTAGGACCCATAACTTTGACTTTCAGCCACTTATTTCTAAACTACAGCACTCATAAGAACTAATATTACAGTGGTAAATGTAGTATCTATAGGAAATATAGGTGAAAAAATTGGTTAAAATAGGTGAAAAGGAGGAACTTTTTGCATTGGTGAAAAGGAGAAAACTTTCAGGAAAAAAGAGAAAAATCGGCCAGTTTTCACAAAAAGTAATGCGGGAAATGTTTCCCACTTTTCGCACACCTCTAGTAAAGAGGTCTCTAATACATTGTCAACTGGTTTTCCAATCTCTCCATCATACAATCATATTTAAATGTAAAACAACAGCTCAAGGGGACATAGCTATAGTTGTAATTGACTTTACTAGTGATTGCAGGGCCCCAGTACAAACATTATTTTGGCCTTCCTAACACAAACATATTTTCACAGAGGGAGACCAGAATTGATCGGACCCTGGGGCAGTTCGGGCCCCCTTCGATTCTGGGTCCCTAGGCAACTTGCAATCAACATTATCAGAGAAATATATTTATATTAGTCGTATTGCAGGTCTACATTATCATATTTCAATATTATACAGAAAAGAAAGAAGACAGACAAGATACGATAGCAATTGCTATCACAGCGAATAGACCAGTTCAATACTGTATTCACTCGAATCGTTACTGATCTCCATCAACTTCTAAAACATTTAAGCTTTATTATTATCTTCTATAAAATTAACTGGCATAAAAACCACACATATATGACCGCTTATTTGCATGTCATATCTAAAAAAGCACAAATAAGCTTATGAGGATGGGGATATATATAAATCCTATTTAGTCATGATCATTTGCTTAGTATCTTATAAGATCATGATTCACCACACCATACAGTAAATATTATCACTATTTGAGACCATTGCTCAACTAACTCTATTCTTGTACGTATGTCCCTCTACAATTCTCAATCTATAAATTATTGTCCTCAATGTCTCTGTCACTAGCTTATATAGTTTTTAGTACCTTAATGATACCCCCTTGTTATCAACTCAAGACAGAGACATAGGTCACATCAGCACTATTACTTTACTACACATAGTACTCTTAACTCCAATGTCTCTACCGCTAGCTTGTATAATTTATTAGTACCTTAAAGATACCCCCTAGCTATTGGTCACATCAATACTATTGCTTGCGGGTATACTGCAGTCTATCTACTGCTTAGCTGCAACTGTAAATATTAACCCTCGAGCTGCCAAATTAATAGTTGCAATTGTTCACCTGGCCTTCTCCATTATTTTAACGTACAACAAAAATATATCGATAGCTAAACTATCTATATTGTTACAGTGTGATGTCAACTAACAGGAAAACCCCCTCTCTACTCGTTATAGTAGCAACTTCCTTGTGCAACTGCACTCTCTTCACCCCCTGTAGTTACCCCCTTGTATTCATATCTGAACAGAATGCAGCAGTATGATTATTTCTTCTTACCTGTATCGATATATTGGTGTTATGTAGAAACATTGAATTTGACAGCAGATCAGAACAATTCAGACCATCTAGTCTGCCCATTTTCCTGCTTTAAAAATCTCAAATCTTATTTGGACCTTGGTCTTTTCTCCTATTCAGGGCAGCCTTAAGCCTATCCCATGCACGCTTTAATTCCATCACGGTAGTTGTTGTGTACCCTTGTTATGCAGATCTGGTTCACTCTACAACAGTAGTATCGTCTACCACTTCTGCTGGTTTGCTATTCCACTTATCTACTACCCTCTCAGTGATGTAAATATTTCTTAAATTACATCTAAACCTGTGTCCCTCTAGTTTTAGACTATGACCTCGTCCTATCATTTTTACTCCTTTGAAATGTACTTTCTTCCTGCACTTTGCTGAATTCCTTTATGAATTTGAATGTTTCTATCATATCCCCTCTCTCTCTTCTCTCCTCCAAGCTATACATGTTCAGATACTTTAGTCTATCCTGATATTTCTTTTCCCCTAAACCTGTCACCATTTTAGTAGCACTCTGTGAATTATTTCTAGAGTATTTATATCCGTGTGGAGTAGGGGTCTCCCTGTACACAATACTCTAAGTGAGGTTTAACCAGGGATTTGTAGAGTGCCATGTGTGTCTACATAGCCTTGCCCTGTCAGCCAGAACAAAAATAACTTTAAGGTTCCTTCCCTATGTTCATATGAAAATGGGAGTAAATCAGGTACAAACCAAATGTATCATAGGGAATATATAAAACCATGCTATTGACAGAAACTGGGCAAAAGGTGATATACAGGGTTATACTATATGTTAGTCTATTTACTAGAAATTCCTGTTTTTATCTACAAAACATCTGTACTGATGTTGGGAAAGAATGTGTAGTTCTCAATTTCTAGGATAGCCCTCTCTAGCATTCAAAGGGTTAAGAGCCCCATCAAAATCGATAAGAATTTGCAGAATTTTTATTACATCTCCTCGGTGTAGTTGGTTTGCCCCAGAATAGTTCCAGTTTTCTTTTGGGCTCTAACAACATTTATCAAAAGAGCAAAGGCATAACACGTAGGGAAATATACTTTTAATTCCCTGTATTAAACAATTTGCATATGTTTCAATGGAGTGTACTGTCATTTATGCATGAGTTAGTACATTGACAGTCTATGAGCCATATGTTCAAAGAAGTAGCAAAATAGCTTTTGTTGTTTGTAACAACTTTTCAAAGTACAGTGTCATTGGGATCATTAATATTTTCAGAGAGTGTTGGTTGTGATTGGAAATATGTTGTTTGTCCTGACTGAAATTGTTGCATCTAACAACAAAAAAAGTCTTAACATTCTCACATTCAGAACACATTCCCTCCACTTTTTTCTTAACGTACAAATTTTGTCTTTTGGAAGACTTTTTTTTTTTGTTAGTTACGACAAATTTTCTTTACCTCTATATGACACTGGAGAATAGTTTAGCCACACCCTTGCCCTGCCCTTTTACCCGTCAATTCTGGAGTTCTGTGGTACACAACGGACATTACTAGTTTTTTGTCAAATACTCTATAGAAAATATGTCATTCATGCATTCAATTACTTATTTTTGTCTTTCATATAACAATTTTTTGTCGTTTTCCCTTTGAACATACGGCCCTGTAGTTACTGTAGTCTTTGACTGGTTCATACCAAATAAGTCGTCAAATCACAAGTGTATGTGGATACTTCATAGATGCAAGTATTAAATGATCTATTAGTACTTACACTGATTTCTAGTCTATTTCCCTGACTAGTAGCCGAGTAGACCGTAGGTAAGAAATTATGCTCAAGCATAAATATGCCCAAGGTATTGATGATGACTGATCACCATACATAGAGGAGATGAAGAACAGTGTGTCATATAGACATGCACTGACTGAATAATAAATGTCTCTATCAGGGGAAAGTGTGGACCTCTACTTAATCTCATGGATGCAAAAGATGTCTCCAATGCATTATATTAGGGATAAAAAGCATATGTTAATATTAAAGGCATGCTGTAGCTCTTTATTCGCCCTAGCTTTAGAATAAGAATTAACACTGTACACACCCCTCAACACCATCCAATGTTTATTAGGAAATGTGCAGCATGGACAAGAGCTAAAACTTTTTTTATTTATCATAATGTCTAAGAACACTAAGCAATGATATTTTATCCTGGGTGTCTGTCATAGATATGGGGATTAATATATTGTGTTTATATAAAGTAGGTGATCTGGTCCTATATAACAAGACTAGTTGAGAAGCCCGTTTACACGGGCCACAGTGCCACTGCTGCAGTATCAGCCTCGGCGTGGGCAGTCTCTACTGCATATGACTGCAGCACGCGCAGTCGTCTCTACTACGCATGACGGCTTCTGACAAACATACATTAGTGAATTATTATATAGGATGTATGTGTATGAGTGGTTGTGTATGTATATGAATATGTACATTCCTTAATTAGTGGGTGTAACCACAAAAGGTGGGTGTGGTCACATATGGAAGAGGTATGGTTAATGGAGGGCTCAAAGGCCTACTAGTGTAGACAGAGCAGGAGAGAAAATAAGCATATATATAAGGAAAAAGTGGAGCAATTCTGGATCAGATCAACTTCCCTGCAGTGGAAAAAAATCCACAAATCCTCATTGACTTAAAATGGGCTTTTATTACCTTGAATGGAGATAGGCCTCCAATGCATTCAAGGCACAGAAACCCCATGTAAATCAATGGAAAATATCATATGTTTTCTGTAGTGCTGTTGATTTGCCTCAGAATTCTTCTACTTTTGCCTAAATAATGTGACCCAGACCTGATTTTGTCAGAAGTCGAAATTTTCATGCAGCCTGTGGAATTGAGCTACAAAACAACCAAGTTTTCTCATCTCTAGTAGAGTGTTCTAGGATACAAAGATTACAGCAGCAAAAGGACAACTTAACCCTTTGAGCGCCAGAGCAATGTGTTGTATACCACTCTGGCACTCAAAGGGTTAAAGGAGACTTTACACCTCCTAATAATAACCTTCTGCTTATCATACTATGAGCAGGAAACCCAGTACCCATATGAACTTTGTCCTTGTGTCTTAGTTCAAGACATATCATCTTTAGTCAGTCAGTCCTGGTTTTCCTGTCAGTGGAGGCAGATATGACCATAGCTGGTAGTTTTTAAAAAAAAAAACTGAAGGAGGCGGGGTGCAGGAGCCTACCTATCCCTTTATTCCTTTTAGTGCCAGATGGATATAGAATGCATTGTTTCATGATGTATTCCATATTCCACTGGAGCTCAAGGGGTTAATGGACCAGAGGGGTGTGCAACACATTACAATGTAAATGTGCACCCTTCTGATCCTTAAAGGGTTAAGATTACCATGTGTAGTGAGCAGAGTATGAGGGCCTGCAGTACCAGGTTGTGCTTGCCAATTAAAAAAGAAAAGAAAACATGAAATGCCACATGACAGTTCTGCATGGCACAGAATGTGGGGTCTAACCATAGAACATCTGTTTGGGAATGTGTACAATAGTAAATTGCTCAATGTTTAAATTTAAGTACCATAGTTTTAACTTGACACACATAAAAAAAAGTCTAAAGAAGAATTATAGGCTAAGAATAAGTGGCTTTTCAAATGTTTAACTCCTTGATGACTAGATGGGGTGTGTGGTACATTACTTTACAATAAGTTATTCAATTAATCAAATGACTGATATATATGATATATATGCTCCTATATATCAAAAACAAAAAACAGAAAGTGGAGAGAGAGCTACTTATTTACTGTATAAATCAATGAAAATTATTATATCACAAACACTTATATAAAACACAAATTTAAAATATCAGTATTTATCCCGTGATATTGGCCTTTCCTAGGAGAACTTTCCTCCTGGTGATTTACATTTCTTCTGTCACTTTTACTCCTCATCCCTTCCTCTCTTCTATTCAGCCCCTCCTTTTTCTTCTCTTTTCTTTTTATACTTTTTTTATTTTCCACTCCCAGTCTCGGGGTCTTGGCTGACGGTTGTTTGCATTAATATTTAAATTTTTACTTGTGTCGTTGCATTCATACGATGATGCCCCCCTCCGTTCCTACTCTCAGAATTACCTCCCTGAATGTTAGGGGTTTTAATATCCCGGAGAAGAGGTCTTCTCTTATGAGGGAGGCCAGCAGACTTCGCACTAACATCCTGTTCCTCCAGGAGACCCATTTAGCACTCCCCCATCATCCTTCTCTCACATCCCTCAGCTCCTATAAAGAAAAAAGGGGTTGCCATCCTAATGGACAAGCATACCCACTGGTACCCCATAGCAGACCTTGTAGATCCTGAGGGTAGGTTTCTCATCCTAAACTCTTTGATCGCACCTACACCCTAGTAAATGTCTACCTGCGAAATACGGGTGCTCTCTCTTTTCTTACATCTCTCTTCCAGCACTAGACTCCTTTTATGAGGGCTTCCTGATAGTTGGTGGCATGGCGACCTCAATTTAACACCGACTACTGAATTGGATTCCTCTACCAGTAAGTCCCAATACTCCTCCTCAGTGTTGGATAGGGTACATTCGACACTGAACAAGCACTGGCTAGTGGACGTATGGCAACTCCTCCACCCCTCTACAAAATATTTTACCTATTACTCTCCTTGCCATGGTTCCCACTCAAGGCTGGATTACCTTTTTATTGACCAGGCTCTTCTACACTTAGTTTCTGGCTCTTCTATCAAGCCTACAACATTTTCTGATCATGTTCCTATCACTCTCACCCTTTCTTTTCCGTCAACTGTTACCAGCACTTCCACGTGGAAACTCAATGACAACCTTTTGCAAGACCTCCTCTACAACTCCCGAATCTCATCTGCTCTACAGGATTACTTTAACCTCAACTCCTCCCCTGAGATGTTGGCCACTACTATATGGGAGGCTCATAAGTGTATCATTAGAGGCGAGTGCATTCTCCTGGTCTCTTGCCACAAAAATCGGTTCAGAAATATAGATGGCCTAATTTCTGAAATTCATAGAATGGAAGGCCTACACAAAAACACCCCGTCACCAGAGATTTGGTCCCAATTGACACAGACCAGCAATAAGCTTTCTGTCCATCTGCACGATAGCTACCTCAAATCTTATCACTGGTATAAATACAGATCTTATATCGATAATAACAAATGTGGTAAAACTTTGGCACTATTATTAAAGATCAAGAGGTCACAGGCCAATATTTCTAGCATAAGGGACAAAGATGGCTTTATCTGCAAATCTCTCCCTGACATCTCTACAGACTTCTGATCTATACAACATTGCTCTTTCCTCCCTCTAGGAGGATCCTAATGCCTGGTGAGACAAAATCAAGGACTTTCTTGCTTGTTCTGGTTCCTCTACTCTGTCGGCAAATGCCGCAGCTTGTTTGGAGTCCACTTTCATGGATGAGGAGGTGTTTCAAGCTGTGCGGTATCTGAAGATCGGTAAGAGCCAAGGCCTGGATGGCTTTACCCCACTTTAATAGCGCTTTTTTTTTTGCCTCTGTTTTAGTACCTCATTTGACTGCGGCCTTTAATTGTATCGCGTCAGGCCACTCATGATCGAAACAGGCGTTGGAGGCCCATATTGTGGTAATTTCCAAGCCAGGTAAGGACCTTCATTTTTGCAGTAGTTATCATCCTATTTCTGTTTTGAACATCGATGTGAAGTTGATGGCCAAGATCCTGGTTAACAGACTGTGACGTCTCCTAACGAGTCTTATCCACCCGAATCAAGTGGGCTTCATCCTGGGCAGAGAGGTACGGGTTAACACATCTAAAGCTGTTGTTCTTATCTACACCGCTCCTCGCAAAAAAATTCCTTCTCTGCTTCTTTCTATAGATGCAGAGAAGGCTTTTGATCACATAACCTGGCCTTACCTTTTTAAGGTGCTTTCCTTGCTTGGGTTTTGGACCCACTGGCTTGACAGCCATTCGCAGCTTTTATACCTTGCCCTCCGCTAGGGTTCAGGTTAATGGTTTTCTTTCCAACTCCTTTGGTATCTCGAATGGTACAAGGCAGGGATGTCCCTTGTCCCCTATTCTGTTTATATTAGCACTGGAACCCTTACTTCAAACCATCCGCCTTTCCTCTCATATTCAGTATCTTCCCATGTCCTCTGCTGAACTGGCATGTTTTGCCAACGACATTCTTTTTTTCATTTTCACTCCGATTTATTTGTTACGGCACCTGCTCCCGCTTGCTACACTCTACAGCTCCATTTCGCATTTCAAAGTTAACTTCTCTAAGTCTGAGATCCTCAACTTAAATATCCCTTCTGAGGTAGTAGCACACCTCCGCCGTATGTTCACTTTCCGCTGGCCTTCGTCGGGTATAAAATATCTGAGAGTTACCCTGACTCTGAACCATTTGGTCAACACTAATTTACAACAATTGATTCACTCCCTAAGATCCAAAACTGAACGCTGGAATAACCTATATATCTCGTGGTTTGGCAGAATTAAATTATCTAAGATGGTTCTGCTTCCAGAAATTACATATTTTTTAATGTTTAACCTATCAGAATCCCGTCTCGTATCATTATATCACTACAGCGCATACTTAGTTCTTTCATATGGAAATACCATAAGCCTCGACTTCCGCTGTTGTACCCTCGGTGATCACCTTCCAATGGCGGACTTGGTGCCGCCGTTTTACTCCTCTACTATAAGGCCTCCACTCTTCTGAAACTTTCAATTTCACCTACTAAGGAATGGGTAGACTGCGTACAGTTATTCGCTCCTCACATTGACCATGGCCATCTCTGTTGGTTTGACCCTGCCTCATTTCCCCCTTCTGGAATGGACCACTGCTTTCCGGGCCATCTTTTTGGACTTCTCTCAACACTAGATTCCACCTCATTCCCTATCCTTCACGTGACATGCCTCTTCTTCTGAACCCTATCATTCCACCTGGCTAGCAATTCACCTCTTTCATGGCCTGGGAGATGGTGCATTTAGTGATGATTGGAGATCTGCTCTGTGATGACGCTGTGTATTCTTTCGAAAGCCTAGTTTCTAGCCATGGTCAACCCGCTGACCAGTTTTGGCACCACTTACAGGTTCAACACTTCTTAATGCGCATTCTACGTGAGTTCCCATACCTTTCTTCCTCCACTTCCTCCTCTCAGTCCATGCTGTCAACTCTTTTGACTCATCCAGCTCGTTTTTCTCAACCACTATCCAAATGGTATGGCTTTCTTCTCTCTCTCAACCTCTTGGTTGGGTGTTTTTAGACAACTTATGTCTTTTTCCCCTGATGTGGCTACTAAGGACTGTAACTACAAAATGTTAACCAGGTGGCACCGTACCCCTCAAACCTTACACAAAATGTACCCTACATCTGCCTCCGATTAGTGTTGGTGTTGTTCTCTGGACTGTGGTTCTATGCTACAAATCTGGTGGTCTTGTCCTATACTGCAACCATTTTGGAGTGAATCTGCTCACATTTGTCCCGGATATTCTGAGTCTCCCGTTGGACCCCATGCTTCTACTCTTTTCTCTTCATACCTACTCTATTTTTATGCTGCACCCATACCTTCGTACCCTGTTCTTTACACTGACTAATGCTGCCAAATCGCTGATTCCTCTCCTGTGGAAGTCTGCGTGTCCTCCCTCGATATCTATGTGGGTCTCACGTGTCCAGGCCTATCATTCAGTGCAGAAATTGCATGCTAAAGTCACACAAACCTGGTATGAGTGTCACAATCTTTGGACCCCGTGGGAAATGTATCTTCACAAGTATCTTCAAAAGTATTTAGTGTTACCTCCTCCTCAGTAACTGAGCAAAAGCCATACTGTGGGCCCACGCCCAAAACTGGCTCTTTCCCTCTATTTCTCTCATGTTTCTCCTCTTCCGCTCTTTATCTTACTTCCCTTTACTCTTTGTTTCCTCTTTCATACTTTGCCCTTATCACCCCCAGTACCCCTACAGTGCCTATTATCCCCTTATTACACAGTGACTTTTATTGAATCACCTCTGCAGTACTTGGTCCTGCCTATCTACAACATAGCATACTGTAACCCGAACAGTGTAATTACCTACATGTACGCTACTCTATTACCCAGAGGTGGTCATGTTATTTTGTAGTATTGTATTATTGCCTAACCACTGGCATGGCCATGGCTTGTTTGAACTCTTCTCCCAATTCCTTATTTAACCTTGTTTGACTTTTTTTAATTGCTACTCCTCATGATACTGCTTTGTATTATCCAACCATTGTGCATTTCGTCAGCACCTTTGTATCACTTAGCTGTTCATGATATATTTACAATTTAGGTATTGTATTCATTTTCTCAGTAAAGAATTATTTTAAATAAATAAATAAAAAATCAAAAAAAATCAGTGTAACTATAAAGTCCAAATAGCGCTATTTGTGATTAAAGTGGTGACTCCAGAATTCTTGTTATATTATGTGCACATATTTAAATATTTTAGTCCCACTTGATTGAAGATATCAATGTTATTATCAATGTTTGGATCGGAGAATGAGCACTTTAAGTGAATATGTCTGTTTTTTCTTTAGGTCTTGTATTAATGATTTGTGAGTAATATGGTATATTTCACTCACACCCTCTCCCAACTCCGGACTTTGGATCTCCGATAAACAAACTGGTATGGCAACAGTATTTCTGCTTTACCTTGGGTCCTTGCGTGTCTGGTTGTATCCACATCCCTTAGCGGGCAGAGGAATGTATATGCTTGTTCCGGAAAGACCTCCTGTCTTCACTTAAACACCAGTTTATCCGTGTATTGCAGCTCTGTATCTCCAATCATAGACAGTGATATATTATTGTATATTCAGTGCAAATTAAGAGAGTGTCTGACGCGTTTCGTATTTGTACAGAGTACTTCCTCAGGCAGCATATCGGGAATCTTCGGTGTCCTGTGTTTATCTGTCGCCATTATTACGTCACCATTCCTTGTTTCAAGCTTCATTACCGTTATTATTATCCTTTTAGGGATGTGCATTGCCATTATATTTTCGTATAATGTCATTACTTGACTAATACCTGTTTAGTATAATATATACAGAGACGTAAGTATATTCTTCATAATGAATACAAGGTTGCACTATGACTGAATACAGTATCCCTTAAATCAACGTGTCCCTCCATCCTTCACTCAAGGGATCCACACCATCATCAAACCTCCTGTTAACTCCTACAAGCTTATATCTACAAGAAATCTGTTTGTAGGGTTCAACATTTAAATATCCAATATGTCTCCCTTTTACATAAAAGTGCAAATCTTTCTCCTTCTTTGATGCAGCACGATATTTGTTCTAAGGCTACAATGGTAGTACCTTCCATAGATTTATTATGGTAATCTTTATAATGTTTTGCTAATGGATATTTTGCATCAGTATTAATAATAGCTCTTCTGTATTCTAAAAATCATTCTTCATTTTTTTTTGTTCTTCCTATATAGCTTTTCTGACATGGACATGTTATTCAATATACTATAGACATACTATTACAAGTTATATATTCTCTAATCTGTGCTGTATTATTATGTCCATCCTTAAAACTTGTATCCTTATGTTGTATATATTTACAAGTAATACACCTACTTAGGCCATACTTGAATACTCCTAATTGTTTTATTACATGTTTTATTTGATTTCTGTCTTTTTTCGTACGGTATTTTTTTGTTATTGTCATTTTTTTCTCAAAAAGATTTCCTTTAAATTTCTATTCCTAGTGAATATAACCTCAGGGGTCTGTGGAATCCACTGACCCAACAGCGGGTCCTGAAGCAATATTGACCAGTGTTGCTTAAGTATATTTTTAATTTTATAATGTGCATTATTATATTGTGTAATAAACTGTGTTCTTTTATTTACAGTTTTTTCTCTCTTTTGATTTATAGATATCATCATTTCCTCATGATTAATCTCTAAGAAATATCTACATCTTCTTTAGTATAACCCTTTTGTAGAAGCTTCTATTTTAAATCTGTAGCTTGTATTTTATAGTCTATTGTTTTTTTACAGTTTTTTTTAATTTAATTTAATTTAATTTAAGGGGACTTATATTTACACATAATATAAGTAAAGACAATGTGAATTTCCTAGACTTGAATTTGAGTCATGAAGGAGGACAGATTGTTACAAGAAATTATGTGAAACCCGTAAATACCAACAACTATCTGCACTATCAGTGCTGCCATTTAAAGCAATGGAAAGCAAACATTCCAGGACTTCAGTTTAAAAGATTAAAAAGTATGCGCTTTCTGGTTGGGATCCAGGTTCCAACAACTTTGCTATATTTGTGTATAATTACTTTAAGTTGCACCTAGGCAGTACTTAAGTCCTTCTTTTGATTATCATGGAGTGCCCACCTTCTACCTAATCTCTCTCTCTCTCTCTCTCTCTCTCTGTATATATATATATATATATATATATATATATATATATATATATAATTGTAATGCTCTATGAAGGACATCTACCCAGGTAAGTTACCCTAAAAAGGAACCTTCTTATCGAAAAAGTATACTCTATAGGGCTTTTCTTGCTTTGTTAAATAATATTACCTGAAATACTGGAGGTTTTAATTTAAAAGTTATTATAGCTGAAACATGCTTTTCTTAAATCAAACTGTTAATAATAGCCCCAAAAAATTTTGTTTCCTTTTCACCTAGTTTAACATGATGTACTTATAAGGCACAGAAGAAATTGGCATAACTTTATGCCATTTTCATGGTCATATTAATTAGAGATGATGGGAGCTTTAGTTTTCAGCAGCTGGCGAGTCAGAGGCTGCCTACCCCAGCACTTGATTATTCATTATCAGGGATTGGCAAAAATTGTAATTTTTTTCACAGAGAGAAATTTCATGGAAAACTGACAATTTCATGCTTTTACTATAAAGTATCCTAATTTTCACCACTGGGAATTAATTTTCCATGAGAACTTTGATGTTTTTCAATTATACTTTCTATGGCTGCAATATTTTATGTGGCAGAACTATTACTGCTGAAGGCTAAAGTGGCTAAATCAACAGCTGTAAATAAAAGTTGTAAACAGGTTGAACTCTACAGCAACAAATGCCTTGAAATAAATGTCTTCCCCAAAAACAAATAAAAAAAATTATCATGGGTAAATCCTTCCACATCAATTTTAATCCCTGGGTTGCCTGTGAATTCTGGGATTTGTGGGCATAAATTGATTGGTGATACCTATTCATTAGGATCAGGAGTGGCAGGTGTTGGTGCATTTCTTTGGGCAGGTCTTTTTGTAGGTCTTTGGGCAGATCTTTTGGCAGGTCTTTTGGCAGGTGCTGGGGCAGTTGCCAGGGCAGCTCTTGGAGCAGCACTTAGGGCATTTCTTTGGGCAGGTCTTTTGGTAGGTCTTTGGGCAGGTGCTGGGGCAGTTGCCAGGGCAGCTCTTGGGGCAGTACATCTTTTCTTTACAGAAGGCCCAGCGTCGTCACTAGAGATCCTCTCACTCTCTGAAAACTGCGTTATGTCAAAGTCTGATGCAGTGTCTGTTGCCTCTGAGTCCGACGCCAAAAAGGCATATGCCTCTTCAACACTGTACGTCCACTACATTTTGTACACTTAAGCTAAAAAACTTTTCTTACTATGGGGTGCATATGTATGTGTGTCTCTGTATGGGATGTGTATGTATCTGTCTCACTATGGGATGTGTATATGTGTGTCACTATGGCATGTGTGTCTAACAATGGGATGTGTGTTTCTTTCACTATGGGGACACTATGGCAGTACAAGTCAGCTGGGGGGGCGGAGAGCTAAAACAGAATATGATCACGTGCATTTTACAGAACTTCCATAAACAAAAACAGACGGGCAGCGCCGTCCCACACCGCTAGTATTATTATAAAATATGATATGTATTTTTCAATGTATTGGAAAAGGGAGTAATAATGCCAACTCTATTATCATTCATAACCTTGTCAGTTGTTTCATATACAGAGAGAGAGGGACCTCCTCTTCCTATATATTTAATTTAGCATTTAAATGCACTAAAAATGAGAGAGGGATCCATCTTAAAAGAAGAGATGGAAATTGTGGATACCACCACTTCACTCTGAAACTGTTTTCAAGATGTATCATGTAGTGAGGATTACAATGACCAAATTAGAGTGCTAAAATGGACAACTACAGGAAAAGAAGCACCATTCTTTTTCATCAATAAAAAATATTTATTAAAAACAGACATTAATCATACTCAATTGGAATAAGAATACCTATGGTCCACCATCAAACGGAAATCCAAGACCTGCATCCTCCTATTGGACGAGAATTCCCCATAGGGTTTCTGTGTGTGTGTCTGGCCTCAACTGACACGCTTTAACTCCTTCAGGTATTTAGGGACCTCCTCCATATGAGGTATACGTATCCCACAGAAAACAATAAAAGCAAAAATGGGGGATGCCCACTAGTGTAATATAGCCACTAACATTGAGTTAAAAATAAAATAAATCTTACTCACAAATTCCAATGGTTTTTTTTGTGTGTTTTTTGTTAAATGTGGCTACTGATTTAATAGATAATATTGTATCCATCTGTTAGTTGTATTTATATACATTGTATTCCTACATATGTGACATTAACTATATCTGGAGGAAACATCTCGAGTTGAATCCAAGTGAGGGGAGGAACCCTCATTGGGAGTTATAGGTGTGGGGGCCCTGTGAGATACATATACCTCATATGGCTAAATACCTAAAGGGGTTAAAGCATGACAAAAGAAGGATACAACTCTTTGATTCCCATTTGATAAGTGGTGGACCATATGTATGCTTATTCTGATTGAGTATGATTAATGTCTATTTTTAATAAATATTTTTTATTGATGAAAAAGAATGGTGCTTCTTTTCCTGTAGTTGTCCATTTTAGCACTCTAATTTGGTAATTTTAGTTCGTATTTTCACCTGGTGGAACAGGTATTGTTTAGAGCTGCTTGCGGTCAAGTTTGGAGATACTGTAATACTCCTTTGCACCACAATCTAGTTTCTATATGTAGTGAGGATTATGTTCTGGATCAACCCTATCCTGTTACTAAAAACATATTACAATGTTTGAGTGAGAACAGTAGCTAAGAGAAGCTAGTATTTGGCCTTCGTGCCACAGTGGGTTCAGAGGCTGAAGATGTGACAGGACTCAGCAACCTTTGTAACACATAGTGTCTGCACTGTCACAACATCTTGCAGTCAGACCAATTTCATGTCTTGGCTGAGATACATCATCATTGCAAGCAAGTAACCGCATCAGTGACCACCTCCTTTCCTTTAGTAACCCTATGCACACCAGAAAGTTTTCCAAAGCATTTCACGGTGATTTGTTGGCCAGCCCAGTGGTCAATATATTTTCCTCTATGCCTTTTTTGTCACATGGAGTCCTTCTGAGATGCTTCTGTGATGAACTGCACCTTTGATATGTGCCAGTGAATGATTCATCCTTGTTGCAGAACTTCAAATAAGTTCTGTGTCATCAAATGTTATTCATACTTGCAAAAGACCATGTAGGGGGGCCAGCCTCATACTTCACCCAAGGGCCCAGTAGGTTCTAGTTAAAGGCATAATAGTACTTCGTTTTATCTTTATTTTCTTTTGTAGGCATTAAAAAACATGAAGAATGATATGTCTTATCTCTCAAACCTTTATGGTTTGAGAAATATTCACAAGCAAAGTTTCCCCTCCCGCCCCTTTTAACTAGTATAAGCCATCTCTTCTCAGATGTGGAATCCAGTCCATACACCAGACAAATAACAGAAGGGGACAATCTTCTTCCTATGAGAACAATGAAAGCCCTGCCCCCTTGACAAGTTTTTCAGGTTTTTCCCTTATCTTAATTGAAGATTGTCCCTCTGTGCAGTCTACCTGGGCACCTCCCTTCTGCTCTGGCTGAGCAGTGTTACATCAGTAAAAGGGGCGGGAGGGGGATACTTTGTCGCTGAATTACTCTTGAACTACAACTCTGACAGAATTGAAATAACACTCTCCAAATTCCAAATACTATGATGATTAATTAGAGCTGCTTTTATTATGAAACATTACTATCCATTTAAGTCCCTGCCATCATGAACTGGGTAGACATAGGCAAGGTAAAATAATTTGGAAAAAATATGAAAAAGATACTACAAAATATAACTGAGTTTGAAATTTCTTTCCAAATAATCTATCTGCACAACAGAGATGTGAGTGTAGAGAGTGAAAGGAAGCAGAGAGAAGGGATGCTTCCCCCTTTCCTAACATTTCATACAGCTAATACTGAGATATTTGACAGAGTGCGTGTTATATAGGCATTCATGAATATATTAGGAATGGTTCTTTTGTAGTTTCAAAAATGTGTAATATTACATAGGAATTCAAGTTACTAGTTATTTATATAACCACATTCAAGAGGTATGAATTTGCCACAAAAGACACAGCCTCACAAAATTTACAACAACCCTTGCCAGAATAAACAGGACCTTCTTTAATTTGCCATATGTAGTGATGGAATAACATTCCCCATCAATCTGCAAAGAACAAGTTCATACAAAAACCCTTTCATTAAACTACTGCTGAAGTTTTACACCATTATCATTTAGTTCAAAGTTTACATTCAAAGGCATAGTATAATCAAATGACCCCATCTATTTAATATAATTTACATCTGATGCTTTAAACAGTTTCCCTCATCCTAATGCCAGTCTTTAGTTATGAGCCACACCTACATTTTCAGACTTCTGAGTTAGATGAAGGTGAATTAGTCTTTTATAAGATCTATGGAGTGAGCTCCTACTGCAGCTGCCAAGTACATCTCAATGTGATTCCAAAGTGACCAGAAAGTGTTAGACTGATGAATGCTGCCTACATGTTGGGCATACTTCAGGCTTTCCAAACAACATTCTTGTACAGATTAGAGGCCAATCTAGCAGGCAAGCCTGGCCAATTAAAATAGTAAATGAAATGGCTGAAAGTGTTTTAACTGGCAAAAATATATGACTATAATGTAAAAAAACAAGTTGCTCCCTAAAAAAAATCACCTTGGGTTACTTAAAACTTGTTTTGATTTTTATGTTATTTACAATTGTTGCACTCAGTTGTTTAAAAATGTGCACATGGATTTACTAAAATACAGAAATAAGGTTAGAGAGGAAAAAATATATTTTGAAAATACATTATAAATAATATATTTTTTCACTGTAAAACGGAGATTGTTTTAGCAGACAATTCATTAGGCCAGGTTTCTCAAATCTGTCCACGTGAATCACAATAGCCTGAGATTTGAGGGTTTCCTTGCTTGAACACGGGTGAGTTGCTGAGGTCATTGAAAACAGGTGAGTTGCAGAGGCCATTCTAATCCACTCACCTGTGCTCAAGCAGAGGTATCCTAAAGTCTTTGGGGGTGATGTACTAAAGAGGTATTCATTAACGATGTCTGGCAAGCACATTGCCTTGGCGATAGATACATTGGCCATTTGTTCTAAGAATTAAGTATTCAAGGGGAAGTGGAGAGAATGTAATCATTTATATTCAGGGTTGTTATATTGCTGGCGATGAGTAAGTGATGTCATCTCTTACAAATCACCAGCATTGTGACAACCTTGAAGTCTGAGAGCATCCTCTCTTCTTCCCCACTTGCCCGTGCAATCAGACTTCACCACCACAAACAGCATCACTCCCTAATCCTTCAGTGCCATAGGGATGTGAATTGCACAATCCTTTCAGGTCCGCAGAGGTGTGAATTTCACACCCCTGTGGTAGTGAAATGAATGTTATACACAATAAAATAGCAGTGGTGGTGTTAGCATCAGATTTATGAATATCAACTCTAATCATTGATGTATTTATTTTGCAATAAAAGGCTTGAGGAAACTGGCAACCATATTGTCTAATACCATCCCTTTCATCCACATAGATTTTTCTCACCTGCAGGCAGTTTGTAAACCTTCAGAATATGAATGATCCAGCTTTTAGCTTTCATAAGAAGAATGTAAATTAAGAAATATGTCTCAATTGTGAGCCCTTAACTGCTGTGGAGCTCAGGCAGCTTGTCAATGTGTGTCATAGATCACCACTTCTCCAGTCTCTACCTCGAGCCATCGTTTTTCTCTTCCTCTCACTGCTACCTTTGTCTTTCCTGATGGAAGGTGATTGCCTTTCTTGCAATCAAAGGGTTAATGCAACATTAATAAATTAATGATTACAGTGGATATTCATAAGCCGGCTGTTGGCACAATTTCTCTTTTATTGTTAAAATGCCCCTTCCCTTTATCATGGGCACTATATTCTTAACCCTTTCACTGCCACAGGGGTGTGCAATGCACATTCCTATGGTAATGAGTAGGTTACAGGAGGGAACTGCTAAAGAGCAGACACAACAAACTGTCTTCTGGTTTAATAGAGTAAAACGAAGATCTCAACATTGCCAACCTCAGGTTAGTGACATTGGGACTATGAACTCCGACAGCATATGCTGCTATCAGAGCTTAGTGCATGTGGTGATGGGCCACATTAACATGTAAACACACTCACATGAATACAACAATGACTCATTAAACTGTCTTAAAAATGCAAATGAGCCATTGTTAAAGTAATCATTACAAAACTGTTTATCTGTCGAAGGCATGAAAGATTCAGGACAATATCAACGTATTTGTGGCTTGTTCACAGGGGTATGATGGCAAATACATTATAGTGTATACTGTTGATATGCTAATGACACAAATATGACAAAAGATCTCCAAACTGTCTCCTTTCTTATTGACCTTTAGTGCATCTCCTCCCATGTCTATTAGTGATAAATGAAGTTAGGTTTGGGAATCTATGCATTAGGTGATTAGTGTCAGGTTGTTATGGAGATGCCTTGTTGTGACATAATGATAATAAATACCACACATAGCCAACTCATTAAGCCCTTAAGGTCCAATGACGTGCTATGACCGTCGTGGTTATACTTATGTTAAGGACCCACGACTATCATAGCACGTCATGGAATTCAGGGGTCTCTGTGCTGCTGCATGCCACTCAGGGACCCCTGAATGCATTTACAGAAAAAAACAAAAATCCATGGCCAGTCATTGAGGGGTTAAGATTCTGATGATGATAAATTATAAAATTCCTCCACTTTAGATGTTTAGCACTGCATTCGCTCTGCCCTCAGGAAACTCACATAATTTCTTTCTTTCCAAGTCCTCAATATGGAAAGTAAACTATAGCATTGTTAAATATTTTGGTTTCCATATAATTGTTTGTATACTCTGGGTGCAAAAGAAACATGGCATGCAAGGACTTTGATAAGTATATGTTAGATTTATTTTTATTATATTTTTGTTCCGTGGAGAGATTTTATCATATTTCCTCATCCAACCTTTAAAGGGATAGTAATGTTTCACAAAAACAGCAGCTCCAATTAATTTTCATAGTATTTGGGCAATGAAGAGTGTTATCTCAATGCTGTCAGAGTTGTAGTTCAAGCAAGAGTAACCGAATGATAAAGTATCCCCCTACCTCCCCTTTTACCTAGTGTAAGCCACCTCCTCTCAGACGTGGAATCTGGTCCTTGGACCAGACAGCTCACAGCAAGGGACAATCTTCTTACTGTGAGCATAAGGAAAACCCTGCCCCCCTTGACAGGTTTTTCTTTTATGCTCACTGAAGATTGTCCTTCTTAGCTATCCATCAGGACAGTCTTGCTGCTCTGAGGTGAACAGTGTTACATCAGTAAAAGGAGTGGGAGGGGGATACTTTAATGTTCAATTACTCTTGTATTACAACTCTGACAGTATTGAAACAACACTCTCCATGGCCCAAATACTATGAAGATTAACTGGAGCTGCTTTTATTGTGAAACATTACTATCCCTTTAATGAATTTCTGTTTGACAGCCATTTCCAGTTACATTTAGATTTTCTTAGTGCAGCTTGTGTTTTTGATACAAAAGCTTTTCGGTATTAGGAGGAAAGCATGAATACACCAGCATTGTTGATTTTACATTAACCTACATATTATGCACCTCTATGTTGAAGTATATACTAGAATGTATGATCATTTTCATACATACCAGTGCTCAAACGCCACCATCACTAAGACGTCAGTGCAAGCAAACCCCAAATGCCACCTCTATAGAATGTGCAGGAAATAGGATAATCTTGCTCCAGATTTCATCTGCAGCTTGTTAGTATACATGGCATTAACCTTTTGAGTGCCATAGAGGTATCTAGTGCATTGCAGTGCAATACATTGGATGCCTTTTTGGTGCTCAAAGAGTTAAACAAAACACAGAGAAATGTAATGCCCCAAAATGCCCATGCACTCTACACTGAATGGCCATGGGCAAAAGAACACACACAATAGGAGGCACTCCTAGTGTACTATGTTGATTATTCTTCAATTGGGTAAAACCACTTAAGATATACTCAAAAACTGAGCCGCTCAGTGTAACACTCATGTATTCACTGAAAAACAAGCATGAGGGATCTCAAACCATCCCAACGGTTAACATCACTCCAGGTAATAAAATCAGGGGCCGCACCTCTCAAACATCCATATAATGGATGGGCAAAAGAGGCATAAACTAAAAATTTCTGGTGTAGTCATCTTAGTGCAAATGTGATAGACAAGGCAAAGCAACAAGAAATTGATTGTAATGCTTATTTAATGCTGAATCATATTAGCATAGCTTCCCTAAAGTCTCAAACAGTGTAATTTAATTAGAAACATTCAGTACTTTGTAAAAGATCTATAACCTAATTCAAAATATCTTGTATATTTTCCATTTTAATCAATGTATATCAATTTATGTCTCAGGGTCATACCTCTGTATTGGAATGTTTTTAATATGGAAACATATACTACAGATGCAGTATATTATGAATATATTGTTCAGTGTAAGTAAAGGAAAGTATAAATAAAAGAATTTCAGTCAATCAAGATGTCACAGGTATAGTCTGCAAAGGAAGGAAACATTTATTTAAAATGTCTCAACTACCTCTCTACCTATCTATCATATATATATATATATATATATATATATCCTATATAATAATTCGCTAAGGATGTTTATCAGAAGCCGTCATGCGCAGTAAAGACAGCTGCACGCGCTGCAGTCATGCGCAGTAGAGACTGCGCGCCCTGCTGCTGATGCAGAGTGGGGCGCTCCGAATTCAGACCGGAGTCCTCTCTGTGCACCTTCCTGGGACCAGGTGTGCAGAGAGGACTACGGTCTGAATTCGGAGCGTCAGTACTGCACATGACTGTAGCGTGGCCACTGACAAGACAGGATCCGGCTGGTTGCTGGGTAGCACTGTGGCCCCTGTAAACAGGCTTTTCAACTAGTATATATATATACTAGTTGAACAGCCCGTTACACGGGCCACAGTGCCTCTGGTAGCCATTCGCGGGGCAGTCACACGCAGTAGAGACTACCTGTGCCACGGCTGATACAGAGCAGGACGCTCCTTCGGAGCGCCCAGCTCTATATCAGCCGTGGCGCGGGAAGTCTCTACTGCGCATGACTGCCGCACGCACAGCAGTGTCTACTGCACATGTTGGGCGTTACACATGATTTAGCGAATTATTATATAGGATATATATATATATATATATATATATATATATATATATATATATTAAACTTTTTATTTTGGCTTAAACTATGCTGTGCTATTTTAGTAGGGTTTTTCTGCCAGAATAATCAGCACTGAATGTCATAACTGCATGATTAGAGTAACATTAAATCTAAATGAGGAATGCCTTTGTTTAAATCACCTGGAAAAAATGTTTGAAATATAGAAGCCAGACATGCAAAAAATGAAAGACAGCTGGTTTCCAATCAAACTACAAACATTTTGGGATAGCTAGCAGAATTAATCAACTCTAGACCTTACTGTAAATGACCTTATACAATTATGCAAAAAAAAAAAAAAGAAAAATAAAAAAAATGTTTTAGTGCTAAGCCTTTTCATTTCCCAGAGAAAAGAAATCTAAATAAGTCACAATATTTTAGGAGAATTAAAAAATTGTAGAAATCAAGCAAATGTATATTTTTGGCCCTGTATGTATATACATACAAGCAATGTCTACCTTATTATGTTCTTGAAAGCATTGATTGCTCATTTAAGACTATCTACCATGCATAGATTATATCAGAAACTGAAGTTTGCTGTTCTGTAATATACTAAATCTAATATCATATCATGTATACAATTTCCAGAGAATATTATAATATATATATATATATATATATATATATATATATATATATATATATATGTGTATATATATATATATATATATATATATATATATATATATATATATATAGCAAATCCAAGTCAGTGGCACTCACTGTTAGTAGTCATATTAATGCCTGGGTGCTATCCAGCGAGAAATTAAATCCAAAGATTAAAGAAGTAGCCGGCACTCTCAGGAACTTAAAGCACAAAAATAGAGCGATGTTTATTGTGATTGACGTTTCGGCTATCTTACATAGCCTTTATAAAGGCTATGTAAGATAGCCGAAACGTCGATCACAATAAACATCGCTCTATTTTAGTGCTTTAAGTTCCTGAGAGTGCCGGCTACTTCTTTAATCTATATATATATATATATATATATATATATATATATATATATATATATAGGCCTTTATATACAATTGTAATCAAAATGATTCAACCCCCATTGCAGATCAGGTTTATTGTCAAAATTTACAGACTTTCAGCTGTTTGCAATAAACAAATCAAACACAGTGAATGCTTCAAATGGTTTCCCCAAGTTCAACTGAAAATTCAACGTATAGTGACTTCTCCAGTCTCAAATTATTCAACCCCTTCATGGCAAGCATCTTTAGTACTTAGTAGAGCACCCTTTTTGCTGTTATGACCTGCTGCAAATGAGATGCATAGCCAGACACCCGCTTCTGGCAGTGTTCATGAGGAATCTTAGCCTATTCTGCATAAGCAAAGGCCTCAAGTTCAGTAATATAGTTGGGTTTGTGTGCTGCAACTGCCTTCTTCAAATCCCACCAGAGATTTTCTATTGGGGTCAAGTCAGGTGACCATGATGGCCACTGTAGAATCTTCCAGGACTACTTCTTCAACCAAGCCTTGGTGGAATTTGAGATATGCTTGGGATCATTATCATATTGGAAGGTCCAATGACACCCAAGCTTCAGCTTCCTCACAGACGGCATGACATTTACTCCTAGGATTTCCTGATACTTCAATGAATCCATCTTGCCTTCCACATGCCACAAGTTTCCAGTGCCAGAGGATGCAAAGCAGCACCAGAGCATCACCGAGCTACCACCATGCTTAACTGTAGGCAGAGTGTTCTTTTCAGCGTATGCTTCATTCTTCTTCCTCCAGACATACCGCTAATCCATTGGGCTGAAAAGCTCCAGTTTTGTTTCATTGATCCACAGAACAGAATACCAAAATATTTGTGGCTAATTTATATGATTTTTAGCATATTAGAGCTGACTTTTCTTGTGCTTTTGGTTCTGTAGTGGTGTACGTCTTGGAGTTCTTGCATGAAACCTCTTGCCTGTTGCTACCAAATCTTGCTGCAAGACCTTTGCAGTCACTCAAGGGTTTTTCTCAACCTGTCCTCTCAGAAATCTGGTTGCAGCCGTTGATAGTTTCCTTTTCCTGCCCAGTCCAGGTAGTGTAACGACTGTTCCTTTGAGTTTGAAATTGCAAACTATGCTTCCAACAGTGCCTCTAGGAACATTCAGTGCCTTTGCTATATTTTTGTATCTAGTTCCTTGTTTGTGAAGGGTGATGATCTCTTTTGTTAACTTTTTGGACCATTCTTTTGATTTGGCCATATTTATAACATGCAGTCAAATGTGACTCTCAATAAACCCCTAGCCAGTTCAGGTATTTCATGTGTTCCAGCTCAAGCACACCTGGTGCAACTAATGAAGCCCTTGATTAGTTGCATCAGGTGTGCTTGAGACAACATCTGTTTTGCATATTGGTGCTATTGTGAGGGATTCTGTTCGCGGGTTTGAATAATTTTGAGACTGGAGAAGTCATTATAAGTTGCATTTTTAGTTGAATTTGGAGAAACCACTTGAAGCATTTGTTGTGTTGAGCTATTTCAATTGCTTTTGTTTGATTTGTTCATTGCAAATAACTGAAAGTCTGTAAATTTTGAAAATAAACCTGATTTGCAATGGGGATTGAATAATTTTGTAGATAATCTTCTCGGTTCTCCACTTTATTAAGTGGCGATGCTAGCTCCTATACAGCAAACTAATATGAAAACTCCTAAGAGAAGACAAGAATAGTGGTGCTTCAGGAGTGTGCTTTTTAGCCCTAATATAATAATAATAAAATATAGTTACATAGTTACATAGTTACATAGTAATTTAGGTTGAAAAAAGACTTGCGTCCATCCAGTTCAACCCTTTTCCTATTCCTGTTTACCATCGCTGACCCAAAAGAAGGCATCCGACTCCAAATGGCAATCAGATTTCTCCCTGGATCAACAAGCCCTAACTAAATATTAATCCCAATACTAACGTGCATAGCCCTCTATATTATGCTCTTTTAAATAAGTATCCAGGCCCCTTTTAAAGGCATCTAATGTATTTGATAGCACCACCTCCTCCGGAAGTGCATTCCATACCTTTATTGTCCTTACTGTAAAGAAACCCTTCCGCTGTTGTAGACTAAATCTCCTTTCCTCAAGTCTAAGCGGGTGACCCCTTGTCCTGTGTACTGTTCTGTTAATGAACAGGTCTTTTGAAAGCCCTTTATATGGGCCTTGAACATATTTATATAGTGTTATCATATCCCCTCTAAGACGCCGTTTCTCTAGTGTGTACAAGTTTAACTTTTCTAGCCTCTCTTCATAACTAAAACATTCCATTCCCCTTACTAGTTTTGTAGCCCTCCTCTGCACTCTCTCTAGTTCCATAATGTCCTTCTTCAGAAAGGGCGCCCAGAATTGAACAGCATATTCTAGGTGGGGTCTTACCATGGACCTGTAAAGAGGCATAATTATATCTTCCTCCCTTGAGTCAATACCCCTTTTAATACATGCCAATATCTTATTGGCCTTTGCAGCTGCCAGCTGGCACTGCATGCTACTGCAAAGTCTATTGTCTACCATTACTCCTAAATCCTTTTCATTAGTAGATTTCCCCAGAGAAACACCATTTAAACTATATGTTGCATTTTTATTATTATACCCAAAATGCATAACTTTACACTTGTCTATATTGAATCTCATTTGCCATTTGCCTGCCCAGTTACTCAATTTGTCCAAGTCCTCTTGTAATGAAGACACATCCAGTTCAGACTTTATTACCTTACTTAATTTTGTGTCATCGGCAAACACTGATACATGGCTTCCTATGCCCTCTGGGAGGTCATTAATAAACAAATTAAAAAGAAGAGGACCCAGGACAGATCCCTGAGGCACTCCACTTATCACGTTTATCCAACTGGAGAACTTGCCATTTACTACCACTCTTTGCATTCTATCTTTCAGCCAATTTCCAATCCACTCACAAACATTTTCCCCTAGTCCTATTTCATTCAATTTGTAGAGTAACCTCTTGTGTGGAACCGTATCAAACGCCTTGGCAAAGTCTAAATAGATCACGTCAACCGCCTCTCCCTCATCTATATTATTACTTACTTTTTCATAAAATGCGATCAAGTTCGTTTGACAAGACCTATCTTTCACAAAGCCATGTTGGCTATTGCTAATGATATTCCTGTTCCAGCAGAATTCTTGAATATATTCCCTTAGCAACCTTTCAAACAGCTTCCCTACCACAGATGTCAAGCTTACGGGTCTGTAATTTCCTGGCTGGGACTTTGATCCCTTTTTAAATATGGGCACCACATCTGCTTTACGCCAATCCATGGGCACCATACCAGAAATAAAAGAATCCCTGAAAATCAGATATATCGGTCTGGCCAGGGTCTGGCCTAGCTCCCTAAGTACCCGTGGGTGTATACCATCTGGCCCCGGAGCCTTGTCTACCTTGACACCATTCAATTGTTTTAACACTTTTTCTTGTGTTAGCCATTCCCATGCTTGCTGTGCCTGTTCTGTAAAAGTAGTTTGTAGATTCTTGTCCAATGGGTCTTCCTTGGTAAAAACAGAAGAAAAGAAATTATTTAAAATATCTGCCTTCTCTCTGTCACCTTTGACCATCTCACCCGTTTCAGCTAACAAGGACCCAACATTATCAGACTTTAATTTTTTGCCATTAATGTATTTAAAGAATTTTTTTGGGTTGCTTTTGCTCTCCTTAGCAATATTTTTTTCATTCTCCAGTCTAGCTAATTTAATAGCCTTTTTACAGGTTTTGTTGACATTTTTGTATTCTGCAAATGCCTCTGCTGATCCCTCAGCTTTGTAATGTTTAAATGCCGCTTTCTTGTTATTTATTTCATGAATTACTTTACTGGTTAGCCACATTGGTTTCAATTTGCTTCTTTTGTATTTGTTTCCAACAGGGATAAATTTATATGTGTATTTTTGCAATATTATTTTGAAGGCATTCCACTTACCTTCTGTGTTTTTTCCTGAAAATATTTTATCCCAGTCAACGAGACCAAGGGATGAATTAAACCTGCTAAAGTTGGCCTTTTTAAAATTCAGTGTTTTGGTGGAACTCGTATCAACTTGTTTTTTTGAATTAATCTCAAACGATACCATGTTATGGTCACTATTCCCCAAGTGCTCCCTTACTTGGATGTTAGAGATAAGTTCTTCATGGTCAGTTATTACCAAATCCAGACATGCATTCCCTCTGGTTGAGGTCTGCACTAGTTGTGACAAAAAATTGTCATTCAACAAGTTCAGAAACTTGCTGCTTTTAGCAGAGTTAGCTATTCCATTTTTCCAGTCTATTTCTGGATAATTAAAATCCCCCATAATTATAGTTCTCCCTATTTGGGAAGCCTTTTCTATTTGCATTAATAGGATACAAGAAATGTTACGTATATGCTCATCCTAAACTTTGCATCCCATATGTCTTGCTCTATCACAGTGCCTGTGATTATTCTGTCACTCTCATCTGTGGCAGACTGTGATTTGTTCACTTGGTTTGGCCCGCCCCTTGGTGACCTTTTTATACCTGACTCTTACATCTGTCAGATGCCCTTTCGTGGTGTTTCTGAGCCAGACTTGCTGTTGCTGTGTTCCTGTACCCGGATTCCTGTGTAACGACTTTGGCCTGTTCTGACTACTCTCCAGTGTTCCTGATCGTGTATGACCCGGCTTGTCTGAGAATCCTCTACGTGCTACGACCCGGCTTGTCTGAGAACCCTCTACGTGCTATGACCCGTCTGGCTGACTTCCTACTTCAAGATCATCGCGGCCTGCTTGGCCTGTTGTCGCCGCCGCGACATTCTGAATCCTGCATTGCTGTGCCGAACGAGTGTGACCATTACCCTCCTGGGTAACCCATCCATCAGTGCAGAGTTCCTTGCTGACTTGCATAAGCTGTGCCTCTTGTACCGAGCCTCTATACGCTGCAGAGCTAAGCTACCATACCGAGCCTAGGAGATTCAAACGTACCTATTAACCCTTGCAGTGCCGCTTCTCTCTGGCCAGACCTCCTTTCTAAGTACAGAACCGTTACCTTGTAAGTCTACTGCTGCTGAGTTGGCCGCTACTTGGACGGCGACTCCCTGTTACGTTTGCAGAGTAGTCTATCCTGTTAGGCCGTTTGGGCGTCTTGGCTCTTGGTCTCACGGTTAATAACGGAGGCGTCCGGTGCGGCTATTGGTGGCAAGGTTAGGCTCCAAGCTCTTGCTACATCCGTAGGTAAACGCCCGTGGGGGCTATTGGCTCGTGTTGTGCTCACATTGGTCTCCGGTTATACGCCCGTGGGGGCTAAAACGCCAGCTTCGCATCTCAGGCTAGTCTCGATCACGCCCGTGGGGGCTACATACTCTTGCACTTGCAGGCTCAGTGGTCTATTGACGAACGCCCGTGGGGGCTATCTTGGATTACTGTGCTGCTATAACTCACATTGGTCACTGAACATCTACTACCCATCATTACATGAACTCTGTGCTGTGAACATTTGCTCAGTTTATCACTACACCACACGGGCGTGCCAAACCCCACAGCTGAGACTGATAAATTGTTCTCATTCACCCTTTAGGGGCCAGTTTCCTATTCTCTGTTCCTATGTTGGGTGCCTTCTATCCATTATATTAAAGCTATGTGTACTGTGTAATAGCTTGCAATTGTTGCTGTCAACTGTAGAGGGCAATCATTTGTATTTATTTTCTTTCAATAAAAGATTGTTTTATTTTACCTGCTGGTCTGAGTGTCAAAACAAACCGTTACATGCTCCTTCTCCTACCCCCTCCCTCCTCTCTACACCCCCTAGCTATTACATATCCAAAACACCCCTAAAAAGCCCAAACCCAACAACCAGACCTCAATTTGAAGAAGAATCCAGTCCAGATCCCCACTCCACCCACCGCAATGCACCTTTTGTATACTAAAGGTCTTCAAACCATCTCCTCTGCTACAATGAAGCTCCTTAAATGCCTTGTAACACTACTCTTGTGCTCTGATATCCTCTTGTCTAATCTTCTCTTTGCCTCTGCCACATATAATTGTAGACAGGAGCATTGGAGGGTGAATATCTCACCCATCTCCTTACATGTAGTGAAATTACTTGCTCCCATCTGAATTGCTTCCTTAGTCTCCGAATATTCTCATCATGTCATTAGAAGCATATTTAACCCCATCTCTAACCATGTCTTGTTATCCTTAATGGTTGACAATTTCTATGTGCCAGTCTATCTCTGATGTTATGTGACCTCTTGGATGTCATCCTTAAAATCCCCCACTCAGTGTTCATCTTGGCTTCGCAGTCTCAGATGTTTCCATGTTATATTCCTTACACATACCCACTGTTATTGTAATTTATAATCAGTCTCACTTGGTCCCAGTGCTCAGCTATTAGCTATTTTGGTCAAAGTTGGTTGCACTCCAGCAATTTTAAATGTGTTTTTTCTTTGGGTGTACTTACCAAAACCTGGACTGATGGCTAAATACCCACAAGAATCTGTTAGATGACCCAGGTTTCCTCTGGATTTCTGTCACTTCTGTCAAACATAATAAAGTCACAATTTGTTTCTAAAGTCAAGTTAATACTGTAATTTTTCTTAGTAAGTATATTATTCAATATCTGTAATTCACTTTGAATTCCTTCCCACAAGACTAGAATTCCCTCAAATTTATGAATCCAGAATGCCACCTGTGCCACCTGTGCACCCAATTCATCAGTATATCTGAAAATACTTTCTCAGGTGGCACCCATAATCGTTTCCCTGACTTGTCTATATATCTTGCAATTAAACTCAAAATAATATTTTCCACAATGAACCTCATCAGCTATAATCCATATTTCAGGAAAGACCCTGTGGAAGCAAAGGTGCTAGTCCTCCGTGATGATGTACCAAGGAAAGATAAGTAACCTGTTTGTGTATGTTAGATGTGTTCCAGTAAAGCTTCATTGTTTACAGATTTTGTTCTAACAAGTTTTTACATTGACATTGGTGTCCCTGCTTATATGCTGCTTTCTGCCTATCATGATTTACTTTGCTGTACTCGATAATGACTGTACTTATATGCTCTGAGATTCAAAACAACTGTATTGGAATTTGCTTAGTAGTAGGAGTACCCTTATAAAATGTTCTTGTATTAAATTCAGCACTCTATTTTTATGGGTAGTGCCACCAAGGTTCCCCCCCCCCTATATTATTGGGGTGTTTTTGTGTAATGCTTTTACTCTGGGGGGAGGGTTGTGGGTGAAATGGTTGTTGGTCTTAGGATTGTAGGGGCATTTTAGATCTGTAGGGTGTTGGAGATGTGGGAAGAGGGAAGGGGAAGGTCAGAGCACATGACTTGTAGAATGGGGGTTGTAGGGGGAATGTTTTGCTATTTTTTGTATCATTCAAAGTCCTACTTACCAAAGAACTTCATTGAATTCAGTTCTCAAAACTTGTGTTATAAGATTCAAAGGTGTTTTAAGATCTTATATAGTAAAATATAAGGGACCAAAATGATAATGATAACCTGGGCTGTTCATTACATCCCAGTTCTGGTGTTCTAAAATCACATTACACTCCTATGGACTTAGAATGTGAAGAAATACAATAATATATGGTATATTTCTATATGTTAAAGTATCAGCCTGATATTAAACTTAGGGAGCCCTAATCAGAACAAAGAAAAGCAGGTGGCTTTATGCATGTCCATGATATATAACACACTCTCTTTTAAATTCTTCAAATGTAATAACAATAATAAAACAATACCTTAAGAAGAGTGGTCCCTTGACACATGTATTCTTTAAAGGGATAGTAATGTTTCACAATAAAAGCAGCTCCAATTATTAATCTTAATAGTATTTGGGCTGTGGATAGAGTCATTTCAATACTGTGTGAGTTGTAGTTCAAGAGTAATTGAATGATAAAATATCCCCCTCCCGCCCCTTTTACAGATGTAACACTGCTCATCTCAGAGAAGCAAGACCATCTGGATGGATAGCAGAGGCACAATCTTCAGTGAGAATAAGGAAAAACCTGTCAAGGGTGGGAGAGTTTTCCTTATGCTCACAGTAAGAAGATTGTCCCTTGCTGTGATCTATCCGGTCAAGGGACCAGATTCCACATCTGAGGGGAGGTGGCTTACACTAGGTAAAAGAGGTGGGAGATGGATACTTTCTCATTCAATTACTCTTGAAATACAACTCTGACAGTATTGAAATAATACGCTCCATGGCCCAAATACTATAAGATTAAATGGAGCTGCTGTTTTTGTGAAACATTAATATCCCTTTAATATATAACTATTGTTTCAAACAAAAACAGAAACAAAAATTGCATGTTTATATTGTGTTCAGTGATCTTTTTGCAGACTAGATAATATTTTCCCCTCCCTACCACCAAACCTTTGTTTTTCTATTCCCAAGAGCATGCCTTAACAAAGACACAGGATAGATAAAATCATGAAAAAAATCAGGTTTGTTTTTAGATTTATATTTAAAAAATTGGTTTATTTAAATCTTATTTTTCTTTATAAAGTTTGTTTTGAGGGGGGAAAAACTCTTAAAATGTTGTTGTAGCTCTGAAATATTTATGTATTTTCTATGGGTAGGAATTTAAACAGGAAAAGTGGAAAAATGCTAATTTTCAGTGAAAATTATGATGGAAAGGTTTTTCTTTTACTTTTTACCCATCCCTAGTAATTCTTATTGAATAAATGTCTCTAAATTAGTTTAACAGAATTCACCTTTTGAGTTTTACAATCATGTAAACATTCTCAATATATATTACTGCCAGCTACTGACAGGGTTGAAAGGAAAAAAAACAGTAAATATATACACTGCACTTCTGAATGAAAGACACAACCCTAGGAAAACCCTTTTGTAAAACGAACTAAGAACCACATTTAACAGTGGAATAATTCCATTGTAGGGTTAAATTAACCATCAGGAATGTATCTTTATTTAGAAAACCTGCCCCACCCAACCACGCCTAACTTTCTGAGATATGCCAGACTAGTATTTTTGTCAGGAAGAGTTGACAGCAGCATGTTTTCATCCAATCCCAACAAGGTTCTAATGTCTTCCCCCACCAAACTGCTTTCTCTTATTGAGGCCCACCTTCTGATCTAGTGAAAGGCAAAGGTTTCCATCAATCTTCCTTTGTGTTCTAAGCAATGCATGGCTCAACAGAGCCAGCAACAGTCGGTATCTTGTAGCATAGAGGGTACAGTACTGCTGTTATCAGTATCAGTGCTAACAGATATTGATGCTTCAGTTTTTTGTACTTGTCTGAAATCGGTGCAACTGGAGAAGTCCTAATCTAACTTCTTTTTATGTCCACCCCTTTCTCTTTGCCACATTTTCTTTAAAAACAAAATATATTACATATTGAATGTGTGTACTTTAAAATGGCATATGTATCATGCTTTCTGGAAATTAATGAGCAAAATTAAATATTTCAGCCTAAATATATCATTTTGAAAACTGAATCTGAAATTATTCATCACCATAATTATGTGCTAATAGCAATTATGTTACTGTTTGTTCGGTATTTTTTTGTAGCAATCCAGACTGTGTAACTTATCAGATCAACTTTAAAAATAACATTTTCACAAATACCTGTGTTTTGAAGGAAAGTGCTAAAATACAGTAAAAAATCAGGTGTTACACTAATCTTTTGAAAAAGTTCCACAATAGACATGCTGCCATTATTCCCATGTATTCAGTGATACAAACCCTTTGACTTTTATAGGTGATCAAGTATTATTTCTCTGACAAACATTAAATATGAGTGAACTGTTTAACTAAGTTAGCTTTTCATAATTATGAAACATGATCTGTGAAATGGAAGTTTTCGAAGCATCATATATTATTTTAACAATAGAAACATAACAAAAGTGATCACATGATGTAAAAAGAGAGAAGAGCAACTTCATGTAACACCCATATCAAATAGAAGAGGTGCCTTTGTGGACCTGGGAGAGGTCTCCTCCTGTCATGCCAATTCTGAAATGGTTTGGAACTTTCCATATGTTTTGGCAAATCAATCCACACACTGACCAGTACCACCTGTTCTAACTATACTGCTGTTTAAATGAATGTTTCTTCACAAAAAAAAAAGCACATAAACGGTCATATGCAAAAAGAAAATCAACTGCACAATAGAAAACAAATATCAATCCCCACTGATTTAAAAGGGACTTTTAATAACCACTTAAGGACCAGCAGTCCAGGGAAGTTACCTTCCCTTAAGGACTGCTTTGATCCTTGGCAACCCGCCGGTACACCTGACCTGTTACGTGTACCGGTGCGCTGCTTTGGGTCCTAAGAGAGACCGCTCCAGTCTTGGAGTAGTCAATTTTAGGCCCCGCTTTTGCTTACAGCACTCCCGGTAGAGCGCTGTAAGTAAAAAGTACGTGACGTGCTATGACCATCACCCGTCCTTAAGGGTATAAGGACCGTGACAGTCATAGCATGTCATCTGGTCCTTAAGGGGTTAAAGTATATATATATATACAGTTCATGGAGAAAGACAGCACTCACAGGGTCTTTTTAAAGCTTGCACGAAGTTACATTTATTGGAATCAACGTTTCGGCTGCCACCAGAGCCTTTCTCAAGATTTTATATCTTATGCTTTCTCTGACGTGCACCCAGGTCTCCTCGTATCACTTGACAGTGATTGCATTCCAACATGTACAATACAACATATATATATATATATATATATATATATATATATACACACACACGCACTGTGTTAGAGATGCACTCACTCCTAAATGCATAGATGACCTGGGTGCTTGTCGTAATCTGTGGCCGAAACATCAAAATAAACAACACCTCTGGTTTGCAAAAAATGTTCCTGTGATGTGCTGTCTGTCCTCCATGAACTGTATAGGAGTACCACTGTCTTTCTCAGCAGGATGAACCCTATAACAAATATAATGTTCTCCATTTGCAATGTGCTGGAGACGTCTTTAGCAATCAAGATGTTAAAAGTGTTATATAAATCAATGGGACTTGAGGGAATGTGTATTAGTCCATAATGGTACAATTGGTTTGCCACATAATTACTTAATGTTTTTGTGTGCATATGTACCACCACTCTAGTGCCCTTTTGAAATGTGCAGTTTCGCCTCCATGTTTCTCAGCTAACAATCCATGCACTATATATAGATATTTCCTGTGCTATGTGTGTGGTAACCCTATCTTCACTTTCATGCTGTGCCCCTCTGCATTCAGACACTATTTATTTTGAAAGTAGCTATTTTTACCTGGAACACATTTGGAGATTCCATGTCCAGTTTGTTTAATTTTTCATGAGCCTTTAAAACTCATATGGTTTCCAGTAACCTTGCCTCTTTTTATGTTTATGACTGTTGCCGTGTGTTTTATCTGTTATGCTATGCTACTGAGACTGAGAAACTGGAAAGCATTGGAAATATATCTAGTATATATATATATATATATATATATATATATATATATATATATATATATATATATATATATGATAAAAGTCTAATTTAATCAGTACGAATTTAGGAATGTTTATGTGTCCCTTGTGGTTCAAATGTTTGCTCCAGCAGATGAGCCTTACACTATCTCTTGTATGACCTGAGTGTAGATGCTAAAAGGTTTACTTATCAGTACTTTCAAGTAGAGAAAAACATGTATCAGATGCTATCTGCTGTAGTCAATGCAATTATTCATAAAGAAACAGTTGGGTATATCTTTATCAATGATTAAGAAGGGACTGGAGAAAATACTCTTTTTTTTTTGACTAATTAAAAACAAATAAAAGTTACACCTTTAGTATTATTTTTTCTGCTTTTCCTCTAATATTTGAAATGTTTTGGCAAGAAGTTTAATATTTTCCTCTTATGTTTTCTATGGGGTGATATTTTCCTGCCATGCTGAACAGTGTTTAGAGCTCCAGAGAGCCATATAGTTGAGACACAATGGGCAGTAAGAGAAGTTGGAGGGGTGCTGCTTTTATTAAGGAGGAGGATTCTTCATCAACAAGCAGCAGCAGTGAGCGTTCCAGCCCAGAGCGCAAAACAGACTCCGCCCAATCCAATAGTGCTGCCATTGGTGACAGCACTAGAAAAGATTGATGTCTGCAATTTGGATGTGGTTTATAAGTGCTACTGACATGCCAGTTGTATGATCCCAGTCATTGCCCTCTTCACAATGTTTGTTTTCACATATAGTGCAAATTGCAGTTGTTGAGAACTGTATAGTCTCTGTTTGCACCCAAACGTATTCCAATACACGTGATTTTAGGGAATGAAGAGGTGGAGAAGGAATATGTTGACTGTGTCTGAGGTGATTTGTGGTGCTGCTGCTGCTACCCTATCTATCTCCACAACACTAGGACTAAGAACCATGGCCACCTCCTGTTCCATGTCATTGCTGCCAATGATCTGAGTCACACTGCTCCCATCACCAATACTACCACTCATCATGGGCATGGTGGATACAGCAGCCTCTATGACAATTAATATTCAGATGACTCAGCTGCAAAAACTATATTAGCAGCAAACACCAAAATGCCACAGATAGGTAACATATGTTCCTGACCGGCATTAGTGCTATACTACTAGCCTGGCTTGGCTTCCACAGTTGTTTTAAATGCTTGACTTACCATGAATGCCTGCTCATCATTTATTTTAGGTTTACAGTGTGCTTTGAGCCTGATCTTAATTTTCCCAAGGATTACATTGAACCAATTTGTCCTTGTTCTAGTTAAGTTTGCAAACAATAGTTCTGAATGATTTACTTATTATAAGTCTGGAATATTTTTTCTTAAGGCTTTCCTTGTTAAAACTAAGTTTGCAAACACTAGTTATAAAGGATTGCCTTTTATAAGCCTTCAAATACTTTTTTCATGAGACGTTCGTGTTAAAAAAAAAAAAATCTCAGTTCTTATAGCTCTGCCCTCCCTGGCCAAACAGTCATAGTTTTCCTCTCTAATTTCTAATCTTTCCTCTAACCCAAAATGCCTTTTATCAACCTTTAAATCCCTTCTACACCCACCAAAATAAACACCTTCCACTACCTTCTCTGCCCAAGATCTAGCAATCTACTTCAAGGACAAGATCAACTGTAGACATGAAATCTCATTACTTCCACCCCCACCCAGTCAGCCTAGCCAGCTGTCACCTTTCCCACATACAAACTTTGTTCCTTTTTAGCCATGACCAAGAATGAAGTTTCCCTTCTCTTTACATTCTCACACTTAAGCACATGCCCTCTTGACCCAATCCCATCTCAGCTCACTCAAGAGCTTTCTCCTCTACTAACTCTAATCCTTACTCACTTATTCAACCTCTCTCTGGAAACTGACACCTTCCCATCCTCTTTTAAGCATGCACTAATCACATCCATCTTAAAGAAACACTCTCTGGACCCAAACTCACTCTCAGACTACCGACCCATTTCTCTTCTCCCATTCGCATCCAAGCTCCTTGAATGTCCTCTTGTATGTAACCAGTTCACTAAATTCCTATGCTCATATTTCCTGTTAGATCCCCCTGCAATCTGGATTCAGCCCTCATCACTCCACTGAGACTGTCCTAACTAAACTGGCCAGTGACTTGCTCTCCACTAAGTCAGAAGGCCACTGCTTCCTACTCATTCTCCTGGGCCTGTCAGCTACCTTGGACACAGTAGATTACTCACTCTTCCTCCAAGATCTCCAATCCCTAGATCTCTGTCAAGCCACCCTCTCTTGGTTATCATCATATCTCTGAAACTGATACTTCAGTGTTTTCACTTCTTCGCCCCTCCCACAGAGAATGTTCCATATTAGAACATTCTCTGACAAAACCTTGTTCACTCCTCGTTCCTCCTAACAAACTCCGTCATTTTTCATAGCAAACCTCTCTCATTTATCCTCCCTCATAAAAAATGCTGTTGTTCCTCCTACCAAACTCTGTTATTCCTGCTACCAAACATCTTTCAGTCATTATCCCTCCCACCAAACCTCAGTCACATATCATAGCAAACCTCTATCAGTCATCCTCCCTCACAACAAACCTCTCTCAGTCATTATCCCTCCCACCAAACCTCGATCACTCATTATAGAAAACCTCTATCAGTCAGCCTACCTCATACCAAACCTCTCTTAGCTGTCCTTTCTCCTAACAATCTCCATACAATTCAAGTAACTTGCTAGCATAACTGGCTGGTTTCTAAAGAAAAAGCGGGTCTTCCACACATTGCAGAGCACTCGGATAACAGTGCCGTCCTGATTGTTTTATATGATATAAACTTGTATGTCAGTTCATTATTTTTACTTTCATTTTATAATAGTTGGGGCATCTCTCTTTTTGCATTTACTAGTGCTCTGCAGTGTGAGGCAGACCCATTTTTCTTTATTAAACAGCCGGTTATGCTAGCACTGGCCTTGACTTGAATTGTATGGCATTTGTTAAATGGGAGGATGACTAAGAGAGGTTTGATATGAGGGATGAGGTTTGATAGAGGTATGCTATGATGAGTGATCAAGGTTTGGTGGGAGGGATGATGACTGAGAGAGGTTTGCTATGAGGAATGACGGTTTTTGGTATGAGGAAAGACGGAGTTTGTTATGAAGGAGGATCCCTGAAATAGATTTGATATAAGGGATGATAATGATAGAGGTTTGCTATGATGAATGATCGAGCTTTGGTGGGAGGGATGATGACTGAGAGTGGTTTAGCATGTGGAATGATAACTGACAGAGGTTTGCTACTATGAGTGATTGAGGTTTGGTGGTAGGGATTATGACTGAGAGAGGTTTGGTAGGAGGAATGACAGAGTTTGGTAGGAGGAGCAACAGAGTTTGTTATGAGGGAGGATGACTAAGAGAGAGGTTTGGTATGAGGGATGATGAGTGAGGTTGCTATAATGTGTGATCGAGGATTGTTGGGAGGGATGATGGCTGAGAGGGGTTTGAAATGAGGGATGATGACTGATAGAGGTTTGCTATGAGGAGTGATTGAGGACTGGTGGAAAGGATGATGACTGAGACATGTTTGGTAGGAGGAATGACGGAGTTTGGTAGGATGAACGATGGAGCTTGTTATGAAGGAGAATGACTGAGATTGGTTTGTTATGAGGACTGACGGAGTTTGTTATGAGGGAGGATGTCTGCGAGAGGTTTGTTAAGAGAGGAATGATGATTGAACGAGGTTTAGTAGGAGGATGTCCTAATATGGACACCATACTGTTGGAGTACCCCAAAGTCCAGTCCTGGGCCCCTTGCTCTTTTCAATCTACACCTCGTCCCAAAAAAATAATAAACTCCTTTGGGTTTCACAATCATCTCTATGCTGATGACACCCAAATCTATCGCGCACCTCTCCCCTAGGGATGGGCAAAAATGTTTCAAACCAAAATTGGTGAAAATGGCACTTCCCTCTTGGTAATTAATTTCCCCCAAAAAAGTGAGGTTAGCCTGCTTTTTCTTTGCATTGAAATCAATGGGAAGAACCATTTTTCCCCACCACATCAAAGTTTTCTCTACTTTTCCTGCAGGCATGTAAAATGGTGTCAGGCTCTCACAGCATACCAGTCTGTGTTTGAGAGAGGAGAAAGCAGTCCATTTTGTGCTAGAGAAGATAGGCAAATAAAGGGGAATTGAAGCTTAGTTTAGGGAGTCTTTTAAGTAGGACATTTGCTGGAAGTGCTGCACCTTTGACACCTAATAGTATTAGCAGTAGAATTTCATCAACATCTAGCCCCAGTAGTAGTACCAGCCCTTCAGGAACCCCTTGGTCCATGAAGTCCACAGTAAGGAGATACTTCACTCAGAATCCAAAAGCTATGTATCACGGTGCCCGTGATTTGCTGCAGTTACTTGTCTGTCACCAGTAGGGGGCTTCTATTGGCTGTCTGCAGATAGCCCGCCTCTTATTGACTATTTAAACCTGGATTGGGCACCCTTTGAGTGCCCTTTCGTGTTGTTTCTGACCTTCTTGCTATCACTATGCTAGTGATAGCTGGGCCTCTGTTCCAGTGTTCCTGAGTTCCTGATCTCATGTGTTCCTGAGTTCCTGATCTCTACTGTTCCAGTGTTTCCTGCATGCTGAAGTACTTCCAGTCCTGGTTCCGGCCTAGTCTCTGGTGTTGCAGTTCCTGCTGAACTTCTCTGCTGTTTTCTGACCTGACTGATCGTTGCTGGTTCCTGTCATCTCATCACCTGTCTTCAGTATCCTGGCGACCTTCTGCCTGGTCGCGTTGGTGACATTGCTACTATTCCGTGTTGGTCCCAGCGTGCGGACGCTGGTTTGCTCCCAAGCCTTGCGGCTGTACTAACTCGCTTGTTACACCAGTGTGCGGTCACTGGTTTGCTCCAAAGCCTATCAGCTATACAAATCTGTGTTGGTCCCAGCGTGCGGACGCTGGTTTGCTCCTAAGCCTTGCGGCTATACAAACTCGCTTGTTACACCAGTGTGCGGTCACTGGTTTGCTCCAAAGCCTTTCAGCTATACAAATCTGTGTTGGTCCCAGCGTGCGGACGCTGGTTTGCTCCTAAGCCTTGCGGCTATACAAACTCGCTTGTTACACCAGTGTGCGGTCACTGGTTTGCTCCAAAGCCTATCAGCTATACAAATCTGTGTTGGTCCCAGCGTGCGGACGCTGGTTTGCTCCTAAGCCTTGCGGCTATACAAACTCGCTTGTTACACCAGTGTGCGGTCACTGGTTTGCTCCAAAGCCTATCAGCTATACAATTCTGTGTTGGTCCCAGCGTGCGGACGCTGGTTTGCTCCTAAGCCTTGCGGCTATACAAACTCACTTGTTACACCAGTGTGCGGTCACTGGTTGACTCCAAAGCCTTTCAGCTATACAAATCTGTGTTGGTCCCAGCGTGCGGATGCTGGTTTGCTCCTAAGCCTTGCGGCTATACAAACTCGCTTGTTACACCAGTGTGCGGTCACTGGTTTGCTCCAAAGCCTATCAGCTATACTAAGCTGTGTTGTTTCCAGCGTGCGGACGCTGGTTTGCTCCAAAGCCTTGCTGCTTAACGATTCTGCTAATTTGCCAGTTCCATCTGACTGCTGCTATTATCTCTGGGCTGCCCTGCCCGGTATTGGTAAGGCCGGTAGAACCTTTTACCACATTCCATCTGAGGTTGCCTTACCCGGTATTGGCAGGGCCGGTAGAGCCTACATTGTGTATCTATTGAGGCTGCCTTGCCCGGTAATTTGGTAAGGTCGGTAAAACCGTTATGCTATTCCATCTGCAGGTTGCCTTACCCGGTATTGGCAAGGCCGGTAGAGCCTAAAGACTGTCCTGTCCGGTATATTGACAGGACCGGTAGAGTCTGCCTTCTGTCTGTGCTATATTCTGCATATATATATATGTATGTTATTGCCATCCTAAGTTATCATTTATTATTTCAATAAAATTGATTTTTTTTACCTAAAACTTGTGTCTGAGAGTCATAATAAACCGTGACAGTACGAAAGGGCCATGACCTCAGACAGCAAGGGTCAAGGTAACGCACAGAATATCCATTGGAGGATGGATGTGCTCGAGCAACGTTTGGATCAGTTGGCAGTTGCAATTCAAACGATCCTTGAACGCACGGTACCTGCTGACCAATCTAGCTCTAGCCCGGTGGTCTCGCCAAGTCAGACACCGGAAAGTGATACCAGACCCCTAGGGGGTACTGTTAAAGGGTTAACGGCTTCTGCACCCTTGCCGCTAAGATATGATGGTGACCCTAGTCTCTGCAGAGGGTTCATCAATCAACTCGAAATCTTTATGGAATTGACGGCACACGCATTTCCTAATGATCGTAGTAAAGTGGGGTTCACGATATCACTGCTCACTGGCAGAGCATTGGCCTGGGCTAACCCCTTGTGGGAGAATGCTAAACCTTGTACTAAGAACTTTAGTGAATTTGTGCGTTCCTTTCGAAGAGTGTTTGAGCCTCCTGGTAGAACCACCTCTGCTGCCAAACGCCTTATGGAGATACAACAGGGCAGGCGTACAGTGGGCGACTATGCCATCGAATTCCGCACATTGGCAGCAGAGGTAGGTTGGAATAACGAGGCATTATTGGCAGCCTTCTCTCAAGGCCTGAATGACCACATTAAAGACGAAATCGCTGCTAAAGATCTACCTATTGATCTAGATGATTACATTGAGTATGTTATGATAATTGACTCCAGAATACGTGAGAGATCAATTGCCAGAGATCGTAAGTTACGGTAAAAAAATAATGAGCCTAGTAGCATGTTTTGCCCACCCATCCCTCCCTTGGCATTGAAGTCTAGTGAACCAGTACGGGAAACAAGTGAACCTATGGAAATAGGCTTCACTAGACTATCCAAGGCAGAGAGACTATATCGCAAAAAACAAGGGTTATGTTTATACTGCGGTAAAAAAGGGCACTTGCTAAATTCCTGTCCGGTACGTCCGGGAAACGCACACACCTAGGGTATCTTGGGGGACAGGCCCTAGGTGGTGTACAATCGTCCCCAGTGTCGGGCATAATGAAACCCACCATACAGGTGGTATTGTCTTGGGCACAACGCTCTGTGGAGGTTTTGGCCTTGGTTGACTCAGGTGCAGCAGGGTATTTTATGGATAATACCTTTGCTGAATTGCACGGAGTTCCACGCATTGAAAGAGAAAACCCCTTGACTATTGAAGCGATTGATGGTAGACCCTTAGAACCGCCTCAGGTTATATTTGAAACTATGCCATTGTCTATGACTATTGGGGCACTTCACAGAGAAGAGCAGCAGTTTCAACTGATTAATTCCCCACACCATGCGGTGATATTGGGATTTCCGTGGTTACAGTTACATAACCCACAATTCGATTGGAAAAAGTGTGAAATTGCTGCTTGGTCCCAGTTTTGTATGGACAAGTGCGTCATCCAGCCTATTAAGGTCATGTGCACCTCCTCTGCTATGCCGGATGTGTACCAACAGTTTGGCGATGTTTTTAGCAAAGGAGAGGCTAGTATGCTACCCCAGCATAGACCTTATGATTGTTGCATTGAATTGCAGCCTGGTGCAGTACCTCCGAAAGGACGCACTTATCCATTATCTTGTGATGAAAATAAGGCTATGGAGGATTACATTTCTGATGCCCTTGCTAGAGGGATCATACGTAAATCTACCTCTCCAGCTGGGGCTGGGTTCTTTTTTGTAAAAAAGAAAAATGGCGAATTAAGACCATGCATTGACTACCGGGGCTTGAATAAACTAATGGCAAAAAACGCATACCCAATACCACTCATCACCGAGCTTTTTGACAGGCTTAAGGGCGCTTCGATATTTACCAAGTTGGACCTACGGGCCGCTTACAATCTGGTTCGCATTCGAGCAGGTGATGAGTGGAAAACTGCCTTTAATACTCGAGCTGGGCACTACGAGTATCTAGTAATGCCTTTTGGGCTGTGTAATGCACCCGCAGTTTTCCAGGAACTGATAAATGATGTTCTGAGAGATATGTTACAGACATGTGTTGTGGTGTACCTCGACGATATACTGATTTACTCCCAAAACATGGCACAGCACATCAAAGATGTATCCGCAGTATTGCTACGACTCCGTGAGAACAAATTATTTTGTAAAATGGAAAAATGTGAGTTTCATAGAACCAGTGTGCCATTCTTGGGGTTCATAATTGGCAATAATGGCATTGCCATGGACAAAGAAAAGTTGTCAGCTGTCCTACAATGGCCAAAACCCAAGGGTCTTAAAGCCATACAGCGTTTCCTGGGTTTCGCTAATTATTATAGGAGGTTTATTAAGAACTTTTCTTCCATTGTCAAACCTCTGTCCGATCTTACGCACAAGGGTGCTAATCCTTCTTGTTGGCCGGTGTCTGCTGAGAAAGCCTTTGAGAATTTGAAGCTGGCATTTGCTGCGGCTCCTGTGTTATCCCACCCCAATCCTTTACTTCCATTTACGTTAGAGGTTGATGCCTCAGATATTGGGGTCGGGGCAGTACTTTCACAGCGACACGAGAAAGGTGGAACTCTCAGACCTTGTGGGTTTTTCTCTAAAAAGTTGACTGTCACTCAAAGCCACTATGAGATAGGTGACAGAGAATTATTGGCCATTATCCTTGCTCTTAAGGAATGGCGTCATTTGCTTGAAGGTACTAAGAATCCTGTCTTAATCCTGACAGATCATAAGAATCTGACCTATCTCTCGGAGGCCAAGAGATTGTCCTCTCGTCAGGCCAGGTGGGCACTGTTCCTGTCTCGATTTAATTTCATTGTATCATATTTGCCAGGGTCAAAAAATATCAGGGCTGATGCACTGTCAAGACAATTTGAGGCCGACAGTGACAGAGTGGAAGCACCAGCTCCTATCATCCAACCTGATAGAATACTGGCTACTATACGCACGAGTATCACTTCTCCTCTAGGGGAGGAGATCCTGGCCTCTCAGGGGTCCGCTCCCCATGAAACCCCAGTGGGCAAATGTTTTGTCGCTGAATCATTTCGTACTAGGCTGCTCGAAACCTACCATTCCTCTAAGGCTGCGGGACATATTGGTAGAGACCAATTGTTATGGTCCCTTTCTCAGTTATTTTGGTGGCCTTCCATGAGAAACGATTGTGCCGAATTTACGAATGCCTGTGCCACCTGCGCCCGCGCTAAGACCCCGAGACATCTCCCTGTGGGCTTGCTTCAACCGGTGCCTAATGGCGAACGCCCCTGGTCTCATGTTTCCATTGATTTTATGGGAGAGTTGCCTATGTCGAAGGGGTACTCCTTTATATTCATGGTGGTGGACAGGTTTTCTAAAATGGCTCATTTCGTGCCCCTCCGTGGTCTTCCTTCAGCGAAGGAATTGGCAATGGTGTTCGCCAGAGAAGTATTCCGGTTGCATGGAGTGCCTAGGGTACTGGTGTCTGACAGGGGGAGCCAGTTTGTGTCTAGATTTTGGAGGGCATTTTGCCAACAGATGGGCATACAGCTGTCCTTCTCCTCTGCCTACCATCCCCAGACCAATGGAGCCGCTGAACGAGCTAATCAGGGCTTGGAACAATTTCTCCGTTGTTTCGTTACTGACCATCATGATAATTGGTCCGACTTGTTGCCTTGGGCAGAGTTCGCCAGGAACTGTGCGGTCAATTCTTCATCTGGGAGCTCTCCGTTTCTGATTAATTATGGGTTCCAGCCCTGTTTGCTTCCAGACTCATTTCAGACGCAACAGATTCCAGCTCTGGATGAGCATATCGAGCAACTCCGTTCCACATGGGCACAAGTTCAGAGGGCACTTGGTCAGTCATTTCAGCGTCATCAGCGCCATGCTAATCGCAGAAGGCTTCCAGCGGTTTCCTTTCAGGTTGGGGATAGAGTATGGCTTTCCTCCAGAAATCTCAAGCTGCAGGTTCCGTCTAATAAGTTGGCTCCTCGGTTTATTGGTCCATACAGAGTTATTCGCAAAATTAACCCTGTTTCCTATGCACTAGACCTACCTGCATCCATGCGTATCCATAATGTGTTCCATGTGTCCCTTCTTAAGCCTCTGGTTTGCAATCGCTATACTACCACACCTGTGGTGCCAGGACCTGTTGAGGTCGAGGGCCAGGAGGAGTACGAGGTTCAGAGCATTATTGATTCCCGTAGGCTTAGAGGAAGGGTACAGTACCTGGTACATTGGAAAGGGTATGGTCCTGAGGATCGGTCATGGGTGGATAGTACGGACCTTCATGCACCTAGGTTAACTAGGGCCTTTCATGCCAATTACCCGCAGAAACCTAAACCCTATTCTAGGAGAGGGGGTCTTTGAAAGGGGGGTACTATCACGGTGCCCGTGATTTGCTGCAGTTACTTGTCTGTCACCAGTAGGGGGCTTCTATTGGCTGTCTGCAGATAGCCCGCCTCTTATTGACTATTTAAACCTGGATTGGGCACCCTTTGAGTGCCCTTTCGTGTTGTTTCTGACCTTCTTGCTATCACTATGCTAGTGATAGCTGGGCCTCTGTTCCAGTGTTCCTGAGTTCCTGATCTCATGTGTTCCTGAGTTCCTGATCTCTACTGTTCCAGTGTTTCCTGCATGCTGAAGTACTTCCAGTCCTGGTTCCGGCCTAGTCTCTGGTGTTGCAGTTCCTGCTGAACTTCTCTGCTGTTTTCTGACCTGACTGATCGTTGCTGGTTCCTGTCATCTCATCACCTGTCTTCAGTATCCTGGCGACCTTCTGCCTGGTCGCGTTGGTGACATTGCTACTATTCCGTGTTGGTCCCAGCGTGCGGACGCTGGTTTGCTCCCAAGCCTTGCGGCTGTACTAACTCGCTTGTTACACCAGTGTGCGGTCACTGGTTTGCTCCAAAGCCTATCAGCTATACAAATCTGTGTTGGTCCCAGCGTGCGGACGCTGGTTTGCTCCTAAGCCTTGCGGCTATACAAACTCGCTTGTTACACCAGTGTGCGGTCACTGGTTTGCTCCAAAGCCTTTCAGCTATACAAATCTGTGTTGGTCCCAGCGTGCGGACGCTGGTTTGCTCCTAAGCCTTGCGGCTATACAAACTCGCTTGTTACACCAGTGTGCGGTCACTGGTTTGCTCCAAAGCCTATCAGCTATACAAATCTGTGTTGGTCCCAGCGTGCGGACGCTGGTTTGCTCCTAAGCCTTGCGGCTATACAAACTCGCTTGTTACACCAGTGTGCGGTCACTGGTTTGCTCCAAAGCCTATCAGCTATACAATTCTGTGTTGGTCCCAGCGTGCGGACGCTGGTTTGCTCCTAAGCCTTGCGGCTATACAAACTCACTTGTTACACCAGTGTGCGGTCACTGGTTGACTCCAAAGCCTTTCAGCTATACAAATCTGTGTTGGTCCCAGCGTGCGGATGCTGGTTTGCTCCTAAGCCTTGCGGCTATACAAACTCGCTTGTTACACCAGTGTGCGGTCACTGGTTTGCTCCAAAGCCTATCAGCTATACTAAGCTGTGTTGTTTCCAGCGTGCGGACGCTGGTTTGCTCCAAAGCCTTGCTGCTTAACGATTCTGCTAATTTGCCAGTTCCATCTGACTGCTGCTATTATCTCTGGGCTGCCCTGCCCGGTATTGGTAAGGCCGGTAGAACCTTTTACCACATTCCATCTGAGGTTGCCTTACCCGGTATTGGCAGGGCCGGTAGAGCCTATATTGTGTATCTATTGAGGCTGCCTTGCCCGGTAATTTGGTAAGGTCGGTAAAACCGTTATGCTATTCCATCTGCAGGTTGCCTTACCCGGTATTGGCAAGGCCGGTAGAGCCTAAAGACTGTCCTGTCCGGTATATTGACAGGACCGGTAGAGTCTGCCTTCTGTCTGTGCTATATTCTGCATATATATATATGTATGTTATTGCCATCCTAAGTTATCATTTATTATTTCAATAAAATTGATTTTTTTTACCTAAAACTTGTGTCTGAGAGTCATAATAAACCGTGACACTATGACAGAGAAAGCCAGGCCACAGATAAGGAGGAAGAGGGATGTGAAGAATTGCCACCATCTACCAGCCTTGGGACCATTGCTAGAACCAATGTAGAATGTGTATCAGTAATCTGAGAAGAAACACAAACATGAATATATATATATATATATATATATATATATATACTAGCAATGTGGGATGGCATTGCCCGTCTTTTTTTTATATTTGTATTAAGTTATGAAAAGTGTAATTTTATTGTGTTATTAGAGTGTAAGCTGAAGAGGTGCAATTGTGGAGCAAATTATACGTGTCATAGAGGCCTTGTAAAAAAGTACCCAAATTCCTGAGTGAAAGTTTTGTGTTTATCCTTTGAGTGCTAGAGGGGTACACTAGGGTGTGTCCTAGGCAGCTTGAGGGTTAAATCTTGCACTGAAAGGTTTAGTGTGTGTCTCCGGCAGCCTGGGGTGAGACTGTACAAACAACTGAATGGCAATTGGAAGAGTATATGTAAATATAAAAAACCCCAAATGTTTAATAATAAAATACAATTATGAAATGCAGAGTAATAAAAAGCCCGCGAATGCAGTACAGTGACTTAAAGTGTGAAACAGTGATAATTGCGTGTCTTCAGTTATAAAAACACAGAATACGTATATGCATATGGTAACATTCAACTCCTTAGCATTGACGTTTACTGACACGAGTGTATTCACACACACTTTAACCTCGAGGATGCCGGTTGTACCATACAATAAGTGCCACGTTCATTATTAAGGATTTCTATTGGGATACTTAATAAATAGAGTTATGTACATATAGTATTGCTCACCCTCCAAGATGTCTTCATTCCCTGTTGTCCTTAACCCTTTGACTGGCAGAGAAGTATGAAACGCATTGTTTCACAATGCTTTGGATACCTGTCTGGCACTGAAAAGGTTAAAGATAACAGGGAGAAAATCTTGGAAGGTGACCAATACTATATGTGCATAACCCCCATTTATTAAGTCTCCCAATAAAAAAGCCTTAATAATGAATGTGGCACTTATGATATGGTACAACTGACATCTTTGAGGTTAAACTGGTGTGAATACACATTTGTCAGTAAACAGCAGTGCTATGAAGTTGAATGTTAAAACATAATATCATTTGGGACTGTTGAGACAACACTTTAAGTTGCAAAGATTTGCAACGTACCAGCACTCTTTATGTGGTCCATGAGGAGTTAAGGGCACAGGGCGCTGTTTCCAGAGGTTGGGGTATTTCTGGTGATTACATGTGTAGCGGCATTAACCCTTTCAGTGGCGGCAATGCATTGTCTACTCCTCTATTACTGTAAGGGTTATGCCCATTGATCATGAGATTCATGCTGGGCCAAGCGGAGGCACAATCCAATTGGTGTTCCCACATGGGTCTCATGTATAGCCGACCCCCACACCTGGCAGTAGCGCAGAACACACGTCTAGGGTTGACCAGTGCATCACGATGGGCCTCATACAGTCATCCACTGAGCACAGTGCTCATTCCCCAATCACAGAGTCAAAAAAGACATGTAGATAACATGGACTGGGAAGGGTAGAGTGGCAAATCCACTACATTGCGTAACGGTTCAATGTACACCTGTAATCAGATACTCCCCCCACACATGAAAGAACCATGATGGTGTGTCCCCTGGCTGATAGACAGAGTAACCCTTTGAGCACCAAGTCACCTAGGAAAATCAAAAGGCTTCATTGTAAGCTGTGGCTTGGGCTGTTAAGAGCAAGTAATGTAATGGTGGAGGTGGCAGTCATACAGCATTAATGCAGCTGAGTGAGTGGTCAATTAGGCATTGTAGTGTCTTGGGTTATGTTTGAGGAGGTGGGAATCTGAGAGCATTAATGTAGCAGAGTAGGACATTAGTCGGCCATGTTTTTTATTTTTTGAAGAAGGAAGTCGAAGGAGGGGCAAGTCCTTGCAGACATTTTCACACGAGTAGCAGGGGCCTTCAGCCCCAGAATACTCCTGTGAAAACCAACCCATGTCCAGGACTGGCAGTATAGAGGATATTTGGATTTCTCCTCCTTACTGGCGCCCCGGGTGTGTGTGGCAGGAGACACAGGTTTCAACTTTTATATATATATATATATATATATATATATATATATATATATATATATATATATATATATATCAATCACACCAGTCCCCCACCATCATTACCATACACATCTGCCACATTGTAGGTTGTACTTTTTTTTCATCTCTTGACATCATCATGAATATCTGTCAGTGACACTTAAGCAGAAGCACATTTTTCAAGGCTTATGTTGCTATAGGGCTCCCAACTTTGACTTTCAGATATTTATTTCTCCATTGCACCCTTCAGAAGAAGTAATATTATGGTGGGAAATATTATAAAATAGGAATCATAGGTGAAACATTTGTTGGAATAGGTGAAAATTTGGTTGGAATTGGTGAAAAGGGGGAACATTTTGCATTGGTGAAAAGGAAAAAACTTTCATGAATGAAGCAAAAATCTTCTTTTTTCATGAAAAGTCATGCAGGAAATTGTTCTCACCCCTACTCTTACCTTCCCTTCTGTACAAGGTATCTACCTGTTTTTCCCCACATTCAGTCAATCTCCAACTCATGCTGCTTCCGCCTCCATAACATCTCTAGAATTCAACCTTTTTTCACCCAAGATACTACTAAAATTCCAGTCCAACCACTCACCATACCCCATCTCGACTACTGTAACTCACTTTTAATTGGCCTTCTCCTCACCTGACTAAGCCCACTACAATCCGTAATGGACTCTGCAGCCAGACTAACCTACCTCACACATCTCTTCTCTAACACTGCTCCTCTTTGACAATCCCTTCACTGGCTCCCATTAACCTATAGAATTAAATTCAAAATTCTTGTGCTAAGTTACAGAGCCTTTCCTAAAACTGCACCCCCCTACATTTCATCTCTCATTTCCAAATTTCTCCCACTCCCCATCTTCGCTCTGCACAGGACTTTCTTCTCTCTGCAGCTCTTATTACATTCTTCCTCTCCCACCTACATGACTTCTCCTATGCTACACCTGAGCTCTGAAATTCCCTCCCCAGTCCCATCAGACTCTACTCAAGCCTTCAGATATTCAGATATTCCCTGAAAACTCACCTCTTCAGGGAAGCCTATCAACTACCTTGATAGCCTTTATGAGCAAGGTCAGACCAACAGCCTGTCCAACTTCTACTCATTCTCATTTCCTTCTAAAATCAGTAACCCACATACAACCCCATCACAACCTCATTGTTCAAATAGTATGAGTGTATAACAGGGTCCTTTTCAGCTGAGAAGGGTAGAGCCTTTTCCTTTTTGACCATATTATCATCGCTTTAACTCTCTTCTTCATCTGTATCAGAAGAAGGGGAGGATGATGGATATATTTTAGATCAACATCAATAAATAGGTCATCATCAGTATCATCTTCTTTATCCCTACTAATTTCATGTTCTTCTAGGTTTTTTGAAGTATTAAAATGTTTAGTTTTACATTTCTCCTTAGGGAAATTTAAAGAACATTGACCACAAGTTTTCAGTGAGGTGTTGCTGCCACTGTGTGATGCAGCAGTTCATCTCATTGCTAAATTCTCCTCTTTGACGGCAACAACACTTGAATGCAATGTCATGTTATCTTTATTGTTTCTAAAATGTTTACTTTTGCTACTGGAGGTGGTGGCGGAACTTTTCATGTTACCATCATTTATTGAACAAGGTGCTGCAACTATGGCAGCACTCAGTTTCTGTAACATGGCTTTACTACCCCTAACACATCCATGCACTCCTCCTAATTTCCCCTTATCCCTGCCCTCAGCATTATTGGTGGACATAGTAAAAGTTTTACTGTAAAGTACACAACAGAGCTGTTAGCATTGGAAGTGGCTTCCTCCCCTTAAATCTTGTATCTGGTCATGGGACCAGATGGACGCAGGTGGAACATTCTTAATTCAGTAAGTATAAGGAAAACGCTGCCCCCTTGATGAAGGAGGACAGGGGTTTCCTTCTGCTTCCTGAAAATTGTCCCTTGCCGCTCTCCATCCGGACCAGAGAGAGAGGATCAGTGAGGCAGGGAAAGGGGCAGGAGGGGGATCCTTTCAGCTTGAGTAGCATTTAAACTACAAATATGTAAGTAAAGAAATATAGAGCTATGTGTTATAAAAAACATAAAGAAGACTTGGAGATGCACTTTAATAGAAACATTACTATCCCTTTAACTGTTTCAATCTGTTAGTGTCTACAAAGAAATCACCCCTATATCTCTAGCTCCTCCTCCTTTCCTGTCTGCCTCTACAAATAGCTAATGTCAACATTTCCTCTGTTTCTCTCCTACCATGATTACAATGTTAATTTCTATATTACAGCAGAGGATGAGAATATACCTTCCTGCACTTCTTTGTTTGTCTCCTGATTGTATGAAATATTTATGACTGTCTATAGAATATATTTGTCTCTCATTCATTCTCAGTAGAGGTTCAGCCTACTCAGATGGGAACTTGGTTCAACTGCCTGTTTGACTTTCACTGCCACTTATAACTTGTTTTTTTAATGTTCGTTACCAGCAAGATTCCTGTAAAGGAACACAAGAAACCTCTTTTTGCTTGTTTAAATCTAACATCAAACTTCAGCTTCTTTCCTTCTGTATGCCAATCACAAGCTGACAATATTCTGGAAACTGGCACCCCTTTTATACTAGCACAGCAGGAATGTATTATTTCAATGTGATGAAAATGGCAGAAAAAAAGGAAAATGAAACATTTCTTTCAGTGGGAATTTTTCCACATTTCACTTTAAGGCAAAACATTTTGCCCATCCCTATTCTCAACACCTGCTGCCTCCACCACCTCCATCGCCACAACTAGCCATGTTATTAAAATAAATATGTTACATAGTTATTCTTCTATGCGCTGCCAGCCCACACTTATTGAGTTCTTATTAACAAGTCAAAAACTGCACAAAAATTATCCAAAAGTACTCCCATGGAATGACAAATTTACCAAAATGCTGCCCTATTTTGTTGAAAAAAGTGGTTTTAAAGGGATAGTAATATTTCATAATAAAAGCAGCTCTAATTAATCTTTGTAGAGTGTTATTTCAATTCTGTCAGAGTTGTAGTTCAAGAGTAATTCAATGACAAACTATCTCCTTCCCACCCCTTTTACTGATGTAACACTGTTCAGCCAGATCAGAAGGGAGGTGCCCAGGTAGACTGCAGAGAGGGACAATCTTCAATAAAGATAAGGGAAAAACCTGAAAAAATTGTCAAGGGGGGCAGAGCTTTCATTGTTCTCATAGGAAGAAGATTGTCCCCTGCTGTTATCTGTCTGGTCTATGGACTGTATTCCACATCTGAGAAATTATGGCTTACACTAGGTAAAAGGGGCAGGAGGGGAAACTTTGCTTGTGAATATCTCTCAAACCATAAAGGTTCGAGAGATAAGACTTATATCATTCTTCATGTTTTTGTAATGCCTACAAAATAAAATAAAGATAAAACGAAGTATTACTATCCCTTTAAAGAACTGATGTCATATGTTGTACCCTGCTGGCATATCCCAAGCCACAGCTGTTTTTCAAAAAATTTGTGCTAGAGTTGTAGAAGAAGGTGGTTATTGTTGCAGGGAAAGGGCTACAAAACATAATTTGTCTAGAAAATTCACCTGAGAATAGATACCTGTACGAGTGGCCAGAGAACAGACTCTGAATATCCTTCCCATCAGTGAGCAGCAGCACCCTACAGGTCACTGCCAATGTTACGTCTGGCTCTGGCACTAATAGTAAAGGACAGCTGCAGGGTAGCCCATACTACTGACATGCCACTTTAACCATGCAGAGCTTTAAGAGACAATCCAAAAAAGATGTAGTTATATTGAACAAACTGCAGCAGGTCGTAAATTGATGTCTTGTACCCTTCTTGACAGTTGGTTTTGTGACTGATATATATAATATAAATAACTGCCCTGATAATAGTAGATATGCAGGCACTGTGCTTCACACACTACTTATAGGGATGGGCAAAAAGTCCCATTTTTGTTCTTGTGAGATATAATGCAAAACCCCAAATGGTTCTCCTCTTTTTCACGATAAATGTCACCCATAGCAAGATAATTAGATTTTTCTCCGTTATGCTTAGTCCTAAAATACTTAGTGTAGTGATTGGCTTAATAAAGTCAAAGACCATATGTGACACACAAAAATTAAAAATACACAAAGATAAACATGTATAACATAAAATATATCTTTATCACGATAAGGTTAAAAAAGGCAAATCAGATATATAAATGATAAAAAATAAAAAATATTTATAAAAGAAACTGGATAAAAAGCTAATCGCTTTAAGTTTTGCTTCAATTAAATAATTGTCCTTGTGTAATGGAGTGGTTGGAGACTACCACTGGATAAGCAGATAGTGGATGTTTGCTAAGGTCCACAAATTATATGCACATAGAAAGCATTGGGGGAGCTATAAGGTGAGGGACAACCAGACATATCGTTAACACAAATAGATTTGAGACAATGTTTATAATGGCCCCTTACATCAGATACAGTGATCAAATTGTGGTCAATGTGTATCTATCCTTATAGAAGTATAGGTGGCCTCTTACTTCAGTCCCATGATGGGTCTTAGCTTGTCTCAAAACCAAATGCCGGTCGTTTTCTTTTGCTCTCCTCTCCTTCCCTTTCTGCTCCAAGATCGTGCCATGTGTTCTCCTCTGCTCTCCGGTTGATATCCGATCCTCTCCAATTGTAAGCCTACAATGTAATGGTGATATCGGAGTTGGTATTCCATGAAAGTCTTAGTAAGCACAGAATGATTGAGGATACCACAAATAGGACTCAAGGGAGGCTTGGTTGCAGTGCATCACGCTAGCGGTATTCTGCCTCCCAACCAGGTGTGCTTTCTTAACAAAGGCTGTGGCAAGCACAGTCAGATCACCGCATCTTTGTGAGCCTACAAAAGATTCACAGAGGAGGCCTCAAGGGTGGGCTACACAGTATGTGCATGAGCGGTTATGACACTCGGAACTCATGCAGCCAATCAGTTTGGCATCTCGTGTTACGTGAGCAAAACATATGAAATCTGGAGCAAACTCCCCCTGGCTTCTGACACAGACCTTGCATATAACTAATGCGTCTCTAGGGAACATGAATGCGGGGGAGGGCTGGCAGGTGGCAAATAAAATCAAGTGGCCCATTTCTACTATAGTCTGAGCCCACTGTCCCAGCCCACCCCCTTTCGTTAATTTTTAAATTGTCATTAATGTTGTGAAGTAAGACAATTGATACCACTTAGCTTACAATTTAAGTGGAGCTACACTAGTGCTACTACAAAACTTACAATTTAAGTATAGCTAACTAATGATACCATAGAGCTTACAAGGGAAATGGGTTATGCTACTAGTGTAGCTCCATTTGGATTATGGCTTTGTAGTATCATTTTTCTAGCTTAATTTCAATTGTAAGCTCTGTGGTATGAAATTCACTGCCTGAGGAGGTGGTGCTATCGAATACATTAGATGCCTTTAAAAAGGGCCTGGGTACTTATTTAAAAGCGCATAACATAGAGGGCTATGTACGTTAGTATTGGGATTAATATTTAGTTAGGGCTTGTTGATCCAAGGAGAAATCTGTTTGCCATTTGTAATCAAGAAGGAATCCCCCTCTCCCATTGAAGGCAGAATTTGAAATTGCTGTATTGATGGGTTTTTTTTGCCTTCTTTTGGATCAACAATGTTAAACAGGAATAGGAAAAGGGTTGAACTAGATGGACGCAAGTCTTTTTTCAACCTAAATTACTATGTTACTATGTTACTAATATAGCTCCATTTACAGCAGCAAGTGGGAGATTGACTGAGGCAGTGGCCCACTGGCCAGACATATGACCGGCCCAGGGGGCAATTGCCCCCCAGGCCAGCACTCCACTGCATGAATGTGATTCACCGTTCAGCTCCAGAGAAGTGAAAAGAAGCGGAGCTTAAGCCTGGAAAGTGAGACACTGGCTTAATTTGGCTGGACAGCGGGATTCGGCCTATAAATCAGCTATGGCCCGGCTTCAATTTCCACTCACCCTTAACTATGCCTGAAGAAGGGGCCTTAGTGTCCTGAAAGCTTGCACCTTTTATGTCCTCAGTTAGCCATTAAAAGGTATCACCTTTATACCACTCTTGTGAGTTTTTTGCTACACTGAACCTTAGATAGATATTAAAATCCATAAAAGGAATAGATAGAAAAAATATGTACAAAAAAGTGCATAATTCTAGTACAATAATGTACTACTCCCTACATGTTTTTTGATGCCATCATTTCATCAGGGTCCCTCAGATTAACCCCCTTATCAAGGCTATGTATTTCACCAACAGTATCATCCTTAGAGGACCCTGTAGCCTGGTGTGTGTGTTTATATTTTTAGGCTCCACATGAGGCAAGTGTGACATCTGGAAACCATCTGGGGAACACCTGGAAACCTACAGATCCTGATTGACCACTTGGTTCACTGTTTCGAGCCCGATTTTATCTGCCACTCTTAAAGGGTTTAGCACTCTTTCGTTTTCTTCTGTACTAGATATTGTCTTTGGAGGTGTGACTGTGGACACTTGAAAAGAAGTGGCAGCCCTACATAAGCAATATAAGGCTGTTCAAGCTCCAAAATACTTTGTTTGTTTGATTCTATCTCTATCATACACATTTTTTGTATGCAACGGAACTTAAGTCTATTGATCTTTTTTGTCTTTACATTTAATTGTCAAGGGAGCCCGCATGCCCCATACTCTGTGATTCCCACTCCCCCGGCATTGTCCCTCTGGGGAATTATGATGAAGTAGGCATAACTGGCTAGCAATATAACCAGCAGCACACATCAGCTGCCTGTGCCTGCTGCTAGACTGCCAGTGTGCCTTCTTCATCTGAAGAGATTGCAAGTGTGACAGTAGGGGACCCTCTGTCACATTCGTCATCACCAACCAGTCACACTCCCATACAGCAGCAGAAAGACACTGGTGGTGGTGATAAGGGTGATGGTGGAGCCGCAGGCGTGGAGGAGAGAATGAGTCAGAGATGCAAATGTTGATGGGCATCAACACCACCACCACCAGCAGTGACATTTCAGAGTTTGCTGCTGCTGTAATTCCTGCTGCTGAGTTGCCAGGGCCAGAACTGTCTCAGCAGCAGGATGATGATGAGCAGGCTAGTGTGCCACAGATAGTCATGGCCACATCGGACTGGGTTCCTTCAGTAGTGATATGGGACTAGAATAGGTTCCACTTGCCACCAATAATCCTGGTTCTAGTTCTAGTGCAGATTCTGAGGCAGTAGCAGCATTATCTTCCCCAGCCAGTAAAGGGGATAGTGGAGAAGAAGACCATTCTTCTCTATCTGTCTCCTCTCTGAAATCATGAGTGCGAGAATATTCTTCTCTTGGGGAAGGCACAGTGCACTCATCAGTGACTGCACTTTGCACTATGTGTGACAAGTTAGTGAAAAGGGGAAAGGAGGGGACACACCTTGGCACAACTGTGGGCAAAAGGTCCCGTCGTGTTCCTTTGAAAAATTCAGCTAAAAGAATGTGGTTGTCCACTTTTTCATGGGAAAATCAATTAAAATCTATTTTCCAGGAAGTGTACCATAATACAAGCAGCTACAGAGTGAGAGCGAGGTGCTAGGCTTTTGTATTGTGAGTTGGTTTGCAAAATTCAAACAGGAGAGGCTTACAGTGACTGCTATCACTATGAGCAAGTTTAATAATAATGAAAAGGAGGAGTTGTAAGGACCATTATGTGTCCAGTGAGTCTGAAGAGGAAGTGACCATTACCAACTGAGGAAGAAGAGGGTAGTAGTAGTGTGAGAAGAGCAGCTCAGAGACCTGTGCCTGCTGCCAGATCTCCCCTTTTCCCAGTCTCCATGGTAGTGTCCAGATGGAACATGATCCTGAAAAAGCCAGAACTAATAACTAGTAGCAATAATGCCACAACCACAATGAGCACAGATCAGCTGCCTGCGCTTGCTGCTAGTGCTGCCAGTCTGCCTTCTTCAGGTCTACAAGAAATGGCAGATATAACATTAAGTGACCCTCTGTAACATTTCTCATCACCTCCTCCAACTGGTGAGACATCTGTAATAGAGAAGCGGCAGCAAGGAGGGACTGGTGATGGTAGTGATGCAAGGGCATCAGGATGCTGAGGAGCAGATTAATGTGTTACAGACCACTGGGGACAGAGTCGGAATGGGGTCAAATGATGTGAGACTAGAACAGGTTCTACTTGCAAGAAGAAATACTCCTGGACCTAGTTGCAGTGCTGATTCTGATACAGTATCAGCAACAGCAACAACATCATCCGCTGACCCAGCCAGTGAAGGGGAATGTGGAAGAGAAGAAGAAAGATGCCATTCTTCTGCACCTTCCTCTGCCCCCCTGAGGTCCTGGGTGTGGGACTATTTTTCTCTTGGGGCCAGCACAGTTCAGTCATCAGTGACAGCACTGTGCACAATTTGCAACAAGTCAGTGAAAAGGAGAAAGGAGGGAATTTGCTTTGGCACAAACACCCTGAAAACTCACATGAAACACCATGACATTTAAGTGAAACATGTTAAAGCCAAACACCCACCAAAGAAATCGGGCACCACTGTTGCTGCACCCCCTAACTCTCTCCAAAGCTGTAACATTCTGATAAACATATTTAGAACCACTTGGAGAAGGAGAGTATCCTGTACCTGAGGGAGAGGGTCTGTGATCTGGGTGCAAAAGAAGAAGGTGGACTAAAGTCAGGTTCTCAGCAATATCAATGCAGTGTCCAGCTGCAAGAGGACCCTGGAGTCCATCAAGAAGCAGTGGGGTGACTGCAAGAAGTGAGTAAAAAAAAAATGAGTGAACTTGCCATGAACACCCAAGGCACCAGAGCTGGGCCCTCAGTCGGCATCACCTTCAACCCCTGGGAGGTGATGCTGAGGCAGAGTATGTCAGCAACCACTGTTAAGGGGGTCACTGGAGGATGTGACACTGGTGAGGACAGCACACTCCACACTACCAGTAAGTGCATCATTCCATTACTATACACCACACAAACCCTCATACACAGTATGGCCCAACACAGTGCAAGCTGAACACATGGTCAGCATAGATTCCCTCAAGTTCACCAACACAGCTCTGAGAGGGTTCAAACAAGGACATAATACTGTACAATCGAAGCAGAAATGTGAAGAGTTAAGCAGAACAAATCCTGTCCAAGTCCAGGCTGAACTCACTTGTTGCTGTGCTGATCAACTATACCCCCTGCACACAAACAATGCTCACCATTATGTTGTCATTCACGTATCTGTTATGCTCCCCCACAATGTTATACAATGAACAACAAAGGAGGTCAGCAGTGCAGGAGGGATGACCAACATATTGGTTGACAATGCACTGGCTACCCCTATGACACTCAAAGGGTCAACAGAGGTCAACAGGGTTACATTGCACAGGTCCACAGGGGTCAACAAATACATCCCTCTTCATAGGCCTCAAAAGCAAAAACACTAGGAACTCAAAACACATCAATGCATCATTGAAAAGACAATGATATATAAGTATAAACAATATCAACAATGCATACAGGCAAAGCAAACACACAAACAAACATAGACAGAGAACACAGCAACACAAGCAGCTGGAGCACACATCTTTCACATACCAGGACAACCACAACAAACACACATCCAGCCTGGCATGGTTGAACATTGGTTATCATATGTATCCTGAAGAGTGTGAATGGCAAGGAGGTATTCCTTGCCATACCCACTCCTCAGAATACATATGATAACCAAAGCTCAATCACTGTAGGTCGCTTACATCAATGCACACAATCTTGTCAAGTTCATCAATCAATGAGTGCCAGGATGGTTTACTATGCATTGCATAGGAATACATTGGATACCATCCTGCCACTCAAGGGTTCACATGTCAATGAAATCGTCTTGCACCCCTCTTGTTATAGCTCAGATTAATCACACCATTCCATTTACCCACATATCATCTATGCCTGCAGAACAGCAGGAGGGTGAGGAGGACCCCTACGGTTTCTCTCCCGGTGACACAGCCCCTGAAGAGCCAAGAGAGGGGCCACGCAGGACGTCGCCAACACCACACCACCACCAAACTTGGAAAAAAGGCTGCCACCCCCACCTCCACAGAGTGGATACCACCTGGGAATTGGATGCCCATCTCCACCCAAACCCACCATTGGATGGCACCACCACCAGCACTGCTACCACCAGGAGGGCAGTGGATGCCAAGTATAGTAAGCACCCCATAGTATCGGTCATATGTGCCCACACCATGGTCACAATCACCCACCTGGAAGCAGCCACAGTATGGCCCAGATAGGGCCCAGGTGGGAGGGAACCAGCTACCAGTGGCCACTGTATGACCAATGGCCAATGGATTACGAGCACCTAGGACTTATTGGAGAGCCACAGCTCTCTCAACCCCTTGAGGAGTTCACATCCCCACAACAGACTCAAGCAGGGGAGACATATCCAGAGTGAGGAGTCTATTGATGTGGTGGGGGAACAAGCATCCCTGCAGTCCCTTCATGCTGGCCCCCTGACACCTGCCTTGCAAGACACATTACCACCAGAACTAGAGGAAGAAATGGTGGTACCCAATACTGAACTTGAAGAGGCAGTGGAAGATAGAGAGCCATCCCCACACCTGTGACTTCAGCATCTATGTCTACATAACTTGTCACAGATAGCCCAACCATGGGGATGGATGTGGCGTGCCTAAGCATCCAAAGGAGGAAGATCAGGGAGTTTAGGAGAACCAGCAGAAACATGAGGAGGTTGCAGAGAGATGCCCAGAGGAACAGAGCCACCCTCCATGCCTTTAAATTCCAACAGGCAATCCTGACAATGGATATTCACCAGCTCAGGACATGGATGATGGACATGTTGGGCCAGATGCTGGTGGAAATCCGGGAAACAAATCCCAGGGAGAACCTGCAGATGGAGAGGACGCTTCAGTCCATGGAGGGGGTCCACTGCAACCACCTCCCCTCCAGTTTAACCCCTGCACCAACCCCAAGAATCCCCAGAGTAATGAGACAGTGTGTGTGGGCATTCATCTCTGCAGCCCCTTCCAAAGCCCCCCTAAAAAAAGCCCTATTTGTGATGTTAACTCCCAAATAAAATAGCACTTATTCATTCCATTTATGTATGTGAATGTTTTTGTTTTCTAACAGGTTAAGTGGCAGAGATGTATCCAATGCATTGCAAAGCAATGCAGTGAACACAAGTTACAACTCCTGCACATATTACTTGGTTTTAATGTGTCTGAGCATGGGTAAGCACACACAGCACATAAATTGTTGTCCAATTTCAACTCACAATCCATCTAGCAAAGCAAAAGAACAGGAAGGTGTTGTTTGTTCATGATGTGAGCTGAACTTGAACAGCTAACACCTACCCCTTAGCATACTATGCGCCAGACTGTCCCCATTTAGTTTCATCCACTGGTGTGCTTATTAAGGTGTTAGCCAACCATGTATGTGGATTAAATTATTCACTGGCAGAATACATTGTCAAAACAAAATTATGCTGGGATTCACACTCTGATAAGTGAAAATCCATCACACAACTAGTAATCTAACATTAATTATTGACATCAGTGTTTTGTTTGTCTAGAAGACAGGAGCATGAAGAAACCACTAGTCGGGTCAATTGATTACACTCTGCAGGGAGAACATCTGGGGTTATTCACTAAGGTGTGGTAAAGAGTTGATAAGGTAGAGATGACTTCTCTAGTGATATCACTTCTCCATTTCTTATGGTATACTATGGAGCCTATACACTAAGATTCTTAAAACTAGAGCAATCTTAGTGCACAGGCTCCATGGAATAACATAGGAACTAGAGAAGTGAAATCACTGGAGATGTTACCTCCATTTTTATCTCTTCTTTTATCATCTCTTCATCATACCTTAGTATATCTCTCCCATCATCTCCTTGCATTAATACATTTCGAACTCCACTCATGGTCTCCATTTAATTAATAGATCCCTGGGATTTGGGATATGCCTTCATAAGCATAACTGATACGAAACTCATAACTATTTTGCTATCTGGAGAAATGGCTAATCCAACATCAAAATCAACAGACATATTTTGGATAGAGATAGGCTTTCTTTAATACGTATAACAATACATTAAAGCATAAACATGATTGTATTGTACAAACATTAATAGAAGATATCTAAAAGCACCCATTGAGCTGCTCATAGGTTCTCCAAAAGCAATTTGAACTCTGAAGAAGAGAAATATTGCTGTATAGGTTTTTCCTCTTAGATCTTTGGAAACTCATGCACATATACCTGAGCATTCTTCTAATATGTGAAATGTTTTGCAGAGTTTGCTAACAACTTCAAGTTTCTCTGTTCCATTATGGGTCATGCCATGGATGGCTTTGGGAAGAGATGACAGGATTTGCAGTGTGGCTGTTTTTGTTTGTCTGATTTGTTGTACTTGCTGTGTACCCATCAGGTGCATGTGTGATGTTGTCAGGTACACATTGGGTCTTCATTGGCTGATAATGTTGCAAAGATGAGCTTGGGTTGCTTTTGGATTGACAGGTGTTTGTCTTGTGTTGTGTGTACATATGTATTTATTCAAGGGTATGGTGTGTGGGATTGTGTTCTGTTGCTTTGTCAAGCCCTTGTCCTTGTGGGGATTGATATGTTTTTGTTGTTTGTCAGGAACTTGTTTGCAAGGTATGTCCATTTTCCATGTGGTTGCTTGGCTTTGCAGGGTTTAATTTTGCCATTACTGTGCTTGTGCTATATGCTATGTGTTTTGTGAGCTGATGTTGCCCTGATTTGTTTTGTCCAACTGTGTTTTTTTTGTCCGTTTTGTGGTGCACGGACAGAAAACCTGGGTGCAGAATTCTGCAGGTAAATGTATTAGTTTATTATGAATGGCTCCTGACTGAGTATAGCTGTTTTAATGTATTCAATGGGAGATTTTTCAGTGTCAGTTGTGAATTTAAAACTGCCATTAGCTTTTGATGAGATGGTTATTTGAATGGCTTGCTTGCTTATAAAACTCCCAACGTCTTATTTTATTGGTGTCAGGGACACTTGAATCGAGGCCTGAATGTCATAAATAGTTTAGTGTGTTTATTGAAGCTGGCTTTCTGAAATATGTCTGTTGGCTAACATGGGATTATGTGGTGGGGCTGAGATGCACTCAGCAATGCACAAGATCCTGTTGGGCTTCAAGCATTATCGCCATAGTAAATATAACAAAGTAAGATATGAACAAGAATTTTCTAACTCTTCCCTTGATTTACTGCTAAAAATACTTTACACCCTTTAATAAATGTAGACCTATATGTTGGATTTGCTTCTTTACTTCCTACTAACTTAGATTATGGGTGACAAGTTCACTGAATGTGACTGTTCCATTCTCATTTATGTCAGGCCGCATTCTAGGAACAACATTTATTGTGTCTGGAATTTTCCTCCAGCTTCACTGGAACTGAGGTTTAATTTTATTTTGCTTGGGAAGGGATACTGCATTAAATTCCATCCTATACCAAATAAATTAATTTTTTTGGATGACCCTTGTATACTTTTTTATGTCGCAAACACAGAATTCTTCCTCTTGGGTGAAAGCAAAAGTTATATTTTGCTTAGCAAGGAGTCTATATCACAGTTCTTATTCTTGGATACCAAATACATGCCTGTTGCTAAGCTAGCATTCTAGGCTGGAGCCAAAATTGCAGTATTCTGCACAACATAGCAGTGCAGACTAGAAATCTGTAATATTATCTGCTAGATTAGTTAATGTTGAAATACAACAGCATTTTTGTTTCAGACAGAGTGGAATTTGTAACCCGTGTTGCATTTTCAATGTGCATAGTAGTATATATATTTATGGCAGCTCTTTATAAATATAATGATAACAATAATATTTTTTCCCCTTTATCTTCCTCATTAGTTTTACATTATTTGTAGTTGGATTTCCTTACCCGCTGAAGATTTAAGCTGCAGTTCCACTACTAGTTGATTCATAAAATCAAGCAACACTTTATATAGACATGAACTATGCTTATGAGTGAGAAATAAAAAAAATCCACAAATTCCCATTAATTGAAAAAAAAAAAAAAAAAAAAAAATAAAATATATATATATATATATATATATATATATATATATATAAACACTGGGTTTAGGGGTGGTGGACCAACTATCATCAGAAGAAAGAAATAAAGTCCACTTACATTACAGGTGCTATATCTGCATTAAATGTGCTCTGATGACTTCTGCAGCTGATGATTTCCCTTGAAGTTCTTCTGGAGACCAATCACTGGAGCAGCACCCCAAGCAGTGTCAAAAGGATACTGGAAAGAATTAAGACATGTGGCAAGCTCCATATTAACTTTGCTTCTATTTGTTGTTGTTCCTCTTACTTACTGCAGTAGGTTTGCCCCAGAATGGATCTTGTTCTCAGGCTCAAGTATGTTTCCATATTCAGAAATAATTCTAAAATTAAAATAATTTGTATTCTATACTTGATGTAAATAATTATTGAATTATTATTATTTATCTCCAGATGATGTAAACTATTCATGGACCAGTAATTACCTTTCAATCAAAATGCAATACAAATAAGACATAAACGTAAATCTGGAATGTTTTGCACTTTATATTTGCTGAAACAGGGCTGTTTATATGCGATTATGGGCTAAGTTAGCAAACCACTGTGAAAGTTAAATGTATTCATTTCCAAATATAATGTTGTTTGCCAAAGCACTAATGTGTTATTTTCAGACAGCTCATTTTATGCTCTTTCAATCTTGTTAGTGCTTAAGCTGAAATGGTGGATGAAAGGATTCAGAGACATGATTCCAGAAATGTCGTCACCATTTGCAGGAAAAGAACTCTTCTGCCAAAAAGTCAAACACATAAACAGGAAACCACATTATATTAGGTAAATGAGTTTATCAGAGTTCACATATTTTATGTCCCAGATTTATAACTCATAACACAGCATTATATTACAAACAAGTACCCTCTGTAATACTTTTTTATTTTCAAATTTTAGATTTATACTTGGTGGATACCATGCAAGTTTGAAAAATGTAATGAGAGCTAACTAAGCATCACTGGTTATTACAGAAGAAATAACACCTCCTGATTGTCGGAGAACTGTTGTAGATACAAAGAGGAAAAAAGGTTTGGTATGTACGCTTGCTGAACCGTACTCTATGGGAAACAATTACCCCACAAAGAACTAGCAGAAAGCCAGATAGTCAGAGAGTTGACAGATGAGGGAAAGGACTCAGGCAGAGTAGGAACGCAATAGCAGGAGGAGCCCAAACTAACAACCCAGACAGAGGGAGAGCCCCAGACAGGCAACTGAGGACCCCCCTGAGTCACAGGCTCAAAAAGGAACAGGAAGGAGAAGGTGGACGGACAGCCAGAAGACTAGTCAGGAGGGAAGCCAAAGGTCAGAGCTGATAGCTTCCGAATGGATGGTCAGGAAGATAGCCAAAGGGTCAAATGCAGGCGGAGTACTTAGGATTGTCAGGTGGATAGCCAAAGGGTCAAATGCAGGCAGAGTTCTTAGAATTGTCAGGTGGATAGCCAAAGGGTCAAATGCAGGCAGAGTTCCTAGGATTGTCAGGAGGATAGCCAAAGGGTCAAATACAGGCAGAGTTCTTGGAATTGTCAGGTGGATAGCCAGAGGGTCAGATACAGGCCGGATACAAACTTGTAGTGACAGCTTGCAAAGATAACAGCAAGGAGCTGTGAATAACCAAGCGTCGACTAGACTGAGACGCTTGGTTATATAGAGGAGTTCCCCCTCCGCGTCATGGATGACGCGGCAACGTCTGACGTCATGACAGCCTGCTCCGATGCTTCCGCATTCCCGGCGGGCGCTGACGGAGACCTACATCGCGGCGGCCCGCACTGAAGCGCCGCAACCCCGCCGAACGCCGACATAGCCCACCCCCAACGAGCGGCCTCCGGACGCAAGGGGGACGAGGCCGAGACGGATGAGTCCGATGAAAGGAACGCAACAGAGCAGGAGCGTGTACATTCTCCAATGGTTCCAGGATCTATCCTCCGGGCCATAACCAGACCAATGTATCAGGTACTCGAGTTTACCTCTTCGGAAGCGGGAGGCCAGGATTTTCTGTACTTCATATTCGTCCTGCCCCCGAACAGACACAGGCGGGGACCGGACTGGGCTACATCCCGGAAATGGGCTGGGCCTCCATGGTTTTAGTTGAGACACATGAAAGGTAGGGTGTACCCTTACCGAGGCGGGTAAAGCGAGCCGGACAGCAACAGGATTGATGATCCAGGTAACATCAAATGGACCAAGAAACCGGGGACCCAGTTTCCGAGTTGGGCAAGACAGCCGTAGATGGGAAGAGGATAACCAGACCTTGTCACCCACTGAGTAGATAGGGCTCGGCACTCGATGAGCATCAGCCTGCCGTTTGTTGGAAGCTTGTGCCACCGTTAGTATGTTGGACAGTAAGTTTTGACAGACTTGCAATCGTTGCACACGGAGAGCTGAATCGGGGACAGCGGGGTCCGGGGGCAACCCGGGGATAGCCCTTGGATGGAAGCCATAGAGGGCATGAAACGGTGAGGAACGGATGGAACGGTGTCTTTGATGGTTATATGCAAATTCTGCCAAGGGAAGGAAACTACACCAATCATCCTGGAGGTGTGTAGTGTAACAGCAGAGATATTGCTCCAAAGTTTGATTGGTACGTTCCGTTTGTCCGTTAGTCTCTGGGTGGTATCCGGAAGACAAATTACAGGAGATGGTCAAGTTGGAGCAGAAGGAACGCCAAAACTTTGAGACAAACTGGGGTCCTCGATCTGAGGTGACCGACAAAGGTACTCCGTGGAGACGGAACACTTCTTTCAAGAATAAAGTGGCGGTATGAGCAGCAGTAGGTAGTCCTTTGGTAGGTAGAAAATGAGCCATTTTTGTGAAACGGTCCACCACAACCAGTATGGTGTTCTGTTGGTTGGACGGTGGTAGATCTGAAATAAAGTCCAGTGTTACATCCTGCCATGGGCCTGCTGGGACCGGTAAGGGATGTAGTAGTCCTGATGGTTTGCTGTGACTGTCTTTCATCCTAGCGCAAGTATCACAGGTGGATACATAGTTATGGACGTCTCCCCCCAGACTGGGCCACCAGAAATAACAGCGTATGTTGTCCATGGTCTTGGCATACCCTCCGTGTCCTGCTGTAGGCTGATCGTGGAACAGCTGTAGGACCTCCTGGTGAAAGGGTCTGGGCATGAAGACTTGTTGGTGCCGGAAAAACAGGCCCCCAGATAGGGTCAGATCTTCAGATCCCTCCGGGTTTGGACTATCAACAATGTTTTGGCGAATGCGGTCCAGAAGGCTATCTGTAAGTAGCAGAAAATGACTGGGGTGTAGCACGGTGTCAGGCGATGTTTGATGCTGTGAAGGGACCTCTGGGTAGATCCGTGATAAGGCATCAGCCTTACCATTCTTTGAGCCTGCCCGGTAGGTGATATGCAAGGAAAACCGGGAAAAGAACAAGGCCCACCTAGCCTGTCGAGGACAAAGCCGTCTGGCAGATCTCAGATACTCGAGGTACCGGTGGTCGGTGAACACCGTTATGGGATGTAAGGCCCCTTCTAAGAGATGTCGCCATTTCTCCAATGCACACTTAATAGCCAACAGTTCCTTGTTGCTGACGTCATAGTTATGATCGGCTGGGGTAAGCTTCCGAGAATAGAAGGCTACAGGGTGTAAAAGGTCTTTGGGACCAGAACGTTGGGACAAAATAGCCCCCACAGCAGTGTCAGACGCATCCACCTCAACTATAAATGGTCTCTGCACATCGGGCTGACGGAGAATGGGAGCCTGTGTGAACATGTGTTTCAATCGGTCGAAAGCCTTCTGAGCGGCCTCGGTCCACTGGAAACGTATATTGAGCTTAGTAAGGGCCGTGATGGGTGCTATAATTCGTGAGAACCCTCTGATAAATCTTCTGTAGAAGTTAGAAAACCCCACGAACCTCTGCACTGCCTTCTTTGAGTCGGGAATAGGCCACTGTACAATGGCTGCCACTTTTTGAGGGTCCATGTTGACACGACCTGGAGACACAATGAAACCAAGAAAAGACACCTCCGGAACCTCGAAGAGGCATTTTTCTAGCTTAGCAAAAAGCCGATGCTCCCGCAGGCGTGTCAATACGGTCTTGACATGTTCCCTGTGTTCTGTAAGGGTTGAAGAGTAAATCAGGATATCATCCAGATAGATAATAACAAAAACATCCAACAGGTCCTTAAAAACATTGTTAATGAAGTGTTGGAAGGTAGCCGGGGCGTTGCAGAGGCCAAATGGCATGACCAGGTATTCGAAATGGCCATACCGGGTACGGAATGCCGTCTTCCATTCATCTCCAGGACGTACCCTCACCAAGTTGTAGGCCCCCCTTAAATCAATTTTGGTGAATACAGTAGTGGAGGAAAGGCATCTCAGGGATTAATGGAAGTGGGTACCGGTTTTTTATGGTTATTTTATTGAGGTCGCGGTAATCCACGCAGGGCCGGAGTCCTCCGTCCTTCTTTCCGACAAAAAAAGATACCTGCTCCCGCAGGGGAGGTGGAAGGCCGGATAAACCCCAGCCGCAGGTTCTCGTCGATGTAATCTTTGAGATATCCAAGCTCAGGCCCAGAGAGTGGATATATACGACCGTAGGGTATAGGAGCCCCAGGAAGCAGATCTATGGGACAATCATATGGCCTGTGTGGGGGTAACACCTCCACCCCTTTTTGGTCAAAGACATCCGAGTATGCCTGGTATGGAGGTGGTAGAGAGACAGATGATCCAGATGTTGGGTGAAGAGCCAGGAGTTGAGGTGGAGTCAGGCAGTGGCTCGTACAAAAAGGTGAAGAAAAGGACACAGTACCTGTAGACCAGCTGATTAGGGGGTCATGTAACTGCAACCAGGGGAGACCCAGGATCAGAGGATGCAAAGGTGATGAGATGATATCGAAGATGATGGTTTCGCTATGTCTGGAACCAATTTGAAGCCGAAGCGGTAGGGTCTCCCAGGAGACCGGACCTGACAGGAGGCTGCGGCCATCAGCCAACTGTAGATGCCTGGGCGTCTGCCTCAGCCGTGTGGGGACGCCCAAACGGTCAGCTGTCTGCTGATCCAGAAAACATCCACAGGCTCCAGAATCGAGGATGGCGGTGAGGTTACTGTGCTGAGAACCCCACTGTAAAGAGACGAAAAAAGACAGATGAGAAACAGAAGCAGTGGAGACAAGAGATGACGGGAACGGTATATCTGATTTACCTTTAGTGGAACGGGGCTTCTTAGGACAGGTTCGGAGCATGTGACCTCCCTTACCGCAGTACAGACAGAAGTTGAGCCGTCGACGGTGCATACGTTCCGCATCAGTAAGAGGACCACGGACCAGGCCTATCTGCATAGGCTCCTCCGAAGGACCCGACGGCAGAACTACAGGGACGTCGGAAGTAGTGGAGGGAACGGCACGGAAGGAAGACGCCAAGGGGGCCTGCCTCTCCCGACGACGCTCTCGGAAGTGAGGGTCGAGTTGAATAACCAGGAGAATCAAATCTTCCAAAGAGGGAGGTACGCCAATACGAGCCAGTTCGTCTTTGAGATTTTCGGACAGACCAAGACGGAACTGGTCTAACAGCGCAGGCTCATTCCACTGGGTCTCAATAGAGAGACGACGGAACTCCGCCACGTAGTCCTCTACCGGACGTCTGCCCTGGGTAAGAGCTCTAATGGCACTTTGAGCTGAGGAAGAATGCAGGGGGTCTTCATATAGCGAATCCAAAGACCTAGGGAATGAAGCCCAGGACCGGAGTACAGGACTCTCATCCCGGAGCAGGTGGAGAGCCCAGGCCCGGGGTTCACCGGAAAGGAGGGAGATAGTGGTCCGTACTTTGACAAAGTCTGTAGCATAGGACCTGGGATTTATGGAAAATAGTACTTCACAGGAAGTGATGAAATGTAGATAGGTCTTTCTGTCCCCGGAGAACTTCTCCGGCAAGGGAACACGGGGTTCAGGAGCCCCTGCATACATATCTGATGTTATGACAGGTTGGGTTGTACCTGAGGACAAAGAGGAAGGGCCGTGTCCCGTAGCGGTCTGCAAGTCCTGCAGGCGGTGCTGTAGTGTAGGTTGGTTAGCCTGTAGGTCCTGTACAGTGTCCGTGAGAGTGGCGATCTGTTTGCTCAAGGCCGAGAGGGCATCAACCAGCCCTGCGGGTTCCATAATTTGGCTTGGTTATTCTGTCGGAGAACTGTTGTAGATACAAAGAGGAAAAAAGGTTTGGTATGTACGCTTGCTGAACCGTACTCTATGGGAAACAATTACCCCACAAAGAACTAGCAGAAAGCCAGATAGTCAGAGAGTTGACAGATGAGGGAAAGGACACAGGCAGAGTAGGAACCCAATAACAGGAGGAGCCCAAACTAAGAACCCAGACAGAGGGAGAGCCCCAGACAGGCAACTGAGGACCCCCCTGAGTCACAGGCTCAAAAAGGAACAGGAAGGAGAAGGTGGACGGACAGCCAGAAGACTAGTCAGGAGGGAAGCCAAAGGTCAGAGCTGATAGCTTCCGAATGGATGGTCAGGAAGATAGCCAAAGGGTCAAATGCAGGCGGAGTACTTAGGATTGTCAGGTGGATAGCCAAAGGGTCAAATGCAGGCAGAGTTCTTAGAATTGTCAGGTGGATAGCCAAAGGGTCAAATGCAGGCAGAGTTCTTAGAATTGTCAGGTGGATAGCCAAAGGGTCAAATGCAGGCAGAGTTCCTAGGATTGTCAGGAGGATAGCCAAAGGGTCAAATACAGGCAGAGTTCTTGGAATTGTCAGGTGGATAGCCAGAGGGTCAGATACAGGCAGGAAACAAACTTGTAGTGACAGCTTGCAAAGATAACAGCAAGGAGCTGTGAATAACCAAGCGTCGACTAGACTGAGACGCTTGGTTATATAGAGGAGTTCCCCCTCCGCGTCATCCATGACGCGGCGACGTCTGACGTCACAACGGCCCGCTCCGATGCTTCCGCATTCCCGGCGGGCGCCGACGGAGACCTATGTCGCGGCGGCCCACACTGAAGCGCTGCAACCCCGCCGAACGCCGACACTGATAATAAGTCTCACTTATCTTACTATGGCCAGATGGATGGTGAAATGTGGCCAAGCCAAAATAGAGAAACTTAATATGGAGGGCCCTCCTGCCTTCCTCTCTGTGGTTGTGAAGAAAAGACCCTACAACAAAGGGAAGAGTGTCTGACCTTCACAACTGGAGGGTAACCAGGGGGCTATCCCTCTCTACCCTTCTTGGGGGCAGGAAATAAGGGGGAGGAGTTCAAAGCATAAAAATAGGCCATCTTCTAAAGGTAGATTAAAGGGGGCAAGGCAGGAAGAACAGAGCAAAGATAATTGTAGGCCCTTAGATTGCTTAAGGGCATTAGTGCAATAACTCCCAAGGCAGTGCATTGGTGAAGCTTTTAATGTAGCATTCAGGGTAGGGGAGCCAGCAGTAGCTATCAAAGAAGTGACAGATAGTGGGTTACAGGTTTCCCAGCTAGAATGGTCATGTGATCTGGTTTGCAGTTTTATTGCTATATCCAAGACAGATCAGGGTGCCAGCTGTCACTGGGTTACAGTGACGTCATGAACACCTCCTATTTGACCACTGCAAGCAGTAAAGGAGTTATTGCACATCTGGCCTCCTGAGGCAGGACCATTTCTTAACATCAGGATGGCTCGACACTTAAGTATCAATTTAAGGCATTCCTTAAGAAGGCATTAGCCATGGCACACACTAATTCAGAATAAGTGCAGCTTCTGTTGCAGCCAGGCAAAGGCAGTCAGATGAAGCCATTAGGGAGCTTGGGAACTGGAGACATCACTCTGACACCTAACTGCCTCTTTCTATACTTTGTTACAGACAGAAGGAAGGCTCCACTACAAGTATGGATCATCGGACACGCCTTTGTGTACTAAACTAAAAGGCATGCAGCTGCATGCACCTTTTATTTGGGTAGGTAATTAGGAATTCCACAGGAATGCATAAGGGCCAGATGGCTTAGTAAGCTTGGTAAGAGAATGTGGGATGGTTCCAAGGAAATACATAGGCTTTAATAAACCATGACCTCTACCCCACTAAATTTGGGTTATGAATCTATTTCAGGGTTAAATAATTGTAAACATTGCAGGTATTCCTTCCTGCATGTGGTGTGTGATATTTGTGCAATGCACATGGGTTAAGGTTGGGGAGAGAAGGTAAGGTTGGGCATCTATATATTGAATCCTAATGGTGTCTATTGATTATTTTTTGCTTCTTGCTTCAAGAGACACCACCTTCAATCAGTTCATGCATAACATGTCCACGGAGGCAGACAAGACAGTTACTTGCACAACCACAGAATCTCACATTCTGCTCACTAAATATGGTAATTAGATTCATGTAATTTGCTTGAATTTTCCAGGACTAGTGTATTCTGCAGGGCAAAGGCTTTTGTCAGTCACAATACAAGTGAGCACTAATGTCTGGTAAGTGGATTGTCACTGAAGTAGCTGCCCTGCTGGGATTTTTGTGGGTTGTGCTATTCTTATGCCAATACATGCCAAGAGGTCCATGTTATGTAGGAGGCTCCAGAGGGAATAAATAATTAAATAAGCGTTACTAAAGTATGAACACAATTTTCCCACCTAAAGTTGCTTTTGTAAAATTTAAAGGTTCTCCTGCTATGGCAGGTAACTCTCTCCAATACACATGAGTTAAAGTTGGGGAGAAAAGAGTAAGTTGGGCATATATACTTTAAATCCTAATGGAGTCTATAGATTTTCCCTTGCTTCTTGGTTCAAGAGATGCCATCTTCAATCCTTTCATGAATGTTAAGACCGTGGAGGCAAACATGACAGTTTCTAGCATGACAGAAGGATCTGAAACTCTGCTCATTGAATATGGAAGTTATATTCATATGCTTGAGCAACTGTCATGTCTGCGTCCATGGGCATAACAGCCAGGACTAATTGAAAATATAATCTCTTGAACTAAGGCAAAAAAGCAGATTTTAATCTGCCTCCCCCACCATATTGACTTGAAAAAGCTCCACTTGTGTTGTCTAAGTGCAGATATGCACATGCCTGGGGTGAATGGGCACGTTAAGCACTCGGAGGTAGCTTGTTGTGTCTTGTACTGTAATCTGAATGACCCCAGACATGCATATTGAACAGTGGCCTATCCTATATAATAAAAGGCTAGGATGCTTGCTATATTAGATAGGTCTCCAACGTATTGCTTTGCAATGCATTGGAGAACTCTCTAGCAATTGAGAGGTTAAAAACACTCTAACTGAAACAGGGTTTTATCTCCAGTGGTTTTGGCTACCCCCGTCTCATTCCTGTCTGTGTCACTCTCTACACCAGTGTCTGAACCCCTCTCTCCCAGCACTAGTAGGTTGTAACTGATGTACCTCAGAACTGCGCATGACTGCATAGGACCATTCGGGCAGTCTCTACTGTGCATGACTGCATAGGACTGTTCAGGCAGTCTGTACTGTGCATGACTGCAGTGCGGGCAGTCTCTACTGCACATGAGGGTTCTGACAAACATTCTAGCGAATTATTACATAGGATGGGTATCTATTTACATAAACTGAATAAGGTTGGTACCTTGGAGCAATCAGAGAAAATCTGGAGTAAATTAACTGCAAGTAATCATAATGAATCTCATGCTTTAATGCACGGTGAGATTCTCATGTCGCCATTTTTATCATGACGACATGGTTGATGCTCCATTTGGTCACATGCTCTTCTGCGTGCAAGCTTTTAAAAATGAACCAATTATTAAAAGAAAACCTTCTGCTAGGAAATTATTTATTCAAAGTGTATTACAGTCCAAACTGTCACAACAAGGTGGAGTTGTAGCATTCTCAGGCTCAGTTACCCTCTAGCATGAAACAGGAAAACTGTCTGGATAGCAGATGGCCCTGTTGCCAGAGGGTATTTGCTAGAACCTAATGCCTTGGGGTGAAGGACTTCTCAAACAATACAAATGTAATATATACATGGATATATAATTGTCATTTACCATTTTGTGGCAATTAGGATGGGAGATATATGGTTCTGCCCTTACTCTGGGATATATTATAGGTAGCAACACCTTATCCCTTAAATGCTTAGCAAAATATGCTACTTCAGATTATTAGACAGGGTTAAACATAGCACCATTTTACAATTCCTTTAATTAAGCAGACAGTGGGACCATAGTTTTTCTGATGTTACATTTTAGATTTGTATATCTGTGAGTGACTATTTCATAAGTCCTGTTTTTACTTATCTGCAGGTTTGGTTCCTCACTTTGGCGTGCTTCCATGGCTTATTTGAACTCACTATAGACATATCTCAATGCACATGCAAAGTTATACTGACTAGAGTTCTGAACCTTGTATCCTGATATCTGTGCATGATCCTTGCTTTTATCTCCATATTTGCCTTGCCTAATGAAATACCTCTCCCTGTTAAAAGACCACTGATACTGTCTGTTCCCAGCCCACAACTTCAGCCTGTTAAAGACTACTGTTACTGTGTGCTTCCAGTCCATGATCTGAGCTTGTTAATTGACCACCTCTTCAGTCTTCAGCTAGCACTTCACCTCAGCCAGTCTGAATACCATTATTCAGCAGTGTCAATTAATTAAAGTCACTCCTCTTCCAAGCATTATATGGCTTTTTCACCATCTCCACTCTTACGTCTCAGCCACTGATTATCCGGCTGCCTACTCTCAAGAGCTTTTTATTTGACAAGATGGTGGCTTGTCAGCATCCCCTGGCATTTACTTAGTAGCTTGATGTATTCAAAAGTGCTCTACTTCACCAAACTCTCAATCTACGTTTAAGCATTCTGGTCATAGTTCAATTTGCTCTTACCAGTGTAAAGTCCAGTATGCTATATACATGTACCACCTGACCCAGTAGGGAGGGGAAAGTGACAGGCACAATTAAATAAAGGGTATGCAACATTCAGTTGGTAGAATCCTACACAAAATGTGAGAATTCAAGAGAGGAAATGATGAGTGCAGTGGGGTGCAAAACGATCAAGTAAAACAGCTTGCCTTAATGTATGGAACAAGACTGTGCAACTTGAGGACCTACCACTGGCATCATCCCAGATCAGCCAATCACAAGCTGGGAAAGATGGGAGCAGTAGTTCACAAGGGAATATTCTTTTGAACCTAAGTCCCTCGTAGTGCCCACGAGGTATCCAAACCCCACTCAGAGGGTTAGGGGGAGGTGTAAACTAACATTTAGGAATAGCTACTTAAGTAACTGGGTATCATGGTTCCCGTGCTTCCTGGCGACATTCTGTCAGTCTCCTACACTGCTATTCTCATTGGTTGCTGTACCTGGTCCCGCCCAGTATTTGTCATTAAATACTGGGTCCTGTCACTTCGCTATTGCCCTTTTGTAGTGTTTCTGTTGCCAGCACTTGTTCCAGTTCTCCGTGTGAAACTCTGTGTACCGACCCGGATTGCCTGTCTACTCTGCTGATCTGTTCCTGCCTGTGTACCGACCCGGATTGTCTGTCCACTCTGCTGATCTGTTCCTGCCTGTGTACCAACCCGGATTGCCTGACTACTCTGCTGTATCTGTTCCTGCTTGTGTACTGACCCGGCCCGGCTGGCATTCCTGTTCTGTGTACCGACTAGGATTGGCTGACATTCCTGCTCAGTGTCTCAACCCAGATTGGATGACGTCCCTGCTTGTGTACCGACACAGCCTGGCTGATGTTCCTGTTTGGTGTACCGACTATTGGCTCATTCCTGCTGTACGTACCGGCCCAGTTGGGCTACTGCTCCAGATCCAGGAGCGACTTGCTATCCCTTTCCAGTTATGGTCTGGGGTTCCGCTGTGTGCCTTAGTCTCCGGACTACCCTGTTGGCTTCAGAGCCTCTTGTGTCTAGTCTGTGTCGCGCGGGCGACATTTCCATATTTGACAATCCTGTGCACCACTGTACGATTGACTCTCTGTTCTGCCCACTGCTGAGGCTGGTGTTCATAGCGGCTCTTGTTGCATTTCCATCTGGCAGTGTCGGTTGGTTGTGGCGTTCGTTAACCCTTTCGCGGAAGGTGCCATTAGTCCCCGGTCGATCACTGTGCAATCTCCATTGGGCATTCCTCTAAACATACTGTCTCAGTCATCCGTTATTGTAGAGACAGTTCTATATCCAGAGCCTCTGTTTTTACTGGGCTTTCCTTACAATTTATCACTCCCTGTGCAGAGTGGGAGTTCCTAGGGCCTCGCACTATTAGGGCCGGTTCGCTGTGTGGCCTAATAGTAACCCGTTCCTGGCTGTCTCGGTCCAAGTTCACATGTTTTCTACCTGACCTGCGTCAGTATACTGTATGGACTGATAATACATATACTGGACCCATGTGGGTACTCATTGTATTTTGCTATAACCTTTCCTGTGTCAGCATTATATTGTGTAACCTATACTGCTGGACCCGTGAGGGTTAATATTGCTAAACCTGTTCAATAAAACTGTGTTTTATTCCGTCTCCTGAGTCTGAGTGTCATTTAAACCGTAACACTGAGCCAGTGGTACAAATTTCACCCCTTGAGGAGTAGGGGAGTGGAAAGCAGTTTCTAGCAGTTTCTTGCAATGCACTGAACACTCCTCTGATCCTCAAAACCCTGAAAAACATGGGACAACCATATCTGGAAATGGATACTTAGGAACACAGAAAATTAAATATTAAATAAAATGAGTTGTGAAACAAATATTGTCAAATGCAAAAAAATAACAGGAAATCATAAATGATATAAATAGCAACTGGGGCAAAAGAAATGAAAAATAAAATGCTGGGTTATGGGGTAAAAGGGAAATTGTGGGGGAAAGAGGAATGTTTAGAGATGTATGTGTGTGTCTATGTATTTATGTATGTATTTGTGTAAGTTTAATGCTTTTGGTATTATATTAGTGTAATCCTGAGCACTGTCCTAACTAGGGATGGTTTTGCCATGTTCTTGGGAAAAAAATCCACTTTAAAAACAGCTATTAAAATCTTTGCATTTTTTCGCCCATTCGCCAAAATTATTTGCCATTTTTTCAGTGGCTAGAAAGTTTCCGTCCATTGATTTACGTGTTTTTCACCTATTCGCTATAAAAAAGTATTTGCAGAAACGAAGCATGTGCTGTACTGTTTGCTGTGATCTTTTTTGTAAAATGAAGGCGGGAGAGGCTCATAGTGACTGCTATCCCTATGAGAAACTTTAAAAATAATAAAAGGAGGAATTGGAAGGGCCCTTATGTGTCCAGTGAGTTTGAGGAGGAGGAAGAAGTAGGCACTACAGAACTAATGCTGACCAGTCCTCCGATATCACCCCTAGGGATCTTGGGGACATTAATGTCAAGGGAGGAAGAAAAAGGTAGTAATGAGAGCAGGACAGGTCATCTGCCTGTGCCTGCTGCCAGACCTGCTGCCCCTGCTGCCACCAGTACTGCACCTGCTGTCAGATGTGCTGACCCTGCTGCTACCAGTGCTGTGACTGCTACCAGTGCTGAATCTGCTGTCACCAATGCTGAATCTGCTGCCAGTGGGTCTTGTAATACTCAGTGGGAGGAGGAGAAGAGGATGCCAAGTGTGATAGCATGGGACCCTTGATATTCCCAAGCAGCCCACCAGTGCTAGTACTACTACTACTAAGAAAGTCCAGCAGCTTGTTAGTGTTAGGAGTGAAGGAGAGGGTAATCATATTACTAGTGATTGTGCGGAGGAAGATTCAGGGGCTGAAATTGATGTGGTTGGTGTTAGTGGTAGTAACAGTAATGGTGAAGCAACTGGTGGTTATAGGGTTAGAGGAGTTGTAGGGGAAGCAATTGAGAGCATCCAGACTAGCAGTCAAGGGAGCCCACACTATTTCCCTGACCCTGGGAATCCCCTTCCCCCCATGACATTGTCCAGGTGGAACATGATCCTGAAGAAGCCAGAACTAGTGGATAGCAGGTGCAGGAAGAATACCACCACCACCAGAAGCACAAATCAGCTGCCTGTGTCTGCTACTAGTGCTGCCAGTCTTCCTTCTTTATGTCATCAAGAAATGGCAAGTGTGTCATTAGGGGACCCCGTGTCACATTTCTCATCACCTCATCCAACCAGCAGTGAGATATCTGTAATATAACAGCAGTAGCAAGGAGGAACTAGTGGTGGTGGTGATGCTGATGGTGGAGAAGCTTGGGTTGGAAGAGATATTGATGGCCTTTTTAGCCCAAACTAAGAAGGAATGGAAGACAGGGATGAGGATGGGCATCACCACCATCACCACCACCAGTGAGCTTTTGGAATCTGCGGAGTTTGCAACTGCTCTAATTCCTACTGCTGCTGAGTTGCAAGGGCAGCAGAATGCTGAGGAACAGACTAATTTGCCACAGATCACCATGTACACAGTGGGAATGGGGTAAACAAGTTATGCGGGACTAGGACAGGTTCCTCTTGCCAGCAGCAGAAATACTCCTTGTCCTAGTTGCAGTGCTGATTCTAAGACAGTTGCAGCAACAGCAGCAACAATATCCTCTGCCCCAGCCAGTGAACGGGAATGTGGAGGAAAAGAAGAAAGAGGCCATTCTTCTCCACCTGTTCCCTAGCCCCTGAAGTCATGGGTATGGGACTATTTTTCTCTTGGGGTACGCACAGTGTAGTCGTCACCAACAGCACTGTGCACAATTTGCGACAAGTCAGTGAGAAGGGGAAAAGAGGGAGCACACCTTGACACAACCACCCTGATAACATACATGAAAAACAGACCCCATGATTTATGTTAAACATGTTGAAGCCAGACACCCACCACAGAAATCAAACACCACTGTTGCTGTACCCCCCTGACTCTCCAGAAAGGCAACAAGAGGTGAGGCGGAGATCAAAGAGGAGGAAGAATAGAGAAACCCAGGCAGAGGCTGGAAGTTCGATGATGGGTGAAACAACTAGCTTGCCATCACCTTCTTCCGCTAGGGTAACTACATCTTCTGACAATCCACCTCTTCCCTGCCAAATGATAGCCATTCTGTAGATGTTAGTATGTGGCAGTTCGTGTCCAGCCATTGCACACTATGTGGTACACTGACCACACATGGTTGTGTGGTATAGGAGAATCGCAAGCAGGACATCAAGCGCATCTGAGGAGATTCTATCCCTCAGAATATGCTAAGATGGTGGCAGGGAAGGTTCATCATTACTATTAAACTGTCAGCAAGTTGTCATGTGTCCTTAGCGGGGTGTAGACAAGGGGTATAGTGACGGCAGCAGTACTTGGGTTTTGGTGTCATGATGCTTGGATAGAGTTGTGCCAGGTGTTATTTACCACATACACTGTGCACATTGCAGCTGCTGATAAGAGCCACAATTCCTGCTCTCAAGGGAAAAATTTCTATTCAAGTAACAACGCAGTCATGATTTTGGAGGAGGGGCAGGTGGAAAAGAATTATTGACTAGTGATGAGCGAGCACCCCAATGCTCGGGTGTTCGGGTGCTCTGACCGAGCGCCCCCGGAGGCTCGAGTGCTCGGCCGAGCACCCGAGCCCCATTGAAGTCAATGGGAGGACTCGAGCATTACACCAGGCACCCCCTGCTCTGATGAGGGGAGGGTGCCTGGTCCATAGGAAAAGGGCAGAAAAGGATGGAAACACCACAGAAATGGTTCAGGGACAGCATAGGGAGGATGTCTGGATGCATCTTGGACTCCAACATCGCTGCTGGGAACGATCTTTCGCCCGTAGTACGCCATTTTTACAGACTGACCGTAAAACACACAAAAAGGAAAATAAAAACGACTTTAGGCGAAAAATTGTTACCAAACAATATTTGCTGTATATTTACTTGTATATCATCTGCAAATTATCCCAAAAATTTCCTTGATTTTCTGAAGTGAGGCCATATTTAAGAGGGAAACGTGCGCAGAGGCAAATTCTCCCAAAAATTTCCTTGATTTTCTGAACTGAGGCCATGATTAAGAGGGAAACGTGCGCAGAGGCAAATTCTCCCAAAATTTTCCTTGATTTTCTGAAGTGAGGCCATGATTAAGAGGGAAACGTGCGCAGATGCAAATTCTCCCAAAAATTTCCTTGATTTTCTGAAGTGAGGCCATGATTAAGAGGGAAACGTGCGCAGAGGCAAATTCTCCCAAAAATTTCCTTGATTTTATTGAACTGAGGCCATGATTAAGAGGGAAACGTGCGCTGAGCTGACCATCTAAAACATTATGGGTGAGGGTCTGCTGCAGAGCTGACCATCCTAAACATTATATGCGAAGGCCCGCTAGTGAGCTGACACTATAAAACATTATATGAGAGGGCCCGCTAGAGAGCTGACCCAATAAAACATTATATGAGAAGGCCCGCTGGTGAGCTGACCTATATAAAAATTGTCAAACAGGGCCCACTGGTGAGCTGGCCCTATATAAAAATTATATCACAGGGCCCGCTGGTTAGCTGGCCCTATATAAAAATTATAGCACAGGGCATATGGAAGAGGAGGAGGAGGATGAGAAGATTAAGAGTCAACCATATACCTGTTTTTTGGGTGGAAGGGGTGAATGGGAATACAGAGTATTCCCATCATTGTAAATAACATATATAAAGTGAGTTTATGTTCCCCCGGGGCTTTCCTCCAGTGGAGTGGAGAAGTCAGGGGAAATCCAGGCCTTGTTCATTTTTATAAGTGTCAACCTATCAGCATTGTCGGTGGAAAGGCGGATACGCTTATCTGTTATGATGCCACCAGCAGCACTAAATACCCGCTCAGACAGAACGCTGGCGGCAGGGCAGGCCAGCACCTCCAAGGCGTAGAGTGCCAGTTCATACCACGTGTCCAGCTTGGACACCCAGTAGTTGTAAGGCACAGAGGGATCATTGAGGACGCTGACACGGTCTGCTACGTACTCCTTCACCATCTTCCAAAACTTTTCCCTCCTTGTGACACTAGGCTGCGCATCAGGGTGAGGGTGCTGGCGGGGTGTCATGAAGGTGTCCCACGCCTTGGAGAGTGTTGCCCTGCCTTTGTCGGAACTGCTGTGTGCTCCCCTTTTCTCCCCTTCTCGGTTGGCCAAGGTAGCACGTACTCTGCCGCCAGCGTTGTCAGATGGAAAATTTTGGAGCAATTTTTCAACAAGAACCTTCTGGTATTGCACCATTTTGCTTGTCCTCTCCACCGGAGGAATGAGAGATGAGAAATTCTCTTTGTAGCGGGGGTCCAGAAGGGTGAACACCCAGTAATCCGTGTTGTCTAAAATGCGTACAACGCGTGGGTCACGGGAAAGGCAGCCTAACATAAAGTCAGCCATGTGTGCCAGAGTACCAACAGTCAAGATTTCGCTGTCCTCACCAGGAGGATGACTCTCAATATCCTCATCCTCTTCCTCCTCTTCTGCCCACCCACGCTGAAGAGATGGAACTAAAGTTCCATGGCTACCCTCTGTAGCGGAGGCAACCGTGTCTTCCTCCTCCTCCTCCTCCTCCGCCTCCTCCAATTGTCGCTGAGAAGACGAAGTGAGGGTGCTCTGGCTATCACCTTGTGTAAGCTCTTCCTCCCCCATTTCCACCTCTTCCACATGCAAAGCGTCGGTTTTAATTGTGAGCAGCGAGCGTTTCAGTAGACACAGAAGTGGGATGGTTACACTGATAATAGCGTTATCGCCGCTCACCATCTGTGTCGATTCCTCAAAATTGCGTAAAACCTCGCAGAGGTCTGACATCCATTCCCACTCCTCACTTCTGATTACAGGAAGTTGAATGGAGAGGCGACGCTGTAGATGACTTACGGAAATGTGCACACACGCGGCGCACCTTGGTCAAGAGATCATGCACATTGGGGTAGGTTTTTAGAAATCGCTGAACCACTAAATTAAATACATGCGCTAGGCATGGTACGTGTGTGAGCTTGCCGAGCTCCAAAGCCGCCACCAAGTTACGCCCATTATCACACACAACCATGCCTGGTTGCAGGTTGAGTGGCGAGAGCCACTGCTCGGTCTGGTGACTAATCCCCTGCAACAGCTCTGAGGCCGTGTGCTGTTTGTCCCCAAGGCAGATCAGCTTCAGCACGGCCTGTTGACGCTTCCCCACTGCAGTGCTACACTGCTTCCAGCTACTGGCTGATGGGGGAGTGGCACTGCGTGTAGAGAATTCGGAGGTGGAAACGGAGGAGGAGGAGCCAATAACGTAGGTGCTGGCGGAAACCCTGATGGAGGTAGGGCCCGCAATCCTCGGCGTGGGTAGCACCCGTGCCATCCCAGGGTCCGAGTCGCTCCCAGCCTCCACGACATTCACCCAGTGTGCCGTCAGGGAAATGAAGCGTCCCTGGCCACAAGCACTTGTCCATGTGTCAGTCGTTAAGTGGACCTTCCCAGTAACTGCGTTGGTCAGGGCACGGGTGATGTTACGGGACACATGGTGGTGTAATGCGGGGATGGCACACCGGGAAAAGTAGTGGCGGCTGGGGACCGCGTACCGAGGGACAGCTGCTGCCATCAGGCTGCGGAAGGACTCAGTGTCCACAAGCCTAAATGGCAGCATTTCGATGGCCAGTAATTTGGAAAGGTGTGAGGTTATTGCTATGGCCTGTGGGTGGGTGGCTGGGTATTTTCTCTTGCGCTCAAATGCCTGGGGTAACGACATTTGGACGCTGTGCTGGGACAGGGAAGTGGATGTGGTCGCTGATGGTGCTTCAGATGGTACAGGTGCAGGGCGGGAGGTATGCGGGCCTGCGCCTTCGACAGGCGATTGGCCGGCACCGAAAACAGGGAAAGAGGAGGCAGTGGTGTGGCCTGCAGACACAGATGGGCGATCCAGGCGTTCCTCCCACTTACTACGGTGCTTGGATGCCATGTGTCGGATCATGCTGGTGGTGGTGAGGTTTCTAGTGTTCATGCCTCGGCTCATTCTGGTGTGGCACAGGTTGCAAACTACAATTCTTTTGTCGTCCGCACTTTCCTTAAAAAAACGCCATACCGCGGAACACCTACCCTTTGGCAAGGTAGATTTACGCAAGGGGGTGCTCCGTGGAACATTTGCGGGCCGGTTTGGTGCGGTCCGCCTTCTTTCTGTAGCCACACCACTGCCTCTTCCAGCCTGTTGAGGTGCTGCAGATGGCTCACCCTCAGGACTGCTGTCATCGCTCGGCTCTACACCTTCCCAGGTGGGGTCAGTCACCTCATCGTCCACCAAGTCCTCCTCCACTTCCTCACTCTGATCATCCTCCTCATGTCTTGATCCCACCACATACTCAGTCATTGACAACTGTATAACATTCTCCTCAACAAGGTCTTGAGACGGAAATAGTGGTTGATTTAATGGCAACTGTGTCTCATCATCATCATCATCATCCACTACTTCCTTTGACCTTAAATGCCGTTGACATCTGTCATCTTCTTGTGATTGGGTACCCTCTAGAGGTTGTGAATCAGGGCACAAGATGTCATGTTCCTCTGCAAGCGTGCTTGGAGAGAGGGTCAAATGATGGATTGGTGATGAGACGAACTCCTCACTATATCCCAGTGTGGGATCACTTCTTTGACCAGACCGTGTATGGTGGGAGGAAGGATGATCAGAGTGAGGATTATGTTGACCAGACTCTTGGCTACTGAGAGTGGACTTGGTGGAAGACAGGGTGGTGCTTAACCGACTGGAAGCAGTATCAGCTGTCATCCAACCGACCACCTGTTCGCAGTGGTCGGACCTCGAGAGTGATGTCCTGCGACGCCCTGTAAAATTAGACATGAAGCTAGGTATGGTGGATGTCTTTCTTTCTTGTGCTCTGGCACCAGGCACAGTTTCTCCGCGTCCTGACCCGCGCCCTGAACTATCAGGATCACGTCCACTTCCCCGTCCCTTTTTACCCACCTTCTTCATCTTACACGGAATATGTGACTTTAATATTTGAGTTTGAAAACTTAACAGTATTTCTTCCTATTCTGCAACTGTCCAAAGTACACAGAATAGGCTGCTAAACTGCGGTGACGAACACAGAATGGAATATGTGACTTTAATATTTGAGTTTGAAAACTTAACAGTATTTCTTCCTATTCTGCAACTGTCCAAAGTACACAGAATAGGCTGCTAAACTGCGGTGACGAACACAGAATGGAATATGTGACTTTAATATTTGAGTTTGAAAACTTAACAGTATTTCTTCCTATTCTGCAACTGTGCAGAGTACACAGAATAGGCTGCTAAACTGCGGTGACACACACTGAATGGAATATGTGACTTTAATATTTGAGTTTGAAAACTTAACAGTATTTCTTCCTATTCTGCAACTGTGCAGAGTACACAGAATAGGCTGCTAAACTGCGGTGACACACACTGAATGGAATATGTGACTTTAATATTTGAGTTTGAAAACTTAACAGTATTTCTTCCTATTCTGCAACTGTGCAGAGTACACAGAATAGGCTGCTAAACAGCGGTGACACACACTGAATGGAATATGTGACTTTAATATTTGAGTTTGAAAACTTAACAGTATTTCTTCCTATTCTGCAACTGTGCAGAGTACACAGAATAGGCTGCTAAACTGCGGTGACGAACACAGAATGGAATATGTGACTTTAATATTTGAGTTTGAAAACTTAACAGTATTTCTTCCTATTCTGCAACTGTGCAGAGTACACAGAATAGGCTGCTAAACTGCGGTGACGAACACAGAATGGAATATGTGACTTTAATATTTGAGTTTGAAAACTTAACAGTATTTCTTCCTATTCTGCAACTGTGCAGAGTACACAGAATAGGCTGCTAAACAGCGGTGACACACACTGAATGGAATATGTGACTTTAATATTTGAGTTTGAAAACTTAACAGTATTTCTTCCTATTCTGCAACTGTGCAGAGTACACAGAATAGGCTGCTAAACTGCGGTGACGAACACAGAATGGAATATGTGACTTTAATATTTGAGTTTGAAAACTTAACAGTATTTCTTCCTATTCTGCAACTGTGCAGAGTACACAGAATAGGCTGCTAAACTGCGGTGACGAACACAGAATGGAATATGTGACTTTAATATTTGAGTTTGAAAACTTAACAGTATTTCTTCCTATTCTGCAACTGTGCAGAGTACACAGAATAGGCTGCTAAACTGCGGTGACACACACTGAATGGAATATGTGACTTTAATATTTGAGTTTGAAAACTTAACAGTATTTCTCTCTATTCTGCAACTGTGCAGAGTACACAGAATAGGCTGCTAAACTGCGGTGACACACACTGAATGGAATATGTGACTTTAATATTTGAGTTTGAAAACTTAACAGTATTTCTTCCTATTCTGCAACTGTGCAGAGTACACAGAATAGGCTGCTAAACTGCGGTGACGAACACAGAATGGAATATGTGACTTTAATATTTGAGTTTGAAAACTTAACAGTATTTCTTCCTATTCTGCAACTGTGCAGAGTACACAGAATAGGCTGCTAAACTGCGGTGACGAACACAGAATGGAATATGTGACTTTAATATTTGAGTTTGAAAACTTAACAGTATTTCTTCCTATTCTGCAACTGTGCAGAGTACACAGAATAGGCTGCTAAACTGCGGTGACGAACACAGAATGGAATATGTGACTTTAATATTTGAGTTTGAAAACTTAACAGTATTTCTTCCTATTCTGCAACTGTGCAGAGTACACAGAATAGGCTGCTAAACTGCGGTGACACACACTGAATGGAATATGTGACTTTAATATTTGAGTTTGAAAACTTAACAGTATTTCTTCCTATTCTGCAACTGTGCAGAGTACACAGAATAGGCTGCTAAACAGCGGTGACACACACTGAATGGAATATGTGACTTTAATATTTGAGTTTGAAAACTTAACAGTATTTCTTCCTATTCTGCAACTGTGCAGAGTACACAGAATAGGCTGCTAAACTGCGGTGACGAACACAGAATGGAATATGTGACTTTAATATTTGAGTTTGAAAACTTAACAGTATTTCTTCCTATTCTGCAACTGTGCAGAGTACACAGAATAGGCTGCTAAACTGCGGTGACGAACACAGAATGGAATATGTGACTTTAATATTTGAGTTTGAAAACTTAACAGTATTTCTTCCTATTCTGCAACTGTGCAGAGTACACAGAATAGGCTGCTAAACTGCGGTGACACACACTGAATGGAATATGTGACTTTAATATTTGAGTTTGAAAACTTAACAGTATTTCTCTCTATTCTGCAACTGTGCAGAGTACACAGAATAGGCTGCTAAACTGCGGTGACACACACTGAATGGAATATGTGACTTTAATATTTGAGTTTGAAAACTTAACAGTATTTCTTCCTATTCTGCAACTGTGCAGAGTACACAGAATAGGCTGCTAAACTGCGGTGACGAACACAGAATGGAATATGTGACTTTAATATTTGAGTTTGAAAACTTAACAGTATTTCTTCCTATTCTGCAACTGTGCAGAGTACACAGAATAGGCTGCTAAACTGCGGTGACGAACACAGAATGGAATATGTGACTTTAATATTTGAGTTTGAAAACTTAACAGTATTTCTTCCTATTCTGCAACTGTGCAGAGTACACAGAATAGGCTGCTAAACTGCGGTGACGAACACAGAATGGAATATGTGACTTTAATATTTGAGTTTGAAAACTTAACAGTATTTCTTCCTATTCTGCAACTGTGCAGAGTACACAGAATAGGCTGCTAAACTGCGGTGACACACACTGAATGGAATATGTGACTTTAATATTTGAGTTTGAAAACTTAACAGTATTTCTTCCTATTCTGCAACTCTGCACAGTACACAGAATGTGCTGCTAAACTGCGGCGAAGCACACTGAATGGAATATGTGACTTTGATATTTTAGTTTGAAGACTTAACAGTATTTCTTCCTATTCTGCAACTCTGCACAGTACACAGAATGTGCTGCTAAACTGCGGCGACGCACACTAAATGGAATATGTGACTTTGATATTTTAGTTTGAAGACTTAACAGTATTTCTTCCTATTCTGCAACTCTGCACAGTACACAGAATGTGCTGCTAAACTGCGGCGACGCACACTGAATGGAATATGTGACTTTGATATTTTAGTTTGAAGACTTAACAGAATGTGCTCTAATCTGCAACTTTGCACACTAAACAGAATGTGCTCTAATCTGCAACTTTGCACACTAAACAGAATGTGCTCTAATCTGCAACTTTGCACACTAAACAGAATGTGCTCTAATCTGCAACTGTGCACACTAAACAGAATGTGCTCTAATCTGCAACTTTGCACACTAAACAGAATGTATGTTTTTTTTTTTTTTTTTTTTTTTCCCCCACACAAAATAACCTGCTGCCCCCACACACAGTAGTCCTAAAAAGGACTTTTGGTTCTTTTTTTTCACAATTTTGCTTCTTTTCCTCCCTACACTGACTTTCCCTTCCTATCCTCAGCTCTCCCTGGCTAAGACTGAGCCGAACTCGCTGGTCAGGTGCTATACAGCACCCGACCACGGGTTCTGGCCAGCCAATCAGTGTAATGCCAGCAGCCAACATGGCTGCTGGCATTACACTGATGTCAGAGCCTCCCTGCACGTTTATTGGCTGCGCAGCAGCCGCAAAACGTGCGGGGAGGAGACCCGAACATGGCGGGCGAGCACATGCGGTACTCGTACGAGTACCGCCATGTGCCGAGCAGAGCGATGCTCGAGCCGATCCGAGCATCGGCCGAGCATGCTCGCTCAACACTATTATTGACCAACTTTTTCTTTTCTCCACATATACTGGGGGCTAGTTATGGTGCTGCTGCCATTCATCACCCATGTTACTGCTGTTGTTAATCCCATTCCTTTCGAGCTGTCTAATCATCCTGCTGTTAAAGGGATAGTAATACTTCATTTTATCTTTATTTTATTTTGTAGGCATTAAAAAAACAATATAAACCTTTATGGTTTAAGAGATATTCACAAGCAAAGTATCCCCCCCCCGTTCAGCCAGATCAGAAGTGAGGTGCCCAGGTAGACTGCAGAGAGGGATTAAGATAAGGGAAAAAGCTGAAAAACCTGTCAAGGGGGGAAGGGTTTTCATTGTTTTCATACAAAGAAGATTGTCCCCTGCTGTTATCTGTCTGGTCTTACAACCAGATTCACATCTGAGAAGAGATGGCTTACGCTAGGAAAAAGGGACGGGAGGGGGAAACTTTGCTTGTGAATATCTCTTAAACCATAAAGGTTTGAGAGATAAGACTTATATCGTTCTTCATGTTTTTTTAATGTCTACAAAATAAAATAAAGATAAAACGAAGTATTACTATCCCTTTAAACTCAGCAGCAGCAGCAGCAGCAGCAGCAAAACAGCAGTCACAAATTCCGCATCTACATCAGCCACTGGCCAACACAACATGACCTGCTGGCACTAGGCCAGTAGGGCATTTTTTTTCTTTCTTAGGTCTTGTGCTTTAAAAAAGTAAAATAAATAAATAAAACCCCATATGCCTACAAAAAAAGGAGGTTTGTTTCTAACAAGCCCTACAATTCAATGTTTCCTTAGGGCTTGTGCCAAACAAGTCTAAGTCCTACATATCAATGTTTCCTCAAGGGTTGGGCCTCTAACAAAAAATATTACAAATCATCCTCTACAAAATACTCTGTCATGTCAAGTATCAGTCTACCACAGTGGCAGCTTACGTCAGGTGGCCACTGTCTCTATCACGTTACATACAAACTTCTTATTTTTATTTTATTAATTATTTATTAATTAAAAATCAACAAACCCCCCAAAACAAATTCCCTGTTCAGCTGATTCTTTCCCCAGACTCCACCCACCAACACAGACACCCTCCTCAGACCCCTTTTATACCATGTCTTATGGGTTTTTTTTTATTGTATTTAGGATTTATTTTTTATTAACTGCCCCTCAATCCCAGTAAACAACCCCACCATAAAACATTCCCTGTTCAACTTATTCTTTCTCCACACTCCACCAACACAGGCACCCTCATGCAACTTTTGTACTATGCCTTTGGGAAATAAAATAATATTTGCTAGTTGTGTGCAAATTTAACGTTCCCATTGATTTTGATGGAATGAGCTAGGCAAAAAGAGCAGAAAAACTGCACTTTTTGTGGGAAAATATTCACCAAGCAGGAAGTGCCATTATTTGCCGATTTCAGTTTGAGGTGAAAATTATTGCCAATCCCTAGTTCTAACTCAATAAAGCCTGGAACACAGCCAAGCATGTTTGTTTCTGCAGCCCAAATGTATAACTTTTTCTTTATTCAAGACGTCAGATATGGTTTCTGTTGTTAAGTTTGAATGACGGTTCTAAGTTATTTGACATTTTACTTTGCCCAACTTGTGATTGCAGCAATGACATTTGAAATGCTGGATTCCAGGTCAAATTGACAATCCCTTCAAATCCTACGAGTTTCATAACTGTTTGTATAGTTTTTGAGTTCCAAACTACTATAAAAATATAAATTTTTCTTATTTGATGCTATAAGAAATTTTAGTCAGATTCACAGGCCAAACTAGCTTATGGGCTTTAGGCACAATTGGCAAGAAGATGGGCACTGATGAGTACTGTATGCTTTATATTAAGATAGTAAATTGGTTCACTTAAAAAGGAGCATTTCTGAAAATAACATAATGATTGCACATGCTCAGTAGAGAGCATGCAGCTCTGTCAATCACCTCACTGAATGTTCTATATTGCACACTAGCAGTGTGGGACGGCATTGCCCGTCTGTTATTTTATTATGTTTGTATTCAGTGATGTAAAGTCTAATTTTTGGATACACTGTTAGGCATAACAGATACAGAGAGGTATATTTTGGCACACACCTGTGTCACTGACACATTTGTGACACACACCTTTGTTACACACACACACACACACACACAGAGTCTTGTGTCACTTGTTGCCTTGCTGCGGTACAGCCTAGTACCGAACGGCTGTAAATTACCTCCTTTCCTTCTCCTTTGTTGTGCCTCCTTCTCATACATCCAAAATATCCATGTGAAGTGGCTTGATATGTTGGCAATGCATCTGCGATGAAGGAATGAAGAAGGCACTACAGGAGAGAGGGTCATTCACAGCTGAATGAAGTAAGGGTATTGAGTGGTGGTGTAACTCCCGTATTCACATTCTTGCACATTGTATTGCAATTAGGCATTATAATATTGTTTCACATAATTCCATAGTGGACGTTATGTGTAGGGACGTGTCACTGGTTCCCTGGCTGCAGTACAGCTCAGTACCGAACGTCTGTAAATTACCTCCTCTCCTTATCCCTTGTTGTGCCTCATTCTCAGAAACCCAGATGTCAATGTGAAGTGGCTTGCTATGTTGGCAATGCATCTGAGATGGAGGAGTGAAGGAGGCACTACAAGGGAGGAAGTAATTCACAGCTGTTGTTTAGTGAGCTGTAGCTCAGCAAGACAACCAGTAAAAGTTGAAAAAGTTTATGTGTCGAAATACAAAACCAGCTCACCCTTTGAATATAGGGACCCCTCCCCAATGCTGCTGCTGTGTCCTGCTGGCCAGGACCAAAGGTGAGGGAATACTGAGAAGGGCAGGTGTTTTTGAGTGGCCGTGTAAGTCGGCCATGTTCTTTATGAAGAAGAGGAGATAATGAGGAGGGACTGAGTCGGCCTCAGACAGTGTGGGGGAGATATGCATATCTGTAACGGTTTGTTCGACACACAGATACAGTGGTTTAGGATAAAACACAGTTTTATTGAAATCACAATAAAATAAGAACCCTCACAGGTCCTGTAGTATACAGGCAGTATAATACAGACACACGACAGGTTAACAATATATATGCCCACACAGGTCCAGTACAACCATAAGGTACATAGCACTGACACAGGTCAGGCAGAATATGTTGGATTCCCAGGACAAAGGTACTGCATGGGTTAAAGGTCTTCAAGGAGTGTAAACAGTCCCATGTGTTGAGAGTTCTGTGATAGAGCTCTTTCCATATAGAGAGCTTCAGGATGCTTAACGCTAGCAGAACAAATGTGAACTGCCAGAGTACAACAGGAATAGAGTAATGTAGAACACTGCCGTAACAGTAACGGAGACTGACACTTGCACAATGCAGGAGCAGTAATGGAGACTAGACCAATGACTCACTGCCGTAGCAGTAACGGAGGCAATCACTTGCACTCTGCAGGAGCAGTGACGGAGGACACTGCCATAGCAGTAACGGAGGCAAACACTTGCACTCTGCAGGAGCAGTAACGGAGGACTAGGCCAATGGCACACTACCGGAGCAGTAACGGAGGCAGACACTTGCACCCTGCGGGAGCAGTAACGGAGGACTACGCCAAAGGCGCACTGGTGGAGCAGTAACGGAAGCAGACACTTGCATCCTGCAGGAGCAGTAACGGAGGACTAGGCCAATGGCACACTGCTGTAGCAGTAATGGAGGCAGACACTTGCACCCTGCAGGAGCAGTAATGGAGTACTAGGCCAATGACATACTGCCGTAGCAGTAACGGAAGCTGACTCTCGCACTCTGCTGAGCAAAACGGGAACCGGATAGCCTGGAGAATAAGAATGTCGCCAAGGCGACAATAGACTGTCAGAACAGGAACGCCAACCAAGCCGGGTTGAATCACGGAGCAGGAACGTCAGCCAAGCCGGGTCAAATCACGGAGTAGGAACGTCAGCCAAGCCAGGTCAGTACACAGGAGCAGGGACGTCAGCCAAGCCGGGTCAGTACACAGGAGCAGGAATGTCAGCCAGGCCGGGTCGGTACACAGGAGCAGGCACTAAAGAATAGTCAGGCAATCCGGGTCGATACACAAGAGCAGGAGAAGAGATGAAGAGTAGTCAGGCAGGCCAAGTCGGTACACTGGGAAACACTGAGCAGAAAACTAGCACTGGTACATGAACACCACGAAAGGGCACCGTATGGGTGCTGGAGCCCAGTATATAAAGGCCATACTGGGTGGGACCAACACAGGACAGCCAATGGGAGCACACAGTGTAGACTGACAGGAAAAAAATAACAAGGGAGCACAGGCACCGTGATAATATCTCCTTGTAGCTGCCACCCTGGGGTGTGTGTGGCACGGATGTAGAATTTGTGGTCATATGACCACTTTGTCTTTTATAGTATAGAAGTGCAGCAATTACATTTAAATAGCTATTACATAGAGTAATGCATTTCCCATACCAGAATGTCTAAACAAAGGTATCATCTTTATTGTCCTAGTCCCTAGGGTGCTTTTGATTTTACATTTGGTGCAGCTTACATTGTTTTTCTGTCTCAATCCAATGAATCTGTGCCAGAAAAAGGGAACATGCAGACCTCTGTTGGGCAAAAACTGAGACCTAAAGTCTGATCCAGCAGTTTTTCAGTACATTTTTCATGTTGTCTACTATTGCCATATTACTTAGGTTTGCAGCCTAGCAGAAAGGTCATGCATTGGGCAAACAGTTCATAAACTACTGAATGACCTTTACCTGAAGTAATGTTGTTTGTTTCAGGAGCCAAAATACAACCCTGAGTCCAGTTCATTCAGATCAGAGTTATGTGTGTGTATTTCTGATGTCCCCTTCAGCCTCCCCTCGTCTGCCTCTATGCCCCTTCCTCTCATTCTCCCCTCTGCTTCTTTGCCCATCTCATACTGCTCAGCTTCTCTCAGGCCCTCTGCCTCTATCACCCATCTCTCTCAGTCTGCCACTGCCTCTCATTTGCCTCTCTCTAACCAACTGCCCTTCTTACCCCAAACCCCCTCATCTGTCTCTTTCACCCTCCTGCTTTATGTTACTCAGCAGTGTCATCTGCCTCTCACCCCTGGCATCTGCCTCTTATACCTGTCTTCTGCATCTCTCTTACCCCTGCCCTCTGTCTGTCCCCTGCTTTTCTCTGAGCCCACACTGTCTCCCCTGCCTCTCTCTCCCCACCACTCTCTCCACATACCACTCTCTCTTCCCTTCACCTCATTACCTGCCTCTGTCTCTCTCTCTCTCTCTCTCTCTCTCTCTCTCTCTCTCTCTATCTAGCTCCTTCCACCTGCTTATCTGTCTCTTTCCCCCACCAGAGTGGTATTGCACACATTTCTTTTAAATGCACTGTTCACCCCTCTGCACTCCAAGGATTAACTGTGTGCCTCCTTTTACTATCCCTGAAGCTCCATAACACTGCTACACTCTCTGGCTGCATGATGCTGCTGCCTTCCATGTACCTGACTCTTGCAGCTCCATTATCACAACTTAGTGAATAACCCCCATTGTGCTTCAATGCATTGGATACATTTCTATCATTCAATGGGTTAAATGTTTTCATCACCACCAGCCCATATTTTCCACAATTTCAAATGACCAAGGAGGGACAATTTTGTTTTAAGTGGTGTTGCAAGGGGTGTGGCCGGTGATTCGGTCATTAGCAAGACTTTTTAGATCACTTTTTGATCTATTAAAAGCTTTTGTGTGAATGAATAAATGATTTACAGCAATTCCAAAACATTTTAATTGCAAAGTTTAATTTATAAATTTATAAAAACATATACTGAAGTTTAAATAGATGTTAACGTGAGCTTTATTGCTGTTGAGCAATCTGATACACTTACAGACACAATAACAAAGAAAAGGGTCAGCTTCTCCAAATGGTCCCCTGTCATATAAACTGGGCCCTTCGAGCGCTGAAAAAAGACCAGTTCTGCACTGAAAGCCCTCACAAGTATAGCATTAGTAATAAAATATAACTTTTATTAGTGCATATTTTTAAAATGGTAGCCAACCAGGTAAGGTTCCTGCTATTGAAAACTTACTAGTCAAATTAAAAAGTGGATCGCTGACCACAAAATGGGTATAGGGGGTGAAAAGAGGAAACAATGATAAATTAGAGGTACTTATAACTGTCTGAATTTCCATACAGTACCATAGAATTCTCATCTAGATCTAAATATATTCTAAGTTCATTGATAAGATCTGAAAAGGAGTGTAACTTAAGTGCTTTCTTGTGATCTCTTATTTTCAAGAAATACTTCACAAGACTCATGTATTATGATAAGAAAATGGTGTTGTATGTATCTTTGTATGTATCTTTATTTATATAGCACCATACATGTACACAGCGCTTAACAGAAGTTGAAATAATACAATACAAAACGACAGAACTGGGTTAAGAGCATTAAGGTTAAGTACAATCATTACATTATTTGTGAGGGAAAGTGCAGCAATGGAATCATACACTAGGAAAGGGACCCTGCCCCAAGGAGCTTACAATCTAAGCTGAATTCATAATGACAAACAGAGACAGTGGGATGAGGATTATAAGTGCAGGTACAAGATGTGGTGAAAGAAGTGCAGAATGATTCTGCTGTGACTGTCAGTGTGCAGAAGGAGGACATTGCTATTGAGATGGTGTTGTGCACTCCTGTGTAAAGAAGACACCCTTTGTTTGATACAACCATGCAACTCAGGATGATTAATTCGTTTTTCATCCTACTTAACACACTGCTCAAGGACAGTATATTTATTGCACACTTATAGTGTAGAAACCCTCATTCCAGGGTATAGTGCATTAAAGTATTAAAAGAACATTAGATAATGATTTTATTTCTCTGAAATCGATCTCATCAGGAAACGGATTGTATTGTATACTTCCAACTGACAAGAGGCTCATCACTGTATACTTTATTTCACCCTGTTTTTATATTAAACCATTAACTGAGTGAGTCCTATGTGTATTAGGCTCTTCTGATTCCTGGGACTTTGGAGACAATTCACACCCCAAACACTTATTTCACTCTATTGCTGTAGCCACACTGCCACTGAAGCTAGTCTACTTATTGTATCTAAGCTTGCTTAGCTAGATACCAAATTTCTTTTTTAACTCCCATACGTTTTAAGAAACTGTAGCAGTCTTCCACTCCATGTGGATACTTATAGTCAAATGTTTCTTTATGTACTGGGAGACGTCAATAGCATGCATGGTTAGATAGTTCCGTGCGAGTCAGATCTCTGTGTTGCTCTGTGTTGCTGTGTTGCATTCACGGTTCAGCCATAGTAACTAAGTGCGGGTGGCATTAATCAACTGTAAACAGAACCAGAAGTCAGTCGCAACCAGTGATAGCCTGAAATTCATGCTAGATAATATATCTTTAAAAGCATAGACGTGCTAGAGAGAGTCAGATTCTTACACCGTTTAGTAATGGCGAATTCCTAGCATAATCTTATTTCAGAGGTACACGCTGTGATTCTAATTGTTCATTTCACATTAAATATTTCTAGTATTTTCATTGTAGTGTTTTTAGTATTATATAGATTAGATATTTACCCCTCCTAAAGCTCCCTTTAACCCTGCTTTTCATCATTCTAACCCATGGCTTCCTCAGGAGAGAGTTCTCCACCACATTTCAGTGCAATGTGTTGGAGACCTCTTTAGTATTCAAATGACTAAGAACCTATTTAAATTAATGGGGGGTTTGGAAATTTTTATTTGTCTCCTTATGGTGCAGTTGTTTTGTCCCAGTTCCTCTTAGTATATCAGCCTCCTTAATTTCAAATCAACACAAATGTTATTTACTATAGATTTAAGTTACTTTTGTGAGGAGACTTCCATAATATAATTTATGTATGTTTATGTACATACAGCATGTTACTAGATGGGATTCTGGCAAAGAAATAGAAACATTGTAAGCTTTGGATTCTTTGCTGAAGACAGGTTTTCTGATCTGTTTTATGTAAATGTACAAACAAGAGAAGTGTATTGTAAAGGTTTTGGTTTGATGCAGCTCCGATGTTACAAAGTGGAATATTGTATAAGTATAAAAACAGGGCTTCGTTAGCCAGATTTTGTTACTAATTTTCAGATGTGTTCCAACATCTGCTCCTTACAGTGGTTTTGCAGTGTTTTACACACAGAAGTTAGGTTTACTTGTTTCCTTGCTACATAGCTTCAAAGAAATGTACCATATGTTTATAGTTCTTAATAGAGCAGAGAATAGCAATGTCATGACTAATTCAGATGAATGCTTTTCAAGATGTTTGTCTATTGGAGTTTTACCACTTGTGCTAACATGTTTGATTCAATTACACATGTTGCAAAATCTATGATTTAATTACTACCATTGTATACATTTCATGTGTAAATTGTTCATGTACAAACTAAAACTGACAAAAGAAAACGAAAGTCATATGATTTTGAGCAAAAAGGGTTCACGTAGATGCAACCTGTTGTAACAAGACTACATGACTGTGATTCATCTACAAAATTATCACAATCTAACGGGTACACCCATGGCAAATTATACAAACAAGGGATAGGCGCACTCACGGTGTTCAGATTCAAGATCTTGACAAAAGCTGAAGTAGAGGACCAAAACATCAATTATATTTTGAGACTCTAAATTACTCTTTATATTTATTCTGAACACTGCGTGTGTGCCTGTCTCTTGTTTGTGTAGGGCGAAACATTAATGGTGTCACTGTTCAGCTTTGCCACCACTGAAAAGACTGTGAGCGCAATTCTTTTTTGAGCATTTTTGATTTTGTAGTGCCCATCAGACCACAGTCTATATACATATATGCATGAGCACGTGTCTGTTAGTGTAATCATGTTTTCAGGATATCTCTATGTTTCTGCTTGAATGCAGGTGGATCAGTCAGTGGCTCAATCACTTTATTTGATGGTTTGTGCTCAAGCAAGGACATTACCCTTTTGATAGATCCCTGAGATAGATGGGTAGATAGATAGATAGATAGATAGATAGATAGATAGATAGATAGATAGACATATTACTTTAACTGCTCCTTCTATTCTGATCTTTCTAAAGAAACCTGTCCTTCAATCTCCTAACATCTGCCAATATATTTCACAATACTCAATAGTTACAAAATAATGAAAAAACAAACAAAAAAATATATATGACATTTAAACAAACTGATACAAATGGAGGAGAGTGACCTGCAATAGATCAGCATGGACAAGAAATTCACAAAACAGGAAGTCAGCAGAAATGGTAGAAGAAAACAGGTATACGTGCTTATGTCAGATTACCAGGGAATATGATCAATATAAGCCAAAGCTGAATCCGCTTTAGTAGCCAGTATAGCTGACACCTGTTCTATGTAGCAGGCAATTTGTCTAGACTGAAAACAGATAATTTAAGACGTGGTATGAGCCTGCTGACATGGAACAGCTGTTGCCTATGAGTTGTTTATATCCCCAAGACATGTACCTGCCCAGCCTCCAAGTTCAAAGGCTTTTTAGATGTACATCTAAGCAGCAGGTAGATTACTCTGCTGCATGGGACAGGGATCATCAACAGTGACATGAGGCAGGCTGTGGTTGATGATGGTGCCACTTCACATTAGCTTTAGTGCTGCTGCTGAGGCAGCAGCAACTACACAACAACTACCCACCACTTAAGACACATCTATTGAGAAGAAGTTGGCTAGTTATGCTTCCCTCCTCCATCTCCTCTAAAATCAGCAGTGTGTTGGAATATAATTTTCCCTTGAGTGCAGGAAAGAACTGTTTCTTATCAACAACTACTGCAATGTGTACAGTCTGTGCAAGGAAACATTATGGAATATGGGAAGAACTTGGAAGGGTCAAAAATGACACAACTCCTCTCATATCAAACAAGGGGACAACTGTAACCAAACACTAACCACCCACCTTGATGCTCTGGTCAGCAATGTTAAACAATGCCCCAAGAAATCAAGTACTGCTGTCAATGTGGCCTTTGTCCTCTCCGCTAAGAACATATAATGTCAAGGAGAATAAATAACAATAATAAATTCTCCCTGCAACCAGCTTAGCATATTCAGCAGGATGGAATGTCTATGGATACTCCCTGATACCCTGCATTTGATTGCTCTCCAACAAATTGACAAGCTGTGGTTAGTGCACCAAATGATGTGCAATATTCAGCAGGATGGAATGTCTGTAGATACTCCCTGATACCCTGCATTTGATTGTTCTCCACCAAAATTCCATGCTGTGGTTAATGCACCACACAATGTGCAATGGGTGGAGAAAAACTACCAGATTCTCATACCTCCAGATTCTCTATCAGCTATGGGGGAGGAATCAGAGGCAAAGGTGGTACTGCAGAAGAGGATGAGGACCCGGAGGGTGCCTGGGTGGGGACAATGGTTATATTTTAACCACTAGTCTTAGTAATTTAATTAACTCACCTGTATACAAGCAAGGAAATCCTAAGGCATGGTCTGGTAGGAGTACCTGAGTATAAGATTGGGAACCACTGCCCTAGATGAATTATTTAAATACAAGGGTTATGGACCAAAGTCAAACAACAAAAAGCACCAGTGTTATACATAGGACATCAATGAAATAGAAATTCCATAATACAAGTAGGAAAAAAACAAACTATATAAATAGTAGCCACATACAGTCCAGTTATATAAGGTATGTGAAAAATAAAGCCATCTGCACCACACAACAATAAAAATTACCTTCCCCAAGCCTCCAACCCTTGCATTCTGGCAACCAAAAAACCTTAGACATAAGTTTTTTTAGCAGAAACCTCCCTCTTCACACTGATCATAGAAATAATGGGACAAAATCATACACTTTTACATGCTGCAAACTTTGCAGATGCACAAATGAATCTGAAAACTGCTATGTACTATACAATGACATCCAACATCAGTAAATCATGTTGATTGCACTGCCAGCAATATCAAATATATGATTCAATTCAATAAGGTAGCCAAGGATGCTTTGCTGGTTAACAAGCCCACATAAATGGGCACAGACAAACAATAACACCTAATAAATAAAAGAACTATACTGCAGCTGCACTCAATGAACAATTTTACAGTCAGGATGCCTAAGGGGAATTTTAAAGGTATTCGAAAAAGATAGACACCTGAACTGATGATGATAATTATTGAAAAATAATTCATGATAATTCATAAAAAATTATTCAATATTCATCTTGACATTGTAACCAGAAAGGTATTTAAATTGTGTCTCTGTCAGTGAAATTGTCTTTTTTAATCATTGTTTGTGTTTTTGTATTTTCTCTACAACACTGCATATGGACTTTGTGATTGTGATGGATACCCGTACTCAGACTGCGTAGCTCTGCCAAAACTGTGCTTCCTTAGCCCAGGACAACTCTTGGGAATTCCACCAGCCAGGAACCAGGATCATAGCTCCATTCACCTAGTCACTTAGGCAGGACTTAGTGTAGGGTGAAAATGCTCTGGATGCAGCAATTTATCCCAAGCACCAGGCAAGACCAGTGTAGTAGAAGAACAAGAACTCTTTATTATAGAACATACAGGGTTTAAATGCACACATATTAGAATATAATAGGATATAGGTTACTGCAAGACATATATGGGAAGACAATGGGGCCAGTGGTGGAGGGGCACATAAAACAAAGAGGCACAATGGGAACAATGGGAACAATACACAAGTTATACAATTGGAGCCACAACAGGGGGAACAAATGACTGTAAACAGCAAAAAGCATTTCAACATGAGTACATCACACATAATCACATCAAACACATAATTAAATGACCACACCAGACAAGAGCATGGTTCCCTTAACAAAAAACTCCCTGTTCCTGTGACAGCCCCCATAGCTGGATAGTCTGTAGAAGTCTGAATTGGGCAGACCAAACTGGGTTTCCTGGTCAACTTGTGCCCCCATAGGCACAGGGTGACTTAGACCAAAGAGGGTACTGGGAAGCTGAGAAAGGAGATTTCCCATGAATGGAGCCCATAGTCTGTAGGAAGGGGACTGGCCCCCAGGCCCCTCCATGAGCCATGGGCATGTAGGCTTCTGTGACACTGATTAACAGCACTTTGTGCAACCTGACCCAATACTTATTTGCATTACTTTCTGTCTATGGAGACTGAGAAAGTATGGATGTTGAGTTTCAGTTGCATATTTAAACTTTTATGCAATCTTTTTGTCGTTCTCTATTTGAGAATTAAGATTAAATATATATATATATATATATATATATATATATATATATATATATATATATATATGCATTAGTACCTTTCATTATTCCCATAACATATAGCCAATAAATTGTTAAATGTGCCTGAAGAATTCCAGACTGCATGAGACAGTTGCCCTGAGCAAAAAGCAGAAGGAGAACCAATTGTCTAGGCCCACAGAGACCAAAGATTCCATGTCTAGTTTAGAAAACTCATATATATAGGGATTGTACATGCTCAGTTAAATTTTTTGTGAGAAGTCTGCATGATGCTAAGATTACAGTTACATCATGGTGATTTTGTTTGGCTTTGGATTAGGTTTAGCCAACAGTAAGCCTACTGCAGTGATTGTTGCACTGTAGTAATAAACTAGAGAGCGCTATATAATCACTCACAAATTGAATTCATCCAATTGTCCTTATTTTGTTTGGTATAATTATTAAATTACTGGGATAATGTTTGCAGTATCTTCAGACATAAGGTTAACATCAGGGATGGGCAAACATTGTTGCCGCAAAAAATGGCACTTTCTACTGGGCAAAAAAATTTTCCTCAAAAAGTGCACTTTTCCTGCTTTTTACACCTACATCATTGCATTGAAATCAATGGGTAGAAAATGTTTTCTCTACCACACAAAAGACATTCTGTGTCTGTGAGAGGACAGAGCATAATGTTTTTGAGCTAGAGAAGATAGGCAAATAAAGGGGAATTGAAGCTTAGTTTAGGGAGTCTTTTAGCCAGGACATTTGTTCTCTGTAGCAGGGGAGTATGGGGGCAAATTGGGGAGAAAGAGGGAGGAAGGAGGTTGACACAAAATACCCCAAAATTTGGTGTGACTGACTGGCAAGACACAGGCAGCTGGGGTCCAAATTTCTTGCTGATTTTACTTTTATTGTCTCTGTGCTAAGGGAAGTCTGGGGAAAGAAGCTGCTGATTTTGTTTTTTTAGTTATATATATATATTTTTTTTTTTTTTTACTAACTGTGATAAGATAGCGTGGACAACTTAAAAAAAATGCATAAATATACAAATAAATATATTAGACAGCTAACTGGGAGCAGACTTGATAGACAGCAGATGACATTGAGAATTTTGTTGAGGGCCAAGGCAAGACTTCACACTCCATCCATTGTGTACTGTAGAGAGTAAAAACACACACAATAATTGAGTAATGTCTAATAAATGCACAAGAGGGAGGGGGAAAAGTGGAACAGTGTACTGGAGAAAAGGAGAAAACTTGAGAAATAAGAGAATGTCTGTATTTCGCAAAAAGTCATGCAGGAAATTTTTCTCATTTTTCACCCACCCCTTGTTAACATATATGCAATGTGTAATACGTATCATAAATAACATGTGTATCTAGGCTGCTGTTGGTTGAAACACATACATTAACTGAAGTATTGATAGTTTACAGTATAACAGGTATAAATCCCCTATAGGCTGGCCTTGTTGTGAGCACAAGGTTCTAACAAAGCTTAAAGCCCAGTCTAGCCAGTCCATATAACCCATCCACTGACATGAGGCTTATATCAATAGCTTACCGGTAGTTACAATAGGTTAAAGTTGCTTATACCTTTGGAACAGTCTTTTATATCTCTTCCCATTGTCTTGGTGGCTTTGAACTAGGGATCGCCAAAAGAAAGTGAAACCCCCCCATCAGTTTTAGCCTTCAGTGGTAGTTCTGCTCCAATTTTCCACTTTTTCTTTTAACAGTGAACCCTCCACACACACACACACTCACACACACCTTGTCACACTATACTGCTAGCCATGGAACCACACATATTAACCTACTAGATTTCTCCAACTTTGCTGGTGTAACAACACATACTAACCCCAAAATAAACCACACACACACACTGTCAAAGTTCACTGTGGACATTTCTTGGGATTAGCAAAAAGGTAGACATTTTAGGGTGTTTCTAGCACTGGAATTCTCAAGAAAAAAATGGAAAATTTAATTTTGTTTTGCAAAAATTCCTACAGGTACAAAATGCAACTTTTTGTCCATCTCTGCACGAAGATCTCCAAAACTTAAGAAATCTTAGTGAATTTTCACCATAGAATAGCATAGGAATTGGAAAAGTGATATCACTGGGAAAGTCATCTCTACTTTATCACCTCTTTATCATGCCTTAGAGAATAACCCCCAAGGACTTCTTCCACTGATCTAATGAACTGAGTTAAAAGTAAAAATAAGTACAGTAGGATGGAATTGTGACAAATGCTACTGTCTATTTTCAAAGGTTTGAAACCTCATGGGATTAAGTAAGATCAAATAGTCAGACATGTAGTAGCACATATGCCATCCACTAAAGTCTTAGTTCATGTGTAGTGACTCTGGAATAATAATATCCCCCTTTAGCTATGCTTGTATTATCATCATAGAAAATGAGAACCTAATCTGATGGGTTTGCACCAGAGATTATATTTTTGTATTGAAAAAGGAAACAGGCAGCTACCAAAGGGAATGAACTATGTTTCAGTGGGATGTGATTTCTTGTCTTATAATATCCTGCACTGTTTGGAATATTTGAAGAATGGAGTCAATAAACATTTATTTAAAGTACAGACACCGCAAAAACACATGTACAGATCATCTATGAGTGCAATTTGAAATCACATCAGTGGGAGGCAGTAAGGTGAAAAACATCTAGGGTGAGAAAGAAAAACCGATGCAATCCTAATATTATTTTATGGAGCCCAGTTTGCAGACTAGAGTTGGTCAAACTTAGAAGATAGGAGTCACATGGCTTTCTCTAAGTGGAACCTGGATGCTACCAGCTCTTTGAGACTATAAATCTCATCATCCATAGCCAGTCAATGGATGCTTGAGAATGAGAGTTGTAGAATCTAACAGAGGGAGATCCAAAGATTGCCTATGAACTTCTTAGTTAGATTGAGTTTTAACAAGGAAAGAGGATAGCCATCTATGTGAAGTTTCTTATCTTCCATTGAGTTCAGCACAATATACCATCCAAGACCTGGTATATTATGTATGTTGCCATTTCTTCTTTTTGATAAAACAGCAAGTACAAAAAAAACTGACAAATACACAAATGGCAACTTAAGTATTTTTCAGTATATTTAGCCCTCATGTTTAGTGAATAGACACCTTAGTGAGTCTACCCCACTGTAATATGTATTTAAGAACACTGGGGGGTAAGCACTATTCCATTTGTGATGGCACATCTACATTTAATAAAATCATCCTTAGCATTGCAATTAATATCACTTGAATACAAGATTTTAACTTTCTAAGATTTTACAGATTATCTCACATTTAAAAAAAATACAGTTATTCTACTGTGTATTGTTGCATAATCTACAACGTTTTTAAAAAATTGATATGCTATTTTTTGTTAAATTCATTTTCAATTTGCATAGCTTTTGAATTCTTTGGATGTTTCTAAAGTTAGAGACAATTACCAGTTTAAAATGTAATATGATGCATTTTTCCTTAAATGGTCATTAAACTTCCTGTCAAAAGTACAGTAGAATCATTTCATGGTTTTAGAAATGATGTCAACTTAATTTAATTCAAAGGCAAAAGCAGTAGAAATAGGAACTGACCTAGCAGTTTAAATGAGCACGTGTTTTCTAGGTTAGTCATTGCATTCCTATCCAGTGGGATAGGCAGCAGCAACTATTTTATCTAACCTATGAGATAATTTATTAATGATAAAGTTCAGTTGTAAAAAAAAAATGCTTCTATCATTTCAGTTTTAGATATTACTGTTTACGTAATGGTTACAGCATGCTTCACTAGGAGCAAATAATTATGTCTTTCAAATGGAAAAAAACATGTATAAACCAATTAATTATATTTTGCCAGATCTAATTTTGTATTTATTTTGTGATTTTTCATAAATGTGATACAGTTATTCCATTTATCAGAATATTGGAATACATACTTTCTTAAATGTCTGATGATCAGAAAAGAGTCATAACAATTTGTATACTGATACGTAACAACATTTAAAGCAGAGATATTGCTAAAGGAAAAAGTGGCCCTTAATTTATTTAAACGGACTTACCTAGGAATATATGTTTCTTGCATTAGTCCTGCATATCCATGTGTGTGTGAGTGTGTGTGCGTGTGTGTCAGACAGATAATTCAAAGTATGTATGAATGTGGTGCAGTGGCTTCCACCACATGCACCAAGTGGTAGGCAATGTGGGAGTGTATGGGCACTTCTATGAGAGCTAAAAATGCTCCTGAATATGCTGTTAAAATTGCATTGCTTATTGTTTTAATAATGACCAAAAGTGACATTGCTGTGTGACATCTCTCTTTAAAATATAAAAAAGCAAAAAAAAAGAGATGGGAAGTTCCTATCAAGTGCAAATTATAGTACATCACTTAGCATAAAAAATAAAAAAACAGGAAGTTCCCAATGGTGTCATTTTGTTTGAACAAGCAGACAATATAAAAAAGAGTAATACTACTCACAATTGCATGATGTCAGTCTGATGATATCAGCAGAACTAACTTGAAAGCCTACTGAGAAAATTGTACTTGTCTCCTTTCAGGTCCAATAAAAAATGTACTGGATACATGATACCCTTTTTTTTTAAGAAATACAATATTTTTATGAGAAGATTCACTTCCAACTGTTTGTTTGCTCCTGCTGGTTCCAACATCACTGTTGCTACTAACTGAGAGGATTTCTACTTGAGAGACCACAGATCTGAATGGAGACAGGTACAATTTTCTAAGTAGGCTTTAAAGTCAGTTCTGCTGATATTATCAGACTGACATTATGCAATTGTGAGTAGTATTACTCTTTTTTATATTGTCTGATTGATCAAATGAAATTACACTATTGGGAGCTTCCTGTTTCTTTATTTTTTATTTTTTCATGCTACACGTTTGTACCACTGAGGAGCGCATGTCAAAAGGGATAGCAGCCAAGAATCTTATCACTGGAAATACTGTTACTTGGTACAGTTATTTTTCCCAGATGTCTGATTAGTTGGTCCTGATATAAGCCAAGTTCCAGCATCTCATTTTGTAAGTAGGCACATACGGTGTTGGTGGAGGTCCAAAATGAGAGTCATGTTGACCTGCACAAGGGCGCTCCCTACTTTGTCTCCTTTCTTGTGTTTTTGTAGATGTAATGATGGCTGGATTGAACAGAGTAGTTAACAGCATTGAATCAACCTCTACCCAGGACCTCCAGCCTCAAGTACCATGTAAAATAGTAATGACAACCTTTCTGTAGTTAAATGACTTATTTAAAACTTTATTAAAACTGTTATAAAAAATACATATATTTCAATGAACCCTTTGTCATCAATTTTCAAGGCAAGGGAGATACACAATAAAAGAATGGAGGATTGGCATTCATCCTACTTAATATACATGTACACAATGGATAGATAATGAAAGCTTACTCTGGCATAAGTGTGTATTAAGGGAAAGGGGATGTAACGTACCACAGTTCGTTACTGCAAGCCCTCTCTGGGCATATGGATTTGCAGCCCATTATCACTGACTATGGAGAACTGTGGGACATTATACTAGCCGACACCTCTACCAAAGAGGCTAAAATTCCACACCATCCATGTGGAAAGATAGGCAGCATCCTGATCAGCTGCCTACCATTCTATGTTAAAAGTTACGGGCATGGTTAAATACTGTAATACATGCTGGACCTCTGTTTGCATTGTGGGCCTACCACCTTACCCTGAAGGGGTTAAACCGTTGGACATCTACAAAACCAGCCAAATGGTAGATGGGTCACCCCCTCTGGTCCAGAGCTGATTAAGTTTGCACTTGACTAATCTCGTCACCTCTGATGTCTTCTGTGTGATGGGATTAGCCTGGGGTCCTGCTTGCCTGTACCACTTGGTCTTGTGTTCTGTTTTTATTTGATCAATCCTACTGTAGTGTCCCATTGTCTTGTCTTTAAACCCTGTTGTTCTATTGTCTGGTCCAGTGTTTACAGTAAACATCAAAATTGTTTACCATAGTCCCTTAGTGTAGCTAAGTTAATCATGTCCACCCCCATTGTATCCTGTGTCTACCATATGTCACTGCCCTTTGTGTTCTCTGTCTTGAATTACAGCCTGATGTTGTTAAACGTGTATAAAAACCCAGAGAATGTTCAATAAAGTGAGTTAGTCGTTGGAACTAAGAAGGTTTCCTGTGTACTTATTCCTGGGTGGTGTAAAGTGTCTCTTAGGATGCCCATCCAAGCCAGCTAAGAGCTCTCTGTTCAAAAACAGAAAAAAAAGGAAAGCTTGCAGCGCTAACTCATCATAAAATATCCATTATAACAAATATAACTTAAATATAAGTATAAAAATGAAAGATATAGATAGCAGCAAGAAATTAGAGAGTTCTCCAGTCCCCTGACATTAGGCCTAGACCCAATGGTGAAAACACATACAAACAAACTGATAACACATACAAACAAACAGATCTGCGTTCCTCTACATACTGTGAATAATGTGTTTGATTTGTCTGTTTGTATGTATTTTCACTGTTGGATCTAGGCCTGATGTCAGGGGGACTGGAGAACCCTCTCATTTCTTACTGCTATCTATATCTTTCATCTTTATACTTATATTTAAGTTATATTTATTATATGGATATTTTATGATGTGTTAGAGCTGCAAGCTTTCTTCTTTTTTTCTGTTTTTGTACACATATCTCCTTCAGCTACCTTTAGCAGCTTCTCATTCTATCCAATTCAATCACTAAAAAAATACATTATTACTTTATTTCACCATTCCTTTCCTTTTCTATCCCACTTGGCCTTTAAGAACAAGGCTATTTGGCCTGTTTCAGTGTGTATAGCCCCTGTCTGTTTGGTATCAACCATTCCTCACATGACTTGTGAGGAAGGATATAAATGGAACATAGTTCTCTATGTAATCACTTCATTAATGCAGGCCCACATGGGCCCTGCACCAGCTAAGTCTTTCATCTATACCTTTTGTATTTTATTTTATGTTTGCTGGTTTTAATTGCACTACACTGGAACCCACAAATAATAATAAAAACATCAAATTATCATTTAAAGTGTCCCCTCCGATGCATTTCAAAATAACATCTTTCTTCAGGGATTTTTAATTTAGATAGTATTTGTAGGTGTATTAGAGTAGGACTTACTATAAAGTGAGATACCTTGGCGTGGTTGGTAAACTTACACACGGATTGGCCAATTTGTGTGACGAAATTCTCACTTATTTCACTTAGATTTACTAAGTTTTATTATATATGCCCATTACAGGGCACACATTATTCACAGTTTGTTTGTAAGAGCTCCCTGTTTCCAGCTTGTGTTTCCAGCAGTTGTAGTGAATGTTTCCAGATTGGGTTTCGGTGTTACAGAGTTCCAGTCAGTTATCCTGTTTCACCAGGCAGGCTACCAGCTTGTAGCCGCATCCAGGATGGAGAGACCCAGAACGACGGTGTAAGTCAGCCCAAGGACTTAGGATTCCGTTATAGATGATAGAGGCCTATCAGCATACAGAAAAAAACTTGTAACACTCTGAAATGTTGCAAACATCAAGAACTGTGCATTCTGGCTTATAAATTTGAAGTAAAAGAAAGAATATGCACAAGTGTAGCTACATGCATAGTGAAACGCATTGGGCCATATTACTGCTGACGTAGTATAGTTATTTATTCTCTTTGACCACTCTTTTTATACCACTACTTAAAGATAACCACCTGTGAAGAAAATGATCCAGAGGGAAGTTTGGAAGGAGAGGTAACAGGCAAGAAGGAGAGAAAAGATGGGTGACCAGGACTGGGATACAGACTTAGTCAAGGATTATATCCTAGAGGCGGAGGTAGCCTCTCTTTTTGTGAATACCCATTTTGAATGGAACAAGTAATATTTTTCTAGACATGTTATAATGTTTATTTATCACGGTGCCCCGTGATTGCCTATAGACAGATGTTGCCATAGAGTGACATTATTTACTTCCTAGCATTGCCCCACATACCTTTCAGGGTTTTTAAACCTCAGCCTGTATCATTTCCCATGCCCTTTCGTGGTGTACCTGAGCTTATTGATGTGTTGGTCCATTACTGTTCCTGTATATTACCTGGCTACGTCTGACTACCCATTCCAGTTCTGACTCCTGGCTCGTCTGACTACCCGTTCTGGTTTGGACTTCTGGCTACGTCTGACTACCCGTTCTGGTTCTGACTTCTGGCTTGACTGACTATGTGTTCCAGCTACGACCACTGGCGACGTCTGACTACCCGATCCGGTTCTGACCATTGCCTGCCTCCTGGTTTACTCTCCATGTTGCGCTCAGTGACCATTCCATGCCTTGGTTTGGTTCCCGTGCTGCCTGTGTCTTCCACTCTGTGCTCGCTTCCATTAGCGGCGCTTGTCGGTCACTCCGTGCGTCTGACCTCCTGTAGCCATACTGGTTTATGCTGCCTTGCCTATCCTCCGTCTGGCCACCCGCCTAGTGTATACCCTGTCAGGGTATTGGTCTGCTCCTTATCTCTGCCTACTGTGTGTATGGTAGTGCTCTGCACTGCCCTCACATGTACCGTGTAGTCCAAGGGCCATTCCGTTTCTGACCACCTGTCTAGTGAAGGGTGAGGAAAGTGCCTACACTGTTCATCTCTGGTTTTGTGAAGGTGTGCCATCCTATCCGGGTACGGGAGTGCCTTGCACTGCCCTCACTTCTACTATGTAGTCCAAGGGCCATTCCGTTTCTGACCACCTGTCTAGTGAAGGGTGAGGAAAGTGCCTACACTGTTCCTCTCTGGTCTCGTGAAGGTGTGCCACTACCTACTGCCAATTGTGTCATTACCAACCATACTACTGTTGTGTCATTTGTTGAAACCAGCCTGTTGCCTTATCTCCTGTCATTCATGGTATTTAATAAAGTTTTATATTAAGTTCATCTGTACTTGTCAGTGTGTTAATTTCCTAGTCACTCTGTGACACTATTACACTTAGAAGAGTGTTGCACTGTCCTTTCTTTGCTCTCTTTTTATGTATATAGAGGGTTATCCAACAGTCCATGGAAAAGCAGTGTACTCTAAAGAAAGTAAAGAATAAAGGACTTGGGGTTCAAGTGGAATAATACAATGTATACCTACCTTCCAGATATTGTGGTAATTACAATAATAACATTTTACTTTATTTTATTTCACCATTGTTTTTATATTTAATAGTTGTTGTATGTTAGGTACTGTTTACATAATTGTGCATTATCCATTTTTTTCTTAAGGGTTTGATATCATCATTATGTTGTTGTTATGTTTACACAGATATCATCATTATATTGGTGCTATATTTATAGTTAGATCATTCAATGGATAGAAGAGCTCTTGAATTTATGAGAAAATAAGAGTTCCAAGATACTTAATTATATCCCCTATTCAACTCATATCACGGTGCCCGTGATTCTGGCCCTCTTACTGGTATGTTCGCTTTCTATGTTCGTCAGGCGACAGCATGTTGGGTGACTACTTCCTGGTCACTTGCGCGTCATTCTGAGTGCTCGCTATATTATAGTTTCCACCTTGATTGACCTATGTGACTTATATGCTGCATTCCATCATTGCCTCATTTCCCTTTTGTAGTGTACCTAAGCTCTTTCTGGGTCTTCCGTTGTGATCCATTCTTGGCTGCTGAATCTGATTTGTGTATGACCCTGGCTCTGTCTGACTACCGATTTGTGCCTGAACCTTTTGCTTAGCTGATTGTCCACTCTGTATTGGCCTTGGGCTTGTCTGACTACCCGTTCCATGTATGACCTTTGGCCTGGCTGACTAACAGTTCCGTGCTGACCCTGACTTGTCCAATTACCCTCTCCGTGTATGACCTCTGGCTTGGATGACTACCCAGCCCGTGCTGGGTACTGTGGCTTGTCTGACTTCCTGCTCTGTGCTAAGTACTTCAGCTTGTATGACTACCCCAACCATCTGACCATTGGCTATATAGTCTCTGTCGCTTCCTGAGGCCTGACAGCCTCTTGCAGGCTCTCATTCTCAGTCCTTGGTCGGGTAAGTCCTATCAGTAGTGCAGCAATGCCTATGTCCTCTGGGGCTGTTGTGCCTCTAGCGTTCTAGGGTGCATGGTGTTCTATAACCCTAGCATTCTAGGGTATTGTGGTTGTGTTATTAGAGCATGCTTACCACTTTCCTCTACCTCAGTGGTTCTGTTTTCGCTCTGGTTCACTCCGGTGTCAGCTCCTGGTAGTGGACTGTACACTGTCCCCACGCCTGACCCCGGGACTGTTGGGGAAATTGATTTTATGTACCTGTCTGAGTGTTTATTTACAAGTCTTCCGTGACAACTCAATATGGTAAAAAGATTCTAATAAATAATGCAATCAATCTTTTCAATAAAGCTAGCAGGTAAGTAGGCGAGATCTTTATTGTAATAAATTATTCAGACACGTTAAGCTATACCCAGTGACACCTTTCACAATCTTTTCATAATCTTACTGTGTTGCAACCCAAATCTATAATGGTGTTGTAACACTTGATAGAAATTACACATACTATTGGTTATGTGGTCGAGTAGTTTGAGACCACAAAATTCACTGCTTTGAATCTACACAGATATAAATCAGCAGAGAGGAGATGGAGGGCACTATCCACTTTCTTAAGGGCAAAGACCACTAGATTTCCAGTTCTCAATCCGCCTTGAGTACCTGGCCACACTCTCTGTCTCCCATCAGCACCTGATGAAGTTAGGTTGATAACATCTGGAATGTAGTAGATGGTTCCTGAACCACTATCTGCATGCCAAGTGCATCTACTAGAAGTGAGAGTACCTTTATTTTGTTATAAAAAAAAATTATATATATATATATATATATATATATATATATCCTTATAACATAAAGTGGTAGAATGCGTCGCTCACTGTGAGCCGTAACCACACATGCGCAGTAGAAAGTCTCTACTGTGCATGTGTGGTTTCGCACATAGGGAGCTTCGCTGTGAGCCGACTGGAGCTCCCCGCTAAGAATCGGCGCGTTCGGCGAGTCTCTACTGCTTATGACTGCAGACATGCCCAGTAGAAACTCGCCGAATGTGCTGCCCCACTCTGGATGGCTCACATCCTGTCTCTGCTCCCGGCGCCGGAGCAGCTGGGCGCACTTTAGCCTGTGTAAACGGGCTTTCATACTAATATATATATATATATATATATATATATATATATATAAAAGCAAAAGATGGAGGAGGGCAGCACCCGTGGGACTTGTTGGAATAGCTTTATTACTGCAGAAAAGGCAAAAAAATGGTAAACGCCCTCAGCATTGCTCGTGTCACAGATGATGTCATCGTCCAAACAAATGTCAAAAGGACAGTGGCGGATGGACGCCCCTCATATCCATACAAAAGCCTGCTAGTATATATATGCTGGAATCCACAAAAAAATAAATTGTTTGTAAAATTTAACAGCCATTGGCAATCATGATATTAGAGGCACACCATCCTTATAGCATAAGATTCTCATTATTCATAAAAAAGCACCCCCTGTTCTAAATTATACTAAATTTCTAAAATTCAGGGGATTGAACCAAATCCCATACATTATATAAAGAAGGTCTGATAGTAAATAAAGTTACATTTGTTTCATTGCTTCCAATACCAACATTTTTCAAATAAAAACAACATATAACATGCTCAAAAGCCTGAGCCACCACATAAAGCACAGACAACAGTTAACTGGTTTAAGGACCAGAGTGATATGCAAAGCAATCTTTGCAATGCATTGCACCTCAGGTTAACACTGGAGTTCTCTTGCAATTTTTGTTAAGGTGTATTCTAAACCACAATCTTAGTAACTATGATGTATAAGAAACATGCAGCATTTGGAAAATATGTTTGTACCTAACATGAAAAAAATGTGCCAAAGGGCATAATAGACAATAGATTTTTTTACATTGTATACAAACATGCAAAGAATGTATTGAATTTTCCTTGGCTACAGGACTCTACAGTTTTCAGACAAAATAAGGAAATTATATCATCTGACATACATTCAGCTAAATCCTAAGGTGCCAGCCGAGATAAAGTGGTCATTGCCTTCATGACATTTGTAAAAAATGATTTTCAAGCATTGCATGCAATACCACAATTTCAAGTCAGCTAGGGTATGCTGATGTCGTTTTTCATTTCTGATCAAATTATACACTAAAAGAGCATGGTAAGATTATCATGATGAGAAAAGTTTGAGTAAGAAAATATACTCTTGTACTGGCTTGTAGAATTATCAACAAAATGCAGCTTTTCATGTGCAATTTAAACATTCATAGATGTCCTGTAGTGAACTCTTACACTGAAATCTATGTGTTATGAGCCAGAACAAGACTGCACAAAACACCATTGTCAAAAAAAAAACAACAACAATCTGCATTGCATGCTAAAAGATAATTCAACCCTAAGTGTCTATCAGTGAATATTAATGTTGCTCAAAAACTGTTATTGTTTTCTCATCTGTAAATTCTGGAGTATGCAGTTGCTTATGTGGCTGTTTAGTTTGGAGATGTATGATTCAAACATATTTCCCTAGTGTATGAAAACATATGCTAGGCAAGGATCTAATCAGTGTAAAGGATTTTAACAAGACTATGGGGGAGATTCACTATGCGGTGATAAGGTGGAGATGGCTTCTCCAGTTTAGCACTTCTCTGGTTCATATGTTATTCTATTGAGCCTATTCACTATTACTTCTCCAGTGATATAAGTTCTTATGTTATTCTAAAAGCTGAAGAAATCTTAGTGCACTGGCTTCTTAGAATTGCATAGGACTTGGAGACATGATAGCACTGGAGATGTCATCTCCACTTTATCACATTAGTGCATCTCCCCCCGAGGAGTATGTTGGAATTTTCTTGGTGTTGGGAAATTAAATGATATTCATTAGTAGGGATGGGCGAAAGTTGTCGCCATGTTTCTGTGACAAATTTTCATAAAAACCCCATTGTTCGCTGTTTTTTCGTGGCAAAATCCTCTTTAAAACTAGCAAATAAAATCTTCACATTTTTCGCCCATTGGCCAACATTTTTTGCCATTTTTTCAATGGCTATAAATTTTCCGCCCATTAATTTACATTGTTTTCGCATTTCCTCTATATAAATGTGACGTATTTGCGGAAGGCAGACACAACAGAAGCAGCTACAGAGTGAGATAGATGTGCTGTGCTGTTCTGCTGTCCAGTCCCACTAAATCACCCCAAGAGATCTTGGGGAATTTAATGGGAAGGGAAGGAGAAAAAGGAATGGGAAGGGAGGGAGGGAAGGAGAAAAGGGTAGTACTAGTGAGAGCAGGACAGGTCAGCTACCTGTGCCTGCTGCAAGATGTGCTCCCCCTTCTGTCAGTGCCACCATTGCTGTACCTGCAGCCACTAGTATTGCACCTGCTACCAGAAGTGCTTCCACTAGTGTTGTACCTGCTTCCAGAAGTTCACCCCTGCTGTCACTAGGGTTGTACCTGCTGCCAGACGTGCTGCCCCTGCTGCCACCAGTGCTGTACCTGCAACCACCATTGCTGTACCTGCAACCACCATTGCTATACCTGCTGCCAGATCTGCTGCCCCTGTTGCCACCAGCACTGTACCTACTGCCAGAACTGAATCTGCTGCCACCATTACTTTGCCTGCTGCTGGTGTGTCTTTTAGTACTCAGGAGGGGGAGAGGAGAAAATGATGCCAAGTGTGACAGCAAGGGACCCTAAAACACACTTGCTAGTGATGAGCGAGCACCCCAATGCTCGGATGTTCGGGTGCTCTGACCGAGCACCCCCTGAGGCTCGAGTGCTCGGCCGAGCACCCGAGCCCCATTGAAGTCAATGGGAGGACTCGAGCATTACACCAGGCACCCCCTGCTCTGATGAGGGGAGGGTGCCTGGTCCATAGGAAAAGGGCAGAAAAAGATGGAAACACTACAGAAATGGTTCAGGGACAGCATAGGGAGGATGTCTGGATGCACCTTGGACTCCAACATCGCTGCTGGGAACGATCTTTCGCCCGTAGTACGCCATTTTTACAGACTGACCGTAAAACACACAAAAAGGAAAATAAAAACGACTTTAGGCGAAAAATTGTTACCAAACAGTATTTGCTGTATATTTACTTGTATATCATCTGCAAATTCTCCCAAAAATTTCATCGATTTTCTGAAGTGAGGCCATGATTAAGAGGGAAACGTGCGCAGAGGCAAATTATCCCAAAAATTTCCTTGATTTTCAGAACTGAGGCCATGATTAAGAGGGAAACGTGCGCAGAGGCAAATTCTCCCAAAAATTTCCTTGATTTTCAGAACTGAGGCCATGATTAAGAGGGAAACGTGCGCTGAGCTGACCATCTAAAACATTATGGGTGAGGGTCTGCTGCAGAGCTGACCATCCTAAACATTATATGCGAAGGCCCGCTAGTGAGCTGACGCTATAAAACATTATATGAGAGGGCCCGCTAGAGAGCTGACCCAATAAAACATTATATGAGAAGGCCCGCTGGTGAGCTGACCTATATAAAAATTGGCAAACAGGGCCCGCTGGTGAGCTGGCCCTATATAAAAATTATATCACAGGGCCCGCTGGTGAGCTGGCCCTATATAAAAATTATATCCCAGGGCACGCTGGTGAGCTGGCCCTATATAAAAATTATATCCCAGGGCATATGGAAGAGGAGGAGGAGGATGAGAACATTAAGAGTCAACCATATACCCGTTTTTTGGGTGGAAGGGGTGAATGGGAATACAGAGTATTCCCATCATTGTAAATAACATATATAAAGTGAGTTTATGTTCCCCCGGGGCTTTCCTCCAGTGGAGTGGAGAAGTCAGGGGAAATCCAGGCCTTGTTCATTTTTATAAGTGTCAACCTATCAGCATTGTCGGTGGAAAGGCGGATACGCTTATCTGTTATGATGCCACCAGCAGCACTAAATACCCGCTCAGACAGAACGCTGGCGGCAGGGCAGGCCAGCACCTCCAAGGCGTAGAGTGCCAGTTCATACCACGTGTCCAGCTTGGACACCCAGTAGTTGTAAGGCACAGAGGGATCATTGAGGACGCTGACACGGTCTGCTACGTACTCCTTCACCATCTTCCAAAACTTTTCCCTCCTTGTGACACTAGGCTGCGCATCAGGGTGAGGGTGCTGGCGGGGTGTCATGAAGGTGTCCCACGCCTTGGAGAGTGTTGCCCTGCCTTTGTCGGAACTGCTGTGTGCTCCCCTTTTCTCCCCTTCTCGGTTGGCCAAGGTAGCACGTACTCTGCCGCCAGCGTTGTCAGATGGAAAATTTTGGAGCAATTTTTCAACAAGAACCTTCTGGTATTGCACCATTTTGCTTGTCCTCTCCACCGGAGGAATGAGAGATGAGAAATTCTCTTTGTAGCGGGGGTCCAGAAGGGTGAACACCCAGTAATCCGTGTTGTCTAAAATGCGTACAACGCGTGGGTCACGGGAAAGGCAGCCTAACATAAAGTCAGCCATGTGTGCCAGAGTACCAACAGTCAAGATTTCGCTGTCCTCACCAGGAGGCTGACTCTCAATATCCTCATCCTCTTCCTCCTCTTCTGCCCACCCACGCTGAAGAGATGGAACTAAAGTTCCATGGCTACCCTCTGTAGCGGAGGCAACCGTGTCTTCCTCCTCCTCCTCCTCCTCCTCCTCCTCCTCCGCCTCCTCCAATTGTCGCTGAGAAGACGAAGTGAGGGTGCTCTGGCTATCACCTTGTGTAAGCTCTTCCTCCCCCATTTCCACCTCTTCCACATGCAAAGCGTCGGTTTTAATTGTGAGCAGCGAGCGTTTCAGTAGACACAGAAGTGGGATGGTTACACTGATAATAGCGTTATCGCCGCTCACCATCTGTGTCGATTCCTCAAAATTGCGTAAAACCTCGCAGAGGTCTGACATCCATTCCCACTCCTCACTTCTGATTACAGGAAGTTGAACGGAGAGGCGACGACCGTGTAACAGCTGGTACTCCACTACTGCCCTCTGCTGCTCACAAAGCCGGGCCAACATGTGGAAGGTGGAGTTCCAGCGCGTGCTCACGTCACACAGCAGCCGGTGAGCTGGCAATTGTAAGCGCTGCTGCAGCTTCAACAGGCCGGCCGAAGCTGTAGATGACTTACGGAAATGTGCACACACGCGGCGCACCTTGGTCAAGAGATCATGCACATTGGGGTAGGTTTTTAGAAATCGCTGCACCACTAAATTAAATACATGCGCTAGGCATGGTACGTGTGTGAGCTTGCCGAGCTCCAAAGCCGCCACCAAGTTACGCCCATTATCACACACAACCATGCCTGCTTGCAGGTTGAGTGGCGAGAGCCACTGCTCGGTCTGGTGACTAATCCCCTGCAACAGCTCTGAGGCCGTGTGCTGTTTGTCCCCAAGGCAGATCAGCTTCAGCACGGCCTGTTGACGCTTCCCCACTGCAGTGCTACACTGCTTCCAGCTACTGGCTGATGGGGGAGTGGCGGTGTGTGTAGAGAATTCGGAGGTGGAAACGGAGGAGGAGGAGCCAATAACGTAGGTGCTGGTGGAAACCCTGATGGAGGTAGGGCCCGCAATCCTCAGCGTGGGTAGCACCCGTGCCATCCCAGGGTCCGAGTCGCTCCCAGCCTCCACGACATTCACCCAGTGTGCCGTCAGGGAAATGTAGCGTCCCTGGCCACAAGCACTTGTCCATGTGTCAGTCGTTAAGTGGACCTTCCCAGTAACTGCGTTGGTCAGGGCACGGGTGATGTTACGGGACACATGGTGGTGTAATGCGGGGATGGCACACCGGGAAAAGTAGTGGCGGCTGGGGACCGCGTACCGAGGGACAGCTGCTGCCATCAGGCTGCGGAAGGACTCAGTGTCCACAAGCCTAAATGGCAGCATTTCGATGGCCAGTAATTTTGAAAGGTGTGAGGTTAGTGCTATGGCCTGTGGGTGGGTGGCTGGGTATTTTCTCTTGCGCTCAAATGCCTGGGGTAACGACATTTGGACGCTGTGCTGGGACAGGGAAGTGGATGTGGTCGCTGATGGTGCTTCAGATGCTACAGGTGCAGGGCGGGAGGTATGCGGGCCTGCGCCTTCGACAGGCGATTGGCCGGCACCGAAAACAGGGGAAGAGGAGGCAGTGGTGTGGCCTGCAGACACAGATGGGCGATCCAGGCGTTCCTCCCACTTACTACGGTGCTTGGATGCCATGTGTCGGATCATGCTGGTGGTGGTGAGGTTTCTAGTGTTCATGCCTCGGCTCATTCTGGTGTGGCACAGGTTGCAAACTACAAATCTTTTGTCGTCCGCACTTTCCTTAAAAAAACGCCATACCGCGGAACACCTACCCCTTGGCAAGGTAGATTTACGCAAGGGGGTGCTCCGTGGAACATTTGCGGGCCGGTTTGGTGCGGTCCGCCTTCTTTCTGTAGCCACACCACTGCCTCTTCCAGCCTGTTGCGGTGCTGCAGATGGCTCACCCTCAGGACTGCTGTCATCGCTCGGCTCTACACCTTCCCAGGTGGGGTCAGTCACCTCATCGTCCACCAAGTCCTCCTCCACTTCCTCACTCTGATCATCCTCCTCAAGTCTTGATCCCACCACATACTCGGTCATTGACAACTGTATAACATTCTCCTCAACAAGGTCTTGAGAAGGAAATAGTGGTTGATTTAATGGCAACTGTGTCTCATCATCATCATCATCATCCACTACTTCCTTTGACCTTAAATGCCGTTCACATCTGTCATCTTCTTGTGATTGGGTAGCCTCTAGAGGTTGTGAATCAGGGCACAAGATGTCATGTTCCTCTGCAAGCGTGCTTGGAGAGAGGGTCAAATGAAGGATTGGTGATGAGACGAGCTCATCACTATATCCCAGTGTGGGATCACTTCTTTGACCAGACCGTGTATGGTGGGAGGAAGGATGATCAGAGTGAGGATTATGTTGACCAGACTCTTGGCTACTGAGAGTGGACTTGGTGGAAGACAGGGTGGTGCTTAACCGACTGGAAGCAGTATCAGCTGTCATCCAACCGACCACCTGTTCGCACTGGTCGGACCTCGAGAGTGATGTCCTGCGACGCCCTGTGAAATCAGACATGAAGCTAGGTATGGTGGATGTCTTTCTTTCTTGTGCTCTGGCACCAGGCACAGTTTCTCCGCGTCCTGACCCGCGCCCTGAACTTTCAGGATCACGTCCACTTCCCCGTCCCTTTTTACCCGCCTTCTTCATCTTACACGATATATATGACTTTAATATATATGAGTTTGAAAACTTAACAGTATTTCTTACTATTCTGCAACTCTGCAGAGTACACAGAATAGGCTGCTAAACTGCGGTGACACACACTGAATGGAATAAGTGACTTTAATATTTGAGTTTGAAAACTTAACAGTATTTCTTACTATTCTGCAACTCTGCAGAGTACACAGAATAGGCTGCTAAACTGCGGTGACACACACTGAATGGAATAAGTGACTTTAATATTTGAGTTTGAAAAATTAACAGTATTTCTTACTATTCTGCAACTCTGCAGAGTACACAGAATAGGCTGTTAAACGGCGTTGAAACACACTGAATGGAATATGTGACTTTAATATTTGAGTTTGAAAACTTAACAGTATTTCTTATAATTCTGCAACTGTACAGAGTACACAGAATAGGCTGTTAAACGGCGGTGAAAGACACTGAATGGAATATGTGACTTTAATATTTGAGTTTGAAAACTTAACAGTATTTCTTATAATTCTGGAACTGTACAGAGTACACAGAATAGGCTGTTAAACGGCGGTGAAAGACACTGAATGGAATATGTGACTTTGATATTTGAGTTTGAAAAATTAACAGTATTTCTTACTATTCTGCAACTCTGCAGAGTACACAGAATAGGCTGTTAAACGGCGTTGAAACACACTGAATGGAATATGTGACTTTAATATTTGAGTTTGAAAACTTAACAGTATTTCTTATAATTCTGCAACTGTACAGAGTACACAGAATAGGCTGTTAAACGGCGGTGAAAGACACTGAATGGAATATGTGACTTTAATATTTGAGTTTGAAAACTTAACAGTATTTCTTATAATTCTGGAACTGTACAGAGTACACAGAATAGGCTGTTAAACGGCGGTGAAAGACACTGAATGGAATATGTGACTTTAATATTTGAGTTTGAAAACTTAACAGTATTTCTTATAATTCTGCAACTGTACAGAGTACACAGAATAGGCTGTTAAACGGCGGTGAAAGACACTGAATGGAATATGTGACTTTAATATTTGAGTTTGAAAACTTAACAGTATTTCTTATAATTCTGCAACTGTACAGAGTACACAGAATAGGCTGTTAAACGGCGGTGAAAGACACTGAATGGAATATGTGACTTTAATATTTGAGTTTGAAAACTTAACAGTATTTCTTATAATTCTGGAACTGTACAGAGTACACAGAATAGGCTGTTAAACGGCGGTGAAAGACACTGAATGGAATATGTGACTTTGATATTTGAGTTTGAAAAATTAACAGTATTTCTTACTATTCTGCAACTCTGCAGAGTACACAGAATAGGCTGTTAAACGGCGTTGAAACACACTGAATGGAATATGTGACTTTAATATTTGAGTTTGAAAACTTAACAGTATTTCTTATAATTCTGCAACTGTACAGAGTACACAGAATAGGCTGTTAAACGGCGGTGAAAGACACTGAATGGAATATGTGACTTTAATATTTGAGTTTGAAAACTTAACAGTATTTCTTATAATTCTGGAACTGTACAGAGTACACAGAATAGGCTGTTAAACGGCGGTGAAAGACACTGAATGGAATATGTGACTTTAATATTTGAGTTTGAAAACTTAACAGTATTTCTTATAATTCTGCAACTCTGCAGAGTACACAGAATAGGCTGTTAAACGGCGGTGAAAGACACTGAATGGAATATGTGACTTTGATATTTTAGTTTGAAGACTTAACAGTATTTCTTCCTATTCTGCAACTCTGCACAGTACACAGAATGTGCTGCTACACTGCGGCGAAGCACACTGAATGGAATATGTGACTTTGATATTTTAGTTTGAAGACTTAACAGTATTTCTTCCTATTCTGCAACTCTGCACAGTACACAGAATGTGCTGCTAAACTGCGGCGAAGCACACTGAATGGAATATGTGACTTTGATATTTGAGTTTGAAGACTTAACAGTATTTCTTCCTATTCTGCAACTCTGCACAGTACACAGAATGTGCTGCTACACTGCGGCGAAGCACACTGAATGGAATATGTGACTTTGATATTTTAGTTTGAAGACTTAACAGTATTTCTTCCTATTCTGCAACTCTGCACAGTACACAGAATGTGCTGCTAAACTGCGGCGAAGCACACTGAATGGAATATGTGACTTTGATATTTGAGTTTGAAGACTTAACAGTATTTCTTCCTATTCTGCAACTCTGCACAGTACACAGAATGTGCTGCTAAACTGCGGCGAAGCACACTGAATGGAATATGTGACTTTGATATTTTAGTTTGAAGACTTAACAGTATTTCTTCCTATTCTGCAACTCTGCACAGTACTCAGAATGTGCTGCTAAACTGCGGCGACGCACACTGAATGGAATACGTGACTTTGATATTTTAGTTTGAAGACTTAACAGAATGTGCTCTAATCTGCAACTTTGCACACTAAACAGAATGTGCTCTAATCTGCAACTTTGCACACTAAACAGAATGTGCTCTAATCTGCAACTTTGCACACTAAACAGAATGTGCTCTAATCTGCAACTGTGCACACTAAACAGAATGTGCTCTAATCTGCAACTTTGCACACTAAACAGAATATATATATATTTTTTTTTTTTTTTTTGTTTTTTTCCCCCCACACCAAATAACCTGCTGCCCCCACACACAGTAGTCCTAAAAAGGACTTTTGGTTCTTTTTTTTTCACAATTTTTGTTTTTTTCCTCCCTACACTGCCTTTCCCTTCCTATCCTCAGCTCTCCCTGGCTCAGACTGAGCCGAACTCGCTGGTCAGGTGCTATACAGCACCTGACCACGGGTTCTGGCCAGCCAATCAGTGTAATGCCAGCAGCCAACATGGCTGCTGGCATTACACCGATGTCAGAGCCTCCCTGCACGTTTATTGGCTGCGCAGCAGCCGCAAAACGTGCGGGGAGGAGACCCGAACATGGCGGGCGAGCACATGCGGTACTCGTACGAGTACCGCCATGTGCCGAGCAGAGCGATGCTCGAGCCGATCCGAGCATCGGCCGAGCATGCTCGCTCAACACTAACACTTGCCATTTCCAAGCAGTCCTGCCAATGCTAGTACTACTGCTACTAAGGTCCAGCAGCTTGTTAGCGTTAGGAGTGAAGGAGGGGGTAATCAACAATATCCTCATATTACTAGTGACTGTGAGACTGAGGAGGAAGACTCTGTGGCTGAACTTGATGTGGTTGGTGTTAGTACTAGTAGCAGTAATGGTGAAGCAGCCGGAGTGGTAGGGGAACCATTTGACAGGGTCCAGACTAGCGGTCAAGGGAGCCCACACCATTCCTCTGACCCTGGGACTGGTAGTCCTCCCCTTCCCTTCACTACAGTGTCCAGGTAGAACATGATCCTGAAGAGGCCAAAACTGGTGTTGGGGGAGGAGAGCAGGCTTAGAATTAATACCACCACCACCACCAGCAGGAGCACAGATGAGCTGCCTGTAACTGCTGCTACTGCTGCTAATGCTAGTCTGCCTTTTTCTTCAGGTCAAAAGGAAATGCCAAGTGTGACATTAGGGGTCCCTCTGTCACATTGCTCGTCACCTCCTTCAAGCAGCAGTGAGATGTCTGGAATAGAGCAGCAGCACGTAGGGACTAGTGGGGGTGGTGATGATGATGCTGGAGAAGCTGGGGTGGAAAAGACATTGATGGCCTTTTTAGCAGAAACTGAGAAGGAATGGGAGACAGGAATGAGGATGGGCATTACCACCACCACAAGCAGTGAGATTTTGAAATTAAAGGAATTTACAACTGCTCCAATTCCTTCTGATGCTGATTTGCAAGGGCAACAGGATGCTGAGGATCAAGCTAGTGTTCCGCAGACCATCGTGGACACAGTGGGAATGGGATCAACAAGTGATTTGGGACTAGGACAGGTTCCACTTACTAGGGCCAGCAATACTCCTGGTCTTAGCTGCATTGCTTAATCTGAGGCAGTAACAGCAACAGCAGCAACATTATCCGCTGCCACCAGACAATGTAGGGGAATGTGGAGGACAAGATGAAAGAGGCCATCCTTCTCCATCTGTTCCCTTCCCCCTGAAGTCATCATGGGTGTGAGACTATTTTTCTGTTGGGGCAGGCACAGTGCAGTCATCAGCAATGGCACTGTGGACAATCTGTGACAAGTCAGTGAGAAGAGGAAAGGAGGGAACAAACCTTGGCACAAGCGCCCTGATATCACACATGAAACACAGACACCATGACATTTACATCAAACATGTTAAGACAAACAACCACCACAGAAATCAAGCACTGCTGTTGCTGTGCCCCCTGACTCTCCATAAAGGCAACAAGAGGAGAGGCGGAGATCAAAGAGGAGGAAGAATAGAGCAACCCAGGCAGAGACTGGACGTTCCATGACAAGTGAAACAACTAGCTCGTCATCACCTTCTAGGGTAACAACTACATCTTCTGCCAATCCACTTCGTTCATCATTACCTCCCCTGCCAAATGATAGCCACTCTGTTGATGTTAGGATGTTGCAGTTCGTCTCTACCCATTGCACACTGTGTGGTGAACTGACCACACATGCCAGTGTAGTGGAGGAGAATCGTAAGCAGTGCATCAGGCAGAATCTGAGGATATTCCATCCTGCAGAGCATGCTAAGATGGAGGCAGGGAAAGTTCATCATTACTATTAAACTGTCAGCAAGTTGTCATGTGTCCTTAGCGGGGTCTGGACAAGGGGTATAGTGACAGTGGCAGTACTTGGTTTCGGGTTTCACTGTGTTTGGATACAGTTTGCCCCCAGATGTTATTTACCACACACACACTGTGCACATTGCAGTTGCTAATGAGAGCCACAGTTCCAGCTCTCAAGGGAAAAAATATATTCTAGTAAGAACTCACCCATGATTTTGGAGGAGGGACAGGTGGATAAGATTTAATGGCCAACGTCTTCTTTTCTCCACGTAGACTGGGGGCTACTGCTACATAGACTGGGGGCTACTGCTACTTCTCCACATAGACTGGGGGCTACTGCCTCAGGCGCATCACTTGAGCTAGTCGTGGCAAGTGGAACCTTCATCATCCATCACCCATGTTACTGCTGTTGTTGCTTCCATTCCCTTTCAGCTGCATAATCATCCTGCTGCTTAAACCACTCAGCAACAGCAGCAGCAAGAACAGAATTCGCAAATTCCACATATACATCAGGGCATTTGACATTAGGCCAGTAGAGCATTTTTTTTCCTCAGGACTTGTGCTTTAAAAAGCACATAGTCCTACAAAAAAAATAAACAATTTTTGGGGGTTTGTTTCTAACAAGCCTAAGTCCTACAAATCAGTTTTTCCTTAGGGATTGTGACAAGCAAGCCTAAGACCTACAAATCAATGTTTCTTCAGGACTTATGCCTCTAATAAGTCTAAGTTCTACATATCAATGTTTACTCCGGGCTTGTGCCTCTAACAACAAATCTAACAAATCATCCTCTACAAGATACTCTATCACGTCTACATAATCTACAATTATCAGTCTACCCCAGTAGCAGCTTACGTCAGGGCGTCCCTGTCTCTATCATGCTACATACAAATTTTTTATTTTTATTTTATTTATTTTTTAATTTTTTTTATTAAGTGTCCCCCCAATACCAGTCAAGAACCACCCCAAAACAAATTCCCTCTTCAAATGATTAATTCCACAGACTCCTCCCACCAACACAGGCACCCTCCTCAGACCTCTTTTATATCATGTTTGATGGTAACACTGACCACACACATGGCAGTGTGATAGAGAAGACTCACAAGCAGGACATCAACCAGCATCTGAGGAGATTCCATCCTGCAGAATATGTTGAGATGGTGGTAGGGAGGATCCATCATTACTATTAAACTGTCTGTGTCCTTAGTGGGGTGTGGACAAGGGGCATAGTGACAGCAGCAGTACTTGGTTTCTGGTGAGGGGATTTCACATTGGGGACCCTAAGTGTCATGGTGTTTGGATAGCGTGGTGCCAGGTGTTTCATTTTAGTACAGATGAAGCCATTGTTCTCAGTCCTTCCCTTTTTTACACTGTGCACATTGCAGTTGCTAATCTGAGAGGCACAGTTCCTGCTCTCAAGGAAAAATGTATATTCTCAACACACCCATGATTTTGGAGGAGCAGAAGGTGATCAACTTCCTCTTTTCTCTACATAAACCTGAAGTGGTGGGGGCTAGTTATGGTGCTGCTACTGCCATAAGCGCATCACTAGTATGAGTTGTGGCAAATGGAACCTTCATCGTCCATCACGCATGTCACTGCTATTGTTGATCCCATTCCCTTTGAGCTGCCTATTCATTCTGCTGCTTAAACAATGAAGCAGCAGCAGCAAAAACAGCAGTTGCAAATTCTGCATCTTCATCAGGGCATTTGATAATGGCCAGTGGCCACTGGCCTACATAAGTCTGACATGACATTCTGGTACTAGGCCAGTAGGGCATTTATTTTCTCAGGGCTTGTGCTTTAAAAAAAAAAATAAACAATTTTTGGGGGCTTGTTTCTAACAAGCTTAAGTCCTTGTTAGAAAAAAGCTGAAAAACAGCACTTTTCACGGGAAATTATTCGCCAAGCAGTAAGTGCCATTATTCACAGATTTTGATTTAAGGTGAACATTTTCTCCTTTCCCTAGTCTCCTACACATTGAGAAGCAATGTGTTGGAGAGCTCTAGTGTTTAAGCCCAATTTAAATCATTGGGGATCTTTGGGATTTTAAATTGTTCCTTATAGTGCTCTACACACAGACACGCAATGATACAGAGATTCATTTACACTCAGATAGATGAAACACCCTTTTTTATTTACATTTTATTAAATTTAATAATTATACAGTCAAATCAGTTTCAAAAAGAAAGGAAAAGAACATAAAATACAAAATAATACAATATACTAGAAAGGAAATCTCATAAAATCTCACAAAAATTTAAGAGACAACTTCTTTCAGATATTAAACATTTTTACTGTATCTACTAACTATCCAGGGTGACCAGGTTGCTAAGAACTTGTTATAAGTCACTAACTCTAATGCGCATAGGTATTCGTTAACAGCAATGGACTGTATTTGTGAAAAACCATATTACAGGATAGGGAGAAGGATTTCCACTGGATCACAACAGAGAGTCTAACAGCTAAACAAATAGCTTTTACGAGCCTGTCTTCTGCTTTCACATATTCAAGCAAATCTTTTGTTCAATAGTTCAGAGAGAAGACTTTTTTATTTTATACCGTATATATGAAGCTTTCTTACAGTCCCACCAAATATGTTTGAAGGTGCCCCTTAGATTACAACCCCTGAAGCAATCCTCACAAGCGTGTGGATACAGTGGATATAAAAAGTCTACACACCCGTGTTAAAATGCCAGGTTCTTGTGATGTTAAAGAATGAGACAAAGATAAATCATGTCAGAATTTTTTCCACGTTTAATGTGACCTATAACATGAACAATTCAATTGCAAAACAAACTGAAATTGTTGAGGGGGAAAAATAAAAAATAAAAAACTCACAATAACCTGGTTGCATAGGTGTGCACACCCTTAAACTAATACTTTGTTGAAGCACCTTTTGATTTTATTACAGCAATCAGTGTTTTTGGATAGGAGTTTATTAGCATGGAACATCTTGACATGGCAATATTTGCCCACTCTTCTAAGCGCTCCAAATCTGTCAGATTGTGAGGACATCTCCTGTGCACAACCCCCTTCAGATCACCCCACAAATGTTCAATTGGATTCAGGTCTGGGCTCTGGCTGGGCCATTCCAAAACATTAATCTTCTTCTGGTGAAGCCATGCTTTTGTGGATTTGGATGTTTGCTTTGGGTCGTTGTCGTTGCTGAAAGGTAAACTTCCTCTTCATTTTCAGCTTTCTAACGGACGCCTGAAGGTTTAGTGCCAAAATTGCCTGGTATTTGGAACTGTTCATAATTCCCTCCACCCTGACTAAGGCCCTGGTTTCAACTGAGGAAAAACAGCCCCAAAGCATGATGCTGCCGCCACCATGCTTCACTGTGGATATGGAGTTCTTTGGGTGATGTGCAGTGTTGTTTTTGCGCCAATCATACCTTTTGGAATTATGGCTAAAAAGTTCAACCTTGGTTTCATCAGACCATAACACATTTTCCCACGTGCTTTTGGGGGACTTGATGTTTGTTATTACAAACTTCAGCCAAGCTTGGATGTTTTTCTTTGTAAGAAAAGGCTTCTGTCTTGCCACCCTTCCCCATTGCCCATTCATATGAAGAATACAGGAGATTATTGTCACATGTACTACACAGCCAGTACTTGCCAGAAATTCCTGCAGTTCCTTTAATGTTGCAGTAGGCCTCTTGGAAGCCTCCCTGACCAGTTTTCTTCTGTCTTCTCATCAATTTCGTAGGGACGTCCAGTTCTTGGTAATGTCTCTGTTGTGCCATATTTTCTCCACTTAATGATGACTGTCTTCACTGTGTTCCATGGTACATCTTATGCTTTGGAAATTCTTTTGTACCCTTCTCCCGACTCATATATTTCAACACTGAGATCCCTCTGATGCTTTGGAAGCTCTCTGTGGACCATGGCTTTTGCTCTGAGATGCAACTAAGCAAATGTCAGGAAAATCCTACTAGAATGGCTGAACTTTATTTGTGATTAATCTGAGTCACTTTAAATGATGGCAGGTGTGTAATGACTTCTATTTAACATGAGGTTGAATGTGACTGGTTAATTCTGAACACAGCCACATCCCCAGTTATAAGAGGGTGTGCACACCTATGCAACCAGGTTATTGTTAGTTTTTTATTTTTTCCCCTCAACGATTTCAGTTTATTTTGCAATTGAATTGTTCATGTTATAGGTCACATTAAAGGTGGAAAAAGTTCCAACATGATTTATCTTTGTCTCATTCTTTAACATCACAGGAACCTGGCATTTTAACAGAGGTGTGTAGACTTCTTATATCCATTGTATATGCTCACAAGTTTAGAGGGGATGAGTTATGTCAAATGAAGCATCTTATACGATTGTTCCAAGAAGTTAAAATTAAGCGGGTATTTATGGGCCCTGCTATAGACTTTATACCATTTATATTCTCAATAAGGGCTTTATTGGCTGAGGAAGCAGTCTAGCACTGTAAATCGTGTCCATTACCATTTAGCCTGTTTTGTTTGTTTTAATAAATTTGTATTTTTTTAATACGGCTACAAATTTCTTTTTGGGGATATTTTGTCCAATTGTGAATAATGACAGATCAAAGAACTCTGTGAGGGGAGGAACAACGGCACCCAAGCAGGGATGAGTAAAGTACCCTGCAAGCTTTACAAGTTGATTGGTGGCATAAGCTAGACAGTAATACATTGTGAGTGTATTTTGTTTGTATACTGTGAAAAGTACACATGTATACTGTTTAGTACACTATATGCTCTCCGACTATGTGTTTTTTTTTCCTCTACATAACATCAACAGAGTGGCTATCATTTGTCAGGGGACCTAGCAATGAACAAGGTGGATTGGCAGAAGATGTAGTTGTTACTCAAGAGGAAGAAGGTGGTGGTGATGGCGAGCTAGCTGGGTTTCTCTGTGATAGAGGGTCCCCTAAAGTTACACCTGGCATTTCTTTTTTGACCTGAAGAAGGCAGACTGGCAACAGTAGCAGCAGGCACATTCAGCTGATCTGTGCTCCTGCTGATGGTGGTGGTATTGATTCTGCACCTGCTCTCCCCCAACACTGTAGTGAAGGGAAGAGGAGGACTCCCAGATGCAGAGGAATCGTGTGGGCTCCCTTGACTGCTAGTCTGGATACTCTCAAATGCTTTCCCTACCGCTCCCCTAACACTAGCCCCACCGGCTGCCTCACCATTACTGCTACTATTACTAACACAATCCACATCAAGTTCAGCAGCAGCAGAGTCTTCCTCCTCACAGTCACTATTAACATGAGGATACTGATTACCCCCTCCTTCACTCGAAGCACTAACAAGCTGCTGGACCTACTTAGTACTAGCATTGGCGGGACTGCTTAGGGATGGCAAGTGTGACTTAGAGTCCCCTGCTGTCACACTTGGCATCATCTCATCCTCCCCCCTCCAGCACTGGTTGCAGCAGGTGCAGCATGGTCTGACAGCAGGCACAAAATTAGTGGCAGCAGGTTCAGAACTGGCAGCAGGCACATCACTGGTTGCAACAGGGGCAGCACATCTGACAGCAGGCATAGCACTAGTGGCAGCAGGTTCAGAACTGGCAGCAGGCACAGCACTGGTTGCAACAGGGGCAGCAAGTCTGACAGCAGGCAGAGCACTAGTGGCAGCAGGGGTTGCAATAGTGGCAGCAGGGGTAGCATGTCTGACAGCAGGCGCAGACAGCTAACCAGTCCTGCTCTGACTAGTACTACCCTTTTCTCCTTCCCTTCCTGTTCCCTTTTCTCCCTCCCTTCCCATTAAATACCCCAAGATCCCTAGGGGTGATTTAGCAGGACTGAAAAGCACTGGTTCAGTAGTGCTCACTTTCGCCTCCTCCTGGAATATATATACTTGAATAACAAAAATATACATGTGCACGCAGCATATACACCAACTTGTAATATGTAATAGTACCTACCATATTTATATACACATAAAATACAGTAGTTAATGGGTACTGCATGTAATATACACAATGGAAGACACCACAGAGTACACCACAATTTTTGCAGCTTGCATTTGCACATATACCCATACACACAGGCAATATTCAGTAACAAATATACTAACAAGGAGTGGTAACATACCATGCCATGCACAATATACTCAGATATACTCAGACTGGGATGCTCCTGGCTTCGTAAGAGACAGCACTCATGAAGCAGAAAATGTGTAAAAAAAAATGTTAATTTATTGCATCCATGCCTAAAGTTTTTGGTCCACCAGGGACCTTCCTCGGGAAGAGTATCTCTAGTTCATGTTTTTCTATGGACGTGCACCTATCATTTGCATTATTTGCTTTAGATATTTAGTTTTAGTGTGTGCCACTTCTGATATGTTTCTCTTATATACATATACATTTGGCATGCAACACTAAATATGGTATATATTATAACATCTATATGCATATGATATATACAGTATATAAGTGATAAATTACACAAAATATAGATACTCCCATACAGATCTATTGAAACCACTATAGATGAGACTTGGCATCCATAATAAGGAAAGTATATTGCATGGGTATAAGTAATAGTACATATGGGATTCAGTGCATGAGATAAGTAAGTATGACATTCAAAATGTAGAGAGAAATCCCCATGGATATTATTGATAACATGCAGCAGGATGAATGGAGCATAATATCCAAAGTACAAAAGGTATGCCACATGTAAATTAGGGAATTCACTGCCACCAATCAGATGTTCCCGGTTATTCTCTTCATCTGTAACTTCTGCAAAGACTTGTTGATGGGCCGGCTTCCACTGGTTCCTTGCCAAGGGAATTCCTCCATGCCATTGCATCATGCACAGATAAATGTTGGCCCTCATCACCTGGCCACTCAAACTAGTGCTGGCTTATATCAGGAACGTTGTCTGCATGGGGACTTCTCACGGCTCAATGGCTTCTAGCAGCTCTGGACTTTGCCTGGAATTTCTCCAACAGATCATGGTCCTCATTGCCGTTTTTCACAAGGTACTTTTTATTTTAAAAAAAGAATAATCCAAATGGGGTGTAAAGCCACATGAATGTAATTCCCTTTAGCCTTAACCAAGTGACAAGAAGCTTCAGTGATTGCTTTATTTGGATGGAAGGTGAGGCAATGTCTGGGAATATGGATAGAGACATGGAGTTTAAGTTTAATTCCCTGAATCTTGTGAATTTCAATACATTGTTTCTAGTTGTCACAACAAACTATAATGTCTCTATTTAAATTCATGTTGTTGCTTTTTCTGCCCACTCAATAGATGTTAGAAAACCATTTATAGGAGCAGAGAGCATCTTGTCCATATAGGAACTTAAATAAATCAGTACATAAACTGTCCAAATCCGAGCAGCTTTCAATTAAACCTTTTATACTCACATTAATTTTCCATCTTTCATTTTCCATAAATTCAATATTTATTGCAATGTCTGAAATGATGAAGTAATTGCTGTCTGTCTCTTCTGTTCTCAAGTAACAAATCATCACGGTGTTTGATTTCTTCTGACATTTCTTTGACTTTAATATGAATATCATCAATATCTGCATGCATGTCGTTTATGTCCATAGTCACTCCATCTAGTTGGGAGGAAATTTGTAGCCTCATAACATCCAAGGATTGCTGACAATGATTAAATAGAGCAGAAATATTTATCAGCAGCTCTCCTTAGGGAATATTTATGTCCATTTTGGTAGCAGGGGTATTGGATGAGACTTTTGTTGAAGAGTTAGAAGATACTTTAGGAGATGTGGATGGGAGCTCTGCAATGGTCAACTTCGGGCCCAACCTCACATTAGCGAATTTAGTCCTGCTTTTTCCCTCACCTTCATTCCTGCTAGACATTTTCTTAAGCAGTAGCTGTTATTTATGTAGCGGAAAGGTTTGGGACTTGTGAAAAAAACAAATAGTGAGCATAAATCGTAGATTTGTTGAGAAGGGGAGAGGAGCTGAACCGCTAGGCGACCATCTTCAGCAGTCACCTGGCGCAAGACACACAAACACATAGAGTCTTTAAACACACACAAATACAGCCATTGCTGTTTACACTTACCTTCTATGTACTGGGATCTGCTTCTTCTGCAAGTTCATCCAACCAAGGAAGAGGAAGGGTAGGCAGCTTTTTTATCTTTATATCAGGGGTGTGCAACCTATGGCTCGCTTGTTAGTGCTGGACTATAATCATCATCCTCCACAGCCACTGAACATTTGGCTGAAGATGATGGGAGTTGTAGTCCCACAGCAGATGGAAAGACACATTTTGCTCACTAGCTTTTCATTAAAATATATACTGCTCACCATTCTCCCTTCCTTAGTCTTAGAGTCTCCTTTCTTCCTGCAGTAAAATTAGAAGGTATGCAAAGTGCATACTCTCTGGTGTGGATTAAATGGGTGTACAGAGAAACAAGCTGAATGAGCCAGATCCTATGGGATGCACACCAAGCATATGGTCCTAACAGAAATTCCCTGTATCCTAGTTGAATCTTGTATTTGGTTCATGGAAGGTATGAGCCTCCTTCCAGCCAATCCAAACAACATTAGGTCATGTCATCCTAGCTCATCCACTGCAGTTTGCTACCTAGGCACTTCACCAAGCAGTTTCATCTTGATTTGCTACAGGCATGGGATCTTGCTTGGGTGGCCTCCGACAGCACTTCTGCCTACCCACAACTCTAAAGTGGACTGCAGTAACTGCGGGGAGTCCCAGAACATCCTGTGTATATTGGGATCCAGCCAGCACAACTCTGTGTGTCATCCTGCCTTGCAGGGGGGGCTCATCTGGCATTGTCCAGGCTCCTTTGTTGGGGCCTTGAATGCTTGGACCACTGTTGAGCCCATTGCCATGGGTGATTCCCTCACTGCGCCCTATGCCTTCTGCCAGTTGTGTGGGGCTGGCATCTCCCTTGCTGTCTAATACTAACAGTGAGTAACGCTGGCAAGGGGTCTAAATTGGTCTCTGCTCTCCCTCAGTAGCCTGCACTGTTATTTGCTGCCCGGCACACCCCCTCCCCTCTTTAGCTCGCCCTCTGTTTGTTATTTTCATCTACCCGAAAAACATTTCCCCCCATTAGGTTGTTTTTTTGGTCGCAGAGGACGTACCCTTGGGTCTGCATCAGGCCTACTTCCTCTGAGGGCACCTTGGTGGCCTGCATCTGATCCGCCACTACCACTGGGGCCACCCCCCTGCCAAGCGCAAATCTAGAGTGACCTCCTTGGGTCTGTTTGCAGGCAACCCTGACTTCCCCATCACAGGGCTTGTTTTGTAGCTGCCCTCTTGACTTGGAGTCCTGCCCGGTGCTCCAGTTGACTGTCTCTTAATGTAGGTCACTGTTTCTTTAAACCAACCTCTTGAATCTTGTGAACATGATGGGGCAGATTTATCCTTATGATGTTCTAGTTCCAGTGCATGCCTTCTAACTTTGCAAAACTCCATTGGCGCACACTATACTGCATTTCTATTTTGCTGCTCCCCTCAATATGAGTAGACAACAGAGCCAAAGTAGGCCTGACAAGGATATCGAGGTCTTCTTTCCAAGATAGGATCCCCCTGACCCATCGACTCTGACTAAAAAGTTTATTCCCCCATCTTCTTTTATGGTAATAATGAAGCAGGATATCCAGGCCTGGTCAGCATGCAGTCTGACATACAAGAGATGGATGAAAGGGTTGATTCCATTGAGCACAAGCAACTTGAACTAGTAGAGGTATATAAACAGATGACTCTGAAACTCAGGTTCTCTGCTCTGAGTGTATTACTATAGCCGAATACTTGGAGGACCTTGACAACCGCTCACACAGGAAAAACATTCACATGTGGGGTATCCCAGAGTTGGTGGAAGATCTTGCTTCCTATGCTTTGGCTTTGTTTACTCATATGCTGCCAGACCTCCCAGTGGAGGAATTTAGCTTTTAATGTATCCACAGGTCACTGAGCTCTCGACCTCCAGCTGCATAAAGGCTCAGAGATGTTATTCTCAAAATGCAGTTCTTTCGTGCCAAAGAGGCCCTCATGGCAGCAGCAAGGAGGGATCCCCCATCCTGGGAGGGGATATCCCCTGAATTATTTGCAGATCTAGTGCCCAGTACCCTCACTAAATGCAGAGAGTTGAAGTGACTCACAACTCTCCGAGGAGCCATCCGCTACAAATGGGGCTTCCCTTTCTACTGCACTCACTCCATCAAAGATCTGCAGTCTGGCAAGGACCTTTTCCACCACATGGAGATTCCCTTTGTGGCTCATGCTTTGGTGTCCCTCATCGGGGACCCCACCTGATACACTGTCAACTTGAGTCCTTGGGCTCCATTGCTCCATGTTGAGGGTGATAAATGTCCCTGAACTATAGTGATTGTCAAGGACAATTTTTGTTACTTTTTTTGTGGACTCGCCACCACAGTGGCGCAGCAATCAAGCTGTTGCTGTTATGTTCATATAGTTGTGACTTACGGGCCCCCAGCCTACTCTTCTTGGAGGAGTACTCATGTTGCTATGGGCAGACACTCAAGCATCAGTTACAATCAGCAATTCACTTCTGGGCCACCCTGACAGTTGGGAATCGTCCACCTTTTGGGCTTCTGATCTCTACTCTCATGCAATTGTAACTTACTGGCTTCCTGGCCAAACCTCTATAGAGGAGTACCCCAGTTGCTGCTGACAGATATCTTGGCAAATGGTTATGACTCATGTATTGCCCCTGGGCTTCCCCGACTGATGGGAACTGTTTTGCCTCTCAGGTTTATATTCTAAGCATTCCTACGGTTGTAACATACTGCCCTCCAGACCAGTCCTCCATAGTGGGGTATCCGTATTGCTACTGATGGACACCTTAGCTCCAAGTTTCGATATGCATTTTGCTTGTGGGCTATACCACTAGTTGGCCTCCATGCCGAATTCTATGCCTATGTGTTTGATGTTATATCAATTGTGTTGCTCCCATCTGATAGAGGGTGTTTACACTGTTGTACTGGGTCATCATGTCATATCAATGTGTTCCTATTCATGTTCGAATTGCAAATCAACAGCTTGACTGCTCATCTTTCTGCACTTTCGCTCTCTCATAAAGTTTCTCCATCTCCTGATCTGATGTTGTTATCACTGACACAGAGAAGGCAATGAAATGGACTAATCAGAGGTAGGGATGGGTGAAAAATTGCACTTTCCTCCTGGCGAAAGATTTCCCACAAAAAATGCTGTTTTCTTGCTTTTTTGCCTACCTCATTGCGTTGAAATCAATGGGAATGATACATTTTTCTCCACCACAGGAAAGTTTTCTTTAGTTTTCTACAGCCATATAAAAGGGTGTCAGGCCCTCACAGCATGCCATTCTGTGTTTGTGTAATGTAGAGAGTAAAAACACACACAGTATTTGAGTAATGTGCTCAAGTGGGATGGGTAAAGATGGGGCAGTGCAGGGATGTGAGAATAAAGGGGTAGTACAAAAACTGACTGCAGCAATGATTGCTGCAGCATGTGCAATAAATAATGAGGGTGGATGCAGTTTGTCAAGGACCCACCAATCATACCTCGCCAGTCCCCCACCACTACATACACATCTGCCACATTGTAGGTTGTACTTTATTTTTTTTTTTAATCTCTTGACATCATCATGAATATGTGTCAGTTTCACTAAAGAAGAAAGTAAGTGTTGTGGGCAAAGGACAAAGGCACTCTGCATGCTAACAACTTTTCAAGGTACATTTTGTTGTAGGACTCACAACTTTGACTTCCAGCTATTTATTTCTCCACTACAGTCCTCAGAAGACATTATAGTGTGCTGGAAAATATTGCACAATGTAAACATAGGAGAAAAATGTGTTGGAATAGGAAAAAATGTTTGAATAGGGGAAAAATTTGTTAAAATTGGAGAAAAATGTGTTAGAATTGGAGAAAAATGTATTGAATAGGCGAAAAATGTGTTACATTAGGAGGAAAATGTGTTGGAATAGGCAAAAATTTTGCTGGAATAGGCAAAAAGGAAGAACATTTTGCATTGGAGAAAATGAGAAAAATTTTACGAAGGTGAAAAATTATTCGTTTTACAAGGAAAGTCATGCAGGAAATTTTCCTCACTTTTCACCCACCCCTAATCAGAGGTACTATCAATTAATTCATACCATGCTGGCCATACAGAGGTGCAATAATATACAGGCTATCAGATTCCCGGATGGCACTAGCACTCAAGACACTCCTCACATCCTGTCTGCGTTTCATTCTTTCTTCTACACTGACACAAACGCACCCAACTCGGTTCCCTCTAAGGTCCTTCCCTACCTTCTGTCTAGCAACCTCCCTACCCTTAGTGACATTCAGAGGTTATCACAGTGCCTGTGATCTGTCTGTCACTCTCATCTGTGGCAGACTGTGATTTGCTCAGTTGGTTTGGCCCGCCCCTTGGTGACCTTTTTATACCTGACGCTTACATCTGTCAGATGCCCTTTCGTGGTGTTTCTGAGCCAGACTTGCTGTTGCTGTGTTCCAGTATCCGGATTCCTGTGTACCGACCTCGGCCTGTTCTGACGACTCTCCTGTGTTCCTGATCGTGTATGACCCGGCCTGTCTGAGAATCTTCTACGTGCTACGACCCGGCTTGTCTGAGAATCCTCTACGTGCTACGACCCGGCCTGTCTGAGAATCTTCTACGTGCTACGACCCGGCCTGTCTGAGAATCTTCTTCGTGCTACGACCCGGCTTGTCTGAGAATCCTCTACGTGCTACGACCCGGCCTGTGTGAGAATCTTCTACGTGCTACGACCCGGCCTGTCTGAGAATCTTCTATGTGCTACGACCCGGCTTGTCTGAGAATCCTCTACGTGCTCCGGCTCGGCTGGCTGACTTCCCGCTTCAAGTTCTTCACGGCTGCCTGGCTGGTTGTCGCCGCCGCGACATTCTGAATCCTGCATTGCTGTGCCAAGCTAGTGTGACCATTACCCTCCTGGGTAACCCATCCATCTGTGCAGAGTTCCTTGCCGACTTGCAGAAGCTGTGCCTCTCGTACCGAGCCTTTACACGTTGCAGAGCTAAGCTACCATACCGAGCCTGGGAGATTCAAACGTACCTATTAACCCTTGCACTGCCGCTCCTCACTGACCGGACCTCCTTGCTCTACATAGAACCGTTACCTTGTAATTCTACTGCTGCTGAGTTGGCCGCTACTTGGACGGCGACTCCCGGTTATATTTGCAGAGTAGTAAATCCCGGTAGGCCGTTTGGGCGTTCCTAGTCTCACAGTTAACGACGGAGGTGTCCGGTGCGGCTATTGCTGGCAAGGTTAGGCTCCAAGCTCTTGCTCTATCTGTAGGTAAACGCCCGCGGGGGCTCTTGGCTCGTGTTGTGCTTACGGTGGTCCTCAGTCATACGCCCGTGGGGGCTAACATGCCAGCTTCGCTTCCCAGGCTAGTCTCGATCACGCCCGTGAGGGCTACGTACTCTTGCACTTGCAGTCTCTCTGGTCTATTCACGAACGCCCGTGGGGGCTATCGTGAGTTACTTTGCTGCTATAACTTATATTGGTCACTGAACATCTTCCACTCATCTTCATATGAACTCTGTGCTGTGCACATTTGCTCAGTTTATCTCTACACCACACGGGTGTGCCAAACCCCACAGCTGAGATTGACTAATTGTTTCCATACACCCTTTAGGGTCCTAATCCCTATTCTCTGTACCTATGTTGGGCGCCTTTTGAATATTGTATTAAAGATATCTGTACCGTGCATTTGCTTGCAATTGTTGCAGTCAACGGTAGAGGGCGATCCTTTGCATTTTATTTCTTTCAATAAAATATTGATTTATTTTACCTACTGGTCTGAGTGTCAAACAAACCGTAACAGTACGAAAGGGCCATGAACTCAGACAGTAAGGGTGAAAGTAACGCACAAAACATCCACTGGAGAACGGATGTCCATGAGCAGCGCCTAGACCAATTGGCACTGGCTCTACAAACTCTACTTGAGCGTACGGTACACCTAGACAAGCCTAATCCGAATCCGGTGGTCCCCCCAGTCTTGACACCGGACAATCCGCCTGTAGCTCATCCCGCTGGTGTCAGAGGCTTAACGTGTGCGGCGCCGTTACCATTGCGATATGATGGCGAGCCTTCTCTTTGCAGGGGTTTTATTAACCAGCTAGAGATCTATTTGGAATTAACGCCCCAGGCTTTTCCTAACGACCGAAGCAACGTCGGTTTCATGATATCGCTACTTACAGACAAAGCTCTGGCTTGGGCAAACCCCTTGTGGGAGAGTGCCAAACCCTGCACGCTGAACTTTCACGAGTTTGTAAAGAAGTTCCGCCGCGTGTTTGAGGTTCCTGGCAGAGTGGCCTCCGCTGCCAAGAGGCTAATGGAGATACAGCAGGGGGCGAACGTACACTGGGCAATTACGCAATAGAATTCCGGACCTTGGCAGCGGAGGTGGGCTGGAACGATGAGGCATTATTGGCAGCCTTCACTAAGGGTCTCTCTGAACCAATTAAAGATGAGATAGCTGCCCGAGATGTACCTAGTGACCTGGACGAATTCATTGATTATGTTATGCTCATTGATTCTCGTATCCGGGAAAGATGATTGGCACGAAGGGCAACCTCCAGAAAACATGGGCAGGACAGCTCCTTTGACCCACCCTCTCCACCCTTTACTACTGAGCGTCCAGGAGAGGCAGCTGAGCCAATGCAGCTGGGGTTCACGAGACTCTCCAAAGAGGAAAGGTCTTTTCGTAAAAAGGAAGGCCTATGTTTATATTGTGGCAAACAGGGGCACCTTTTGCGCAATTGTCCGGTGAGGCCGGGAAACGCACGCACCTAGGTTACCTTGGGGGACAGGCCCTAGGTGGTATTCAACAGTCCCTAGATTCTAACTTTGCTAAACCCACCATCCAGGTGACGTTCTTTTGGGCCGACAAGGGCGCAGAAACCTTGGCACTGGTGGACTCTGGTGCAGCCTGGTACTTTATGGACCAAGCCTTTGCGGCTTCACACAATATTCCCCTATGCAGAAAAGAATCTCCATTGGCAGTAGAGGCCATTGATGGCAGACCATTGGAACCTGCCTTTATTACAATGGAGACTATCCCTATTTCTATGTCAATTGGGGCACTCCACAAGGAGGAGGTTCAGTTTCAAATTATTCGTTCACCTCACCATGCAGTCATTTTGGGGTTTCCATGGTTGCTCCGACATAATCCTCAATTTGATTGGCAAAAATGTGAGGTTAGGTCCTGGTCTGATTACTGTCAAGAAAACTGTCTATCGCTTCCTGTCAAAATTATGTGTACCTCTCCTGCTGTGCCAAGTGAATATGGGGAATTCAGTGACGTATTCAGCAAGGGGGAGGCTAGCGCATTGCCCGAACATAGACCCTATGATTGCGCTATTGATTTGCCTCCAGGTGTGATTCCCCCGAGGGGACGAACCTACCCACTGTCATGCGAAGAGAACAGGGCAATGGAGGAGTACATTATGGACGCCCTTGGCAGGGGAATTATTCGCAAGTCTACTTCTCCGGCTGGTGCCGGATTCTTCTTTGTAAAGAAGAAAAGTGGTGAACTTAGGCCATTTATTGACTACCGGGGGCTTAATAAGCTGATGCCCAAGAATGCATACCCTATTCCACTCATCACCGAGTTATTTGACAGATTGAAGGGCTCCTCTGTCTTCACCAAACTTGATTTACGGGCCGCCTACAATCTGATTAGAATCAGAGAGGGTGATGAGTGGAAAACGGCATTTAATACCAGAACTGGGCACTACGAATATCTGGTAATGCCGTTTGGCTTATGTAATGCACCTGCGGTATTCCAGGAGCTGATTAATGATATCTTGCGTGACATGCTTCAGTCCTGTGTGGTGGTATATCTGGATGATATATTGATTCATTCCGCCACTCTTTCCCAACACATTAAAGATGTCACGCAGGTTCTGTTGCGACTCCGGGAGCATAAACTGTTTTGTAAAATTGAAAAATGCGAATTCCATGTCTCACAAGTTCCATTCTTGGGGTTCGTGATCTCCAAAGATGGAATCGCTATGGACCAGGACAAGTTGGCAGCTGTACTATAATGGCCTCGCCCTAAAGGGTTAAAAGCAATTCAGCGCTTTTTAGGGTTCGCCAACTATTACAGAAAATTCATACGTGACTTTTCTACTATTGTGAAACCTTTATCGGATTTGACACATAAGGGCGCTACTCCCTCTCAGTGGTCCGAGGCCGCTGAAAATGCATTTGAGACCTTAAAATCTGCCTTTGCGTCTGCCCCAGTACTGTCCCATCCCAATCCCTCCCTGCCTTTTACCTTGGAGGTTGACGCTTCTGAGGTTGGGGTTGGGGCAGTACTCTCCCAGCGTCCTGTGGGAGGTGGTACCTTGAAACCTTGTGGTTTCTTTTCTAAGAAATTGTCCAGCGCACAGAGCCACTATGAGATTGGCGACAGGGAGTTATTGGCTATTATTCTGGCACTGAAGGAGTGGCGTCACTTGTTAGAAGGTACAAAAAACCCAGTACTGATCCTGACCGATCACAAAAACCTGACATATCTCTCTGAGGCCAAGAGGTTGTCTCCTCGACAGGCCAGGTGGGCACTCTTTTTGTCCCGGTTTAACTTTGTAGTATCGTACCTCCCGGGATCTAAGAACGTGAGGGCAGATGCATTGTCTCGTCAGTTCGTGTCGGACACTGACAGGGAGGAAGCACCGGTGCCCATTATCCAACCTGACCGTATATTGGCTACTATTCGCACTAGTATAACCTCACCCCTGGGGGAGGAGATTTTGGGGTCTCAAGCGAGGGCCCCACCTGAGACTCCGGTTGGCAAATGTTTGGTAGATGAGCCTTTTTGCACTCGGCTATTGGAGACCTATCATTCTTCTAGGGCAGCCGGGCACATCGGCAGGGATCAGCTGGTTTGGTCTCTTTCACAATTATTCTGGTGGCCTACGCTCAGAGCCGATTGTTCCGCTTTTACTGCCGCTTGTTCCACATGTGCCCGTGCTAAGACCCCCAGGCATCTCCCAGTGGGCTTGCTTCAACCTGTGCCTAATGGAGACCGGCCCTGGTCCCATATATCTATCGATTTTCTCGAGGGGGTATACATTTATCCTTATGGTGGTCGATAGGTTCTCTAAAATGGCTCATTTTGTGCCACTCAGGGGTCTTCCATCGGCTCAGGAATTGGCTAAGGTCTTTGCTACAGAAGTGTTTCGTTTGCACGGGGTCCCTAGAGTGGTGGTCTCCGACCGTGGGAGTCAATTCGTGTCCAGGTTTTGGAGGGCATTCTGTGGCATGATGGGCATTCAATTATCCTTTTCCTCCGCCTACCATCCACAGACCAACGGAGCCGCTGAGCGTGCCAACCAGGGATTGGAACAGTTCCTGCGCTGTTTTATTACTGATTATCATGACAATTGGGCCGATCTGTTGCCATGGGCGGAGTTTGCCAGGAATTGTGCAGTTAACTCATCGTCCGGGAGCTCCCCGTTCTTAATCAACTATGGGTTCCAGCCAAGTTTGCTCCCGGACTCGTTCCAGTCTCAGCAGATTCCGGCTCTGGATGAGCATATGGAGCAGCTCCGTTCCACCTGGGCACAGGTACAAAGGACCCTCAGTCAGTCTTTCCAGCGGCAGCAGCGTTATGCCAATCGTAGACGGCTGCCAGCGGTCTCCTTCCAGATTGGGGATAGGGTATGGCTCTCATCCAGAAACCTCAACCTACAGGTTCCCTCGAATAAGTTGGCTCCCCGGTTTATTGGCCCATTTAAAGTTATTCGCAAAATTAATCCTGTCTCCTATGCATTGGAACTTCCACCGTCTATGCACATTCACAATGTGTTCCATGTGTCTCTGTTAAAACCCCTGGTGTGCAATCCTTACATGACTACTCCAGTAGTTCCTGGGCCGGTGGACGTCCAGGGGCAAGAGGAATATGAGGTTCAGAGCATTATTGATTCTAGGCAATTTAGAGGGAAGTTGCAATATTTGGTCCACTGGAAGGGCTATGTCCCAGAGGAGCGCTCTTGGGTTGACCAGACGGACCTCCATGCGCCCAGACTTGTGCGCAGCTTCCACTCTAAATATCCTCAGAAACCTAAGCCTCCAGCTGGGAGAGGGGGTCTTTGAGAGGGGGGTACTATCACAGTGCCTGTGATCTGTCTGTCACTCTCATCTGTGGCAGACTGTGATTTGCTCAGTTGGTTTGGCCCGCCCCTTGGTGACCTTTTTATACCTGACGCTTACATCTGTCAGATGCCCTTTCATGGTGTTTCTGAGCCAGACTTGCTGTTGCTGTGTTCCAGTATCCGGATTCCTGTGTACCGACCTTGGCCTGTTCTGACGACTCTCCTGTGTTCCTGATCGTGTATGACCCGGCCTGTCTGAGAATCTTCTACGTGCTACGACCCGGCTTGTCTGAGAATCCTCTACGTGCTACGACCCGGCCTGTCTGAGAATCTTCTACGTGCTACGACCCGGCCTGTCTGAGAATCTTCTTCGTGCTACGACCCGGCTTGTCTGAGAATCTTCTACGTGCTACGACCCGGCCTGTCTGAGAATCTTCTACGTGCTACGACCCGGCTTGTCTGAGAATCCTCTACGTGCTCCGGCTCGGCTGGCTGACTTCCCGCTTCAAGTTCTTCACGGCTGCCTGGCTGGTTGTCGCCGCCGCGACATTCTGAATCCTGCATTGCTGTGCCAAGCTAGTGTGACCATTACCCTCCTGGGTAACCCATCCATCTGTGCAGAGTTCCTTGCCGACTTGCAGAAGCTGTGCCTTTCGTACCGAGCCTTTACACGTTGCAGAGCTAAGCTACCATACAGAGCCTGGGAGATTCAAACGTACCTATTAACCCTTGCACTGCCGCTCCTCACTGACCGGACCTCCTTGCTCTACATAGAACCGTTACCTTAGAAACCTAAGCCTCCAGCTGGGAGAGGGGGTCTTTGAGAGGGGGGTACTATCACAGTGCCTGTGATCTGTCTGTCACTCTCATCTGTGGCAGACTGTGATTTGCTCAATTGGTTTGGCCCGCCCCTTGGTGACCTTTTTATACCTGACGCTTACATCTGTCAGATGCCCTTTCGTGGTGTTTCTGAGCCAGACTTGCTGTTGCTGTGTTCCAGTATCCGGATTCCTGTGTACCGACCTTGGCCTGTTCTGACGACTCTCCTGTGTTCCTGATCGTGTATGACCCGGCCTGTCTGAGAATCTTCTACGTGCTACGACCCGGCTTGTCTGAGAATCCTCTACGTGCTACGACCCGGCCTGTCTGAGAATCTTCTACGTGCTACGACCCGGCCTGTCTGAGAATCTTCTTCGTGCTACGACCCGGCTTGTCTGAGAATCCTCTACGTGCTACGACCCGGCCTGTCTGAGAATCTTCTACGTGCTACGACCCGGCCTGTCTGAGAATCTTCTACGTGCTACGACCCGGCTTGTCTGAGAATCCTCTACGTGCTCCGGCTCGGCTGGCTGACTTCCCGCTTCAAGTTCTTCACGGCTGCCTGGCTGGTTGTCGCCGCCGCGACATTCTGAATCCTGCATTGCTGTGCCAAGCTAGTGTGACCATTACCCTCCTGGGTAACCCATCCATCTGTGCAGAGTTCCTTGCCGACTTGCAGAAGCTGTGCCTCTCGTACCGAGCCTTTACACGTTGCAGAGCTAAGCTACCATACCGAGCCTGGGAGATTCAAACGTACCTATTAACCCTTGCACTGCCGCTCCTCACTGACCGGACCTCCTTGCTCTACATAGAACCGTTACCTTGTAATTCTACTGCTGCTGAGTTGGCCGCTACTTGGACGGCGACTCCCGGTTATATTTTCAGAGTAGTAAATCCCGGTAGGCCGTTTGGGCGTTCCTAGTCTCACGGTTAACGACGGAGGTGTCCGGTGCGGCTATTGCTGGCAAGGTTAGGCTCCAAGCTCTTGCTCTATCTGTAGGTAAACGCCCGCGGGGGCTCTTGGCTCGTGTTGTGCTTACGGTGGTCCTCAGTCATACGCCCGTGGGGGCTAACACGCTAGCTTCGCATCCCAGGCTAGTCTCGATCACGCCCGTGAGGGCTACGTACTCTTGCACTTGCAGTCTCTCTGGTCTATTCACGAACGCCCGTGGGGGCTATCGTGGGTTACTGTGCTGCTATAACTTATATTGGTCACTGAACATCTTCCACTCATCTTCATATGAACTCTGTGCTGTGCACATTTGCTCAGTTTATCTCTACACCACACGGGTGTGCCAAACCCCACAGCTGAGATTGACTAATTGTTTCCATACACCCTTTAGGGTCCTAATCCCTATTCTCTGTACCTATGTTGGGCGCATTTTGAATATTGTATTAAAGATATCTGTACCGTGCATTTGCTTGCAATTGTTGCAGTCAACGGTAGAGGGCGATCCTTTGCATTTTATTTCTTTCAATAAAAGATTGATTTATTTTACCTACTGGTCTAAGTGTCAAACAAACCGTAACAGAGGTCCATCTTGGGGGCCCCGATCTCAGAGGGTGAGATTTCTCAGGTCATTAAGCAGCTCAAACTATCAAAATCTCCGGGTCCAGACGGGTTTACCAGCAAATATTATAAAGTTTTTCACTTGCAGGTTCTCCCCTTTCTGGCCTGAATCTTAAACTCCTTGCGATAGGGGGCTTTTCCTCCTCAGTTTATGATGCAAGCCTCCATAATCCTTCTGCTAAAACTGAATAAAGACCCCCTCAGTTGCTCCTCATTTAAGCCCATGTCTCTCATCAACATTGACACCAACATTTTCACGAAAATTGCTTCTCTCTCCTGTTCTACCTCTATAGTTCACCCTGACGAAGTAGGGTTTGTTCAATGCCAGCAGGCATCAGAATGCATGCGGCATGCTATGACACTGATCCATCATGCTCGGGTGTCAGAAATCCCTTCAATGCTGCTGTCTCTGGACACACAAACCATGTCACTCTCCTATTCCCCCTCTATAGTCCACCTGGATGAAGTGAGGTTTGTTCAAGGCCGGCAGGCATCAGACTGCGTGCAGCATGCTTTGGCTCTGATCCATCACGCTCGGGTGTCAGAGATCCCTTCAATGCTGCTGTCTCTGGACACGCAAAAAGCTTTTGATCTCCTCCACTGGAAATTCATGTTGCCACTCTGCGTCAATTTAACCCCCAAATCTTTCTTGTTAGCCATTTGGGCTTTGTATTCCTTACCGACAGCTCAGGTTTCCATCCTGGGGCTTCTTCTCTGCCTCAATAGAGGTGCACAGGGCCACCCGCCAGGGGTGTTCCCTCTCTCCACTCCTATTCACACTCAGCTTGGAACCCTTCACGGCTCACATTCATCAAAACCCAGACATTGCCATGATCCCGGCGATACTCGCCACAAACACTCCTTATTTTCCTATGATATACTTCTAACTCTGTCCAGGCCGCTTACTTCTCTTCTTAACGTCATACGGGAACTTCTCCTCTTCCAACGTATTCAAGATTAATCTGGATAAATCTTAGGCCCTAAACATCAACCTTTCCAGTCCTATTCAGAAATTACTTTAACGCAACCTCGAATTCTCGTGGCAAAAATCTTCTCTTTGTTAGTTGGGCATTAAGCTGACCCCAACGTACCATTCACTATATTCAGCAAACTATACCCCTCTGCTGCATACTCTGATCTTGAACGGTGGTGTCCCTATGACATCTCTTGGATAGGACGCATTGTTTAAGTAAAGATGAATCTCCTTCCCAGACTATTATATTACTTCTGGGTCCTACCTATCCCTTTCCTGCTGTCCGCTTCCAACATGCTACAGTTCAAAATTCTGCGGTTCATTTGGAATGGGAAATGCCCACGAGTTACCTACAAAATCCAGGCTCTTCCCAAAATGTGTGTGGGAGGTCTGGGTTTACCCCAGATTTTCCCCTATTACATTGCATCACAATTGGTCCAACTGGTCTAGTGGCACCTCCCCTCACCGGATCTTCTTCCTTGGCTGCAGAGAGAGGATTAATTGCTTTCTCCGATAACCATTCACAATGCTCTGTGGATCCCAAAACAATCTAGGCCCTCGCCATTCTCTAATACGCCAATGGTGATGACTCGCTCAAACTCTGGGATACAGTTTCTGGCATGACCCCTGTGTTGGGAAATCCTTCCTTCCCCCGGCTTGGCCGCTGGGGACTTCCGCTGGTGGACTTCCATTAAACATTTTAATCTCCGCCACTTCTAAGATGACCACCGCCAATTGCTTCCTTTTGATGTGCCGAGCAACAAATATGGCTTGCCACCCTCCCCCTGCCTAGCCTGATCCATGATGCAGCCTACCCTTTACAGTGGCTCATTTGCCAAGGCATTGGACCCCTGGTGCTACTGCCCAGTTAGGGGGTGAGTCTCTGCCATGCCTGGTTAACTTGTGTCTGGGCACACACCCTTGCCCTTCATCATGATTAGTGATGAGCGAGCGTGCTCGGCCGATGCTCGGATCGGCTCGAGCATCGCTCTGCTCGGCACATGGCGGTACTCGTCGAGTACCGCCATGTGCTCTCCCGCCATGTTCGGGTGGCGGGGATGAAGGGGCACATTGTGGAAGAGGGGCATAGCGGAGCTGAAGGGGGACATTGCGGAGCTGAAGGGGGCATTCGGAGATGAAGGGGGCATTGCGGAGATGAAGGGGGACATTGTGGAAGAGGGGCATAGACTCTATGCCCCTCTTCCACAATGTCCCCCTTCATCTCCGCTATGCCCGTCTTCCACAATGTGCCCCTTCATCTCCGCTATGCCCCTCTTCCACAATGTGCCCCTTCATCTCCGCTATGCCCCTCTTCCACAATGTCCCCCTTCATCTCCTCTATGGCATAGAGGAGATGAAGGGGGACATTGTGGAAGAGGGGCATAGCGGAGATGAAGGGGCACATTGTGGAAGAGGGGCATAGCGGAGATGAAGGGGCACATTGTGGAAGAGGGGCATAGCGGAGCTGAAGGGGGACATTGCGGAGCTGAAGGGGGCATTCGGAGATGAAGGGGGCATAGCGGAGATGAAGGGGGCATTGACCAGGCACCCTCCCCTCATCAGAGCAGGGGGTGCCTGGTGTCGCCCCATTCATTTCAATGGGGCTCGGGTGCTCGGCCGAGCACTCGAGCCTCAGGGGGTGCTCGGTCAGAGCACCCGAGCACCCGAGCATCGGGGTGCTCGCTCAACACTAATCATGATACAATCAGTAATTTTTATATCTGTATTCAATATTGTGCACCTCTTTGGTTCAGCCAAGCAACATATATGTATCCCCCTTTTCCCTTCTTTTCATCTGTAACCTCCCAACTCAATGAAAACGCTATAAAAATCTCAAGTTTAAAAAAAAAAAAAAAGATCCCCATAAAAGGTATCTAAAACTTTAGTTTTCTTCTTCTCTCTTTTGTTCCTCTACCTGCATTCCCCAAGCCCAATTACATTGAACATTTTTGAAATTGGCTCTAGGTGTACCCATCCTGATCTTTCCGTGGCTCATCTGGGGAGGGATATACTGACCTTGTGGTTAGCATCCTTAGTCTGGTTGTAGGCTACAGGAAGGATACACTTTGAGACCAACTATGTGCTTTAGCATGGCTCCCCAGCACTGCACCCCATCTTCTGTTAAAAAGGGTCATAGGTAGCATGTGACATGCTGCAACTGATTTGCCCATAACTGAACCCAGTCTTCTTGGTACATCAGCCTCACTGTGATATCCAATTTAGCTTATCTGGGAAGAAAAGCTGACTGTATACCCTTCAATGTCTTGAATATTTTTCCAACCTTTGTGAGGTGACAGACATTTTTGTTTTTGACATGTGTGCCATAATATAGTGTTTTCCTTCTCCCCTCTCTGTTAATAATGAAATATAGGCTTGACTAGTTTAATAGTGCTTTAAATATACTTGCAGGTTTATGATGGGACACTGCCAAAGCTACATTCAGGAGGTTAATATTACATCCAATCTACAACAGAAATGTATAGCTTACATGAAGTTGTGCCTGCCAAGTTTCCTATTTTTTCAGTCAAATGTTACAGTAAGCCACTGATACAGTTCATATGTTGAATAAATGTTTAAATATGAGTCTTGAAATCCTCATCTCTTCTACACCCTATATTTATGGGGATTATTTTCCTTGTTTTTGTTTCCCACTTGAAACCATTCTTTTCATTTGGATTTTACATTTTGAATTACTTGTCCATGATTTTTATTTCATTTGTTTTACATTTGTATTTAAACTTTGAAATATTATGACTTCCAATAAATGTAACAAATTATATCAGACAAATGCAGTCAATAAATGTAATTCTAAATGAAAAACAAAGATGCACCCCTGATACTCCAAAAGGAGAACCCTAAAAAGGAAGCACTCAAACAAAATACTAATAAATCACACTTTTTATTGTCATCTTAAATCACAAAGAGATTACATAAAACCAATTAAAAATCTGTGGACTGGCTGGACCAATTAATATAAGACCTCCCTATGTAGCTAGTAAACCACATAGAAGGTGCTTATTAATGAAGTACAAAATACAGTATACATGTGTATCAAATTCTGTGCAAATAGCCAATGAATAAATATGTGGAAATAGAAACAACAATAATACTTATCATGATAATAGCTACTGGTAGCCAGTTCAAAAAGATACAGCCGGTCATCACGCTCACAACCCTACACGTATTACCATTTTCATGGCTTTGTCAGGGGTAAAAAATGTAATTCTAACAAAGCTGAAAAACATTTGTTTTTTTGGAAATCAAATATGTTAATTATTCATCTCATAGTTGAATCCTCTTATACAGTTTTCCCACTGTATAATGTATTTCTCTGATAAAGCAACAGTTGAAAAACAGTCATACTGCCCCCCCACAACAATATGACATAGGAATTTATTTGCATATGCTAAAGCTGTGAATAATTCCTTATCATTCTTATGATTAGTAAAATGCAAACAAAAACAAAATAAAAAAACTTTCATTAAAGATCAACATTGTGCAAATAACATCTAATGTTAATGTTGTAATTATTATATTTTATTAGATCATGACTGATGTTACATGTGTGATCTTCAGTGAAGCCATTCATTATCACAATTTTGATGTTTATTAGTAGTCAAAGGCAATCAGAATAAGCCTGCAATTCAAATTTGCAGGCGCTTTACGAATGGTGTCCTACCCATGGTGCAGTCTCTTTTAGCCCACTAGTTCCTTTCACACAGAGGAAATATCCTGAAGCACATCACACTGGTCCTGCCATATCAGCAGTCCAGCTACAAAATGCCAGGCAATTCCTCTCAAGAGAAGCAGCCAGACCCAGATGTACGTTTTTGCCTTGTTGGGCCTTGTCAGTGAGGTGCAGCTGATCTCTCTAAGCACTGTAAGCAAGGGGTCCAATGCTGGATTCCCCTATTACCCTTCGAGTGACTAATCCCAAGGGTTATTTGCACATGTAGTCATATATGCAGTCACCCCAAGGATAATAGGGGAATCCAGCATTGGACCAGTTGCTCACAGTGCCTAGAGAGATCAACTGCACCTCACTGATGAAGCCCAACAAGGCTGAAAAGTATATCTGAGTTTGGCTGCTTCTCTTGTTCAGAATGGAATTGCCTGGCATTTCATGGCTGGACTGCTATTGTGACAGGACCAGTATGATGTGCTTTAGGATATTTCCTCTCTGTGAAAGGCACTAGTGAGTTCACATATACTGCACCCTGGGTAGGACACCATTCCTATAGAGCTTTTAAATTTGTATTACAGGCTTGTTCCTAGTTGAGCATCTTTGACTCTTTAATTTCAATTTTGATGTTATCAAAAACATATGGAGGGCACAGTTAATGTCTGCAAAAATGTAAGCACAACTTTACTGGCAAACTAAGAATCTTTACACCAGATTTCAATTTTTATTTGTATTTTAACTTTCTTAACATTTTAATTTTAATTCCTTGTGTTTGTAATATTTGTTCTCTGCTTATTGACTGCTGTGTGATATTTCATATTTTATTCAAACTAGCAATTGTCTTTTTGTTTGAGGGCACTTTACATTTAGATTAAAAACTGTGTAGTCTATTTGATCTTCCAAATTAACTCTATAAGCACCTGGAAGCTGTTTTGCACCCAACATAATGCAATACATTGTAAGTTCAATGCAATGTACAGTGTATTGTATTATGTGAGTTGCTTCAATTAAAGTCAGCTCTGTGCACGTTTATGAATGATGTATGTTTCTATGTATCACATTCTAGACATGAACAAAATTGTAACTTTAACCTCTCATTAATCTTTTTAAAAAAGGCACCTATTTCACTTTTTTACCAAGGTGTTAAAAACATGACTGGTGTCAAAGTCAGGGCTCTCCATTATCTGAGATCTGGTGCAGCATTTGTGTATTGTGTACCAGAGTGATGGCCCCTAACCAACTCTCACCCACACCTCTCTCTGCCCCTACACCTATCTCCCTCATACCTCTGTCTGCCCCTACACGTATTTCCCTCACATCTCTCTCTCTCCTGTTAACTCTCTCTCTCCACCCACCCCACATACAGACACTTCCGTCTCCTCCAATGACTGTCAATCACTGCCCCCACATCTCTCTCTCTTCCCCATGGTCCTTTAGAACCATATATTCTGCAATGTAAGTGTCTCGCTATAGACTACAACACAATTCTCATACAAAAACCATACAGACATAAACTGCTGTAATAAATACTACTATGAAAACAAATTAACATATCAAGGTATAGTTCTACTTTAAAGATTGTTCTATGTATCCAATTAACTGTTTTGCCAAATGAATTAACTCATTGGATGTAAGAAAAGTCTCTAACCTACTGCTTCTCAATACATTGAAGACACTCTTGCAGCAAAGAGTTTAAATAGCCTTAGTATCAAATGTGTGTGGAGGCCAAGTAGAGGGCATCAACTCAGGGTTGAAGAATGTTATACATCAAAGATATTCACAAAAATGGCACAAATCCTTTCATGCTTTGTAAGGAGGGGTTTAATCACCAGTGCAAATTAAACCACAGCCATGCTTTTGCATCCCTTTCTGCACATTTTGAACACTTCAAAGTCAGTCTTAACAGGCTCTACTACCCTTCATGCACCTGCAAATGGAGAAGGCCAAAGAAGGAATGCTTTCTGGAATTTTTTCCATTTTAGTCTTTGAAAAATGAATTCTTTGAGGTTAAAAACACAAAAAAATGTTGCCAGGAATAGCTCAGCACGGATCCCCAGAAATTGTATTGATTGCTCCAGAACATTCATATTTTAATGAGTACCATTAACACATTTACCCTTACAATAAGAATATATGTATATTTATTTCTCAGCTTAATGTGTGTTTTAGTGTGTTTATTTACAGATTGTAGTTGCATAACAAGGAACTGGGAATTTTAGAATTACTTATTAATCCCTTCACGTCAGATGACATACCCAGACCGCCATGCTGGTCCGGCACTTAAGGGCCAGTGAAGGTTTTGGCACGTCATGGAGTTCAGGGCTCCTGGCATGGCTGCACGCCACTCTGGAAGCCCTGTGTGCGTGCCGGTCGTTAAGGGGTTAAATTACATTGTACTGTATCACATTACAGCAGAAAAAAATACTTTACATTTGTTTGAGAATATTAACCCTTTGTGTGCCAGAGGCATAGCCAGCTCATACCCCCCTTTCAATCAAAGGGTTAAAGGGGAATTATACTTTAGAAATAACTGCTTCTTTAACCCTAATGAACGGTGACATGCCAGGACAGTCACCGTTACTTTTTCCTGAAGGACTTGTGACATCCTGGCAGGTACCTCACATACTTTTTTCTTACAGCACACCTGCGGGAGTGTTGTCAGACTAGCGGGGTCTGAAATTGACCGTACCAGGACTGGAGTGGTCTCTCTCAGAACCATATTCAGTGAGCGAACACATGTAATCAGTCACGTGTGCCAGTGCGGTGACAACAAACAAAACAGTTCTTAAAGGAAGGTAACTTCCCGGACCTCTGGTCGTTAAGGGGTTAAATAGCAATTATGTTTTACTATATCTAGTTGTATGGGAGAAGACAATAAACAGCATGGGAATGCACTGTTTAACACCAAAATGGCTCCTGTCATCGATTCCAGGGGCAGAAAACTTACCCCTTGGTTTACAGAGAGCCAGAAGTCAGCTGGAAAGTCTGTGGTTCACAGTCCCACACTTTACAGGTTGCACCCAAAGTCTACACAGAACTCTAGTGTCAGGCTGGAAAGCCCTATTCTTGTGTGTATGTGTTGATGTGCACAGACTACACTGATAGAACTGTGAGAGTTCAAAACTAGCAGTTCAGTCTGTCATGCAGAACCAACCAGGGAGCTCAGGTGATCCAAACAGCTGTTCCATCCTTTCACAAATGTATCTTCTTCCAAAGGGTTTAATATAAAGCTCAAATTATATGTAGTATATATATTCATTTTTGGCATGATAAAGCAGTGTTTCAACTGTGAACTGTGTAGCCATCAAGTATTTGTACTTTATAATTGTTTTTATATTTTGTATAATACTGAGGGCTACATTTGAGCTTTATATTACACCCTTTGGAAGAAGATACATTTGTTGGAGGTCTTTGTGTGTGAACGGACAGAGCAGCTGTTTGGATCACCAAGTGGAGATGGTGAAAAGATCTCCACCTGCTTGACTGTCAACCTTGGTTATCCCCGTTGTTGACCAGATATAAATGTAAGTAGAATCACCGATTCATTATATTTGAAAGAAATTTGCAAAAGACTTTACACTATTCGGTGCTTTCTTTTTGTTTTTTGGAGATTAATTAGCACTGGAGGAGAGTGTGTATAAAGCTGCCAGATGGGAACAGTCACGGCCTAGAGCTGAGTCAGGATATTTATTCCTCAGCAAGCTCTTGGACTGTTTTTCATATATATGACTAAATAGCCGTTATCCTTGTGATTACCAATGTGTGGGGTGATTCTTGGTGGTGGATAAGTGCCTCATAATTTTGATTGCACTAGGGTGCTCCCTTGTTCTCTTCCTTTCTTTAGTTTCTGCAATATAAATGCATATTCTGCAGAATCATGTAAACCTTTTCAGACAATGATTTGCCTTTTTACATCTAAAGTGATCCCATTTAAAACATAGAATATGTAGATAGATAGATAGATAGATAGATAGATAGATAGATAGATAGATACAGAGATTTCTAGGTAAGTATTTCTATTACTTTTCTATGTGTAGCTTCTCTTAAAGTGAACCTGTCATTCCTAATACAATGCACTCATTTTACAAGGGATGGGATAGGAAGCCCAATAAAACTTGAGCTGTGTTATTTTTTCTGAAATCAATAAAACAAGAAAATGTAAATATCACCTTTGTTTTTCACCTGTTGTCCTATGTGTGAGAGGTGACATGTTATCCTGGGATTCCTCCCTCTTTACTCTTTGTCACAGGTTTGTTTTTCTCCTGTCTCAGCTATCCCAGCTTTGTGCAGCTCAGATTATATCATGTAGCTTAAAGGGATAGTAATGTTTCATAATAAAAGCAGTTCTAATTAATCATCATAGTATTTGGACTTTGGAGAGTGCTATTTCAATTCTGTCAGAGTTGTAGTTCCAGGGTAATTCAATGATAAAGTATCCCCCTCCCTCCCCTTTTACTGATGTCACACTGTTCAGCCAGAGCAGAAGGGAGGTGCCCAGGTAGACTGCAGAGAGGGACAATCTTCAATTAACATAAGGGAAAAACCTGAAAAGCTTGTCAAGGGGGGAAGGGCTTTCATTGTTTTCATAGGAATAAGAGTGTCCCCTTCTGTTATCTGTCTGGTCTATGGACTGCATTCCACATCTGAGAAGAGATGGCTTACACTAGGTAAAAGGGGCGGGAGGGGGAAACTTTGCTTGTGAATATCTCTTAAACCATAAAGGTTTGAGCTATAAGACTTATATCATTCTTCATGTTTTTTTAATGCCTACAAAATAAAATAAAGATAAAACAAACTATTACTATCCCTTTAATGAATTGTTCCATTCCTGGGGAGGTTTTTGTTTCCATTAAACCATTTGTTGAAACACACAAAAATATATATGTGTGTACTTCTTTATAAACCATTTGTTTGTGCCCCTCTCTTCCCATAGAAAAACACACTTATGTGATGAAAAACAATCATTTTAACCCCTATAGTGCCATGTGTTTGTTCAAGATAGGTGTGTCCAGGTCCTTGCAATAGACAAAGCGATCAAAAGCATGGAGGGAGGTGTATGGGTGGATTCGAATGCTCCAGTACCACTCTGCTTGGAAAATTTAAAGGAGCAGTAAACTTTTTTTATGAAAACACATATTTTACAGAGCATTTCCTGCTGAATAAAACAAGGTCACTCCCATCGCTGTCAGATATTTTATTCAAAAATTATAGCAGTTTAAATAAACAGGAAGTGAATTTACTGTGTTTACTTCCTGATAGTTCTAACTGACAGGAAGTGACAGGCAGTTTCTATCACATTCTATGGAGAACTGTATATCACTGACTTTCTTGACTTACCTCTCCATTAGAATCTAACAGAAAAACTAGTTAGAATTTGACCACTAGAGGGCACTGCTAATGTAAACAAACATGGGTTTAAACTGTAATAACTCTGGAAATATAAATCTGGCAGTGGAAGTACCCTTATTTTACTCAATAGGAAAATCCCTACAATATATATTTTTTCATAAAAAAAGTTTACTGCTCCATTAACTGTAATGTCTAAGGCATTGCATTATAACGAATGGCTGTTATCGCCAAAAACAGATTGGAACATTAACAAAATACTTATATATCTCTTGATTTACATATTGTATTACAATTTAAAAAACACAAGTAAATGGAAAATATAATGTTCTGTTTATTAGTATCAAGTTTATTCTGCAGTATAGGTGTCTTTTAATAACAAATCAAACGATCAATATAAATCAAAATCTCATTATACTGATCCAATTACTATTTATGTGTTATTCAACCAGATTCAAAGAGTAGCAATGATATCTGTGATGGAGATGCCTTCTCCAGTGATATCACTTCTCCAGTTCCTATGTTTTTCTATGGAGCCTATGCACTAAGATCTTCAAAATGTAAGAAATGTTAGTGAATTTGCTATCACTTGAGAAGTCTTCGCTAATTTATCACTTCTTTATCACAGCTTAGTGAATAACCAGGTGTTCACAGGCCATGCTGTAGTTAAAGGGTAGTATTTGGGTCATGGAGAGTGTTATTTCAATACTGTCAGAGTTGTAGTTCAACAGTAACTGAATGATAAAATACCCCCTCCCGCCCCTTTTACCTAGTGTAAGCCACCTCCCCTCAGATGTGAAATCTGGTCTTAAGTTCAGACAGCTCTCAGCAAGGGACAATATTCTTACTGTGAGAACAATGAAACCCTACCCCCCTTGACAGGTTTTCCCTTACGCTAATTGAAGATTGTCCCTCTCAGCAAGCCATCTGTTCTGAGGTGAGCAGTGTTACATCAGTAAAAGGGGTTGGAGGGGGATACTTTATTATTCAGTTACTCTTGAACTACAACTCTGACAGTATTGAAATAACACTCTCCATGGTCCAAATACTATGAAGGTTAATTGGAGCTGCTTTTAATGAGAAACATTACTATACCTTTAAAAAAAGGCATTTGCATCGTTTGGACCTGCTACTAATTGTCATGTCTGTCTCCATGGACATGACATCCAGGACTAACTGAAATGTTATCTGTTGAACAAAGGCACAGGGGCATAGTAGGTTAAGTGGTAGTTATTACTAGGCAGTACCACTTTTAATCAATGTGAAGTAATAGGGGGAGATTCACTATGGTTTGACGGTATGGAGACGTGTGTCTGGCGATGTGTGGGGAGCACATCGCCTTGGAGATGTATATACACATCGCCTAATGAACTAAGCATTAAGCATTCAAGCGGAGGGGAGAAGATCCACATTAATATGCAAGGTTGTTGGACTGCTGGCAACGTGGAATGTAGCCCTTACATACACATCACCAGCAGTCCATCAACCATGAAGTCTGAGAACATTGTTTCTGCTTCCCCCATTTGATCAGTTGTTGAGTGGAGAGGATCCTTTCAGCACCAAGAACAGTATCATTCCTGTAAGCGTCTGAGTAGCTTAAGGATGTGCATTGTATACACCTGTGACTCAAAGAGATAGAAAACATAATCTAAGCCTTTTTTTAAAAAAAAAAGGGAGAATATACTATTTCAGTACAAAACATGATTTAACTTTGCAGAGTTTTCAGCCTCTAGTTGTAATATAACTATCAGTTAAATTATGTAATTGTTATACATTGCAATTTCATGGTTTACCCTCCTCCACCCCCGTCCCATTTGACACTCTGCCTTTCACCCTTTGCACGTTGTCTGTCCTATTATCCACTTTCTGTTTTCCCTCCTCTGCACGTTTTGCCAGTATCACCCCCTCCTCTGTACCATTCGCCACTTTGCCTTTGATCTACGTTGTTTTCACATTTCCGCTATAATGTGAAGTTTTCGCAGAAGGCAGACACAAAAGAAGCAGCTACAGAGAGAGAGATAGATGTGCTGTACTGTTCTGCTGTGATATTTAGGAGAAATTGAGGCAGGAGAGGCTCATAGTAACTGCTATCACTATGAGCATCAAAACGAGGAACTGGAAGGACCCTTATTATGTGTCCACTGAGTCTGAGGAGGAGGAGGAAGTGGCAAGCAGTACTGAACCAATGTTGCCCAATCCTCCTAAATCACCCCAAGGGATCTTGGGGAATTCAATGGGAAATGAGGGAGAAAAGGAAATGGGAGGGAAAGGAGACAAGGGAATGGTAAGGGAGGGAGAAAAGGGAATGGGAAGGAAGGAATAAAAGGGTAGAACTAGTGTGAGCAGGACAGCTCAGCTGCCTGCTGCAAGACATGCTGCCCCTGCTTCCTGTGCCACCATTGCTGTACCTGTAGCCACTAGAGTTGTACCTGCTGCCAGACATGCTGCCCCTGCTGCCAGTGCCACCATTGCTGTAACTGCAGCCACTAGAGTTGTACCTGCTACCAGACATGCTGCCCCTGCTGCCAGTGCCACCATTGCTGTACCTGCTGCCAGACGTGCTGCCCCTGCTACCAGTGCCAATATTGCTGTACCTGCAGCCACTAGTGTTTTACCTGCTGCCAGACATCCTGCCCCTGCTGCCAGCGCCACCATTGCTGTACCTGCAGGCACTAGTGTTGTACCTGCTACCTGATGTGCTGCCACTAGTGTTGTACCTGCTGTCAGACGTGCTGCCCATGCTGCCACCACGCTGTACCTGCTGCCAGTGCTGAACCTGCTGCCAGTTCTGAAGCTGCTGCTAGTGCTGAACCTGCTGCCAGTGCTGAACTTGCTGCCACCAATACTTTGCCTGCTGCTAGTTTTTCTTGTAGTACTCAGGGGGGAAGGAGAAAATGATGCCAAGTGTGACAGCAAGGGACCCTAAATCACATTTGCCACTCCCAAGCAGTCCTGCCAGTGCTAGTACTATTGCTACTAAGGTGCAGCAGCTTGTTAGCGTTAGGAGTGAATGAGGGGGTAATCAAAAATATCCTCATATTACTAGTGACTGTGAGACTGAGGAGGAAGAGTCTGCAGCTGAACTTGATGTGGTTGGTGTTAGTAGTAGTAGCAGTAATGGTGAGCAGCCGGAGTGGTAGGGGAAACATTTGACAGCGTCCAGACCAGCGGTCAAGGGAGCCCACACCATTCCTCTGGTTCTGGGACTAGGAGTCCTCCCTTTCCCTTCACTACAGTGTCCAGGTGGAACATGATCCTGAAGAGGCCAGAACTGGTGTTGGGGGAGGAGAGCAGGCTCAGAATGAATACCACCATCAACAACAGGAGAACAGATCAGCTGCCTATGCCTGCTGCTACTTCTGCTAGTGCTAGTCTGCCTTCTTCTTCAGGTCAAAAGAAAATGGCAAGTGTGACATTAGGGGACCTCTGTCACATTGCTCGTCACCTCCTCCAAGCAGCAGTGAGATGTCAGGAGATGTTGGAGCAGCAACAACAGCATGTAGGGACTAGTGGTGGTGGTGGTGATGATGATGCTGGAGAAACTGGGGTGGAAGAGACAATGATGGCTTTTTTTAGCAGAATCTGAGAAGGAATGGGAGACAGGGATGAGGATGGGCATCACCACCATTAGCAATGACATTTTGGAATTAGATGAATTTGCAACTGCTCTAATTCCTTCTGATGCTGAGATGAAAGGATAGTGTGCCACAGACAGTGTTACTGCTTTCAAGGGAAAATATATATTCTAATAACAACACACCCATGATGATTTTGGAGGAGGGGCAGGTGGAGAAGATTTAATGGCCAAATTCTTTTCTCCACATATACAGGGTCTACTTATTGTGCTGCTACTGCCTCAGGTGCATCACTGGAGCCAGTAGTGGCAAGTGGAATCTTCATCATCCATCTTCCATGTTACTGCTATTGTTGATCCCATTCCCTTTCAGCTGCCTAATCATCCTGCTGCTTAAACAACTCAGCAGCAGCAGTACGAACAGCAGTTGCAACTCAGGACTCAGGAGGACATTTGACAGTGGCATCTGGCCAACATGACCTGCAGGCATTAGGTAAGTAGGGCATTTTTATTTTTTTCTCAGGGCTTGTGCTTTAAAAAAAAAAAAAAAAAAAACAAACAATTTTTGGGGGTTTGTTTCTAACAAGCCTAAGTCCAACAAATCAATATTTACTTAGGGCTTGTGCCAAACAAGCTTAAGTCCTACAAATCAATGTTTCTTCAGGGCTTGGGCCTCTAATAAGTTTAATTTCTACAAAAGCTTCTAACAACAAATCAAAACAAATCATCCTGTACGAAATACTCTATCAAGTCAAGTATCAGTCCACCCCAGTGGCAGCTTATGTCAGGGGCTTCCTGTCTCTATCATTTTACATATAAATGTCTTATTTTATTTTATTGATTTATTTTTTTATTAACTGTCCCCCCCAGTTGCAGTCAAGAAAACCCCCCAAAACAAATTCCCTGTTCAAATGATTCATTCATTCACCAACAGAGGCACCCTCCTCAGACCCCTTTTATACTATGTCTTATGGGGGTTTTTTAGTTGTATTTAGAATTTATTTTATATTAACTACCTCCCCCCAATCCCAGTAAACAACCCCCCCAAAAAAAATCATCCTCTGTCCAACTGATTCTTTCCCCACATTCCACCAACACAGACACCCTCATGCCCCTTTTATAATGTGCCTTTGGGAAATAAAATAATATTTGCAATATTTGCAATGTGCTGTGTGTAACTATGTTCCCATTGATTTCAATGAAATGAGCTAGGCAAAAAAAGTGGAAAATCTGCACTTTTCGCGGGAAATGTTTCACCAAGCGGAAAGTGCCATTTTTCGCTGATTTCAGTTTGAGGCAGAAATTTTAGCCTATCCCTAGGGAGGGCATCTCATACATTTCACCAGTAGTATGACAATCCTCCATGCATACGATTGATTGAGGGCTGTTTGACAACCTCAGGTAGGCTATGTTGGGACTGTGAACTCCAACGGCAGAGGCAGCTTTTGGAGCTTAGTGCATGTGGTTAACAGCCACATTAACATATAATACTGCAGCAGGAACAACAGCCGAAGAACAGGGTCAATCTCGGAGCAGGGTTGTCAGCCAGAACTGGGTCAATCACGGAGCAGGGTCTCCAGCCATAACCGGGTCAATCACGGAGCAGGGTCGTCAGCCATAACCGGGTCAATCATGGAGCAGGGTCGTCAACCAGAACCGGGTCAATCACGGAGCAGGGTCGTCAGCCAGAACCGGGTCAATCACGGAGCAGGATCAGGAGAGGAGTCAGACAAGCCGGGTCGGTACACAGGAGACACTGGAACTCAGTAACGAGGCGCAGGAACAGGAACACCACAAAGGTCAACTGACAAGTGCCCAAACTCCAGCATATAAAGGAACACCCTGGGCGGGCCAATCAGCTTCCTCCAATGCACAGGTAATTCAGCCAAGATTGACAGGAAAACACGGGGACCGTGATAGGGATATAATGGTGAAGACACATTAGTGCATATTGGCGATGTGACTTTGGCACAAGTCTGACACAACATCACCATCCTGAGCCCTCATCGACCTTTAGTCCCCTGTGACATTTCATCCCTATGATGCAGTTGGTTTGCTCCACAAGGTTCCACTTACCGCATCTCCAGTGATGCACCTGAGGCAGTAGCAGCACAATAAGTAGCCCCCAGTCTATTTGGCGAAAAGAAGAAGTTGGCCATTAATTCTTCTCAACCTGCCCCTCCTCCAAAATCATGGGTGTGTTGTTATTACAATAGAATTTTTTCCCTTGTGAGCAGAAATGGTGCCTCTCATCAGCAACTGCAATTTGTACAGTGTGTGGGAAATAACATCTGGGTGCACAACTGTATCCAAACACCATGACACCCTAAACCAAGTACTGCCGCTGTCACTATACCCCTTGTCCGGAACCCTCTAAGGACACATGACAACTTGTTAGCAGTTTAATAGTAATGATGAACCCTCCCTGCCGGCATCTTAGTATATTCTGTGGGATGGAATCCTCTCAGATGCCGCTTGATGCACTGCTTGCGATTCTTCTCCACCACACTGGCATGTGTGGTCAGTGCACCTCACAGTGTGTAATTGTTAGAGACGAACTGCCACACCCTAACATCAACAGAGTGGCTATCATTTGGTGGGGTAGGTAACGATGAATGAGATGGATTGGCAGAAGATGTAGTTAACCAAGAAGGTTATGTATAGCTAGTTGTTTCACTCATCATGGAACTTCCAGTCTCTGTCTGGGTTGCTCTATCTTCCTCTTCTTTGATCTCCACCTCGCCTCTTGTTGCCTTCCTGGAGAGTCAGGGGGTACAGCAACAGTGGTGCTTGATTTCTGTGGTGGGTGTTTGGCTTTAACATGTTTGACATAGATGTCATAGTGTTTGTGTTTCATGTGTGATATCAGGGAGGTTGTGCCAAGGTGTGTTCCCTCCTTTCCTTTTCTCACTGACTTGTCACAAATTGTGCACAGTTCCATTGGTGATGATTGCACTGTGCCTGCCCCAAGAGAAAAATTAGTCCCTCACTCATGAATTCAAGGAATAGAGAACAGGTGAACAAGAATGACCTCTTTCATCTTGTCTTCCACATTCCCCTTCACTGTCTGTGGCAGCGGGTAATGTTGCTGCTGTTGCTGCTACTGCCTCAGATTCAGAACTGCAACTAGGACCAGGAGTATTGCTGGTGCTGGCAAGTGGAACCTGTCTTAGTCCCGCATCACTTGTTGAACCTATTCCCACTGTGTCCATGATGGTCTGTAGCACACTAGCTTGCTCCTCAGCATCCTGCTGCCCTTGTAACTCAGCATCAGAAGGAATTAGAGCAGTTGCAAATTCCTAAAATTCCAAAATGTCACTGCTAGTGGTAGTGGTGATGCCCATCCTCATCCTTGTCTCCAATCCTTCTCAGTTTCTGCTAAAGAGAACATCAATGTCTCTTCCACCCCAGCATCTCCACCATCATAATCACCACCACTAGCCCCTATGTGTTACTGCTGCTGCTCTATTACAGACATATCACTGCTGCTTGGAAGAGGTGACGCTCAATATGACAGAGGGTCCCCTAATTTCACACTTTCTTGGCTGCCGTAGCAGCAGGGACAGGCAGCTGATCTGTGCTCCTGCTGGGGGTGGTATAAATTGTCTGCTCTCCCCCAACAACAGTTCTGGAATCTTAGTCTTCAGGATCATGTTCCACTTGGACACTTTAGTGAAGGGAAGGGGAGGACTGCCAGTCCCACTGTCAGAGGAATGGTGTGGGCTCCCTCGCTAGTCTGGATGTTCTCAAATGTTTCCCTTACCACTCCGACTGCTTCACCATTACTGCTACACCAACCACATCAATTTCAGCAACAGAGTCTTGCTTCTCAGTCTCACAGTCACTAGTGATATGAGGATATTGTTACTGATTATCCCCTCCTACACTCCTAACGCTAACAAGCTGTTGGACCTTAGTAGTAGTAGTACTAGCACTGGCGAGACAGCTTGGGGATGGCACGTATGACTTAGGGTCACTTGCTGTCATACTTGGTATCATTTTCTCCCCCACCCCTCTCCTGAGTACTATAAGACACACTAGCAACAGGCAAGTATTGATGGCAGCAGGTTCAGCATTGCCAGCAGGTACAGCAATGGAGGCAGCAGGGGCAGCATATCTGGAAGCAGATACAGAAATGGTGACTGCAGGTACAGCACTGGTGGCAGCAGGGGAAGCATGTCAGGAAGCAGGTCCAGCACTAGTGTCAGCAGGTACAGCAATGGTGTTTGCAGGTACAGCACTGGTGGCAGCAGGGGCAGCATGTCTGGCAGCAGGTACAGCATTAATTGCAGCAGGGGCAGCACATCTGGCAGCAGGTACAGCAATGGTGGCTGCAGGTACAGAAATGGTGGCACTGGCAGCAGGGGCAGCATGTCTTGCAGCAGGCACAGGCAGCTTACCTTCCCTGCTCTCACTAGTACTACCCTTTTCTCCCTCACTTGCCATTCCCTTTTCTCCTTCCCTTCCCATGAAATTCCCCAAGATCACTTGGGGGGATTTAGGGGGACTGGACAGCATTGGTTGAGTACTGCTAGTCACTTCCTTCTCCACTTTAACAAATAATTCACAGCAGAACAGCACAGCGTGTCTACCTCGCTCTGTACCTGCTTCTATTGTGTTTCATTTGCTGGAAAATGTCACGTTTTTATAGCGAAAAAGTGAAAACAATGTATATCAATGGGAGGAAACTTTCTAGCCACTGAAAAATTGGTGGGGAATTTTGGCCAATGGGTGAAAAACGCAGAAATTTTACTCGCTGTTTTAAAAGCAGATTTTTTCACGAAAAAGCGGCGAATAACATGGTTTTCGCTGAATTTCTCACAGGAACACGGCAACAACTTTAGCCCATCCCTAATTATCACCTCTTTATCACATATATAGAATAGTCTACATATTTTTTTAAAATATAAGTTTAGGATTAAACCTGAGGAACACAACATAAAATAGTTACATTTTACAGATGTTAGCTGGAAGTACATGAGATTTAAAATTATATAAACCCGTTTTATATTCACTACTGTTAAGCACTTTCTAACTAGCTAAATTGGATTTTCTAAGGAGCTCAGAGCTCCATTTGGACTTTGTAATATAATACCATGTGGCAATTAAAACAATGGGTGTTTCCCTAGAATCCTGAATGATAAATATTATTTTTAAATCCAGTGAAAGAATGTTGGCAAACCACCGAGATTTGTATTTTTTTTTTTTTTTTTTTTACAGTACAGAAAGTTAAAATAAATTATTTCTAGTAAAAGCCATACAAATCCTTTATCTTGTGGAGAGTTGAACAAAGAAGTGTTTTGTTCAAGTTTCCATTCATATGTATGTAAAAAATACAAAAAAACAACAACCATTCTTAACCCTTTCATTGTCTGTGGGGGGCACAATGCATTTTTCTTAAATCATAGTGTGACTATTTGGATTATTTATTCACAATCATGTGAATGTAGCTTTTTTTGGCTACACTTATCCAGAAGTACTAATACAGGTATAGCTGTTGGGACTACAATGCCCATCATCCCCAGCCAGCGAACAGAGTTAGCAACAGCTGGAGTGCCAAAGGTTGCATATCCCAAGACTTCTCAGTGAGTTTATTTTTGATAAATAAAAATAATGCAAATTTAGTTTATCCCATTGAGTGCGAAAAGCATTTCATGGATATGGTTTCTACTGGTTATTCTGGAAGTTAGGCAAGATTGCTCAATCATGTGCATGTGTATATGCAAATGAGCTTGTGTGTGCACATGTATATATCTGGGTATCTGTGTATGTGTCTGTGCTTTTGCATGTGTAGGTGTAAACAGGGGAGGACTGGCAACTTGTGGCCTGGGGGGCAAATAAAATCAAGTGGCCCATTTCTAATATTGTTCGAGCCCACTGTCCCAGCCCACCCCCCTTTAGTTAATGTTAATAGTGACATTAATGTTGCCAGGTAAGGCAAGTGATCCACCTAGCTTACAGTTAAAGTGGGCTACAGTGCACTACTGATACTACAGAGCTTATAATTTAAGTAAAGCCACATTAGTGATACATAGAGATTACAAGGGAAAGGGGTTATGACATATTGTAGCTCAATTTGGACTGTAGTTTGTGGTATCACTTGTTTAGCTCCAGTTACAGCAACAAGTGGGATCCCGAATAAGGCAGTGGCCCACTGTCCTAGACATGTGACCGGCCCAGGGGACAATTGCCCCTCTGCCCCCCAAGCCAGCCCTCCCCTGGGTGTGAATGTGTGTATCTGAGAGTGCTGTGTGTATGTATCTGGGTATTTGTGTATATGTATCTGCCTTTACACATGTAGGTGTGAATGTGTATATCTATGTGTGTATCTAAGAGTGTTTTTGTGTACCTGTGTGTGTGTGTTTGTGTATTTATATCTGCATTTGGATATTCATTCCACATCAGTTTGTCCAAAATGGTAATCTTCTCGATATCCAGCAAATTGGTACACTACCTGAAGCCCAGTAGTATCATTCATTTTTACCCTCTAGCACAGAAGGGTTAAAGAAGATAATATTTTTAATCCATTAGGTCTTAAATGCCATTGTTTCTGGTTAATAACATCACACATATCTATATGTTGTTTTTGCAGTTTGAAAACCATAGCAAACCACAAAAATGTTATTTCAACCCCCAAAAAATCAAAACATTAACATGTTTTGAGTTGTTACAAGTTGGAAGATATTAAGGTTTGTATGCTCCATCAAAGATGCTTGTAGCAATAGCAGAGATCTTGTAGATGTGCAAAATACCGTATCAACTCAGTCTGCGACTGGAAATGAGTCAGTCTGATTAACTTACACCTACATAATATTTGTGATCTGACAAAAATCCTAAAGGCTTTCAAAAGTGAGCCTGCAGTCCAGAAAATATTACACATTTTTCCAAAAGAATATGGTAATTTAGCTAATCTAAACTCAGCTAATCAAAACCGGATAAACATCTCTGCATACTTTCACAGCATGTATGTTGTGTTCATAACATTTATCTGCTGAATCAAAGGACAACATTAATAAAATCTGGCATAAATCGGTTACAAGTATTTTAATTGATGGGTGTATCTGTCCTTTGCTGCGGGCCTCCTGTGTTAGGGGCTTCACTTTGGATTATCAATAGATGTTTGATAGGAAGGAACCAATTTAATTCTGTGGTGAGATTGCCATAGGAGTGAGGCTATTCTCACTCAGCCTCAGCCTTTCATCCTTCCAAAGTAGACAACATTAGCACCCAGGACATGTTTGAAAATGAGAGACAATCTCAATGTATCCTTCCTGGTAAAATACTTTCATTAATTAGGAAAAACAAAATAGTATTAGTAATCCTAAATGGATTGTTATATTCAAGGACCTTCATTCACAATTTTTCCAGTAGTCTCAGGGGTTTATAACATTGCACTGAAAGAAGCTGACGTACTAAGAAGGACAGGAGCAGTCCTAAACCATATTGAACACGTTAGCAAAGTAGCCATTGAATTAGAAGGGCCTTTTAGCCCCTTGAATTCTACATAGGTCACCGAAGCACTGCAAATTTGGAGGCATCTGTAGCATTGAAGGGATTAAAAGAGCCATTCACATCAATCAGAAATAGGACAATTTACATTTATCCCTTATGATGCAAGTTATTGTTATCACATCAATCTCAGTCCAGAGATGTTCCCTCATACAGTTGTTTAGCCTCAGTTCAGGGAATTAAAAAACGTTTTTGGCCTGCTTTTTAAACTTGTAGTAATTCATTTATTGCGTATTGATATGATTTTCAGTTTAACCCACTGTGCAATTTGCCATATATTTGCACACCTGGAACAACCATCTCAAGGTTTCTATCTCTGTGGCAGATGTGAGAAAGTAGCCTCCTTGGAGGCTCAAGCTAGATATCTAGAGAAGTAGGTTGTAACATTAAGGGAATAAAACAATATGAGAGGGGTTTGCTGCTCACTGAGCCCACACCCAGTTTGGGGTTTGGGTTTCCAGACCCTTTGGGGGTAATTTTTATAGTAGAGACATATTGCACCTTAGTAGTAGGGATGGGTGAACATTTTTGCCTCATACCAAAATCGTGAATAATTATGTAATGCTTATTATTGCTTATTATTAGTATCCAAGTACAATGCTGATTATTATATTAACAGGTGTTGGTTTATTTCTATGAGCAGAGATACGATATATAACATGTTAATAAAAAAACAGTACTGCTCTAACTGACAAAAACCAGGAAGTGTCTACACATTAAAGAGTGGTAGCCACGCCTACTATAAACTGATTGGCTGGAGCCAAACCTATGAATACTACATCTCCCTTCCTAAAAATTAATAATAATTAATATAGAATACTTGCAAATATACATAACAACTCTGGTATAGATATATGGGGTAAAAAAACAGATTAGGTAATACATGCAGTGTATAAGTTTTAGGCAGAAAAGTGCAATATTAACAACGTATAAATGGTTACCAGTAATATGCGATAATATAATACATAAAGTCTTATAATATTATGGCAAAGTAAATATAACATATATACAAGATAATTCCATCTGAGTTCTTCATACCTACTGAATGTAGAATGTCTCTAGGTTTGACTTGACGTCCGTATCTTGTCCGATAGGGGATAGATGTGGGCAATGCCTCACAAACCTCTGACTTGCGGCCAGTGACTTTTGATGACTCGTGTTGCGATGGTGTATAGGTTGACTCTGTACTCTCAGGTTGAGATACTGCATCCTCACTGATGTTGTGTGACTCACGGGTATCTAGGAGGTGGCGCCTGTTGTGCCTGTAAACCAGTCCATCATTGGTGCTTATATGGTACTACCTAGCTGTGTCAGCAGTTTGGGTGACCACAGCTGGTTTCCATCAGCCCTGCTCCTGCACCCGTACTCTCTGACCTTCAGTGAGCCTTGATAGGGGTCTTGCAGACCTGTTATAATAACTCCTCTGTCATTGCTGATGGTGCAGCCTATTAGCTCTGACAGCCTTGTGGCAAACAGCTTTAGGTATCAGTTGCTGGTTGGTGCTTGGGAGTGTGGATCTCAGGCGATGGCTCATGAGTAGCTGTGCTGGTGTTTTGAAGTTATCAATGGGGCTGTTTCGGTATTCCAGGAGACTCAAGAAAGGATCCTTCCCATCTGCTCTAGCTTTTTCCAGCAAAGTCTTTGCAGTCTGTACAGACTTTTCTGCCAATCCATTGCTTTGTGGGTGGTATGTTCTTGAGGTGATGTGTTTGAAAGTCCATGTATTGAAAAAAAAAATGCCCTACTGGCCTAGTGGGTCATGTTGGCCAGCAGGTCATGTTGGCCAGAGGCCACTGGCTATTGTCAAATGTCCTCCTCCTGAGTCCATAATTGCGGAATTTACAACTGCTGTTCTTGCTGCTGCTGCTGCTGCTGAGTTGTTTAAGCAGCAGGATGATTAGGCAGCTGAAAGGGAATGGATCAACAATAGCAGGAACATGGGTGATGGATGATGAAGGTTCCACTTGCCACGACTATCTTCAGTGATGCATATGAGGCAGTAGTAGCACAATAAGTAGCCCCCAGTCTATGTGGAGAAAAGTTGGCCAATAATTCTTCTCCAACTTGCCCTTCCTACAAAATCATGGGTGTATTGTTATTAGAATAGAAGTGTTTCCCTTGAGAGCAGTAACTGTGGATCTCATCAGCAATTGCAATGTGCACAGTGTGTATGGTAAATAACATCTGGGTGCACAACTGTATCCAAACACCATGACACCAGAACCAAAGTACTGCCGCTGTCACTATGCCCCTTGTCCAGAACCCATTATGGACACATGACAACTTGCTGACAGTATAATATTAATGATAAACACTCCCTGCCAGCATCTTAGCATATTCTGCTGGATGGAATCTCCTCAGATGCCGCTTGATACACTGCTTGCGATTCTCCTCCACCACACTGGCATGTGTGATCAGTACACCACACAGTGTGCGAAGGATGGAGACAAACTGCCACATCCTAACATCAACAGAGTAGCTATCATTTGGTGGGAGAGGTAATGATGAATGAGGATTATTGGCAGAAGATGTAGCTGTTAACCTAGAGGAAGAAGGTGATGGTGATGGCAAGCTAGTTGTATAGCTCGTCATGGAACTTCCAGTCTCTTCCTGGGTTTCTCTATTCTTCCTCCTCTTTGATCTCAGCCTTACCTCTTGTTGCCTTTATGGAGAGTCAGGGGGTACAACAACAGTGGTACTTGATTTCTCTGGTGGGTGTTTGTCTTTAACATGTTTGACATAAATGTCATAGTGTTTGTTTCTCATATATGATATCAGGGTGGTTGTGCCAAGGCACGTTCCCTCCTTTCCCCTTCTCACTGACTTGTCACAAATTGTGCACAGTGCTGTTGGTGATGACTGCACTGTGCCTGCCCCAGGAGAAGAATAGTCCCACATCTATGACTTCCGGGGGGAAGGAAAAGGTGGACAAGAATGGCCTCTATATTCTTCTCCTCCACATTCCCCTTCACTGTCTGAGGCAGAGGATGATGTTGCTTCTCTTGCTGCTACTGCATCAGAATCAGCACTGCAACTAGGACCAGAAGTATTGTTACTTCTGGCAAGTGTAACCTGTCCTAGTCATGCATAAATAGTTGACCCCATTCCCACTGTGTCCACGGTGGTCTGTGGCATACTAGCCTCAGCATTGTGCTGCCCTTACAACTCAGTAGCAGAAGGAATTAGTGCGGTTGCAAATTCTGCAAATGCCAAAAGCTCATTGCTAGTGGTGGTGGTGGTGGTGGTGATACCCATCCTCATCCCTGTCTCATATTCCTTCTTAGTTTCTGATAAAAAGGCCATCAATGTCTCTTCCACCCCAACTTCTCTAACACCACCACCACCACCACTATTCCCTACGTGCTGCTGCTGTTCTATTACAAACATCTCACTGCTGCTTGGAGGAGGTGATGAGCAATGTGACAGAGGGTCCCCTAATGTCACACTTGGCATTTCTTTTTGACCTGAAGAAGGCAGACTGGCAGCAGTAGCAGCAGGCACAGGCAGCTAATCTGTGCTCCTGCTCGTGGTGGTGGTATGAATTCTGCGCCTGCTCTCCCCCAACTCCAGTTCTGGGCTCTTCATGATCATGTTCCACTTGGACACTCTAGTGAAGGGAAGGGGAGGACTCCCAGATCCAGAGGAATAGTGTGGGCTCCCTTGACCGCTAGTCTGGATGCTCTCAAATGCTTCCCCTACCACTCCCCTAACACTAGTCTCACCGGCTGCTTCACCATTACTGCTACTACTACTAACACAAACCACATCAAGTTCAGCAAAAGAGTCTTCCTCCTCACAGTCACTAGTAATATGTCACTAGTAATTTGATTACCCCCTCCTTCACTCCTAACACTAACAAGCTGCAGGACCTTCCTAGTAGTAGTACTAGCACTGGCGGGACTACTTGGGGATGGCAAGTGAGACTTGGGGTCCCCTACTGTCACACTTGGCATCATCTTCTTCCCCCCTCCTAAGTATTGTAAGACACACTAGCAGCTTCAGCACTGGTGGCAGCAGCTTCAACACTGGCAGCAGGCACTGCACTGATGGCACTGGCAACAGGGGCAGCACGTCTGACAGCAGGCACAGTAATGGTGGCAGCAGGTTCAGCACTGGCAGCAATCACAGCACTGGTTGCAACAGGGGCAGCATGGTTGACAGCAGGCACAGTATTGGTGGCAGCAGGTTCAGCACTGGCAGCAATCACAGCACTGGTTGCAACAGGGGCAGCGCGGTTGACAGCGGGCACAATATTGGTGGCAGCAGGTTCAGCACTAGCAGCATGCATAGCACTGGTGGCACTGGAAACAGGGAAAGTACGTCTAGCAGCAGGAACAGGCAGCTGACCTGTCCTGCTCTCACTAATACTACCCATTTCCCATTCCCTTTTCTCCCTCCCTTCCCATTAAATTCCCCAAGATCCCTTGGGGTGATTTTAGGGGGACTGGACAGCACTGTTCCTTCCAGTTCCTCCTTTTCATATTTTTAAACCTGCTCATAATGATAGCAGTCACTATGAGCCTCTCCTTCCTCAATTTTGCGAAAAATCACAGCAGAACAGCACAGCACGTCTATCTCACTTTGTAGCTGCTTCTATTGTGTTTCACTTTCTTGAAAATGTTTTTATAGTGAAAAGGTGAAAACAATGTAAATCAAGGGGTGGAAACTTTCTAGCCATTGAAAAAAATGGCAAAGAATATTAGCCAATGGCCAAAAAATGCAAACATTTTAACCGCTAGTTTTAATGCAGATTTTCCCACCAAAAAGAGCGGGCAACAACGTGGTTTTCACAGAATCTCCCACAGGAACATGGCAAGAGATTTTGCCCACCCCTAGTTGTGACACACTGATCATGCTTTGGCAAAAATTTTGAAATTTTGTGTTTAAAGAGGGGGTCAAGTAAAGTGGTATTGCTTTTAAACAGGCACTATGTGAGGATCTTGCTTAAAGTACGGTAAGATGTCCCTTACCAGCTGCTACATCTCTGTGTTGTCATGGTAATATGCCTTTGCCATGCTCCTCATCTTTTTCTGCAATAAAATACTGTATAATACTGTATAATTTAGCTAATTCCTGCCCCTACATGACTAACCAGCAAGTTTGCCTACTCAAAAGGTTTCAGCAGCTCACATACATCACACATTAGTTGCAATTGTCGGTGACAAAGAAGCTCCCCCCTCCAAAGTGTTATCTGCTTGTACAAATGCTCCAGCATATACAAAGTGTAATTACACCTGGTAGGGACATATGTTTTCAGCTGGTGAATGGGCAGGTTGTTATGTTATGCTCTTTTTATGGAATATAAAGCTTTGTGTGCACTGTAGGAGTGGCTAAAATGGGCACAGATTTTGCGGGCGATATTCAGCATCTCACTGAAGCTTTCAGATTCTACCAAGAACCTGGTCACAACTACATTTAGCACATGAGCAAAGCAATGCACATGTACCATATCACCTATTCTCAATGCAGCTATTATATTGGAGCCATTATCAGAAGGAGCGATGTACAATCCATTTCTCTATCACCTGCTCTAGTTTACAATTGTTTTCTCAAACAGTTTATGGATAGGCACAGTGCTCCTTTTCATTGGTGGAAGTTTGAGTCTTTACATTTCAGCTTACTTTCTGACCATGTCATCATATCTCTCACTCTCAAACTTCATTTGTATCTGAAGAAGGGGAGTGTGCCAGAATATATATTCTAGTTCTACATCATCAGTCATCATTAGGTCATCTTCAGAATTTCCCACAGCTTCTTGCACACTACTTCCTCTAGGCTTTTAGAGGTCTCAAACAATTTATTTTCACTTTTAATTTCACAACAGTCACTAAAACTTTCAGGACAGTTGTTTTTGTGCTTGTTTGTCTCACTGGCAGATGCAGCAGTTGGTTGAGCTGCTACACTTTCTTCCATTATGCCATCAACATTAGAATGCAACTTGTTTGCGTCTTCAGTGTTTTTAGGTTATTGATTAATAGTGTTGGTACTGCTGGTGGTGAAACTTTCAGTGAGACTTTGACAAACTGCATCCTCTCAGGAGGAGAGAGATCACCATAATTTATTGCACATGCTGCAGCAACCATGGCTGCAATCAGGGAGACAGATTTGCAGACAGGGTGGGCATCACCACTATTATCAGCAGTGAGACTGTGGAATTTGTGAAGTTTGCTGCTGCTGCTGCTGTAATTCCTGCTGCTGCTTAGTTGCCTGGGCAGCAGGTTGAGGAATAGCAGGCTAGGGTGCAACAGACCGCCATGGCCACTGTGGGAATGGGGTCCAGCAGTATTTGTGATGCGGGACAAGGACAGGTTCCACTTGCCAGCAAAACTCTTCTAGTGTTGATTCTGAGGCAGCAGCAGCATCCCCTGCCCCAGCCATGAAAGGGATTGTGAAGATGAAGAAAGAGGCCATTCTTCTCCACCTTTGCCCTCCTCAATGAGGTTATGGGTTTGGGACTATTATTCTCTTGGGATAGGCACACTGCAGTCATTAACAGCATTGTGCACTATCTGGGATAAATCAGTGGAAAGGGGAAAGGAGGGAACGCACCTTGGAACAACCACCGGCATAACAAAAATGAAATACAGACACCATGACATTTATGTGAAGCATGTTAAAGTCAATCCCCCACAAAAGAAATTGAGAGTCGCTGTTGCTGTACTCCCTGTCTCTCCCAACAGCATCAAAAGGCGAGGTGGAAATCGAAGCAGAGGTAGAATAGAGAAACTCAGCCAGAGCTTGAAAGTTCAATAGCAAGAGAAATAGCTGGCTCGCCATTACCTTCATGCTCTAGGGTCAGGGCATGGGAAGATGTAGGAAATTCTTCTGATGATCACCTCTGTCATCATTACCCACCCCCACCAGCTGATAGCGATTCTGTAGGTATGAGGATGTGGCAGTTTGTTTCTACCCACTGACCACACATGACAATGTGGTGGAGATTAATCACAGGCATGGAATCAAGCAGTATCTGAGGAGATTCTATCCCACAGAATACGCTAAGTTTGTGGAAAGGAGAAATCATCATTATTATTAAGACTGCAAGTTGTCATGTGACGTGTCTTTAGCGGGGCCAACAAAGGGCATTGTGACAGCAGCATTACTTGGTTTCTGGTGGGGGGATGATTTCACATTGCGGACCTAACCATCAAGGTGTTTGTTTTCAGTTGCTTGATGCGAATGCAGATATGTCCATTGTTCCCAGTCCTTCCCCTATTTCCTACACACACACTGTGCACATGAAGTTGCTTATGAAAGGCACTGATCTTTCCTGCTGTCAAGGGAAAAGTTAGTATTCCAACATGAAGTAAATAATTAATAAATGTGTGTGTATATATATATATATATATATATATATATACACACACACACACACAATTCCAATGGTTCATCTATTTTAGGCAGTACTCATAAGAAGCTAAAATACAGATATTTACATTCAATAGTGCAATTCCTTCTTCAGTTATACCAGGTAAACTATTTCCCTTTTTCCCCATATTGAACACCCCAATATTACCTGAGATTCCAAGATTCAGCACACATTTGGATTCCAGGCCAGCATCAAACAGAGGAGAATGGGAAGGCAGATAATGGGGCAGGGGGCAGGGAGAGACAAAAGGAAGATAAACAGCCTGGAATCGCAACACCACATGATAAGAAAGAACTAGCCAGAGAAGCTGTGCTCTATCCTTTAACCACTTTCTAGCCCGCCCCCTTCTTTCCTATTAGCTAAAGACTAGGATGACACAAAACATGCCCCATCCATTTCCTACCATGTGTAATGTCACCACAGGACACACCCATGATTTGGGGGGAGGGGCAGGGAGAGAAGCCTTAATGGTCAACTTCGTTTCTCCATATATACCTGAAGTGGTGGGGGACAGTTGTTGTGCTGCTACTGCCTCAGACGTATCACTGGAGCTAGTAGCAAATGGAACCATGCTTATCACCCATACCACTACTATTGTTGATCTCATTCCCTTGGAGCTGCCTAATCATCCCGCTGCTTAAACAACTCAGCAGCAGCAGCAGCAAGAACAGCAGTCACAAATGCTGCAGTGATACAGTGTCATTTGCCAGTGCCAAGTGGCCAACATGACATGACCTGCTGTCATTAAGCCAGTAGTGAATATATTTTTTTTCTAAGGCTTGCTCTTTATTTAAAACAGATGCCTACAAACTTAAGTCCTACAAATCAATGTTTCCTCAGGGTTTGTGCCTGAGTCCAAAAATCATTACTGATTCCTCATGGCTTGCGCCATGAGTCCAAAAAATCTTCACTTGTCTCTCAGGCTTGTACCTCTAACAAAGCAAAAAAGTGTATAAAGGTTATAGCACAGTATTATATAAAAACTCGGGTACAGACCATGTATATCATACATTTAATTGTACCGCTAACAAACCTGAGTCCAACAAATCACTGATTCCTCAGGGCTTGTTTCTCTAACAAGCCTGAGTCAAAAAAATCACTTCAATTAATCTTCATAGGATTTGGGCCATGGAGAGTGTTATTTCTAAACTTTCAGAGTTGTAGTTCAAGAGTAATTGAATGATAAAGTATGCCCCTCCTGCCCCTTTTACTAATGTAACACCACTCACCTCAGAGTAGCAAGACTGTCCAGATGGATCGCAGAGAGGGATAATCTTCAGTAAGAATAAGGAAAAACTTGAAAAACTTGTCAACGGGGGCAGGGTTTTCCTTATGCTCACAGTAAGAAGATTGTCCTTTGCTGTGCGCTGTCTGATTCCAGGACCAAATTCCACATCTGAGGGGAGGTAGCTTATACCGGTAAAAGCGGCGGGAGGGGGATACTTTATGACTCAATTACTCTTGAACTACAACTCTGACAGTATTGAAATAACACTCTCCGTGGCCCAAGTACTATGAAGATTAATTGGCGCTGCTGTTTTTGTGGAATATTACTATCCCCTTCAGGGATTGTGTCAAACAAGTGTAAATCCTACAAATCAATTTTTCCTCAGGGCTTTTGCCCAACAAGTCTAAGTCATACAAATCAATGTTTCTTCATGACTTAAGACTAACACATGTTTAAATTCTACAAATCATCCTCTACAAAATACTCTAACTGTCCAGTATCAGCCCGCCCCAGTCACAGCTTAGTCAAGGGGGTCCCTGTGTTTGTCACATTACATACCAATTTTTTTTTTTTTATGCTTTATTTTTTTTATTAACTGTCCTCCCAATCCCAGTCAACAATCTCAGCCCCCCCCAAAAAAAAACATTGCTCAATTGATTCTTTCCCATACTCCACCAACACACCCTCAGACCCCTTTTATTCTATGTCTGTTGGAAATAAAATAAAATGTGCTGTGTGTTCTGTGTAAATTCCCATTGATTTCAATGCAATAAGCTAGGTGAAAAAAGAGGAAAACCAGCACTTTTCGCTGGAAATTTCCCATGTGGAGGCATGTGTCATTTTTTGCCTGTTTTGGTTTGAAGTGAAAATTTTTGCCCATCCCTACTGGGCAGTTTGAAGAAGCCCAACTGCTACTGCAAACTGGAAAGTCTTCTCAGTTAGGAAATGTAACAAGCCAAAAGATGTGACAGGCTCTGAGCACGAACAAAACCATAAGGGTGGTCCAGTTCTAAAATGATAGGCAAGTCCCCTCTGCACAAGAAATACCAGCTAACCCTAGATGTACATTTCAGCCTTGTTTGGGCCTCATCAGTAAGGTGCAGCTGGTTTCCCTAGTCACAGAGAGCAAGTGGTTCACTTCTGGATTACCCTTTACTCTTAGGGAGAGCTAAAATGTGATGCTCTGAGAGGTGACTAGCCACAGAACAAGCAAGTTTGCTTTTATTCATGCTCAGAGCCTTTTACATATGCAATCATAATGATATATATTTTGTAACTACCTTGAATTTGACTAGAAAAATCAGTCTTCCAATACATATTTTTGTTGTATGATAACTTAATTTCTCGCCTAGTACAAACACCAACTAGGAACAAGGTCTTGCTGGACTTAGTGGTTCAAACAATTCTGAAATTGTATACAATATATAGGAAAGGGAGTGTTTCAGCACCAATGACCAATGAGAGACCCATTAACAAGGGTTCAAGTAAAACATTCAACTTTAAAAAGGAGAATTTTACAATGCTAAAAGCAGTATAAAAGGTAATTTAATATAATGTGTTTTTTAAAGATAAAAATGCACAAGAAATGTATTGTTCGCAATGCTTGTCTAGAAACATACACATCAATATGACATTCAGGAATACACAGATGAAGAACAAATGAAACCCAACGTGGATTAACAAAAAGGTTTGCAGGGAAATGTGGAATAAGAAGTAGGTTATTAAATTATTTCAGTCAGTATAGTAAATTGCACAATTTAAAAATATAACGAATGCAAAAAACTGCAAACAAGAAAGTATGCTTGCTAAAACTAAACAATTAGAAAAATAATGCAAAAGAGAGCAAGAAAAATCATAAAGAGGTATTTATATGACAAAAATATTAATGCTGATATTGGCCTCCTTAAAACTGAGACAGAGTAATTAACTAGTGAGGAAAATGCAACTTAGACACCTTAGACACATAATTTTTTTATATACACGGTGCAAAGGAAATGACAATGTTAGGCTTTGAACCAACAAGGAGAATCACAGCAGTTCTTCCATCATGCAAATGACTTACTGAGGACAAAGAGTGTGGTCATTTGACCTGATCTCATACACCCAAGGACACTTAAGGAGCTTACTTCAGTAATAGCAAGACCATTATACTTAATATTAATTGATTCACTTTCATCAGGCATAGTTCCCTGTGATTGGAGCAGCACAGATGTAGTACCATTATTCAAAAAGAAGGCAATATCTAAACTGGTAAATTAATTATAAACCTGTAAGTTTGATTTATATACTGGGTAAGATATTAACAGTGTTATTAACTAATAGTATAAAAGGACTATGTGATAAGTTTGACCACCAACAACATTTTGAAAAAGAGTCAGCATGGTTCAATGAAGAATAGGTCATACCAATTAACTTACTTATATTCTTTGAACATGAAAGTGGTAACTTCAACAAGGATATTGTTGATGTAGTGTACTTTTTTTCTTGGAAATATCTTTGATTCTGTGCTTCACAATAGGTTACTGAATAAATTAAAAGGTGAAATCTGTGCATGGATAAAGAATTATTGTTAATCGAACCTATTCAAGTTGGTCTAAAGTTGTAAGTGCATTGCCTCATGGCTCAGTCCTGGACCAATGCTTTTTAATTTGTTTATTGGTGATATATAACTGGATATTGACGGTATAGTCTCATTCTGTTCTGATAACACTAAGCTGCATGATGGAATGCATAACATTTTTACACCAAAGACCAATCACTCCCACTGCAAATATCCACTCTTATGCCCTCCATGAAACAACCATCTCATGGTTTTCCTTCTTCTTCTGCAGTCAAGTTTTCAGTTAGCATTTCTGGTTTCTTTTCCCATGCCTTATCTCTTCTGCTAGAGCACCATAATGATCAGCTGAAGACCCTCTGCTGTTTCCATCTACAAAAGTTCCATTTAAAAATTCAAAACCTCTTATACTTAGCTTTAAGACTGACCAGCAACTTTCAGGACAGCAAAATGTTTCAGGATTTAGATTGTATGAATATGTTTGTTATTAGCAAATACTCCCACAAAGAGAAATAAGAACTAATTGGCCCATCCTGTCTGTATTTTCCTATGTAGATAAAATATGCAGTTTACATAGTTCTCAAAATAGACGTGTCTTTTCCAGACATTTTTGAATTACTTTACCTTATCAGCCCCTACAACTTCCACTGGGTGGCTGTTTCAGCAATCATACACACCACACTCCCTCTCATGATTTTGCTATACTGGATGTTTGGCAGAGTCTAGTGTGCCAGGATACAAATTCCATAGCTTCATAAATCTAGGCCATAGTCATAAGATGTGTTCTAAATATAATTTCACTCAAGTGAGAAGAAAAATAGAAAGAAAAAGCCCAAGATAAGAAACAAACTCCTAGAAAGAGTATGATAAAATATAATTTCATATACACCAACCCCTATGGAGGTGGTAGCAATGAGTCACTAACCATATAAAAATGCTACCTTTATTACTTATATGTGAAACTCTGGTCTAGTTATTCAAGATCAGTACAGTGACTTCATAAAAAATGTTCCAGGATGCAAATACTATCTCTCTCTTGGATAAATTAGAAATAATTTAGTGCATTTACCAGATATTAGAACAAATATATCTTAACTGCATGTGGAATAGCACAGTACCCTATCTTCAGAGATGAAGAATTCATTTATCTTTAGTTCTGATTTTATTTTCCCTACTACTGAGATGACACTGAACTTGTCTTAATGAACATGAAAGCATCATCTTTTGTGTTTGCTCTGATGAAGGGATGGGAAAAATTTCCCCTCAAAAGTTAAACATGAGAAATACAGCACCTCCCACATTCCATGAGAATTCCCACAAAAAGTTGAAATGCCTTTTTTTCTCTGTGTTTAAATCAGCGATAACTAATTAATAATAATGAAGTACTAGTTTTCAGTAAGTGCTTGAGAGAGAGAGAGTGTGAGAAAGAGAAGGCAGCAGAAATGTGCATAACTAATAGATATTGGTGAAAATTTCCACCTCAAACTGAAATCGGCTAAAAATGTCACTTTCCTCTTGGTGAATAATTCCCACGAATAGTGCAGATTTTCCGCTTTGTCCTGCTTTTTTCGACTAGCTCATTCCATTGAAATCAATTGGAACTTTGAAGTTACACACAACACATAGGAAATATTTTAATTCAGAAAGTCATAGTATAAAAGGGGCATGAGGGTGCCTATGTTGGTGGGGTGTGGGGAAAAAATCATTTGAACAGGGAATTTTTTGGGGGGTGTTTACTGGGATTGGGAGGCGGTTAATAGAAAATAAATCCTAAATACAATTTAAAAAACCCCATAAGAAATGGTATAAAAGGGGTCTGAGGAGGGTGCCTGTGTTGGTAGGTGGAGACTGGGGAATTAATCCATTGAACAGGGAATTTATTTTGGGAAGGTTTCTTGACTGGTACCGGAAGGGTCAGTTAATATTAAAAAAAATAAGAAATTTGTATTTAAAGTGATAGAGACAGGAGCCCCCTGACATAAGCTGCCACTGGGCTTGACTGATGCTTGACTTGATAGAGTATTTTGTAGAGTATAATCTCTAAGATTTGTTGTTAGAGGCCCAAGCCCTGAGGAAATATTGATTTGCTGGACTTAGACTTGTTTGGCACAAGACCTAAGGAAATACTGTGTCACATCCTTACCCCACTCTGCCTTGCTGCTGCTCCAGTCCTTCGTGACCCATTTCGGCTCTGTACCCTGCCTACGCTCTGTTTCCCTTCTGTGGCTGTCCCTGTCCCTCCTCTGTCTGCCTTTCTGTCCCATCTCCGCTCCTGTTTCACCTCCCTTGTGGCACCGTCACTCCAGCCCTCCAGCTTCAGTCCTCCTGTGTATGACCCGGCCTGTCCCTGATCTGTCCCAGCTCTCTGATGTGGTACCTACCTCAGAGATTCACTGTGTATGACCCCGCCTGTGACTAGACCTTTCCCTAGTCTCCTATTCCTGAGTGAGTATTTGTTCCGGTTGTAGGCAGATTCTCCCTGGGGATAGGGATTGTATGGTTTGTCCTGAGGAGATTATCGGAGGAACCCTTTGGCTCAACCGGAGTGGTCCAATCTAGCTTTGTGGCTAGCACCTTTACCCGGCTTGTCTGCAGCACAGTCCCCTTTGGACAACCCACGTTCCCGAGCCCCGTACCCAAGCATCGCTCCCCTGCATCTTGCTCCACTATCCCTTGTTGGAGGAGTCTTCTTCACTCCAGGAGTCCTAGTCGCTGTGACACACTGATTTGTAGGGCTTAGACTTATTAGAGGCCCAAGCCCTGAAGAAATGTTGATGTGTAGGACTTAGACTTGCTTGGCACAAACCCTAAGGAAACATTGATTTGTAGGACTTAGGCTTGTTAGAAACAAACCCCCAAAAAATGGTTATTTTTTCTGTAGGACTATGTCTTTATTTTTTTTACTTTTTTTGAAAGCACAAACCCTGAGAAAAAAAAATGCCCTACTGGCCTAGTGCCAGCAGGTCATGTTGGCCAGTGGCCATTGTCAAAATGTCCTCCTCCGGAGTCTGAGTCCATAATTCCAGAATTTGCAACTGCTGTTCTTGCTGCTGCTGAGTTGTTTAAGCAGCAGGATGATTAGGCAGCTGAAAGGGCATGGGATCAACAATAGCAGTAACATGGGTGATGGATGCCATGTCTAGTTCCAGTGATGTGCCTGAGACAGTAGCAGCACAATAAGTAGCCCCCAGGCTATGTGGAGAAAAGAAGAAGTTGGCCAATAATTATTCTCCACCTGCCCCTTCTTCAAAATCAAGGGTGTGTTGTTATTAGAATATAATAATACAGATATCAATATTAGTCTTTGGTTGTGTTCCATCTGATGCTTTAAAATGTTGTTCCAGACTTCTCTTGCGTTCCAACCTGGAAGTAATGTCAAAATAGGCCATATCACAGGAGGTAATGATCCAAAAGAGGTCAGAAATCTAAATATATTGTGGGTATATAGTGAGTTGCAGCACTTATAACAACTGGGATCTCCTAAGATAGTAACAATAAAAACAAAAAACAGTGCACACCCCCACATAAAAATTTACCTCAATAAATATCGAAAGTCAGATGAATAGAATATAGAACACCATCCAGTTTTTCACAGGTCTGCAGCTCTCTTTAGAACGTCCACAGCCACGCTCAATAGTGACTGGTAGAAAAAATAAAAAAAAGAGAGAGCGCAAAGGTTACCTGAGAGTAGCATCTGATATATCAAAACAAAGTAAAATAAACCAAACTACTTACAAAGATGTATTCTTGTAAGTTATGCCCAACACAAAGATCTCAATCCATTCATATGCGTCCATCAAGTCTCTCCTCAGTCTGCCTCGATCCAGAGGTTCTGATCCTTATTCATGTCAATCACTCAAAGGTGAAGGGATATTTTTTATGGGATAGGAAATAACATGGGAATTGAGCATATTTCAATTAGTAGCCCGAATAGATTTCATGCTCTTTGTCGTAGGGAGGCCTTTTGGATATAGATGTTGGATACTCTTTCTCCAAAAGGCCTCAGTGAATAATTAGAAGTCAGCAATTTCCTTTGATAGGTGCAATTCATTTTTTCATCATTTTTTCCCTAAAAATACCCCCACATGGGGTATGTGCTTGATCATTAATATTTCAGAAGCTTTATATGAACACAGCAAATTAAATGTTATCCATTTAATTATTAAATTATTAAATAATTATTTTTTAATATTTTTATATCTGTATCAGCCCACTGTGTAGCTCAGTCGGTAATATAGGCTATTTTCACAGCTATATATTTTATATAATATAACCCATTTGATTCAGAAGGGAGCTATTGCAAATATTCCCCATAGATCATATTTGGATCATATGATTATCTCCACACGAGTGTTCCATTTACTACACCTCTCTGGACGCTGCAAGCATTCGGGTTGCTACAGCAACCTGGTAGCGAGACAGCGAACGGCAACTGGGCGTGGATAATTTTACCTCAGGGACTCTGTCCCTAGCCTCGATGTGGATCACGTGAGGTGGAGGTAATGACAGATAATCTACAGGTAGGCTGTGCTTTTAATTGTTCTATAAATGTATAAATGTAAGACTATGTATTAATCTGTAATTTACCCCTGAAGAAGTGAGGCACATCTCACGAAACACGTAGGGATAGTTTTGCAAGTACCTGTGTATTTTACCCATTAAAACTAACTATAAGTTTTAGTTAACCGTCTCCTTCCGCATTGTTTGGGCTGGTGATCCTGTGTTTGAGCCCATAAGGAATATCACTTCATCTCTGAGTGATTGACGTGAATAAGGATCGGAACCTCCAGGTCGAGGCAGACTGAGGAGAGATTTGACGGACACATATGAGTGGATTGAGATCTTTGTGCTGGCCATAACTTACAAGAATACATCTTGTAAGTAGTTTGATTTATTTTACTTTGTTTTGATATATCAGATACTACTCTCAGGTAGCCTTTGCGCTCTCTTTTTTTTTCTTTTTTCTACTAGACAATAATGAGCGTGAGCGTGCGGACATTCTAAAGAGAGCTGCAGACCTGAGGAAAAATTGGAATGTGTTCTATATTCTATTCATCTGACTTTTGATATTTATTGAGGTGGATTTTTATGTGGGGGTGTGCACTGTTTTGTTTGTTTTTTTTGTTACTGTCAATGCATCACATAGTGTGCAATGGGTGGACATGAACTGGCACATCCTAACATCTACAGAGTGACTATCATTTGACGGGGGAGGTAATGATGAATGAGGTGGACTGGCAGAATATGTAGTTGCTCTAGAGGAAGAAGGTGATGGCAAGCTAGTTGTTTCACTCATCATGGAACTTCCAGTCTCTGTCTGGGTTTCTCTATTCTTCCTCTTTGATCTCCACCTCTCCTCTTGTTGCCTTTCTGGAGAGTTTATGCTCGATTTATTTGGTGGGTGTTTGGCTTTAACATGTTTGACATAAATATAATGTTGCCTGTGTTTCATGTGTGTTATCAAGGCAATTGTTCCAAGGTGTGTTCCCTACTTTCCCCTTCTCACTGACTTGTCACAAATTGTGCACAGTGCCGTTGGTGATGACAGCATTGTGCATGCCCCAAGAGGAAAAATAGCCCCACACCCATTACTTCAGGAGATAGGGAATCAGTGGATAAGAATTACCTGTTTCTTCTTGTCCTCCACATTCTCCTTCACTGTCTGGGGCAGAGGATGATGTTGCTGCTGTTGCTGCTACTGCCTCCGAATCAGCACTGCAATTAGGACCAGGAGAATTGCTGCTGGTGGCAAGTGGAACCTTTTCCTATTGCCATGTGTTTTACCCATTCCCACCATTTCCACAGAGGTCTGTGGTACTCTAGTCTGCTCCTCAGCATCCTGCTGCCCTTGTTACTCAGCAGCAGTAGGAATTAGAGCTGTTGTAAATTCCAAATGCTCACTGCTGGTTGGAGCAGGTGACAAGCAATGTGACAGAGAGTCCCCTAATTTCACACTTACTATTTCTTGCTGACGTGAAGAAGGCAGACTGGCAGCATTAACAGCAGGCACAGACAGTTGATCTGTGCTCCTGGTGGTGGTATTATTGCAGTGGTGACAATTCTGCCATCTTCAGGATCATGTTCCATATGAACAAGGTCGTGGGGGCAATGGGACTCCCAGGGTCAGGTCCATGGTGCGAGCTCCCTTGACCGCTAGTCTGAACACTCTCAATTGCTTCCCCTATCACTCTCTTAACACTAGTCCCACTGGCTGCTTCTCCATCACTGTTACTACTACTACTAACACCAACCACATTAATTTCAGGCCCTGAGTCTTTCTCCTCATTATTAATATGATGATTACCCTCTCCTTCACTCCTAACACTAACAAGCTGCTGGACCTTCTTAGTAGTAGTACTAGCACTGGTGGGACTGCTTGGGACATAGGGTCCCCTGCTGTCACACTTGGCATCATCACCTCCCTCCCTCCCCTCTTGAGTCTTACAGGACACATTGGCAGCAGGCACAGCACTGGTGGCAGTGGGGCAGCACTTCTGACAGCAGGCACAGCACTGGTGGCAGCAGGGGAGTACAGGCAGCAGGCACAGCACTAGTGGCACTGGCAGCAGGGGCAGCACGTTTGACAGCAGGCACAACACATCTTACAGCAGGTGCAGCATATTTGGCAGCAGGCACAGCACTTTTGGCAGCAGGCACAGGCAGCTGATCTGTCCTGCTCTCAATACTACCCTTTTCTTCCTCCCTTGAAATTAATTTCCCCAAGAACCCTAGGGGTGAATTAGGGGAACTGGTCAGCATTGCTTCTGTAGTGCTCACTTCCTCCTCGGAATCAGACTCAGCAGACACATAAGGGTCCTTCCAGTTCCTCCTTTTATTATTTTTAATCCTGCTCATAGCGATAGCAGTCACTATGAGCTTCTCCAGTCTCAATTTTGCTAAAAGATCACAGCAGAACAGCACAGCACCACTACTTCGCTCTGCAGCTGCTACTATTGTGTTCCACTGGAATGCGTCACGTTTTTATAGTGAAGAGGCGAAAAACACATAAATCAATGGGCGGAAACTTTCTAGCCATTTTAAAAATGGGGAAGAATTTTGGCCAATTGGCAAAACAATGAGAAGGTTTTAATTGCTATTTTTAAAGAGGATTTTTCTGCGAAATAGCAGACAACAACATGGTTTTCGATTATTTTTTTTGCGGGAACAAGGCAGGACCTTTCGCCCACCCCTACTCAATAGCACCAGTGCTTTCACTCTCTTCCATAATATGCTTAGTGGATATTGGAGAATGCATGGAGAGATTTTCAGTGCATCTTCTGGCTTTCACACTTGTGTAGTGGCAAATTCCAGCTCCTGCAGACAAGAAATGCATTGTTTCACCTAGGATCCTATGAAACAGTTAGATAGTTGGCCTTTGGGAGCCAGTAGCAGGCACTAAACAGGTGTGACAGCAAGAAGATGCATGGATAACCCCTTCACGCATACTCAGCTCACATATCTGCAAAGTGTATATATGGGAGAGAGTAAAAGCACTAGCACAAATAGATTTTACTAAATAAAGAACAACAACACTTTACACTGTGTTATGATAGTGTAAATCTAATAAATAGACTGCATAGAGTCCCAACACCCAATGCTAAGCCTGACTAGAAACTAAGAGGGCAAATTGGAACAGTAGAAGATGGAACATAATCCAGATATGACATTATATATATATTTGAATATAGATAAACAGAGTGCCAGATCCTGGGAATTATGGTCATACAACAAGAAGCTAAGCAGGCCATGGGTAATACTATCAATAGTTAAATCTAAAATACAGTCTTGGATGCACAGACTTGAAATATTAGAAAGTGATAGGGGAGCTGAAATCCCCCCCCCCCCCCCCAGTAATGTGCTTACAATAAGGATACTTGAAATGCAACACAGTAATTTGAATGCACTGTGATTATGTGTGACTACTTCGGTTTACTTATCACCCACACCAATATTCATTCTATACAGTAAGTACTCCATTATTAGAACAGACTATATGCCCTTATATGTATTATTATTTATTCAATGTATAAATTGTATTTTTATACACTGAACATGGCATTATCAGGTAATTTCATATATCCATATACAGATGTATTTTAGTTTTGGCTATTTATTATTAGTATTATTGTTTATTATTTTTTCCCAGGCTGCATATTATCTTCTATATATAGGATTGTATTTGTGGACAACTGATATACTATAATACTTCCATCAGTCCTTACTAGAATATTCACTATATTAATGCTAGGGATGGCCAAAAAGTCAGAAACGTGTACAGAGGAATTATTGTGGAAAAAACAACAATTTCCTGCTTTTTTTTGTAAAAATTACCACCCACAGAAAATGCATAAAATGTTTCCACTGTCAGTAAATTATATATATATATATATATATATATATATATATATATATATATACAGACAGATCAATAAGGAACTTGGGAACAGCTGTCTGTGTCTTTCCAATCAGTCATACAGAATGTTGGGGTATTTGGAGTAAACCTCCACTGATCCCTTCTCTAACTCCCAGACATGTCTAACACAGGGATAAGAACTGACATATCAGGAAGAAAGTTGCAACAAAGCTGCATGTGTCTTTCCAGTCAGTCACATATAATTTTGAGGCATTTGGGGTAAACCTTCTTTGGTCCCTTCCCATAGTAACATACATAGTAAATTAGATTGAATAAAGACACAAGTCCATCAAGTTCAACCTTCTCCCTCTTCATACCCAAGTAATTTCCTTCTGCCAAATAAGTTAGTCTTTATCAGACCTTCCTGATCTACCTGCTAATAAACAATATAAATCTATATGTTCCCTTTGGAAAGAAATGTATCTAATCTTCTCTTTAATGTATCCATTGTATCTGCCATAACAACCTCCTTGAGCAAAGAATTCCATAATTTAACAGACCTCACTGTAAAAAACCCTTCCTCTGCTGAAGTCTAAACCTCCTTTCCTCTAATCTCAAGGGGTGTCCCCTGGTCATCTGATCAGGCCTTGGAATAAATAGCTCACCTCAGAGATCCTTGTATTGACCTCTCATATATTTGTACAATGTGATAAGGTCTCCTCTTAGTCATCTTTTCTCTAGAGTAAATAAATCAGGTTTGTCTAGTCGTTCCTCATACGTTATGTCCTCCATTCCCCTAATTAATTTTGTTGTTCTTCCCTGTACCCTTTCTAGTTCTATTATATCCTTTTTCAGAACTGGTGTCCAAAACTGCACTGCATACTCAAGGTGAGGTCTTACCAATGATTTGTACAATGGCAAAATAATGTTATCCATTCTTGCTTCAATACCTCTCTTTATGCAAGACAGGATTTTGTTTGTCTTTGCTACTGCTGTTTGACACTGGTCACTGTTTCCAAGTTTGTATTTGACAAGGATACCAAGGTCTCTCTCTAGCAACGAGTCCCCTAAAATGATTCCATTAAGTTTATAAGTAGCCTTGGGATTATTTCCTCCCAAATGCATGCCTTTATACTTCCCCACATTAAACTTCATATTCCATTTGTTTGCCCAATCTGCTATTTTATATAAATCCCTCTGTAGAGAGCAATTATCCTGTTCTGAATTAATTACCCTACACAATTTAGTGTTATCTGCAAATATTGATAATTTGCTTTCTATATCTATTTCTAGGTCATTTATAAATATGTTAAAAAGCAGCGGACCTAATACTGAACCTTGAGGTACTCCACTCTCCACTTTAACTGTATTGGAGAATTGTCCATTTACAACCACACACTGTTCCCTATCCTTCAACCAGTTTTGTATCCAATTGCAAAGGTCATCTCCTAGCCCCAATTTCCTTATTTTATACCCCAGCCTTCTGTGTGGCACTGTATCAAATGCCTTTGCAAAGTCTAGATATACTACATCAGCTACCTTGCCATTATCAAGGTTGCTGCTTACTTCCTCATAGAAGCTGAAAAGGTTAGTTTGGCATGATCAGTTCTTCATAAAACCATGTTGATTCCTGCTAATGGTCTTATTTTTTGTGTTGCAATCCTGAATATAGTCCCTTATTATCCCTACAGTTTTCCCATTACAGAGGTCAAACTCACAGGTCTATAGTTTCAAGGTTCTGTTTTAGTTCCCTTCTTAAATAGAGGCACTACATTGGCTCTTCACCAATCTTGTGGCACTGAGCCTGTGGTGAGAGAATCTTTAAAGAGTAAATATAGGGGTTTTGCCAACACTGCACTCAGTTCCTTAAGAACCTTTGGATGTATACCATCAGGACCCGGTGCTTTGTCAGTCTTAATTTTGTTCCGTCTACCCATGACATCTTCTTGAGTTAACCCAATATCTGATAATTGTATTGCATTATTAGTTACTTGTTGAGGCTCTTCTACCATTCCTTGCTCCCTTGTATATACTGACGCAAAGAAAGTGTTTAGAACATCGGCCTTTTCCTTATCCTCACTAATCAACTCACCCATCTCATTTAGACACGTTTAACACAGATATAATAACAGACAGATCAGGAAGGAACTTGGACCAAAGCTGCCTGTCTCTTTCCAATCAGTCACACAGAATGTAGGAATATTTTGTGTAACCCTCCTTTGCTCCCTACGCATACCCCCAGACATGTCTAACACAGGGATTATAACAGACAGATCGGGAAGAAATGTGTACCAAAGCTGACTGTGTCTTTCCAATCAATCACACAATATATTGGGGTATTTGCGGTAAACCTCCTTTGCTCCCTTCTCACACCTTCAGACTCCCCCAGTATAGAGGTATTAACAGCCAGATCAGGAAGGAGCTTGGGGCACTGCTGCCTGTGTCTTTCCAATCAGTCACACCAAATTTTGAGGTATTTAGGGTCAAATTCCTTTCTCCATTCCTGTCCCCCAGGGTTCCCCCAGATTATCCTAATACAGAGAACAAATGCCCAGCCTACAAGACTCTATAAACTAAGCTTCAGCTCTATTTTAATTACCTGTCTTCTCTAGTGCTGTGCTGCTTTCTCTTCCTCTCACAAACATGGAATGGCATGCAGTTTTATAATATGCTTGCTGGGGGAAAGGGAAAGATACCATGTGGTGGGGAAATATTCAGTCTTCCAATTGATTTCAATGCAATGAGGTGGGTGAGTAAAGCAGAAAAACAGCTCTTTTCACAAAAAAAGTTGATGCTCAGCGAAAATTGCTATTTTTCTCTTTTGAGGCAAACACTTTCATCCACCCCTAATTAGAGCTACTATTGAGCAGCACTTGTTTAAATTGTATGTGTTGGTGAGCGCTATGAATTGTCTTTGAAGCCATATTATTAAAGCAAAAGCTATCAACTAGTAGTCATCCATTATTACTGCATAACCCCTTAAGGACCAGCGGTCCTGGGACGTTTCCATCCCATAAGGACCACTTTGATCCTTACCAATGCTCCGGTACACGTGACCTGTTGCGTGTATCGGCGCACCGCTGTGGAGCCTGAATGAAATCGCTCCAGTCTTGGAGTGGTCAATTTTAGGCCTCATTTTTACTTACAGCGCTCCCGGTGGAGCGCTGTAAGTAAAAAGTATGTGACGTACTATGACCGTCATTGGTCCTTAAGTATTTAAGGACCATGACGGTCATAGTATGTCATGTAGTCCTTAAGGGGTTAATCAAATGCAGCATAGTATATATTTTCAGAACTTCTCTGATGCTAATCAGTTTACAGTCTAGTAACAGTTTTTGTTCAGCTAATTATCTAATAGCAAATGTTGGTACTGACAACTTCCCCAAGCACTCAGTCACTAACATTGCTCATTCAGTTGCAACCTATAGTATTCCCAAGAGCTATGGTTAAAGATTTAATATGTGTTAGCTTTTATTAATTACGTGCAAACAACTCCATTTGTTAAGTAAAACTTGTAGTGTAATGGAAATAACTTTCATACTTCAAAGTTCATATTTAAAGCTCTAGAGCAAAGTATTATTTACATTTATAGCCAAGACAAATTAATTATCTGGGTGTTGGCAAAAACATCCCCATAATTCCTATCCCTGTGTGTTTTGCTGATACTTCAGCTTCATCTGGGGAAAATACCATTCATTGTTAGAGAGGCAATTTACATACCACTCTTTTCAATGTTCCAAGCTTTATCTGGTGAATTCTGGGCTATCACTTGATCGCATTCGGATGGTATGCAGTGCAATAAACTCTAACCACTGTAGAGTTGGACACCCTACAAAGAACTATCAGATCAGTTACTTTCACTGATCTGATACTCTCAAGGCATTATAAATGTTAACTTCGGTGCAGTGTTTTCTCCCGACTTGCACATCTTGATGAATAAGGCCCAGTATCTCTCTTATTTAGTGCAAATGTCCTGAGTTCTGGAGATTACAATAAATAATGGTTTAATTTGAAATATACCATTCTCTTACTTTAATGTGTTGCATACCCCTCTGACCCTCAAAGGGTTAACAAAAATAGTCCCATTTTCAGTCGAACTTTAAAATCTAAAAAAAAGTTCAAATTAGTTTTACAGCCAAATGAGATATGTCCACATAACTTTTTTTAGTATAAATATTAGTGCATAATACAATTTTAACCCTTTGAGTTAATGCAATGTGTTGTACACCCTGTGGCATGTATGGGTTAAAAGAACTAGATAAAAGACAGCAACCTTTGGATCATTGACTATTGGAGACTTTCACAGATGGGAGTTGTAATCTTCAACAGCCGGTGAGCAAGAGGTTGCCTACCACTGAACTAGATATTTTATCTAATGCATCATAAACAATTGCAGGGAGCTTCTACTGCATCAAATACATTCCCTGAATTACTCTAATGAAGGAGAATACATTTCCTGCCAGGCTCCAAGACAAAGGAGAGTGAATGCTTTGGGATAACCAGTCTAGGCATTAATAGCATCCCATTCTGTACTGTGAGCCATCAGCCTGGAGACATACATTACAGAGATGCCACTGAAAAGCAAAGTAGCATGAAAAAAGGCTTTGAGACAAAAAAAACCCCAGTCACTTAAAGGGATAGTGATGTTTAAATTTTAGTTTATTTAATATTGTAGGCATTAAAAAAAAAGTACAATGATGTAAGTCTTATCTCTCAAACCTTTATGCTTTGAGAGATATAAGTGGTTAAAGTTCCCCCCTCCAGGCTGTTTCAGCTCTCTATGGTACAGCAGCAGATTCTGGTCATTTGACCGGACAGCGGCTCTTCAGGAGAGCCGAAATCGCGCTATTTAGAAATAAATACTTCATTGAAACGGTCTACAAAGGGTGCCTGGTTTGCAAGAACAATTTGCAGACCATTCCAATGAAGTATTTATTTCTAAATAACGTGATTTCAGCTCTGCTGAAGAGCCGCCGGCGGGCCCCGGCACTGGAATTTCCTGCTGGCAGCTAGATGGCAGACTTGTCTGAAATAGCCTAGAGGGGGAACTTTAGCAAGTTATATCTTTTAAACCATAAAGTTTTGAGAGATAAGACTTACATCGTTGCACTTATTTTTTTAATACCTACAATATTAAATAAACTTAAATGTAAACATTACTATCCCTTTGACCACACTTTACCTGCTCAAAGAAATAGTTCATTTTGCTGCTTTCTGCTGGATCAGTCAGCATGCTGGTCAAACAAGAGTGTTACATTTTACTGCACTTGACTCAACTGTGCTTCAAAAGATGCAATTCAGAAACAAAAATGGTGCAATTTTGGAGCAAACCAACTGAACCATTGGGAACAAATGAAAAGTTCAAATTATTTAGATGAAGATTTTAACCTTGAATGCTAGAGAGGTATCCAATGCATTGAGAAGTCCCATCATACTTTCTAGGTATAAAAAACAAAATGATGGCACATGATTTGTGTGGCAGTGTCCAAGTGCAGAAAATGAAGAGCGCTGGTGGATTTTTATATTCCTCCAGATACCTTTTGTTAGTGGGGTTAAAGGTCCTTTTATTCTAAAACACACGAAGGCTGATGTATATAAACCCTTTGAGTGCCAGGGGGGTACGCAACGCATTGCTTTGCAATGCGTTGCGTACCCCTCTGGCAAACAAAGGGTTAATAATGAAATTGGGAAAATATTTTCTAAATCATTTTTCCTGGTCATTAAGCATTTGAAAATACAGCATAATTCAAACGAAAACAAAATTATTTCAGAGGATCATAATTTAAAGTCAAGTTTTCATTAGCGCATGTCCTAAGCATGGGGTATGGGTTAAAGAAAAACAGTACACCTTAAAATGGATTTGAACAAGGCCGCAGCTTTATTATATAAAATATACAATGAGTTAAATCTAAAATATAAATATAATCCTTGAGCCCTTGCCAATGTCCATCTCCTACAGGCTAACCAGCCTATCCTACTTTGGAGCCGAAACTCCAAACTCCCCAAATTGTCACCTTAACCGCACCTCATTAGCTGGTCAATACAGCTCAATGAGGCCGGCGTCTAACCCGCGACAAAGTCCGGGTGTTCTTAGACCTAGGCTGCTGACCTACCATCTACCGTAACCTCCACCATCTTACTACCACTCTATACATTGGCAAGGGCCCAAGCTGCCAACAAAGCTGCGACAAAATACAATGAACAAATATTATAACAAATAAAATCACATTGATAATAACATTCTAATAAAAAACAGGGAGGGAGGGAGGGGAACTACTCCTTCTCCAGTTTAGTTTAACTGCCACACCAACAGGAAGTGAGAGCCTCTCTTATCACTCCTCTGTTTGCCTTGACTACCAAAGCCACACCCACTTATTTCTTTACCCAAACCCCAGCCCGGACATGTCTCCCCTCCTAAAGTCCGTGGAGTTCTTGTCCTAAGCATAGGGTATGGGTTCAAGAAAAACAGTACACCTTAAAATGGATTTGAACAAGGCTGCAGCTTTATTATATAAAATATACAATAAGTTAAATCTAAAATATAAATATAATCCTTAAACAAATTTTTTCCCCAACCTTGAGCCCTTGCCAATGTCCATCTCCTACAGGCTAACCAGCCTATCCTACTTTGGAGCCGAAACTCCAAACTCCCCAAATTGTCACCTTAACCACACCTCATTAGCTGGTCAATACAGCTCAATGAGGCCGGCATCTAACCCACAACAAAGTCCGGGTGTTCTTAGACCTAGGCTGCTGACCTACCATCTACCGTAACCTCCACCATCTTACTACCACTCTATACATTGGCAAGGGCCCAAGCCGCCACAAGGGACTAATGAGTACCCCTACAAGTTAGTCCCACCCCCCCTAAAGCCACGGCCTCCTCCAAAGCTTCAGCCAAATCCAAATGAAAAAAGTCTAACCCCATATAATTGGGGTGAATCCCATCGCTCCGGATCAAATTGAGAAAAGGCTCCTTGAATACCCTATGTCTAATAGCTAGACCACCAATCTCAACTATAAACTTCGAGATCCTCCTATTCAATTTGATCCGGCTGTTATCCAGGGCCCAGCAATTCCTCGCACCCATCCAGCACCTTCTAGGGAGAATTTCCGACCACACCAATCGAATCCCTGGAAAGTGCTGAAGAAGTTTTTGGAAGTCCTCATTCATGGCCTCCCTCAACTCCAAACCAGGGATGTAACCCAGGTCTTTACCCCCCAAGTGCACCAATAAAACATGAGGAACTACCCCCCCAGCCTGTATCAGCCTAAGAACTTCCGGTACCAACTGTGGCCAACACATTCCCCTATATCCATGCCAGACAACCTGGCCTGCAGATAAGGGAACGTTCATCTAACGACCACTCTCTCGAACTGCGGCCCGCCGGCTGGCCCAGAATACAAATGAGTGACCGATGATCCACAACCCCGGAGGAGCCGCACCTGAAGAGAAAAAAACAAAAAACAACATAAATAACACCCCACCCCTTAACTCTAAAGCCCTAAAACTCTATGTGGCCTAACATAAGACAAAAACCAACGTGAATCCCAACGCCCAATATGCCTAATTGTCTTAGAACCCAACCCTAAACGAGCAGCCTCTGTAGCCGCTCCAATTCGAAAAGAATGACCACCAAAGTCACCAACTGGAACCCGAAGAACTGAAAGTCAACGTTTGAACACTGCCAAGAACTGAAATCTTGTCAAAACTACCCCGTCGTTATGAACCAACAATGAATTACCCAAACCTGGTCTAATTTCTAAGTACCGCCGAACACAAGAAACCGGACATCCCAAGGAACCCGGAATAGCAAACAGTGTAACCCATGACCCCACCCCTAAAGAATCCGTTTTTGAACGACGAATCAGAAATTCCAAAGAATCAACTCCTAAACGTACATCTTCAAACAGTATGCCCCCCGGCCGATCTTTTGACGAACTGACTAATTCCCCTATACGTAACGCCCCGAAAAATGCTAAAGAAAACGCTGCCCTAAAAAGAATAACTTCAAAATAGTCTGAACACACCTCTTCTAACACCTCCATTAATCTTTCAAGTAATTGAAATGATACCGGACGCCTCGAGTCTAATGAAGACTTACCCCGACGCAATCCCCGAAGAGCCTCTCTTACTACAAAATCTTTCGAAAAATCCCTCCAGCACCATAATTTAAAACCAAAAGACAATCCCGACACTTTAGACGATATCGATGCAGGTGATATTCCCCGAGAAAACCATTCCCAAATTAACCACAACACCCCATCCCTCTTTTCAAACTCATCTCTTAAAGCACCAGCCATACTTTCAAAACTCAGCCAATCCCTCCAGACTGCTGAATACTGCGCCCATGTGGCCCATGTGACACAGAATTTTTCACCCAGTCTGCCACTGCACTCCACCAAGGTCCCACAGGAAAGATGGGCAAGGTGTACCCATGGCCTTCGCCCCCGGACATGCCTTCTGAAACGCTGTTTCCTGAAAACGAGACATCGCATCAGCAGCCACATTCATTACACCAGGCACATGTTGAGCCCTAAAAGTAAGATTCAATCTCAAGCACAACAACACAAAATGACAGAGTAATGACAGTACAGGGGGAGAAGAAGCAGTGAGAGTATTTACCGCCTGCACCACTCCCATGTTATCAGAATGAAAAAGAACTTTGCTGTCTCTCAATCTGTCACCCCTCAGTGTCACAGCCACAACCAAAGGAAATAGCTCCAAAAACAATATATTCTTGGTAAGACCTACCTGAACCCACGCCAAAGGCCACTTCTCTGCACACCAATCAGAACCAAATAAAGCCCCAAAACCAAGCGACCCAGATGCATCGGTATAAAGCTCAAAATCTTCATTAGTTTTCCCCAATTTTTGCCAATACGATCTCCCATTATAATCAGCTAAAAACCTTTCCCATACACCCAGATCCTCCCGCATTTCAGATGTTATACGAATGTGATGATGAGGACAAACAACTCCCCCAGTAGCTTGAGCTAACCGCCTATTAAAAACCCTACCCATGGGCATGATCCGACATGCAAACTTCAACTTTCCCAATAAAGATTGAAGTGCTCGCAAAGTAACCTTCTTGGCCATTCGACAAGCCACCACTTCAGCTTGTAAACCTTCCAATTTATATCGAGGAAGTCTGCACTCCATGGCCATTGAATCAATCTCCAGACCCAAAAAACGCAAACAAGTTGTAGGACCTTCCGTCTTTTCCACCGACAATGGGACACCAAACTCTAAACATACCTGTTGCAAAGTAACAAGCAAATGTCTACAAACATCCATACCTGAGGGACCAACGCATAAAAAATCATCAAGATAATGCAAGACGGAAGAGAAACCCGACTCCCTACGCACTACCCACTCCAAAAATGTGCTAAAGCGCTCAAAAAGTGCACAAGAAATTGAACATCCCATGGGAAGGTATAGGTCAACATAATAATCATCTCCAGTCTTACAACCCAAAAGATGATGACTCTCAGGATGAACCAGAAGAAGGCGGAACGCTGACTCAATATCAGCTTTTGCAAACAAAGCCCCCTGACCAGCTTTTACGGCCAGTTCCACCGCTTTGTCAAATGATGTGTAGGAAACACTACACAAAGATGGATCAATGGCATCATTCACAGAAGATCCAAAAGGGAACGAAAGGTGATGAATAAGACGAAACTTCCCAGGTTCTGACTTTGGTACAATACCCAAAGGCGATACCCTGAATCCAGGTAGTGGTGGTCCAGAAAAAGGACCCGCCATCCGCCCTAACGACAACTCAACATTCACCTTATCTTGAAGAATCCCAGGATAACAACCAGCCGAGCGTAAATTAGCCGCCTTTGCTACACCAAAACCTTCCTGCTCAGGAATCTTGAACCCAAACTCAAAACCCTCTTCCAGAATTTGTGCAGCTGTTCTATCCTTGTAAACCCTTAGCCATGGGCGCATCCTGTCTACGGACACTGGAGTCACCCCCTTTATTTCCAACAGCCCCCCCTTTTTCACCCAACTTTTGCTTTTTAAAACACCTGACAAGGGGATGGGAACCTGAACATCCAGAACACTCATGCTTGAACTTGCAAGATCCCCCCCATTTACATTGACCCTCATTAAACTGCCAGCAGAAACCTTTCTGTTTCCCTGGTGCTGCGCTTCCTGAGAGGAGCCCCAACCCCCCAGCACCGGCCTGAAAGGACTGGAACCCCACTGGGGAACCAGCTGGGTGGGTCATAATTGACAACCAAGCCCAGTGTCCAGTTGATCCCAAGACACTGACGGGCGCACAGCCAACCTCTGCCTAAACTGCTCCTCATAATGCCACCATGCCAGACCGCCGTAAGTCCTGCAGGCATTCCAAATTGTGTCCTGATAACAGAACAAAGATGAGCATTTCGCTGAAAAACGTTCACCAATCACACTGATCAATATGGAGAATGCTCGAATCCAATTGCCAAAAACCTTTGGAATCTTTCTGTACCGCCGACGTTCCGTTTCCTCTTTCTTCTCGCCATCTTTTTCCTCCTTGTCGGGAGGAGCTTCATCAAGTGGCAATAAGAAATAAATTTCAACAAACTCATTCTTCCAAATTTTTTCTTTCACTTCATTTTATAAATGAATACCCAAAGGACCCGACCAGCACATATAAGCTGCTCCAAAAGCCACTGTAGGCACACCACAAACTTGTGACGCTCCCAACGCCACTCCCCCAAAAATGGAGCTCATCACTTGTGAATCACCCGGGCCTAAACCCGATACTGATCCTGCAGAGGCCAAACCAGACCCCCCAGGAGTACTCGTTACCATAGGATTTGTCAAAACCCCATTACCCAAACCTTGTCCAGCAAGAGGCTGTAAACCACTACCTGACAAATGCACCCCGGCCAGGTTGGCGATAGCCCCCTGCTGCACATTCCCTGTCATCAAAACATTGGACGTCACCCACCCTTATTGTTGAACCCCTCCCCCAATACCCAATCCTGGCAATGACCCAACCCTTCCCAAAGGTGTATTTGTCAAAACCCCTTCACCCGGAACTAAAAATGTCCCAGCTCCGGGATCCGACAATACGCCCCTTGAAGAAGGTAACCTAACCGAATCACTCAACGCTCTATCCTGCCAAGCCCCTAAAGCCTGCCGTAAAGACCCCACTGCATCCTCTCCACCTAATTCCACTGACCCCAAAATATTAGAAAGTCCCGTACCTGCCCTCGACAAAGGCGCCATCGGTACAGACTGTCCAGCTGAATTACCCCCAGCACCGGCCTCCACATCCGCGTGCTCCAGCCTCACAGATCCTGACACCTTAGCAACTGTATCCTCCTGTAAGAAAAAGAAGAAATGAAGCCATAAACGACAGTCTAACCAAATCGACTCACACAAGGGCCCAAAACTCAGGCCCTAACCACCAAATATATAATACCTCTCAATGTTAGCCAATACCTTTAGGCAAACCAGATGCCTTTTTACCCACCAGTATGTCATTACCAAACACAAATATTAAACAAAAAAAAACTTTTTTTTTTTTTTTTTAAACACTCTAGATACTCTGGAACCTTAATGTAACCTTAATAACCACAAACCCCATGACATACTGGTCACCAATTACCTCAGACTCACTGAGGAACACCAGCCACAATTACTGTGGCACCAAAAAACCAGGCCCAAGTCCTCCCTTTCCAACTAGGGACCGGACCCCATACCATAAAACAAAAACATGAAAAAAGGGGGAGAGGAAGAGGATAAAAGAAAGGTAACAAAGTTAAGGACCTAATATAACTAAAAATAAAAAACAATAATTAGAACTTAAAAAATATCAGAGAAGGTGATGTGGGGTGGGGAGGGGGTAGAAAGAAAATACATACAAGAACATGTTAAAGAAATATATAAAGTACACAGTGCGTACGGTCACTTGTGTAAGCGTCTGACTGGAATCTTCAGTTCTTTCTCTCCTGCCGCCTGCAGACTCCCGCCCCAGTCGATCAGGCCGTTGCTGACAAGTCTCCTCAGCAAATGATGCATCCCGCTGCACAGCCAACCTGCTGCGAAGTGAGCTCTGCCCGATCCTCCGGTCAACCGTTATCCCCCTCACAGATGCACTCTTCGCTCCCCGTGGTCTTGGGCTTATACTCCTCCGCCGCAACGGAGAGCGAGAAGGACTCAATCTTGTAGGTGGACGAGCTCGGGTGCTGCGCACAGGCCGACCCACCTCTCCACGCATTCCTGTTTCCTCCCTCCTCCGAGAAAGTTGCTCTCTCAGCCATGTTCTGCCTCCGGACTCCAAAAGTTCTCACACCTCATTCAAAAAATTATCTGACATGACAAAATTCGCTATCCTCTCAGACAAAACTCCTCAAACTGCTCCTTCTCCAGTTTAGTTTAACTGCCACACCAACAGGAAGTGAGAGCCGCTCTTATCACTCCTCTGCCTTGACTACCAAAGCCACACCCACTTATTTCTTTACCCAAACCCCAGCCCGGACATGTCTCCCCTCCTAAAGTCCGTGGAGTTCTGAATTGTCCTGTAATAAATAAAATAGTATTGTACTATGACCATTTGTCCTTTTGGCACACAAAACTCCAATGTTCAGACAAAGAGGTCTATGGATCAAGGTATGCCAGGCACTGAATGTAGATGGATTATATCCTAGTACAGAAGACAACTGCATAAAAAGGTCCTTATCTACGTATATGCACTTCATTCACCAGTCACCTACATTTACATAATTTAAACTCAACTGTATCCTATAGCTGGTGACTTTCATTTTACAATCTGGTCCTAGCACTATGTAACACACTGATTCTCAATTTATTTATTTATTTATGTTGCTCCAGGCTTCTCTAACATGCAGTGTGATATTTCAAGTGATCCCTAACATTTTGCAGTTAACTTGTCAAAGGCATATTGATGAAAAAAGGAATAAAGTAATACTTATTATTAGGTTCCACAATTAGAATGCAAATAAAGAGCATTGGGAGCATAAAATATCATATAAATATACATTTCAAGCTCTACATTCACATTTTGCTTCAAAATCTTCATAGAATAAAAGGGGCCCCCTAAGGGCCAGATTCTATTGCAGGTGATAAAAACACCCGTTTTCTCAAACATTTTCCTAATGAAGTCTATGGGGAAAACTGGAGATAAAAGCAGTGATAAAATTAGCACCTGTAATAGAATGTGGCCCTAAGTGAGTGTCCAACTCTAAGACATAAAGGGCTGGATTCTGTTGCAGGTGCTAAATGTTAACACCTGTTTTATCAAACATTTTCCTATTGAAGTCTATGGAGAAAACTGGAGATAAAAGCAGAGATAAAATTAGCACCTGTAATAGAATCTAGCCCGTTATCTCTTCTTTTATGTCCAGTTTTCCCCATAGACTTCAATAGGAAAATGCTAAAACAGGTGTTAACATTTATCTCCTGCAATAGAACCTGGCCCAAAAAAATGAAATTTGCATTGATCTAAAAATGGGGCTTTTAACAACCTTGGGCTGGATTCTATTACAGGTGCTAATTTCATCTCTGTTTTTATCTCCAGTTTTCTCCATAGACTTTAATGGGAAAATGTTTGATAAAACAGGAGTTAACATTTAGCACCTGCAATATAATCTAGCCCCTTGAATGCTAGAGATATATCTAACATGTTGCTACATAATGTGTTGGAGACCACTCCAGCAATCAAGGGGTTAAAGGTCCAGTTTAGATTAATCAGAATGTATGCTTTCCCCAGGCTTTCTCCACAATTACCTATCTTTGGGCTACATTCTATTGCAGGTGCTAAATGTTAACACCTGTTTATGTCGAAAACTGGAAGTTTATGGCGAAAACTGGAGATAAAAGCAGAGATAAAATTAGCACCTGCAATAGAATTTAGCCATTTTTCTCCAGTTTCCCCTTAGACTTCAAGGGCCAGATTCTATTGCAGGTGCTAAATGTTAACTAATATTTTTTTATTAGCACCTGTAACAGAATCTAGCCCCAATAGGAAATTGTTTGATACATTGTTTGTTAACATTTAGCACCTGCAATAGAATCTAGCCCTAAGGCCTCTCTTAAAAAAACACCTGCCGGAATTGTTTCATGCACTGTAAGCCATTCAATTACCAGTGCTATTAAGAAATAGGCTGAAAAACACACTTTGGGCTAGATTCTATTGCAGGTGCTAAATGTTAACACCTGTTTCATCAAACATTTTCCCATTGAAGTCGATGGGGAAACCTGGAGGTAAAAAGCAGAGATAAAATTAGCACCTGCAATAAAATCCAGCACTTTTCCATTTGAACCCATTAAAACATTGTCCATTTTCCCATTCAGTTCCATGAGTTAGGCATTAAGGGGCTAGATTCTATTGCAGGTGATAAATGTTAACACCCGTTTTATCAAACATTTTCCTGTTGAAGTCTACGGGAAAAATGGAGATAAAAGCAGTGCTAAAATAGCACCTGTAATAGAATCCAGCGCCAGATGCGTTAAGGGACCCAATGTAATGGGTGAAAATCTGCACCCAGTTATTTTGGGTGCAGAGTCCCCTAACACATGTTAATCCTGCCAACACAGGAATTGAAAAGCTAGAAAAGCATAAAAAAACCTAAGTGACCAGTGGATGTATTGATTTGGGGCCCTAAGCCATATATTTATATATATATATATATATATATATATATATATATATATATATATATATATATATATGAATTATCTATAGTTCTTCTAACAAAAAAGGCACAAAAACATGAATTCATTGCAGATTGGTGTCCTTTAAATTGAAGTTGTCCTCATTAGAATTACTTTGAATATGTATAGGGGTATGTCCTGGGAGAGGCTGAGTGGGCCAAGTTTTATGTAATTTATTTGAATAAATTTTGTTCAAATGTCAGTCCAGAGAATACAGCCTTCTCCAATGAAAATAGCATTGAATTTTGTGTGGCAACAAAACTTTCAACAAAATTCCAACTAACCAAACAGAAAGGTAAATGAAGTTCATTTTTGCCTAAAGGGGAGAAATTTTTCTACAAATGATTTGGACTAAATTAACTTTCTGCCGTGCAGTTTATTATGCACCACCACTGCCTTAGTTGTAACAGTACGAGTGTACAGGAAAAGCTGGAGTGCAGTAGTTGGTTCAATTCAGTCTTTTCCAGCAATAACCATTTGTTCAACAGATGGTGAGTCTCTTTGTACTGGGTTTTTGCCTGGACTTTTGAAGCTATTACTCACAATGCAAAAAACAATATCAGTCTGTGTATCAAGCAATATATAAAGCAGGGGTAAGCAACTTTTGGCACTTCAGCTCTTGGAGACAACAACTCCCATAATACCAACCAGTCAATAGCTAGTTGAAGTGATTACAGTTGTAGTCCCCAAAAGGTGGAGTGTCAAAGGTTGCCTACATATTCTATTGCAGGTGCTAAATGTTAACACCTGTTTTATCAAACATTTTCCTATTGAAGTCTATGGGGAAAACTGGAGATAAAAGCAGTGATAAAAATAGCACCTGCAATAGAATCTAGCCCCAGATGAGCTTAAGTTGTGGAATGGAGAAATAAAATGGTTATGCTGAACTAATTCACTGGAATCAGTGGGCTAGATTCTATTATAGGTGCTAATGTTATCACTGCTTTTGGGCTAGATTCTATTAAATGTGCTAATTTTATCTCTGCTTTTATCTCCAGTTTTCTCCATAGACTTCAATAGGAAAATGTTTGATAAAACGGGTGTTAACATTTAGCACCTGCAATAGAATCTAGCCCTTTATCTCCTGGGGATATATTCTATTGCAGGTGCTAAATGTTAACACCCATTTTATCAAATATTTTCCTATTGAAGTCTATGGGAAAACTGGAGATAAAAGCAGTGATACAATTAGCACTTGTAATAGAATCTAGCCCTAAGGGCTAGATTCTATTGCAGGTGCTAATGTTATCACTGCTTTTATCTCCAGTTTTCCTCATAGACTTCAATAAGAGAATGTTTTATAAAACAGGAGTTCACATTTAGCACCTGCAATAGAATATATCCCCAGGAGATAAAGGGCTAGATTCTATTGCAGGTGCTAAATGTTAACACCCGTTTTATCAAACATTTTCCTATTGAAGTCTATGGGAAAACTGGAGATAAAAGCAGTGATACAATTAGCACTTGTAATAGAATCTAGCCCTAAGGGCTAGATTCTATTGCAGGTGCTAATGTTATCACTGCTTTTATCTCCAGTTTTCCTCATAGACTTCAATAAGAGAATGTTTTATAAAACAGGAGTTCACATTTAGCACCTGCAATAGAATCTGACCCAAAGTGAGTGTCCAACAGTAAGACATAAAGGGCTGGATTGTATTGCAGGTCACAGATGTAAATCATTTATGTGATTCTCAGGAATGTAGGTTGATAAAATACAAAACTGAAGTGTAGAGTAGCAAGATGACATCAGTTGACAAGGATGGTAACGAGGAGAGCAAGATTAAAAATTTGCCAGGCTCAGTTTCTTAGTCTAGCATAAATGTAATGGTCAAAAATATGACTTACATAATCTACAACATGTATGTGCTCTAATGTGTTTTCCTAACTGCAAATGTAATGCAGAAATATATAAAAAATAGATATACCAGAATGCTATGAGATAAACTACTTCCATCTTGACAAGGGATTTATATTGGAACTAGTATTTATAATGACATTGGTGACTTTGAAAGCTTTTTTACAAATAATTTTTTATTTATGTTAGCAGGCTGGTCTGAGGATAATGGGTGCATTTGGCCCACATGCTGGTTGATAGACTAATCACATAGCTGCCATCCATTCAACCATACATGACTAAATCTGAGCCCACCCAACTAATGAGGCAGGTGCAGACAACAGAACACAGTACTTGCTCAACTGAACAGAATGTTTATCAGATACCATCCATTAGGACATGGGAGAAATCCACTTACAATTTTAGGCCTGGCTGTGTGCATATATTATTGGAAGTTGGAGGGAGTCTGCCTGGGAAAAAATATATCTTTAATGCAGGGCAGAAAGGAGATGATGGGGGTTGAGTGGGACTTTGAAAGTGGTGAGGTTCCTGATGGGAAAATTTGGCAGCTGAGGGCTCCAATGTGATGGTTTGGTTTGAAATCTTTGACAGTCACTGCTGAGAGCTCATATGGGGCAAAGTGATTCTGAAGGTTGCAGTAGGTATCAGCTGAGGGCTCTGATGGGTCAAGCTGGGGCTCAGATCTGTCATGCAGGTTCTGAGCGCTCAGATGCACTGAAGAGGGCTGAGGGCTTGGGTGGGGGATGCGGAGGGCTCTGATCATGTGAGGGGGATAACAGACATGGTGGGGGATGCTGCAGGATCTAATAGAGTGAGTTGGATATGAAGGCTGTACTGGGGGTATGCTGAGAGCTCTGATGTCTCAGTGTGAAGTTGAAGGATATCAAGGAGTGCTGATGACTGGGCTGTGGACTCAAGTGGGATAGGCTGGGTGCACTGATATGGTAAGAAGGGATTTGAAAGCAGTCTCAGGGATGCTGAGTAATCATATGGGGCAAGAGGAGACAGAAAGCTAACGTCTCTTATAGGTTAAGAGGAGCTGGGGGAGCTGATGGAGAAAGGTGGGCTGTGGTGCTTAGGGTTTTGATGGGAGGTGGTCTGAGTGCAGTGTATGTGTGAAGCCTCTAACATTGAGAGGAGGTTGAGGTTTGTGGTGGTGTGGGACTGAAGGCTTTGATGAAAACTTTATTAATAGTGGTTGGCTGTGGACTCTGTGTAGTGACTGATAGATCTTATGGGTGGTTGGGCTTTGATGTAGGGAGCTGGAAGTGTGTGATCCTGAGGCCTCTGAGTGGGAATCCTTATGAAAAATGTATACTGCGACTTTAATCATAAGCACCAAGCACTTTGATGTACTTTCAGCATCAAGAACATTAAAAACACTAAATTAATTGGAATATTTTACCACGTATGCTTAGTTTACACATTAAAAAAGGGTGGGGGTATTTTGCATTGTTTTAAATAATAAAATCCTCTGTCCGTCACCAAATCCAGTAAGTTTGTCAAATGTCCAATATGTAAAATGTTAGTGTATATACCTTGCCTATGATATTACCTGTGATTTGAGAAAAGCAATTTTCATTTACACCCTTCACTTTCTGGTCTGGGACAGAATGTCTTCCAATGTATAATACAAAATAGGAAGTGAGTGGTACAAGATAAAATACAAGATAAAATAGTTTCCCATATGCTGGTGAAAAACTTAACAAATAAGGTATAGTTTCAATTATATGATGGTATTTTTGCAACATTTTAATCTCTTTGGGAGAGTAGTCTCCAGGTAAACATTCACCCTGATACAGGTTTTTTTGTGCATGAAATGTTATTGCTTACAGCTTCTGACTTTATACAGCATTGCAACCAGATTGTTCCATGACTAATTTTTCTTATAACTTTCCTTTAAAGGGATAGTAATACCTAATATCTAAAAAATATACATGGTGTAGTGTTTATTCCCCTGAGTAAAACAAGGGTGCTCCCACTGCTGAAAGATGTTTTAGTCAAAAGTTATTACAGTTCAAACTTGAATTTTTAGGTGCAGTATCACAGTGGTCTGAAATTATACATTGGAGGTGTTGCTACACCGTCCTATGGACAGCTCTGGTCAGTTGGCCATAAATCTCCATAGGATGGTGTAGCAACAGCACCACTGTACAATATCAGGCCACAGTGATACAGCACCTAAAACATTCAAGTTTGAGCTGTAATAACTTTGAATAAAATAACTTTCAGTAGTGGGAGTATCCTTGTTTTACATTTTAAGTATTACTATCCCTTTAAAGGGTTAGTAATGCCCAAAATAAAGTTTGTTCTATATGGTAGATTTTACAAAAACAAAGTATTTGGAGAAAGTCCTATCTCACAAACCTTTATGATTTTAGAGATATCCTCCACTAAAGCTCCCCCCTCCCTCCCCTCCTCCCAATGTCAGTAATCTGCTGACGGCAGGAGATCCAGGTCCGGGGATCAGCCAGCAACTCTGCAGTAGAGCCAAAATCGCGTTATTGGAAAAGAGTGACTTCATTGGAAAGGTCTACAAAGTGCGCATGGTTTTCAGTTAACATAAGAAGAAGGGGAAATTTAGTGGAGAATATCTCTCAAACCATAATGTTTTGAGAGATAGGACTTTCTCCAAATACTTTATTTATGTAAAATTTACCATATAAAATAAACTTTATTTTGGGCATTACTATCCCTTTAATAGTATTAGATATATATTAGAAGAAAGAGCACAGAATGTAAAACATCATCACTTTAATGTATCCTCCATTTAAAAAGTCTTTATTTGAATGTAAAATAACACATGTAATGTCATACTATGTCCTTTTTCTAGCTTCTGTACTTTTATTAAAAATAAAATGTACTCTGCATATTCTAGTTGTGTTAGCAATACCATATCATAACTTCTTATCGTTAGCAGTACAAACAAGAAATTGTTCTCAGAGGTTGTTTGTGGAACCTTATACAAGTTTAATGTTGTGCCAGCACTGAAAGTTGGCATAGATCTTTCTATTTCCAGTAACCAGTTTACCAGCAAAGAACATTTGAGAATCTGTAGGTAACCTAAACCCCTATGGTTTTCTTGTTTCCACTTTGCTTGTTTTCTGGCAAACGAAAGGCTATGTTCATTTTTAATGTCATTTGGGGGTTAGCTACCTTGATACAAAACTAATTTGCTTGCTGTTCAGACACTTGGCCTTTGTTTTTCTATTATTCCTTTGCATAAAACATTTTATTTATCACAGGAAATATGCCCAGTGAACTAGTCACTAGTTCTCACTATTGTCTGTTGTTTGCTGTTAATGCAGAGCTTGAGAAGAATTTATTCTTCAGAATGAGGCAGGTGTAATTACAAGAGAGGTGATATAGAAACCACTAAATGCAGATTGGCGTCAGTTTTAGGAAAGACAAACATTCCTCATCACAGCTAAATTGTGGATGTCTATTGAGAGAGGGCTATGGTGTTTTATTCTATTCTTTATTTTCAAGGTCTACATAATAACAGTTAAAAATAGATAATGAAAAACGTTTTCAAATAGGAGAAATGTTGTGAAAAAAGTTAGAGCTACACAAGAGTTAATTGTCTATATGAAAATAGCTACAAATGGAGAGAAACACAAAACTGCCACTGTTGTACTATCTTACAAACAAATATTATGATGAGCACCCATGGAGAACAAACAATATGAAGTGTTTTGTTCTGAGGCATGGTGGCCTCTCAGTGGTACTTCACGTTATGTTTTTTGATCCGATGTGCCGTTACAGAGAGAACATTTCCATTTCCATGTCAAACTAGTCCTGCCCACAGACAGCCCAGCTTCCAAATATCAGGCAAATCCTCTCTGCATGAGATAAATTGCACAACAATAGATACGCATTGCAGCATATCTGGGCCTAATTATTGTGGTGCAGCTGATTCCCTCTAGACACATGGAGAGCAAGGGTCCATGCCTGGAATGCAAAAGTCTTAGGCAGTTGTGAAAAATTGCTGTAAAGTAAGAATGTTTTCAAAAATAGACGTTAATAGTTTTTGTTTATCAATTAACAAAATGCATAGTGAGTGAACATCTAAATCAAATCAATATTTGGTGTGACCACCCTTTGCCTTCAAAACAGAATCAGTTCTTCTAGGTAAAGAAGAATATACTGTATATTTTGTCTTGAACACTTCCCTTCAACTCCATATTCTCCACTGCAAAGTCCCATATTCTGTTATGCCTGCTTCCTCCCAATTCTGTGTTATGCCTGTTCTCCTCCTTGTTCCCTGTTCTCTCTTACCTGATCCCCCACTGTCTGAATTCTCTCTTACCAGCTCCCTTCCACCTCACTCATTCTGTGTATTGCCTACCCACCTCAACCTCCCTCATTCTGTTTTATGCCTTTTTCCCTCCTCCCCCATTCCATTTCTTGACAACTCACCTCTACCTCCCCCATTAACTTGTGTCCATATCCTCCATATCTTCCATTCTCCACTGAAGTTTCCCCTCCACCTCTCCTGTTCTGTATCTTGACAACTCCCTTCCATCTCCCCCATTCTTTGTTATAGCCACTCATCTCCACCTCCACCTGTTACTACTAACATGAGTTCATTGGTCCTGTGCACTTTTAGGAATCCTTCTACTGATGTTAGTCATGGCACCTCTGATGTGCTGCTTGTGTTTCTCCAAATCAGACTTGTGTTTGTTCTTCAGGTAGGATATTCTTAGATGGGATCATGCTTTCTCACTGTTCACATGCTTTTTTACACAGACAACAGATGTTTAGCTTCTGGATGATGAGTGAAGTATATCCATGCCATAATGTATATTTCATAGACTGAGGGGTTCCTGAGAGACTACAACAGAGACTAGATGTTGCACAAGTACCATAAGTAGTCGTCAATGGCACAGCACTTTGAACAGAAGCATTCATCATAGCTACATTTGTGGATGTTGATGACCTCTGTTGTTGTTTTATAAATAATAGTGTGTGTAACTGGGTGGGGGGTTGGACTTAGAGGCTATGACTCAGATGATGATGACTGGGGTGATGATTGAGTCCTTTTAAAAATGTTTACTTGTCCAGAGTCAGGCTTTCCAATTGATCTATCTAAAGCCTCTATTCAACTGAGGCCATCAAAATAGATGATAGATCAATATTGGCTAATGGCCCTTTAGAAAATATGCTGACCAAGCAATTAAATTGCCTTCTCAGCTAAAACCACAACAGACACTGAGCCAGAGAAACTGACTTCTGGCCAAATGTCCGTTGTGTGTTTTTAGATCCCAAACTCATGCTAAATAACGTGAGTAATGGAAACAACAAAGGAAAAGAGCTAATAATCAGTGCTTGACAAAGTGTCAAGCACAGAGCATGAGCTCAAAACCAGTCACCCTCCCAAACACTAACCCTTCACTATCTCTAATGAAGTGCAACAATACTGTCCTTAACACTAGCCTAACACCCAGATTTGTGTATCACTTACTAGTCATCCACTGTCCTTGTCTTCTTCCATTTCCTTCTTCATCTATCTCTCAATCTTCTGTCTTCTATTCTGTCTTCTTCTATTCTGTCTTCTTTTCTTCCTCATTTTCAATCAGTTTCCTGTAAATGGAAAAAAAACATTAAATATTGTTCAAAACTCATAATTTTGAAATATGTGCATTGTTTAAAATAATGCACATATGCCAATTTGAAATACTAGATTCTCCCAAATGAAAAATAATTTTGCCAAAGGTTTTAGTTAAAAATCAATTTTTCATTTAAATTGTATCCTTCAAACAAAAATATTGTTGCTGTGTAAAATAAACCCATTTTGTAGGCTTCTCTGCTGTCACTGGCGGTGGCAACAGGAATTGGAATAGACAAAGCCCCCATTTAGTACCTGATCCACTGTGTGGGAAATTTGAACAGAGACTGCCTTTCTATATAGCTAGTCTCTGTTCAAAATGTCTCCCATCCATTGGCTAGGATGTGTGCCTAGCAGATTCTGTCATTCCCCCCCTACTAGATGCTGATTGGCTGGGAGGTGCCTATTTTACAGAGGATGATTTGTAGGACTTATACTTGTTAGAGGCCCAAGCCTCTAATAAACCTGAGGCAAGAAATCATCACTAATCCCTCAGGGATTGTGCCTCTAACAAGCCTGAGTCCAAACCATCACTGATTCCTCAGGGCTTGGGCCTCTAACAATATTGAGTCTCAAAAACCATCACTGATTCCTCAGAGCTTGTGCATCTAACAAACCTAAGTCCAACAAATCACTGATTCCTCAAGTCTTGTACCTCTAACACCCATATTCCTACAAATCAATCCACAGGTCTTGTGCCAAACAAATGTTAGTTCTACAAATCAATGTTTCCTCAGGGCTTGGGCCTAACAAGTGTAAGTCCTATAATTCAATATTTCCTCAAGGCTTAGGCCTCTAATAACAAGTTGAAGTCCTACAAATCAGTGCCCTGAGGAAACATGGTGGTGGTGATGCCCATCACCATTTGCATATCTGTCTCAATTTTCTTCAGCTAAAAAGGTCATTAATGTTTCTTTCACTCCAGCTGCTCCACCATCAAATTCATCATCACCACCATCAGTTCCTTGCTGCTGCTGCTACTGCAGCTGCTCTATGAGAGTTAGACTGGTTGGTGATGATAACAAATATAACAGAGGGTCCCCCTACTGCCACACTTGCCATCATTTCTTGAGGTGAAAAAGGAATACTGGCAGCACTAGCATCAGGCACATGCAGCTGATCTGTGCTGATGCTAATACTGCTAGACAGTTCTCCCTTCCTCAGCATCATGTCCCAGAGGTACAATGCCAGGGGACGGGGAGTCACAGAGTCAGAGAGATGTTGTGTGCTCCTTGAACACTAGTCTTGCTGCTTGGCATACTCCCTCCCTCACACCCAACACTCACTAGCTGTTGTGTGGTAGTAGTGGGTCTGCTTGCAGATGGCAAGCATGAGTAAGGGTCCCCTGCTGTCACAGTGGATCAGTCCACAGGTAGGGCACCTGGTAATATCTAGACTGGACTATGACACATCTGTGCCACAGATGTACAAGTATGTGGTAAGTGTTGGGTGCAAAGAAGTGGAAACATCATACAGAAAAGATGGCTGAAAATGTGAAATCAACCTCCAATATAGGAATCTGGTACTGTTGCTATTTCTGTACCCTTTATCTGTCCCCAGCCTCAGCCTAACAATTTCTAACCATTATTTCAAGGCTTATGTGGCCAAATGACTCAGCCTGCTAACAATTTTATCAAATCTTATATTACCTTAGGACTGCTCAGAATGCTATCAGTGCATGTACTCTTTGTAATAGTGTAACCACCTGCCCCATCACCTCCACCAGCTTAAAATGAAGGTTGTTATCGGCCTGCTCACAATTTTTCAAAGGAATGTATTGCCATAGGACTAATCAGCCTGCTTCAATTTTCTCAAGACTTATGTTGCAGTAGGCCTCAGCCTGTTAACAACTTTTTTTATATTTTGCTGTACAACTTTTAATTTCAGCTGTAGATTTATCCACTTCAGCACTCAGCAACAGTAGTTCTGCAACAGGAATTATTGATGTCCTATAACCCTTTGAATGAGAGATGGGTACACAACACTTTGAGAAGCAATGCATTGCACACCCCTCTGGCATTTAAAGGGATCAATCATAGACAGAAATGGACAGCAAAAAAATTATGTAAATGTATAGGGATGGACAAAAATATTCAACTCAAACTGAAATTGGAGAATAATGGCACTTCCCGCCTTGCAAATAATTTCCAGCAAAAAGTACAGTTTTTCAGCTTTTCTCCACCGCACAAAAGTTTTCTACAGCCATATACAAGGGTGTCAGGCTCTCACAGCATGCCATTCTGTGTTTGTGAGATGAGAGAAAAAACAGCATGTTTTTGAGCTAGAGAATACAGGCAAATAAAGGGGAATTGATGCTTAGTTTATGGAGTCATTTAGGTAGGACATCAGTTCTCTATAGTAGGGGAGTCTGGGGGCACAATGGGGGAGAGAAGGGAGGAAGGAGGTTGACCCAAAATAACCTAAAATTTGGTGTGACTGAATGAAAGACACAGGCAGCTGGGGTCCAAATTGTTGGCTGATTTTACTTTTATTGTCTCTTTGCTGGGGATGTCTGGGGAAAGAAGTTGATTTTTTTTAGTTATATATATATTTTTTTTACTAACTGATAAGATAGGTTGGATAACTTAAAAAAATAAATAAATAATTAAACAAATACACGTATTAGACAGCTGACTGGGAGCTCTGTGACTGAGGCAGACATGATAGACAGCAGACGATATTGAGAATTTTGTTGAGGGCCAAGGCAAGACATCACACTCCATCAGTTGTGTACTGTAGAGCATAAAAACACACAAAGTAGTTGAGTAATATCTAGCAAATGCACAACAGGAGGGGGAAAGGTGAAGCAGTGCAGGGACATGGAAGTAAAGTGTTAGTACAAAAACTGACTGCAGTAATTGTTGCTGCAACATATGCAATAAATAATGATGATCCCTCTCCTCCCGGGGTGGATGCAGTTTGTCAAGGTCCCACCAATCACACTATGCCAGTCCCCCACTAGCACTACCATAGACATCTGCCACACTGTATGTTGTTCTTTATTTTTTTAATCACTTGACCTCATCATGAATATGTGCCAGAGTCACTTAAGCAGGAAGTAAGTGTTGTGGGCCAAGGACAAATGCACTCTGCATGCTAACACATTTTCAAGGTATATGTTGCTGTAGGACTCACAACTTTGACTTCCAGCTACTTACTTCTCCACTACAGCCCCCAGAAGAAGTAATATTGTACTGGGAAATGTTGCACCATATTAAACATAGGAAAAAATGTGTTGGAATAGGAAAAAATGTGTTGGAATAGGAGAAAAATGTGTTAGAATAGTAGAAAAATATGTTGGAATAGGCAAAATAATTGCTGGAATAGGTAAAAAGGAGGAAGATTTTGCACTGTAGAAAAGGAGAAAACTTTTGTGTAAAAAGATAAAACTTGTCCATTTTTCGCTAAAAGTCACGCGGGAAATTTTTTCTCACTTTTTGTTCACCCCTAATTATATATTATTCACACACATTATTCTCGCACAAAAAGCAGTAAATTGTGTTTTTTTGTCTTGAAAATTCCAGTGAAAAAAACAGGACTTTTCTTCCATTCCTATTAAATACCCAAATTAAATAACTGGAAGTTTGAATTTTTCCCCATATTTAATTTATTTTACTCCAGGATTGCTCATTTTGTTGCACCCCTGGACCTAATTTGTACTTTTTATCCTTCCCAGAGACCCATGACTTTCACATTCTAAAAAATATTTGCATGTATACTAGGAGTGGGCAACCTGAGGATCTCCAGCTACGATGGACTTCAACATCTATCATTCTGCCCCAGCGGAAAGCCAAACCACAGTTGAAGAGATTCAGGTTGCCTACTCCTGATGACTTACTTATGCATAGTCATAGTAGAAAAAGCCCTTTTCCCTTACTTTTAGTTGAGGGGGGCATGCTATAATTAGTGAAAACTAATACCCAAGTTCAAATAAACTGAAATCATTAAAAATCGCTGCTTGTCAATAGGATCTGGGGGCCGTGGGTGTCGAGTCTTGGTTAGTCCTTGGGGGATTGTCTCCATCGGTGTATTGCTGATGGTTTGAATTGGAATGGAACTGAGTGAAGTAGTTGCATCCTCCAGAGGGTTCCTCTGGCAATGATGACGAGCTTAGTATGCTTCTGGATGAGTTGTGGTGGGTCGCTCCTGGGGGGGCTGGGGGGGGTGATGCTGGCCGCTGCAAGGGGTTTAGGTTAAGGGATAGTTGTGTTGTTAGTAGGTTGATTCACTAAAATGTTGGAGGCTCATGGGTCAATTGATATGTGTATATTGATTATATGCTTATTCGATACCTCTGTGACATGATGTTGTTACTAATGTGTGACTGTTTTGTATTGCTCTATTTTGCCTCTAACAATAAAAAACTTTTAAATTAAAAAAAAAATTGCTGCTGGTTCTTGAAAAGCCCTAATATCTTACTTGGATATTAGGTAACATGAAAAGGTTCCACTTATTTATACGGGGTGCTGTTTAAGATATTCGATAATGATAATTAGGAGAATGTGCTGAATGGATGGGAACAGTGGGTGAAGAATGGATGCAGTGGTGTCCGTAGAAATTTTTCCAGGGGGGAACAAAGCCAAAATATGACCCCCAGGCCAGCTCATCCAGCTCCTTCGTTTATATGGAGGGGGTAATTGTAGGGGGGGCACGTGCCACCCTTGCCCCCCCCTCCGGACGCCCATGAATGAATTAACTTGTGGAGAGAAATGAAGGGGGAGATTCACTAAGTGTTGATAAAGAGGTGATAAAGTAATCCGGGTAATAACTTCTCCAGTTCCTATGTTATTCTATAAAGCTTATGCAGTAAGATCTCCAAAGCTGAAGAAATCTTAGTGCATAGGATCCATAGAATAACATAGGTCTTGGAGATGTGATAAACTCGAGAAGTAATCTCCACTTTATCATCTATTTATCACCGCTTAGTGAATCTTCCACCAAATGTTTTATCAGCTTTAGCAATCCTCCATGCAACTTCTTATTATGATCATCTCTATGACATATGTAATATAAACAAAGAGGGAACGTAAAGGAGTATAAATCTAATAACAATGTTTTAGTTAAAACTTCATAGACAAGGATTTAAATAAAGGGCTTAAATGTGCACGTCTCCCTCCTAGTACTTTCAGTCTTGCTACTGTACCCAATTGTCTCTCCTCATCTGCCACTCAACCTTCTTTTTATTTTGTGGTGCTTTAAAGGGATAGTAATGTTTCATAATAAAAGCAGCTCTAATTAATCATCATAGTATTTGGACTTTGGAGAGTGTTATTTCAAATCTGTCAGAGTTGTAGTTCAAGAGTAATTCAATGACAAAGTATCCCCCTCCCTTCCCTTTTACTGATGTAACACTGCTCAGCCAGATCAGAAGGGAGGTGCCCAGGTAGACTGCAGAGAGGGACAATCTTCAATTAAGATAAGCTTTCCAATGAAACTGTTATGCAGAATAAAAACTGCTTTAGCCAAAAATCCTACCTCATCTGACACTGATGGCCAACCAACAAGATTTTTATTCTTTATTCTTCATAACAGTTTCATTGTTACATTTGTGGCTAGATGCTTAAATGGGGGGTGGACTTAATTTGGGGTGATAGTTCCCCTTTAATGAGCAATTTAAATGGTTCTCTCTTTTTTAATGTCTGCTGTATCTAGACAAGTGGTTCCCAACCCATGCCCTCAGGGGCCACTAACAGGACAGGATTTAAAGATTTCCTTGCTAGAACAAAGGTGAGTTAATTAGAGGCAAAGTGAGTTTGATTAACTTACATGTGATCTTCAAAAGGAAAGCCTCAGATCCTGATCTGTTAGTGGGCCCTGAGGGCATGGGTTGGGAACCACTGATCTACACAATGTATGACAGTTTCAGTCTAATTTATTGATAGTGTAGGGGCTCTTATAGGACTATTCAGGTCATCAGTTCACAAAGCTAAAACACCTGGGGGACATGGAATGGAGAAATATATCAGGGATGTGTCTCATTCACTTTATAATAGAGAGTAAGACACACTTCACCTATGTTGGCTATATGTTAGGGATGTTCTCTGATTTAATTTTAGTGTCCCTAGTGATTTAATCTACAAAAAAACTCCTAGGCACACATTTTTATTATAATTTTTTTCCTCTGTAGATGAAACATCAACATATATAAAATCAGACTTTAGCTTTAAAATTCCATAAATCTAAAATAAAAGGTATTTTCATAGTGAGAGCCTTCCTTTCTAACAAATGCTGAGCTTTTCCTCAAACCAATTAAATGTGGCAGATTAAACATCGGTCCATTTATCAGCTAATGTTACTTCAAATCTGATTGGGTAAGGAGAAGTTAGCTGAGTTCTAAAAATGAACATACAATTGCAAACTAAATACTCTACTGAAGCTATTTCCATCCAGCTTTGAATTGTGCCCTTCACCTCACCTTTCTTCATATTACATTGAGTGTTATAGAACACAGGTATCCCTTCATATCAAAACTTAAAATAAATATCAACTCTCTTTCCTCTTCCTCAAACATTCCTGTGATGCTTGAGTATGGTTCCTAAATTGTGGTGACAGAAACAGCTGAGTAAACAAAGATTAAAAAAAAAAAATACTATGGGCCTTATTCATCAAGTTAAAGAGATGCAGTTCTGCAAACCAACTGCTTAATGGAGAGGATGATTCACATTGATTTAACCCCTTAAAGGGATAGTAATACTTAAAATGTAAAAAAAAATATGTTGTAGGGTTTATCCCCCTGAGTAAAACAAGGGTACTCCCACTGCTGAGAGATATTTTATTAAAAAATATAATATCTCAAACTTGAATTTTTTAGGTGCAATATCACAGTGGCCTGAAAATTTACAGTGGCAGTGTTGTTACACCATCCTATGGACTGCTCTGGTCCGTAGACCATAAATCTCCATAAGATGGTGTAGCAACAGTGTCACTGTAAATTTTCAGGCCACTGTGATATTGCACCTAAAAAATTCAAGTTTGAGCTGTTAAAATTTTTTAATAAAATATCTCTCAGCAGTGGGAGTACCCTTGTTTTATTTGGGGACATAAACCCTAAAACATATATTTTTTACATCTTAAGTATTACTATCCCTTTAAGGACCCATGAAGCTCCAGGCATGTTATGGGTTGGACGTACGATAAGGACCCATGATGTGTCAGGACCGTCATGGATTTCAGGGCTCCCTACGCGGCTGCACACTGTTCGGGGAACTCTGAGTCATCTCGACAGACATAAAAAAAGTATATGTATGGGGTTACTAGGTGGGCGTATATTTGTAATTTTATGAATACTAGCCAATATTTTTTTCCAAAATATCTGTACCTTGGAGCATGACCGCCAAATATGGGTTAAGTTTCCCTTCTCTATTTCACATCTCCCACACATCTCTGACAAAGAGGGATACATAACATGTAATACTTCAGGTGTTCTGTACAAATGTGTAGCAATTTTATAATTAGTTTCCACTATTAAAGTGTTAATTGAGGAAGTTAAGGAGTTGTGCAATATCCGTGACCATTCATCAGCAGTTATCTGTCTATCAAATTCCTGTTCCCAAGTGTGTTTTTGAGAATGGTAAAGCATGTCTTTGTCACCTAAAGTAGAATATATTGTAGAAATCCCGTGTGATAATGTGGGTTTAAGGCATGTTTTTTCTAAATCAGTTAACTGACGGAAAAGATCACTACCACTACAATGTGAGACTACATAAATAAGTATTTTATTGTATATGAGCTCATCATTAGAATGTAATCCCATTTGTTCCTGCAGTATGTTAAAAAGAATAGGTTTATTGTCTTTTGACAAATAGCAAAAAAGTAAATCTCCATTTTGTTTACACGGATCAAGTTGTGAATAATCAAGGTTAAGACAGTGAGATGGAAGATCAAGAACTGATTGCAGCGGAGAGAAAGGACATGAAAATAAAGATAATGTAATTTTAAGTTTATCCCAAGCATATAGAAATGATCTCATAAGGAATGTCAGTTTATAAAAAGCATGCTTTGAGAGGGGTTGACCCCACAGAAGCGAGGATATTCTATGAACACCACCTATGTCTTTAATCAAGTGAACCCATCTCTTGTCAGAATTATGCTGAAATAGATGCGTAAGGTTCAGTAATTGCGTAGATTGGTAATACTGGATAATATCAAGAGCGCCTAAACCACCTTTGTTTTTAGGTTTAAAAATATGTGAGAACTGTAGTCTTGGGAGTTTTCCATTCCAGATGAATTGGCTAAATTTTTGCATAGATTTTAAGAATGCATTAGAAAGTTGTATAGGAGTAGTAGTTTGGAAGAAGTAAAGAATTTTAGGAACAATTGACATTTTAAGTAAATGTATCCTTCCAATCCTTGATAAATACAAAGAGGACCAAGATTGAATTTCCTTATAGATTTTATCTTTTAGTGGTTTGTAATTGATATGAAACAGTTTATTAGTAGTGGAAGCAAGTTGTATACCTAAGTATTGAATCGTTTCAAGGGACCATTTAAAGGGTACAAGCATCTTTAAATGTGCTATCCTAAGATCCAGGATATTAATATTTAATATTTCTGATTTGGTAAGATTGGGTTTAAAATTTGAAGTTATACTAAACTGATCCAATTTATGGGCACATACTTGCATTTGATCTGGGAGTGTCCTGGAGTTGGGAGATTTTGGAAAGAAATAATGAGTATTGTGGTCCTGGTGCTGGGGAGACCTGTCCCTGTGACTCCAAAAATTTTGTTTATTGTCTATTTTCCCCAATGAGATTGAGGATGCAACTGACAGATCTCTACTGAGTGAGCTCTTGGTGATGGCGAGAAAGGTGGTGGCCTTGAACTGGATGTCAAACAGAGTTCCTAATTGCAGGGCATGGATAAACCTAGTTTTACAGTGTATTCCACATTATAAACTGGTTTACTTACACGGGGGTAATCTGAATAAGTTTGACAAGATCTGGGGAAGACGGCAGAAATGGTGGACGCATAGAGTGGATAATATGGCGCTTGATGACGTGCAGATTGTTGGTGATAGTTGATTGAGGTCATGACTGCTTGTTGCGTGGATGGTTGTGGTGCATGATTGCTGAGTGACGTGTGTGAACCCTGTGCATATCGAGATCTTGTGATATTGCTGGTTGGTGGGTGGGGGGGTTGCTGAGGGTTCGGGAGAGAGAGGAATTGGAATAGGGGAGGGGAGTATAGAATAATTTCAGTTAGGTTAGATTCTGGGAGTTTTGTTTTTTGGAGGTTGGAATAACAATAAAAACCTCAGGTTGACTCTGTACGCCCTACTGATATGCATATGTTCTTTTCATTCTTACAAATGTCCACATGTCTTTGCTGTATTGTACGATTTTACATGTATTTTTCTGTATCTGAGATGTGTATGGAGCAATCTGATAATAAAATATATTTGAAAAAAAAAAAAAAAACTGATCCAATTCATGAATAATAGCAGGCAAAGACATTTCTGGAGAAGAAAATGTAAATATTACATCATCTGAGAAAAGGCCAAGTTTGTAATCCTGGGATGGGGTTTTTATTCCATGAATATTTTCGTTCTTTTTTATCCTTTTGGCAAGTGTCTCCATGACAAAAATAAAGAGAATAGGGGACAATGGGCGTCCTTGTCTGGTCCCATTATTTAGAGAAAATGGCTGAGATAAATCGTTAGTCTTTACTCGAGCGCTAGGATTGATATATAAAGCTTTAACAAAAGAACAATGTTTCTGTCCTAAACCCATATGATGTAACGTGGAATCTAGAAAAAAAACAATCAACACTATCAAACGCCTTTTCCGGGTCAATTGTTAGTAAGAGAGATTCAATTCTCTTAGAGTTGGCGAAATCAATCAAGTTAATCATTCTGATAGTATTGACTTTAGCTTCTTGTCCTGTCATGAATCCCACTTGATCACCATGTATCAAAAGTGGAACTAAGGGTTTTAATCTGTTTGACAATATTTTGGCATACAGCTTGATATTTAAATTTAATAGTGATATTCGCCTATAACTGGTACAAAGCTTGGGATCTTTTTCTTCTTTAAGTATGACTGTTATATGAGCTTCTGAACATAAGGGGTGTTTTAGTATCAAATCAGGGATAACATTAAATGTTCTAGTCAAGAGATCACCTATCAAATGAAAAAATTAAAAAAAAACAAAAAACAAGGGAAGACCATCCGGTCCCAACGACTTCCCTGATTTCATTTGGGCAAGGGCAGATTCTGCCTCCTTTTGTGTGATGTCCGATTCTAACTCCTCTGACTGTTGAACTGTGAGCTTTGTAAGTTCTACACTTTGGACATATGCATCTATATTCTTCTTTTACATTCAGATAATGAATCTTTGATATTATAAAGAGATCTATAATATTCTTGAAATGTGTCAGTAATTTCTGGGCATTTTCTGGTAAGTTGACCAATTGGTGTTTGAATCTGGGTCACCTGCTGAGCCGTCATTTTTGGTTTAGATAATTGTGAAAGAAGTTTACCACACTTATTACCAGACTCGTAGAATCTACTCTTACAATAAAGAAATGATGTATCAATATTTGAATGGAGATGGAGTCTAGCTTTATTCCTAAGTGCTTGAAGTTCTTGAAGATATATCTGGTCTTTTGTATTTTTATGTTTTAATCCTAAGTCAGTCAGTAATTTCAATATAGTGTTTAGCTCTTTTTGAGCTAATTTCTTTTTACAAGATTCCCATATGTTTAGTAAAGAGGTATCTGAATTATCATTAACAGCAAGGAAATGTTTAATACATCTTTCGACTTGGGAAATGACTTTAGGGTCGTTCAGCAAAGAAGGATTTAAGTGCCAAGTGAAAGATTGAGGAATATGTATTGGAAGTGATAAAGTTAAGTCTATCGTTGCATGATCAGACCAGGTAATAGTGTGTATTACCAAATCAGTTACATCATGTATATGGGATTGCTGGACTAATAAAAAATCGATTCTTGTGTGTAATTTATGGACATGTGAGAAAAAAGTATAGTTTTTATCTATGGGATGAAGTAATGTCCATGGGTCTAAAAAATTATGTTGGGAAAAAATGTTCTTTAATTTTCGAAAATGGAGTGGAGGGAGATGAGATTTACCAGATGAGCAATCTGCAATAGGGTCTAAGGGAGCATTAAAATCCCCTCCAAAAATGACTAAGCCCTCTTGAAATGAGTGTAAATCATCAAGAACATTCTCAATAAATGGTACCTGATTAGAGTTAGGGGCATAAATGTTTGCTAGTGTCATCTTCTTATCTCCCAGATTTCCCTTCACAAATATATACCTGCCATTTGGATCAGAACAAGAAGCAATTTCCACAAATGGCAAATGCTTACTAATAATTATAGAAACTCCCCCTTTCTTGGAATCTAAAGAGCTATGAAATTGTTTAGTATATAGTTTATGTTTTAAATTTGGTAATTTGTTTCTGTTATAATGTGTTTCCTGGATAAAACAGATATGACCGCCCAATCTTTTACAATCTCTGTATAACAGAGCCCTTTTCTGAGGACTATTTAACCCCTTTGCATTAACTGACAATAACTTCAGGTCGAAATGGTCCAATAAAGTTGTCATTAAATATATTAGTGCAACTTAGGAAGTCTCCAGCAGAAGCTACAGAATAATAAAAGAAACAAGAAAGTAGAAGAGTAGCAAGAATGGAATCACTGTTAAGAAAGTTAAACAGGGTGTTTTGAAAAAATAAAATCATGAATTTGCCAATAAGACTGAATAAAATGATAGATATAAAAATCTGAATGAATTTCAAATATAAAAATTTGAATTTTTATGTTATTATTGAGGCGAAAATGTACGTGGGTATAAGAGAGCATGAGATTAAGTGCTCCCAGGTCTCTTATCTAAACAAAAAAAAGAAATAGCGGCTCCATAACCATAGGGAGAAACAGTGAAATACCACACAACAATATATAAGGCCTCTGTCCAGACAAAAACAACTTCAGGCAAGTGAGCCGTAGGACAGCAACATTTCTCACAAACCTAAAACTGAAAAAAGTCTGACCAAAAGCCACATACAACTTTTCATATAAAGGAAAAAGTGCAACAAATATGTATCACAGTCAGATCTCCTGGATGCGAAACCAGTAAAGGCTGCGCTGACGTAACCTGAGGGGGGAATAGGCCAAGAGGCCTTATTTACAATTAACACATCAAATTTAAAGAATAAAGTTAAGTGCAAATGGGTTAATCACTATAAATCTTGAGAGTGATAAATAAAGTCTCAATAATATCCAAATTACTAGTCCTATAACCACCATATAATCATACCAATCTCAAAACAATTTTCACATCCATCTCCCAACCTAACTATAATCTTTTTTTTTCCTTCTCTTGTTCAGTATAATGTGTATGAAAATAATTCTCTTATGAAAACTAAGGTCTAAAACTTTATAAAGTCTCATATAGCATGCATTTCCCATAACCCACCATCCAAACCCCCCCATCAATAGTAACATTGCAAAGTACGTAGTATGTATATAATTCAGACCTAATATAGTAGTATCTAAGAAGTAACATCATTTTGAATAGAGACATCCATATTCACAGAAGGTACAGCCAGAGAATTCCTGTTTATACGCTTCCTAGTCAAAACTGGAGTCCAGCGAAGACGTTGGGGCAGCATACATTTTGCAGGAGTAGCCTGTGGAATCATGGCTTCAGTCTGACAAACGTTCATTATATTTAATGCTTCACATAAGAAATGGATTTCTGAAGCATGATGAATGGTTGTCACTTTACCTTCATAGGTAACTGATAGAGAGAATGGATATCCCCATTTGTACAGTATACGTTGTTCTCTCAGGACATCAGTGAGTGGCTTGAATTGTCTTCGAAGTTGAAGAATGTGCGAGGATAAGTCATTAAACAGATGTATTTCTTGACCTTCAAATGAGATTGGCGGTTGCAGTACCAATATCTCTGGGGGCAACAGTCTCTGAAAGACCTCTCACTCTGATGTTGTTCCTTCTGCTTCTATTCTCCAAATCATCCAACTGCAATCTAAGTTGGGTTATAGTATCTTCTTGTGCTGACAGTTGCTGATTAAGCGAGACACAATCATTTGCCAAAGAATCCTGTGATTCTTCCAGCGCTACCACTCTGTTACCCAAGTTCTTAATGTCATTTTTAAGGTCTGAGATGTCTCCTTTAATATCTTGTCTAATGGATTCACTCATGCTAGTTAGTAGATCTTGTAACTCCTTCATAGCAGGCAAAGATTTTATGTCAACCTTCATGAGGAATTTGTCCATATCTATCTTAAAGTTTTCCTTGCCTTTAGCCATATTGTCTGTCAGGACTATGTGTTGTAGTGGAGAGTAAGAGCTATGCACCTGAGTAGGAGAATTACAGTTACGCTGATGTGTGTTCTTAGAATGTTTTTTTTTTCCTTTTATGACTGGACATAACAAGTTATGAACATCAAATTTCCTGCAACGTTTGAATATATGAAGTAGTAGCACCCTTCTATATTTATTGAGATATTTAAATATTGTCTCAACGTATCACTGTTTCAAGAAAGCTGAGAGTCAACACCACGTATGTGAGATCAAAGATGATATGTGGGTTAGGAATGAATAGTTTACACAAACTATAGAGTGAAAGGCTTCATGATATTTGAAATATACTGGTCATGGATCCATAGAATGGCACATAGTGAGGCCCAGGGAGTATATAAGTAGACTCAAGCCATCTAAATTATGATGAAAAGATGAAGTTGAAATGAGTCTTCCAAACTGTATATAGAGATAGGATATAAGTAGTTCATATAACTACAGAACTTCATATATATGAAAAGAGTCTAGGTAAGTATCTTCACCAAAAGTACAGATAATGCAGCCGTTCGGTTTAATCGTAGGGCACAACTCTATATGTCTGAGTTTAGCACTATACTCCTTCTCTTTCTCCTTTGTGTCTGTAGCTATTATATATAAGTATTTTACAGGGAGGTGAAAACTGCTATAATCAAGGACATCAAGGGAGTGATATCGAGTCTACCGCTTTACTTCTGCATCGGCAGGTAAGATACTTCCATAAGCAGGCTCGTTGAGCCTCATTCCAGGTTTTCACTGCCTTTTCGGCTCGAGTCGCATCAGAAGCGTGTTTACATGAGCTCGCAGTCCAATGCTGTTCTCCAGGCCTCACCAAGTGTTTCACCAGCTTCTCACCTACAAACGTCACGGAGGAGGAATTTACCGCACCAGAAGTCCAGGTGGGTCATACAACAAGCAGGTTCGCTGGATTAAAAAGGCCCAGTGGCACTTTTTGGAGTCAAAATCAGTCTCCAAAGACGGAGCTATCTCCAAAAGTGGCTATTCAGCATGGCCACCAAACCACGCCCCCCCTTAAACTGGGCTTTTTACCTCTTGAATAATGCCAAGGTCTCCAATGCATTGTGAAGCAATGCACTTTAGACCTCTGTAGCATTTAATGGGTTAGAACATCTCTATTCAACTGTGTAGACATTTTTTATTTGCACACCTATGGCTCCAGTTTGCTTTTATAAATAAGACTACATTGGTCATTTGTATCAAAAGAGTTGAGCAATTCTGTGGCACATCAACTGTACTAAAGGGGCAAATAAGCATTTCCAACAATTCCTTTTGATTTAAATGGGTTTGACATCTCTGGCATTCAAGGGGTTAATTGCCCCTTTAAACCACTGGGAATTTTAATTTTTTTCTGTCATGGTACAGTTGTTTCTCTACAGAATTTCTCTATTTTGCATTTATACATTAGGACTTATGTTTCCTATATATATTATTTTCTTTACAAATCTAAAAAAAAACACCTCTCCCCTGGCAGAACCACAAAAAAATGAAAGCAGTAGCACTACCCTATAAATTAAACCATTGCACCCTCATGCCCCTTAGGAAGACCAACAGCATTAAAATGTGTGATTTTTGGACTCCTTTCTGCACAAATTCCATCAGTTAATGGCTTCCTGTAAGACATGTTCAAATTCAAAGCCTGTTTTAGGGTTGGATAAAAATATGTGTCAAGCGTGAGCTTTAATTGCAGGCCAAATCAAATGTTTTCAGTAATACAGAAGAAACAGAGAAAAATGTGACCCAACTGTTTTTCACTTCAAATAGGAAGTCACATAATTAGTCTTAGTTATCTATAAACATTCACACTTCCTGCTAACATTACTTGCAAGTAAACTGGCCTGTCTCATTTTTTAACAGTACCTTTAGCTGTGTGCAAAGATTCTGGAGATATGTTTCTTAATGCTATTTCTAAAATAGCTGCTACTATATATATATATATATATATATATATATATATATATAGAGAGAGAGAGAGAGAGAGATAATACTTATATATATGAGAGTGGTATACACAAAAAAAATTAGCAAATCTCAATGTTAAATACAGAATATGATGGTGCACGTCCCATCCTATAATATAAAAGGTCAGATGTATGTTCGGCTGATGCAGTCATGCACAGTAGAGACTGCCCGAACACACAGAATGCTGGCCCGTGTACACATGCTTTTACACTAGTAAGGAATAAATACATAAATGTACTCAGCATAGGGTGTCCTTGAAGGCAAAAAGTATTAGCACACATCTCACAAGTTCCAACTTCCTTATTGTAACATCACTGCTAGTGGTCTAGCAAAATGTTTTTGGTCCAATAGCGGACCTTCCTCAGGGTAAAAAGAAAGAAAGGTCCTCTATCTATCCACAGATATATACACAAATGTTCCCATACTTTAGTATAACTTAACCCTTTGAGCACCAGAGTGGCACTCAAAGGGTTAAAGAAACAATAGCACATCCTAACAATAATTAATATAGGCAGAAAATCCTCATGGCCACATTGAATTCATTCTTCGTGGATTGCTTCTCCAAAATTAATATTTCATTGGTAATGAATGTAATGTCCATTGAGACAGACTTGGGACCCCAAACTCTTACCACTGAAGGTGTATTAGAAAAGAAGGGAAACGTCAGTGGAAGAGTTCTGGGATCCTGGGGTCCTGGAACCAAAAACCTCAATATATGATATCAAGTACTAATTAAATATTAATATTGGAAAGCCAGCTTGGACAGAATTCATTCATAATGTCTATTACTATTTTTTGGCACAAATTAAGATAAGAGGGGCTTTTATGAATTATTTGTCTGATTCAGTTTGAAAAAAGTGCCATCAACTGTTATGTCTGCCTCCATGGACATGACTGCTTTGCATATCCATATAGAAAAACCCCACTAAAATTTGCCTTAATAAACATTTTTATCAGAGGCCAAAGAACACCACTTTGGTTGGATCTATTAAAGGAATAGTAATACTTAATATGTAAAAAAATATGTAGTAGGGTTTATTCCCCTGAGAAAATAAGGGTATTCCCACTCCCACTGCTGAGAGGCATTTAATGCAAGTTATTACAGCTTAATCTTGAATTGCTTTAGGTGCAGTATTCCAGTGGGCTGAAATTGTACAGTGGCGCTGTTGCTACACCATCCTATGTAAAGCTTTGGGCAGTTGATCATAAATCACCATAGGATGGTGTAGCAACAGCGCAACTGTAACATTTTAGGCCACTGTGATACTGGATGTAAAAAATTTAATTTTGTGCTGTTATAACTTTTGAATAAATCGCCTCTCAGCAGTGGGAGTGCCCTTGTTTTATTCAGGGGGATAAAACCTACAAGGCTTTTACCAGATTGTTGGGACTTGGGACTGTAATATCACAGCTTGCCACTATGTTGGAAAGGGTTGAACTATAGTGCAGTATGACTGAAGGTTGCAGGCCTAGGTAAAGTGCATTACTTGGAAGTATGACTTGAGAGTGCCATGTAGCTGACTAAACTGTTGAGCAGTGGTAATAGGTCAGAACCACCATGGAAAGAGGTATACTGAAGGGTGAGTGAGTGGCAGAACAAATGGCACAATAACAGTTCTAACTAGAGGAAGTATATTTCATGCAGTATTTGGATAATGTAGAGCTGACTGCAGAGTGATGTTTGTAATTAGCCATTGATTGGTAATACAGCATATGTAACTTAGCACCTGAATCTACAAGCAGACACAGCTATAGTAAAAGTAGTAGAGCTAAGGACTTTTGCCATCAGACAGCCATAGCAGTAGTCAGTGTCAGAAAAGGGGTCACTTGGCAGATGGCAAAGAGGTGGTCAGTATGAGAGATGCAGTCACTGGGCGGTGGTAGATAGGACAGTAGTCAATATCAGTGCTGGAGTCACATGGCAGGCAACAGAGTGATAGTCAATATCAGTGCTGCTGTCACTTGCCAGATAGCAGACAGAGCAGTAATAATATTACAGGTGAGGTCAATTGGCAGAAGAAAGACAAAGTGATTTCAAACAAAGCAAAGGCAAAATGCTGGATACAGATTACTGGGCAGGATTCTAGTAGCACTGAGGCACTGCTGGTGTGGCTTTAAATTGCACTGCGAGGTGTGTCCAGGTGAGCAAAGTAGCACTAGCAGGTATGGGTCTCTAGGACTGGGTTTTGAGTGTGTGTGTGGGTATGTGTGCATTTGACTAAAGCTGTGCCTGTTCACTAAATAGTATTGAGGCAGAGCGGTATGTGGAAGTGTTATAGTTTTTTGGTATCCAATATGGAGCATGAATGTATAAGGTGATAATGGGACGCCATTATTAGCTCTTTAAAAGGAAATTCAATTAGAGTCAACCACCTGAGTTTATACCTTATATTATGAAGAATGTACTTGTTGGATTTTGTATGTTTTGTATCTGCTTTATACACAGGCCAGTCTATGTTTGTCATTTCCTCTTTTTTTATATGTACCCTCTTATGAGAAATCTTCCAGAGAGAGGCTGTGCTACACATGAATATTAATTCCAATATCATTTCTTCTGCATTACATCTTCATTCATTTGTCATTGCCATATGGCCATTTAAGTGATATCCCTACCAATTGCTTTAGTTTTGTAATAATTATTTCATTTTAGTGTTTCCAATACTGGGTATATAAGGGGTAAGCATGTGCATACCAGTAATACAATAGTTTAATTGATATTTAAAAAAAATAATGGTCAGCTCTCCTGGATTAATGCAACATTGACACTGAGGTTCACATACCTGTATTAAGCAGTGAAATTATTCAGTTGATAAGATTTCAGTCAGATGGTCTAGATCAGTGGTTCTCAATCTTTTTTTGTCCGGGGCACCCCTAACACATAATCTAGAACATTTGGGGCACCCCTAATGTATTTAATGTACTTTATCAAGGGCATAATGATGGGTACAGTACATAAATATACAGTTATTATTAGGTCTTACAATCATAATAACCAGATTAAACATAATGTACATAACAATTTCTATAAATTTTTATTTAAAAGTCCATTTTTGTTAGTTTTCATTGAAAACATGGGGCACCCTAAGTTGATGTCCGAGGCACACCAAAGTGCCAGGGCACCCTGGTTGAGAATCACTGGTCTAGATTAATGCTGGATAGAAATAGTTAAAATAGTTTCCCTGTACTAAAACAGGGAGATCCAGATGATCTGTACTGTTGAGGGTTTTGAGGACCACAGTTGACAAACTCTGCTCCATATTAATCTATTTCTAGGCATCTAGACTACATTGAGAAAATGTAAAACCAAATCCTGACACAGGGGTTAACCTCCATTCAAAGAGCATTTTTAAATGGATGCAGTTCATCATGGCCTTATGTCTTTTTTCAAACTCAGTAACTACTTAACCATGTAACAATGAAGATTCTCTAAGGTAAAAAAAATGTATTTTGTAATCATACTTAAATACTGGATTAGATCATCTGAACATCTGTTTGTGTAATATAGAACACCTTGTAGATTTAGCATGTCAAATAAATTCATAGTTCAAATGGATTTCCCATTTGGCAAAATCTATTAGGTCTATGCACAGCAGAAGGCACAACAAGAGCTGTTTCTGGTAAGAATCTTCCACAATATTCAGTAGATTAATCAGAAAATGTACCTAGGAAAAATATGGGCTTACAGATGTAGCCCAAGTTAACTTGTATCTATTTTATGTAGCAAACTAGTTGAAGAGCCTGTTACACGGGCCACAGTGCCACTGCCAGCTGGTCACGGGCAGTCTCTACTACGCATGACTGTCCCTTGAATAGCTGGCAGTGGCACTGTGGCCCGTGTGACAACCATACAGTAGAGACTGCCCGCGCCACAGCTGATAGAGCGTCCAGCTCTGTATCAGCCACGGCGCGGGCAGTCTCTACTGCACATGACTGCAGCACAAGCAGCAGTCTCTACTGTGACTGCCTTGTTACACACATTTTAGCAAATTATTATATAGGATGGGGCAACTGGAGGCCAATAGACACCTTTTTAGTGTGGGGGGGCACAATCCAAATATCCTCCATTCCCGCCTCAGACTGCTTACTTTGAAGGTGCAATTGTGAGAGCTAAAAAAAGTGCAATTCTGGAGTAATCCAACTGCACATGGGGAAAAATATAATTGATTCAAATAGGTCTTTTAAAACATTTGAATGCTAGAAAGATCTCAAAGGAGTTCTTCATAATCAGTTGGAGACCTGTTTAGCATTGAAAGGGTTAGAAGACCCATCTAAATCAATTTAGAATCTTAGGACTTTCTATTTGCCTCCTATAGTGCAATTGTTTTGTTCCAGAATTGCAACTTTTTTTTTCCTGAATCATCCATAATGGCAGTATTCAATAAGTAAAGGTACTTTTATGGACCAAACCAATTGCACCATAAGGGACAAATAAATATTCCCAAGTTGAACATTGATTTAAATAGGGTTTTTCACCATTTGAATGTTAGATCAGTCTTTAATGCTTGGATAGCAGAGAGGAGAATCCAAGAGATTGTCTCTTCTATTGTGCAGCTGGTTTGCCGTAGAATTGCATCCTTTTAGCTAATTCATGTATGTGTCCTAAAAGAGTATTACGTTTCATTCCATACAATCATGGCCTAATAACTAAAGGTCTGTAATAATTGAATTGCTAGTGTTATTATCAAAAACAGCTTGAAAAATTGGTGAGCTACCTGTGGGAGGTCCTCCATGTGTTGTTGGACAACTCCCAGTATCTTCAGACAGATGTCCAAGGATAGTTGGAATTGCAGTGCAAAAAAAAGCTGGAAAGCTAAAGATTTCCCACATGGCTTTGATGAACTATTGCCACTGATCCCCCCCTCTCCCTGTTGATATGCAGAGCAGTGTTATTTGAAATAGTCTTCAAGCAAATCAGGTTATCAGAATATTTTTTGACAGCTGTGCTGCTGATTCTTTTACTCCTGTTAATTAAGGACATGGCATTGCAAGGTACAATTTTGAGGTGCTAGTTGAGGTCCCAGGTCCCAATGATATCCTGGGACATGTAATGGTGCTAATCCCCTACTAATTATGATGCAATTGGATTGCACTTTGTACTAATAATGCATTGGGTTGGCCCAGGCCCAGGATTTTTGGGACTATAGAAGTGCTCCGTATTTTAGGGCATTACTCTATAAATGTAAATAACCTGCCCCAAAAGTCATAGGTCCCTCTCCTACAGCCTGTTCTTGCACATCAGTAGCAACTGTAGTTCTATTCAGAGATATAATTCACTGACAGAGACCCTGAGAAATCGGTATATACAGCAAGGCTATACTGTTGGTAGAATATGACCTTTACAAAGTAAGGCAAACTGATAGAGAAAAAACAATGAGTATACACAAAAATGAGTTATGTCCACATCCCATGGTTTAGGGTACCATAATAGAGCTGCAAGCAAATCACTCATCAGTGAGCAAATCACTGCTCAATGGGTAGGAGATTGCATACTCTCATAAATAAATGGTCATTTTTGGTTCTTTAAGATAGGAGTGTAAAGCGCTGCGGAATCTGTGTGCACTATATAAATAAAGGTTTATTATATACATGACATGTTTGGAAAAGGGGGGCTCTCCTCCCCATTTTTCTTTCTTTAGCCTCTCTTTTTTTGTTACTTGTATATCTAATTAATTAACCCCTCAAGGTCCAGAGATCCTAGAGGTGGATTCTAGTTAACCACCACAAAGAGGATATTCGGCTTGCCTGGATACGTGACTGATGACGTATTCAGGTGAACCTAACAGGAGTCTGATAGTGACTGCTCTGGTCTTGGAGAGGTCAATTGCAGACCCCACTAGTGCTTACAGTGCTCCCGCAGGAGTGCTGTAAGCACATAATACGTGATGTGCCAGAACCACCACCAGTCCTTTAGGAAAGGAAACTGGTGATGGTCCTTTAGGGGTTAAATATATGTTACAGCTAGGTGGATGTTTTCTACATTTTTTTATAGCATGTAGTCATGATGTTTTCCATATTGTCTTTTTAAAGTTTGTATCTTTGATTGATAGATGGTTTTGTAAGATATGGTTGGGAGATCTACTGCCCCCACCCACAGAGTCCAGAAAACTCACAAAAGATACTGATCTCTTTACATTTCATTTAAAAACAAGTTGAATGTGATTAGTGCAATTCAGTTTAAATTTGGAGCTTTCATGGGGAAGCTGCTCTCAGGGACAGATTTACAGTAAGGCAGAGTAGGCATCTGCCTACAGGCACACCCGACAGAGTCACAGTAGAGACTGCCAACGCCGCGGCTGATACAGTGCCAGCCAGTACCGGTGCAGTCAGGCTCAATAAAGACTGCCTGTGCCGCGGCTGATACAGAGTGGGACGCTCCTTCGGAGCACCCCGCTCTGTATCAGCCTCATCACGGGCAGTCTCTACTGCACATGACTGCAGCACACACAGCAGCCTTTACTGTGCATGACTGTGACGTTACAAAGTTTCTATCGAATTATTATATAGGATGATGTAGCCCCTCACAGTTTTCCTATTTGCATGACTGGGACTGTTGAACTTTGACTTCCTGAAACTTTTGACAGGAAATGACTTGGCAGTTTCTATCACAATCTATGGAGAACTTGACTGCAAAGGATGTTGGTCATGTGACTAATCCAGCCAACAGGAAGAACCCTGGGCTGGAACTTTCCAGTGTGAGAGACAGAGGGAGAAGGATTTGCTGAGCAGTGAAGGTATGTGTGAGGCCTAAATCTACTGATCCAGTGTGCGCTGCTGTGCTGATCAAGTGAAAGAGCTGTGGAGCAGGATGCAGACACAGCAAATGGCTGTCAGCCCCTGGAGCTTTTCTTCTGTTCTGCGAATCTGAGTGATAAGAAGTATCTACTCCTACTGTCCCACTGACAGGGCAGTATATTCATCACTGACACTAATAAAATGTATCACAGACACTTCCTGTGGATATTAGCTACTTAAAACTTGTGGATTTCCTTAAAGGGCCCCAACACTTCTGTGCACCAATTGGTACCCTTCAGCCATTAGGGTGAAGCCGGAGGGTGGGTCTGTAGGTGGTTTGGGGAGGGTGCTGGGCCTGGTTAGATAAATTTAGGTGTGTTAGTCAGTCACTGTATTACCTGCCTTACTCTATTCTTTTAATACATGTTTATATTGTTTTGACTGTTCTTGCTGTGTACTGTAATTATTTACTATGTTCCTGCCTGGGAAACCTGTCCATGCCCTAGATGCCCAGTCATGTGGAGGCACTGCCAACACTATGTATCCCAACTCCCACAAAAAGGAGGCTCAGGATCCCCTTGTAATGCAGGAAGATGTAACCACAGATAAGGGGCCTGAAGGTATCAGCCCCCCTGGGGCAGAAGTCTGTTACATTTGGAGGCACTGCTGAGATCTACTGGGATACATCAATTCAAATAGCACTAGGCCCACAGCCCATAGTGTCTTTTGTAACTGAGTGGGCCAATCATCAGAGAATACCTATATACTAGGCCCTGATGGTATATAATGTACCACCTCATAGCCATACCACCTGCTTCATTAGTGAGTTAGAGAACCTTTTACAAGGCACTTTAGTGACCATCAGGGATGTATTGAAAGACCAGACTGGACAGAAGCACATCCTGGTTTATGCCCTTACAGACCTCAGAGACTGCTTAAGGCCAGCAGGCCTTCGTTTAAGTGAGGCAATATATGCCCATGTTAAAGAGAAAGCGGGGGCCACTCCAATGAGACCGCATTGGGTATTTCCTATTCAGCCCAAAGAGAAAGGGGATGTCACTCCCAGAACTTCTCACTCTGTGAATGATTCTGTAACGGTTTATTCAGACACTCAGACCAGAGGTAAAAAATAAAACACAGTTTTATTGAGAACAAATGAGGAACACGGCCCCCTAAGGGCAGAAATAGGTAATGACATGTAACTGGAGGCAAATAAGGATGTATAGCAGACACAGTGTGGATAAGGAGCAATACTGCATAATGCAAAGGGAACAGAGTATAACAAGGGTTAAAGTCCAATGCAAGTAATCAGTCTCTGTTGTGGTGTGGTAAGACAACGCCCAGTAGATGACAAGAGCAGCCAGATACTGAGGTGCAAGATGGAGAGCACCTTAGTAGTGAGTCCAAGCAGGAATCCTCAAAGGACTGGCGATATGTAAGACCAACCACTTGTGCTAGAGCGAAATGGTACTAGAGCCAAGAGCACTCTGCTGTGCATAACGGGATTAACAACACTGCATGAGCTGAATGGGACGAGAGCCAACGGCACCCTTCCGGTGCTTAATGGGTTAGTAACACTGCGAGAGCTGAATGGGACCAGAGCCAGTAGCACCCCTTGGTGCGTCAACGGATACACACACACTGCAAGAGCTGAATGGGACCAGAGCCAGTAGCACCCCTTGGTGCGTTAACGGATACACAAACACTGCCAGAGCTGAGTAGGACCAGAGCCAGTAGCACCCTTCCGGTGCGTAATTGGAGCGAGTAATATTGCAAGAGCTATCGGTATCACAGTTAACAGAAGCCACAACTGCTCTGCAAGTATAGCGGACAGGCTCAGTAATGAAGGCAACCAGCACAGCAAGTGTTAACGGAGAGGCTCGGTATTGGAGGCAACAAGCTCAGCAAGTGTTAACAGAGAGGCTCGGTATAGGAGGCAACAAGCACAGCAAGTGTTAATGGAGAGGCTCGGTATTGGAGGCAACAAGCTCAGCAAGTGTTAACGGATAGGCCCAGTATCGGAGGCAACAAGCACTGCAAGTGATAACGGACAGGCTCGGTAACAGAGGCAACAAGCTCAGCAAGTGTAACGGATAGGCTCAGGATTGGAAGCAACTAGCACTGCACGGGTGAAGTGGGAGGTCAGCATATACTGCTCAAAATACACAGTTCACAATGTCGCCAGGCGACATAGACGAGATCTCGCTGGAACAGGATCACAGGACACAGGTCACGAAGCAGGAACGTCAGCCAGGCCGGGTCAGTCACGGAGCAGGAGTGTCAGACAAGCCGGATCAATCACGGAGCAGGAACGTCAGCCAGGCCAAATCATACACGGAGCAGGAACCAGTAGAATAGTCAGACAGGCCAAATCGGTACACAGGAACGCAGGAACACAGCAACGGAAGCACTGGTACTGGAACACCACGAAAGGGCACCTGGCAGGTGCCAGAGGCCTGGTATAAGAAGGCCACACTGGGCGAGTTTAACCAGGCTCCACCAATAGGAACACACCACAGCAGAGAATGACAGAAAATCACAGGAACCGTGATAGATTCACTGGCCACTTCTCAGAGACCAACCAATCTGGCATTCAGTACAACAAGTTCTAGTAGTGGTAATATACAGGATGTACTCGAGAAACTCTCTGAGGCTATAGTGACAGCCAATCACTCTCATAGCTATCGCAAGTTGAGGGTATTTTCTGGAATCCAACCGATCCCATAAGGAGAAGAGAGTTTTGAAACATGGAGATGGAATGCAGTACAGTTGCTGAGCGAATGGACCTGTAAGGATGCCGTGAAAAGACAGAGAATAATGGAGAGTCTGCGGTTCCCAGCTACCGAGATTGTGAATGCCCATAAAATTTTAAAGGGGGAGATAGATGCTCAGGAGTACCTGCAGGCACTACAAAGAGTCAATGGAGAAGTGGAAGATTCTGAAGGTCTTCTTAACAAGTTCTATACCACCCATCAAAAGAAACATGAGAGGCTGTCTGAATATGTAACCAGACTACAGGTGTTCTTGGGGAAGTTGATGGATAAAGACATAGTGTCACCTGCTCAAGCCCATGTCTGCTTAAGCCAGGCTAACCAAAGAAGCTCCAGATTACATGTCACTTATTACCCAAGTGAAGGAGATTGAGAGTCAGATATCTCCTTCTGCTACCCCGAACATTTCGCCCGGGAATGCCCCACTACCTTACAAGAAGAGAATGGGGATGTTCTAATAATAAAACCCTTGGAAGTCAGGTCAGTCTCCTCCAAGAAAAGGACAAAAGGGGTAGGGGGAAGAGTTCATAGTTTGCATGCTAACTCCAGAGCGGGGCCCCGGTCTATCATCCAAATATTGGTAAATGGCATCTATGCTTCAGCACTGCTAGCTACAGGGTCGCAGGTGACCATAATATATCGGTCATTCTATGATCAACATCTAAAGAATCTGCCCTTACTGCCAGTTGAGGAGATAAAGCTTTGGGTTATGGGAGCCCAAGCCTGCAAGATTGATGGGAGCATCAAAGTTACCATCACTATTCCCCTGCTGAATACTGGGATGGAGTGCCCAATGGAGTTGGAGGCTATCATCTGTCCAGATGTGAACAGAGTTTGTGCCTCCATCATCCCCAGAACCAACACCAGGGTTCACAATGTATTCAGGGCCTACGGCCAGGAAGTAGGAGATGTCTCCATATATATCGCCTGACGGAAGTCACTGCTCCCTTTGGAGAAGAATGCCTTCGACTGGCACTTCAATCCCAGACTGGAAAATGCCATTATGTCTGTAGTAGAGCTGTGTTCATCAGACCAGGTAAAACCCAATCTCTCCGGACCTCAGCAATCCTCCATAATGGAATTTTAGGTGGAGGACAACAGTATTTAATTGAATCCCTTCCAGAGGATGATGCCAAGAAAGGATGGATGGTCATACCCGAAGTCAAAGACTGGAGGAACCACCGGAGCCAAACCTTTCCAGTGATGGTGCAAAACCTAACTCTCACTGAAATTCGTATAGACTGGGCTCAACAGCTGGGAGTGATCCACCTGCTAGATCAAATATCCTCTGTTATGCCAATAAAGGCTGAAGTGGGGAACACTTCTATGACTCTCATAGACTTTTACCTAGAGGATTCCTCCCTGTCCCAGAAATGGAAGCATAGTCTCAGAAATAAGCTACAAGCAAGAGAAACAATATTCTCTAAACAAGAGATGGATGTAGACTCTGCAAAAGGTGCCACCCATGCCATTCGATTATCCAACTATATGCCCTTTCGTGAGCAATCTTGCCGCATTCCTGTTACAGTTTTTCTGACACTCAGACCAGGTTGTAAAGTAAAAACACAGTTTATTGAAACAGAATGATAAACAGTGCCCCTAGGGGCCAGTATAGGTAAGAACAATACTGACAATTACAGACAAGAATAGGCAATATAATCAGAGGATGAATATAGCTACAGACTATAGCTACTCAGAGGGTTAACAGGAGCAACTGGTGAGGCTCAGGCTAGATTGGCCAACGCCCAGGAGATATATCAGTCTCTGAAAACAGTCTCTAGATGTAGAACAGGAACACAGGATCAGCTCTGTATCACTCTCTAAGCAGAAGCAGGATGAGCCCCTGTTGCTCTGAGCTGAGCCAGTACCACCACCGTGGGCTAGGAGGAATGCTACTGCCAATCTGATGTAACCAGAATAGGAATCGCCCAGAATGAGTAGTGAGTAACCCTGCGTGTGCCAAGGATAGTATGCAAGCCCTTGGGAGGCCACAGTAGATAGTAGTTGCCCAAGCTTAAGAAGAGCCAATGCACAGAGTAGTGCAGCTGGAACTGTACACTTTAAGCAAATGAGATACGGCCCAGACACCCTTCCGGTGTCGCTCAGAATCCTTATAGCAAGAGCGAACAGACTGCCAGCGCCAACCGGAGTGATCACGGTGCACCCCGAACACCGGACAAGCGGAGCTCTGCAAGGACTGGTATAGCGTCAAGAGGAGGCTCAAAGTGTAACGGCTCAGAGAATCAACAGGAGCTTGGCAAGTTAACAAGTGGCACGTAATCGGAGACTACAGGCACTTCAAGGGTTAATCTGGTACATTTAAAAGAGCAATGCTCAGCGAGTACAAGGCAGGCAACCTTGGCTACAGCTAAATGAGCGAGAGGAAACAGAGAACAGTTCAGAATGTCGCCAGCGTGACCGGAGGACACTGGAGCAGCAACCGGACAGGAGCGATAGCCGGAACCGGATGACAGAGTCGCAGGAACACCACCGGAGAGCGGATCAATCACGGAGCAGTATCAGGAGCCAGAACCGGGTCGAATCACGGAGCAGGGTCGTCAGCCAGAGCCAGGTCAGATCACGGAACAGGGTCTTCAGCCAGAGCCGGGTCAGATCACAGTGCAGGGTCGTCAGCCAGAGCCGGGTCAAATCACAGAGCAAGGTTGTCAGCCAGAACCGGGTCAAATCACGGAGCAGGAACAGGAGGAGAGTCAGACTAGCCGGGTCGGTACACAGGAGACACTGGAGATCAGCAACTAGGCGCAGCAACATGAACACCACGAAAGGGCAACTGACAAGTGCCCAAACCCCAGCATATAAAGGCACATCCTGGGCGGGCCAATCAGACTCCTCCAATGCAAATGTACACAGTCAGAGATTGACAGGGAATCACGGGGACCGTGATAATTCCGCCCCGTGACATAGATGTCAGGGATATTCTCCATCAGATGGAAGGGGCGGGGATCATCACAGAGTCTCTTAGCCCCTATGCCTCCCCATTTGTAATAGTATGAAAGAAAAATGAATCCATCCAACTGTGCATAGATTACAGGACATTAAACAAGCGTACCATACCAGACCAGTATACATTGCCCCGTATTGAAGATCTGTTGAATGCCCTGTCTGGGAGCCTGTGTTTCAGTGTACTTGATCTGGGGTCTGGATATTACCAGGTGCCCATGAAGACAGAGGATCAGGAGAAGACCGCCTTTATCTGCCCTCTGGGATTCTACCAATTCACATGGAAGCCCCAGGGGTCACAGGAGCTCCAGCCACTTTCCAACGTCTCATGGAGAGAACCATTGGAGATATGAATCCTCGAGAAGGCCTGGTATACTTGGATGATCTTATAATGTTTGGAAAGACTCTAGAGGAGCATGAGTGCAGATTATTGAAAGTCTTGGATAGACTTCAAGCAGAGGGATTAAAACTGTCCTTTGGCAAGTGCAAGTTCGCCAGAAGCTCTGTCACCTATGTAGGGCATATAGTTTCTGCCCAGGTAGTCACTACAGACTCGGCCAAGATAGAGGCTGTAATGAACTGGCCCAGGCCTGATAATGTCGGAGAACTAAGGTCATTCCTCGGATTCTGTGGGTATTATCACAGGTGCAAGACAGTCATGAAGAAGGAGCTGAAGAAGAGATCTCAGAATCCGCTGATCCCAGTGATGAGTGGTGGATGGCTCAAGAAGGCCCCTCTCAGCAGTTGCCTCCCTCTCCTCCCTTAGTCTCCTCTAAATTGGATCCCAGCAGCCCCAGTTTTGTGCCTGAGACTCCAGAGGGAGACTCTTATATCATGGGAAAGCCAGGGCCTCAAGCCTCTGGTGACCTCCCCAACAAAGTGGCAGGAGCCGAAGACTCCCAGGCACATCATGGACTTCCTCAAAGAGAACTGAGATAGAGTACGGCAACCTCCCAGGCTTCTTACTTATGATCAAGTTGGGGAACCCAGTTATGTCCCAAAGCCCCAGATACACTCTAAAATGGTTAATTTTCTGTATGCCATTGCAGAAATGATGAATGAACCTTGCCAGTGGAATGCAAGGATTTTAAGAGGGGGAGAATGTAGCCCCTCACATTTTTCCTATTTGCATGACTGGGACTGTTGAACTGTACAATTCAGGCCACTGTGATATTGCACCTAAAAAATTCAATTTGAGCTGTAATAACTTTTGAATAAAACACCTTTCAGCAGTGGGAGTGCCCTTGTTTTACTCAGGGGGATAAACCCTACAACATTTTCTTTTACATTTTAAATATTACTATCCCTTTAAAGTGCACAATATTGGTGAATGAATTTCATTTAGCAAAAAAATCTTTACAGAAATTCGGACTAACAGAATCAAATTATTCAGACAAAATAATCTTTTTGTTGTCCACAAGTCTAATAACCAGTTCTGGTTCACAGTATGCAAAATCCAAGTATATTGTATCAATAACAAAACCATTGTCCAAGATACCACTTACCCTTTCAGAGAATGCACATAAATTAGCTTGACATGACCTATTCTTCATAAAACCACGCTTTCTCAATTACCAATAATATTGAATGTCACATAGTCCTGAATACTATGGCTGAGATGCACTGAAGTTCCATGAAGGCTCAGGATGGCAATATTGTGCCAGATCCGTGTTGAAGGCACATCGCCGGTATGAAGTAACGTGTTTTCAGCACCAATCTCCCAACATCACCATCAATCTGCTATGCCTTTGACATGTTTAAGATTTTGGACTTAACACTCCAACAATGGCTCACTTCCATTTGCAAATGCAAGTTAATGAGCCACTATCATATTCATGTGGTTGTGTTGATATGTAAATAAGGTTGTTTGCCACACTCACCAAGCTCCAATAGCAGTCTTTGCTGTCAGAGTTCACAGTCCCAACATCGCCTACCTGATACTGGAAATGTTCAGATATCCTTGTAGCTTCCTAAGCAGTGGCAGCCTTCAGTCAATCGTAAGCATACAGGGTTGTCAAAATGCTGGCAATGTCGAAAGGATACCCTCCCTTACACACCACTAGTAGTAGACAACCCTGAAGTCTGAAAACATCCTCTCTGCTACCCCACGTGTGCAGTGGGGAATGGATGTATATTGCACAACCCTGTGGGACTCAAAGGGTTAGAAAAGTACAGTGTACAAATACAAAAACATCCTCTCAACTCATATATATATATATATATATATATATATATATTTGTACTGCATACAAATAATTATAAAAAAATGGAAATTAGAATGTAACCCCTTGGCTGGTAGAGTTGAGACAAATACATTTCTTCACAATGTGTTGGAGACACTTCTAGCAGCCAAGGAACATTATATTTGTGTATTGGTATATTGTACTTCTTTAAGCCTTTGAGTGCCACAGGGGTGTACAATGTACATCCCTAGGGCACTAAAAGGATTATGAAAGTGATGCTGTTGTGGTGCTTAAGCCTGAGAGGATCTTCTCTGCTCCCCCACTGAACAAGTGGGGAAGCAGATGGGATGTTCTGAGGCTCTAGTCTTACTTATGCATAACCCTTAGAGTGCCAGAGGGGTGTGCAATGCATTGCAAAGCAATGCATTGTGTTCCCCTCTGGCATACAAAGCATTAATGGGGCAGCCATCGCATCCTTTTCTCGTGTTTTTTTACTCCCCTTGCCACAGCAATATTGATAGGTGCCTTCAAAGTTATATTCCAGGATTGTTGGAAATGGTCTTAGACCCAAGCAGTGGGTACTGATCTCAGTACAATTGCTTTTGCTCTTGCCTCTCATAACAAAAAGGACAAACAAACTTAACCAATCTCTGTCTGAATTGGCCAGTATACACATGCATTAAATAGCTAATTATTTATTATATTCTATTGATCTAACATAACCAATTTCATTTTTAGGTATCAGTGTTCCTTTAAATCAAATAGGTGCTCAGAATCCCCAGCAGTGACCAGCTCAGTACACAAGGGGACTTAAATATATATACAAAGGTGGAACAATTCTGGAGCAATATTACTAAAATTCCCATTGATACAAAAATGTGGGTGATCTTGTAAGCATTCAAATGGTTATAAGTCTCGTTAAGTCAGTGGGAATTTGTATATATCCCCTAAAGTCAGTTCGCCATTGCTCCAGTCTGTGTTTATACATAAGGCTCTGCAGCCAGTTTGTGTAAAGCCTGTGCATGAGAGCAAAGGAACGGCATGCCTCGAAACTCCCACATACTCCCACACTACCCTCCTTCATTCATGTGGCAAAATGGCCATTTTGATGAAAAAAAAAAAAGAACTTAGAGCCTGTATATGACTCTTTGCACCAAAATAAGCAAAATCCCTTATTCACACATCCCCATCCTTGAATTCTAGAGATATCTCCAATGCACTGCAAAGCATATCTCTAGCTCCCGAGGGGTTAAAATGAGGGTGCACATTTGAAATCCTATATATTCTCTCCAATATAAAGAGGAAATATACTGTAAACTGTAAGGATCACATGTATCAAGGGCAATAGTGGATTAACCCTATGAGTGTAAGAGGTTCCAGTGCAGTGCATTGCATCTGAGGCCTCTTTGGAACTCAAATGGTTAATTCTGAAAAAAAACAACTACATCATACTTATAAAAGAAAAAGCAAAAATATGAATTGTATTTGATCCATATGGTGTGGTTGTGTTGACCCCAAAATTGTTTTTTATATATTTCCCAGTGCCACGTAACTGTTTTGAATCATTCTTTAAAGGGTCCCATCTGTTAATGCAATGAGCGGCGGTAACTGTAATCAGAGAAAATATGTGACTCAAGAACATCTCATGGATGTGAAAGGCCCCAGTGTTTGTCAAACACTCCTAATGCTTTATGGGATTATGGTCCCCAAATACCATTCAATTTACTTGAGCTTTTGAAAATACAGCCAGATCAGATTAATTGATTCTGCAGCACTCATCTTAGTGTATGTTATATTCATTCTTGTTTCTAAAATATGTCAAAAACAGGTCATTCATTTCATGGCTAGAGTATCATAGAACACTGACTTATGTGCAAATGACCACAGGTTAGACTAAAATATCAGACAGTAAGAAGTAAAATATTTATATTCAAGTAAATATGTGGGTGGCCATACTTATGCTTCATTACAGATCTGTTAGTTATGCATGATGTCATCTCATACAAGACTTTCCATTAGGCTGTATGGTCATTGAGTTCATTGTAATCTGACTTTATGTTAGTGTTTACAGTTGTTTCTTTGTTAACCCTTTGAGTGCCAGAGGGATATGCAATTCATCAGCACTCAATGGGTTAATGGAAAATCAGGATGTAAAGCATGTATTAATCACAAATGCACTTTCTAAATTGGATAACAGAAAATATTAGTGTGGTAATAAACACAACCTCATTTGTACACTGATGGAGAGTGATGGGATGCAGATTAACCCTCTAAGGGCTCTGTTCAGACAGAAAAAAGTCACAATTAAGGATCAACCTAACTGCACCATAAGGAACCATTCCCCTTGATCTTAAATGGGGCTTTTAACCCCTTGGATATCAAGATGTGCCATATACATTGCTTTGTAATTCATTTGAGGCCTTTCTAGCATCATTGAAGAGATTAAAATCCCTGTTGGTTTGCTCTTCCTAAATATGCCCTTAGTAAGAATAATATTTGCAGTGCATTGCCCTCCAATACACAGAAAATCCCTTCAGTACAGAAAAGATTAAGCTATGATTCCCCCAGTTTGTAATGTAACAGTTTTTGGGGCAAGGTGAAAGCCAGAACAGTTCTGAAACTGTGCTCTAAACAGCTCCTCCTGCCTTCAGAGCTTGGCATTGTGTGAAGAGTGATGAAGGGGAGTGAAACGGTGAATGTAGGAGTATATTTTAGGACCAAGGGGAGTAGCCACAAGGATTGAGGGTGGTGGTATAAAACTGCTGATACCAGAGAATGAGTTAGAGTGCCTGCCAGTCTACATAGCTACATCAGAAGAGAAGCACTTTGCACCATTATGTACAGAATTTGTGGGCACCTTGAGGCCTTCCAGCTGTTCATGAGTACAATCCTCATTTTCTGACTGGGGGTGACTAGAATCATAGTTCTGAACAGCAGGAGGGCCTCAGATTACAAGTTTCTGACATGTAACTAGTCGAGGGAAACATGCAACATGAGTTGATCACCACAACAAGAGGAGAGGGCATATATTGCTGTGTACAGTGACAGAGTTGTATTGACCTGCAGAGCAATTAAATGCAAAGGATTATACTTATCTGCTCTGACCTGACATGGATGGTTGTATAATTATTACACCTGCCTGGTAGGACTATATACCTCTCCTCAACAGTCTAGGGGCTGGATTTTATTGCAGGTGCTAATTTTATCACTGCTTTTATCTCCAGTTTTCCCCATAGACTACAACAGGAAAATGTTTGATAAAAAGGGTGGTAACATTTATCACCTGCGATAGAATCCAGCCCATAGAGGGTTGTTTACTGCTCTGCTTGGCTTAGTAGACAAGCAGGACTGTATTCTACATTTCAATTGTAAGCTCTGTGGTATCACTAGTGTTACTCCATTTATAGCCACAAGATGGAGATTAAGTGAGACAGTGGCCCACTGGCCCAGACATATGGCCGGCCCAGGGGGCAATTGCCCCCCTGCCCCCCAGGCCAGCCCTCCCCTGTCCACTTTTGACTATGTACTTATAAACCATATAATTTAACATCTTTTAATGTATCTCTGGGTTCCACGTCTTTCTTTTAACACTAACATGTTAAATGTTTAACACATTGTAAGATATCAGAATGTGACTTATGTCAGTCAAATTTTGTAATAAGCATAGGTTTATAAGATATTCAGTTAAAATGATATTAAGTATTACTATGTTTAAAAAAAATCTTGTAGGGTTTATCCCCCTAAGTAAAACAAGAATATTCCCACAAGGATACATAGAAACATAGAAACAACCTCAAACCTTTTTTGGTCCTTGGTCTTTTCTTATGTTAAGGACCGCCTTATGCCTATCCCATGCATGCTTAAATTCTGTCACTGTATTGACATCTACCACTTCTGCTGGTAGGCTATTCCACTTGTCTACTACCCTCTCAGTGAAGTAAAACTTTCTTACATTACATCTAAACCTGTGTCCCTCTAGTTTTAGTATTACTTAGTATTATTTAGTATTACAGCTCAAACTTGAATTTTTTAGATGCAGTATCTCAATGGCCTGAAATTGTACAGTGGTGCTGCTGCTACACCATCCTATGGGATAATGGTGGGATGATGGTGTAGTAACAGCGGCTCTGTACAATTTCATGACACTGTGATACTGCACCTAAAAAAAGTTTGAGCTGTAATCACTTTTGAATAAAACACTTTTCAGGAGATGGAGTACCTTTGTTTTACGCAGGAGGATAAACCTTAAAACATATATTTTTTACATATTATGTTTTACTATCCCCTTAATACCCCCTAACCCACCCAGTTTCCTTACATCAGCCCCTTCTCCAGTTAAGGTGCTGAATGCTTGGTTTGCAGGGCTACCCAACCTGCCATTCATTCACATGGAGACATTTGTCACAGTGTGATCATTTTGAGTGCATCCTGAGCAATGACTAAAGCTCTGTTATTGCGCTGGAATTGTTAAAAGTAATCACACAAAAACAGAAGTCTCTGTGTGAGTTTTCGGTGTGTTGTAATGGTAACTGCTCAAATAGGTCAGCCCCAATGTCAGGGAAAGGTATTGAAGGAGGAATATTAAACCCTGAAGGTGTTTTAAACTAGTGAGTATTAAACAGTGTGTCTTACAGTAGTGAAACTGTTTTTGTTTTAGAATGAATTAAAAAAAATACATTATTTTATACAGATTAGGAAATTATCATATCTAATGTTTTGTTCCTTAAAGGGTTAGCAATATCAAAAAAAATTTTTTTGCATTTAGAAGAGCTTAAAAAGTTGAGCTAAATGCAAAAACCTGTATCTCTCAAACCACTATGGTTTGAGAGATACAGACATTTAAAGTTCAATGTCTCCTGCTGACAGCTGTAAAGCTGTCAGCAGGAGATTTGTTCGGTCGACACAGAGGCTCTGCAGAGCTGCAATTGCATTATTGACAATGAATCCCTTCTTTGGAATGGTCTAAAACGTGTGCTTGCAAACCAGGCACACATTTTAGACCATTCCATTGAAGGGATTCGTTGTCAATAACGCAATTGCGGCTCTGCTGCAGAGCCTCCGTGCCGACCGACACAGACCTCCTGCTGACAGCTGTAAAGTCATTGAACTTTAAATGTATGTATCTCTCAAACTATAGCAGCTTGAGAGATATTTTTTTTTGCATTTAGCACAACTCTTTAAGCTCTTCTAAATACAAAAGATTTTTTTTACATTACTAACCCTTTAATAACATGTTCCAATTTAGTGTACATTGTTTTTGTACATGTTCAAAAATGTGAAGGACTAATACTCAAGCACAGCAATGTACAGTGGGAAATTGACCCTTGTGTGTTGTAGGAAATCAATGAGCTACTTATTCACTACTTAAGAACTACACTTAAGAGGATAATATTAACTTTTCTTTGCAGTTTCACAAGACATCATTGTATCAGCACTGCTCTCCAGTCAGTTTTCCTTATAGCTCCGCTTATAGTTTCCAATTGTGCGTTCCTACACAAAGGGTTATATGCACAAATAAAGTATACCAACTATATCACAGGCAACAAATATACATTGTATTGATTTAAAGTGGGCTTTTAAAATCTTAAAGGGGAACTATCACCCCAAATAAAGCCCCCCCCAATAATTAGCCATCTAGTACTATTATTTGCCTAATTACTGTGTTAGTCAGAAATCTTACCTCTGCTGAGACTGACAGCCAGGTAACAGTGCTTTAGAGACATCTGCGTGCCTGTACCATCAGTCCCTTCTGATACCTTTAGGTACCATGCAATGCCTTCTAGAAGAGACCAGGACAGAGAGCGCAGGCACTCAGATGTCTGTAAACAAAGATGTCTGCACTGATGCCTGGCTGTCAGTCTTGGCAGAAGTAGGATTTCCGACTAACGTGTTAATTAGGCTGGATAATAGTACTATTGGTAAGCTAATAGCTAGATGCCTAATTATTGGGGGAGCTTTATTTGGTGTGATAGTTTCCATATAAATGCTAGAAGAGTTTACAATGTTTTGCATCACAATGCATTGGAGAACTATAGCATACAATGAGTTAAAAATCTATGCCTTTAAATCAATGGCAATTTGGGGAAATGTTTATTTCCTATGGTGCAGTTGGTTTGCTCCAGAATAATTCCACTTTCTTTACTCATATGGTGCTTAGTGTACTAAAATGCCACTTCTTTGTGCTTTACATATGTACGAACACAAATTTACAGCAACTGTATATTAAAATCTCATTTATTATACCTCTAAACAAATATACTATTCATATGTTTAATTGCTGGTATGTTAGAGACATTGCCAATGCATAGGCCAGATTTACGTATCATTCCCACTTGGCAGGGCATCTTTAGTGCCACACTCATGCACCAACCTTTCACAGTTACCTGACAAAAGGCAATACTATATAAACTACTAAATAAACTGGACAAATATTAAATAATCTAGTGTAAAAGCCTGTGTACATGGGCCAAGGTCTGGGTGATGTTAACCCTTTGATTGCCAGAGGGGTACGCAACGCATTGCTTTGCAATGCGTTGCGTACCCCTCTGGCACTCAAAGGGTTAAGAGGCCGGTCCTGCTCTGCGTCCTGCCGCTGACGCAGTCATGCACTGTAGAGACTACCGGAAAGCACAGAATGCTCCCAGCACAGAACTCCCAGCATTCTGTGCTCCCAGCACAGAACTCCCAGCAATCTGTGCTCCCAGCATTCCGTGCTCCCAACATTCTGTGCGTTCGGGCAGTCTCTACTGCACATGATGGCTTCTGACAAACATTCTAGCAAATTAATATATAGGATAAGGCATAACATTAATATATGAACTTGAGAATAAAATAGCAATGATGGGGATGTGGTTAACACAGCTCAGGTGGCTCTCAAGGTTTGGCATGTTAGCAACTTTCTACTCTGCCTAATGAGAAGCTGGCCCTTCCAATGCACTGAGAAGCAATGCATTAGAGAATGCATTAGCGAAGTATCTAGCATTCAAGGGGTTAACCTTTTGAGTGACAAAACTTTGCTTCAGAATACATCGGGCATATCTCTGGCACTCAAAGATTGAAAGCAAGACAGAGACAGTAAAAGAAAAAGCACAGTAGGGTTATCCAGTACTTAACATCATCAAGAAAAATAGATAATCTGCCCATGGGCCTTATAAGCAAAAGAAAAGAGGAGCAATTGTGGAGTAAACCACCTGCATCATATGGGAAAAATAAAAATACACAGTTCTGTACAAGGAGCTGTTGACCTAAATTCTACAGGGGTTTCCAACTCACTGCTTTGCACTGCAATGGAGACCTCTTTAGTATTCGGGGGGGTTATGCACTGTCTTGATAAAGAGGTGATAAAGCAGAGGTGATTTTCCAGTGATATCACTTCTCCACTTCCTATGTTATTCTATGGAGTCTATGCACTAACATCCTCAAAGTTGGAGAAATCTTAGTGCATTGACTCTATAGAATAACATAGGGAGTGAAGAAGTGACATCACTAGAGAATTTATCTCTGCTTTATCACCCCCAAGGTATTAAAAGACCCTTTTAAATCAGTTGGCTTTTTGGGAGCTTTTATTTCTCCTCTATAGTGCAAACTTGATAGCTGTCCTTCATTCTGCAGTCCTTTTAACCCTCTGAGTGCCAGAGAGGAATCCAACACATTGCAATGCAATGGAGGAAGATGCACAAAGGCATGATAAGCAGGTGATAAAGTGGAGATAACTTCTCCAGTGATATTACTTCTCCTGTTCCTATGTTATTCTATGGATCCATTGCACTAAGATGTCTCCTGCTTTGGAGATCTTAGTACTCAGGCTCTATAGTATAACATAGTAACTGCAGAAGTAATATCACTGGAGAAGTTTATCACTATAGCTGGGAGGAAATTACCCTGGAGACTCTGGTTTTCACAGTGCATTACCAGGTCTTCAGGGCAGGGGCTGAGTCTCCGGATTTGGGGAGTTTCTTTTGACACTCTACCCACTTCTGTTCTTTTTAATTATTTCCTCATATTCCCCATGGCTTCTCCTCCTTCCTTAGCCTTTTTTTTGTTTGTTTAGCCCATTTAGCCCCGCCCCCACTCACAGTTAAGTTCCACCCCTTTTTAACACAAATCATATAATTTCCTCACCACCACCAGCCTCACAAGACTCCCCTCTGGGGAGAGCAAAGAAGAAAGCTCCCAGTCATGTTTATCATTCCTTAGTGCAAAACCCTGTCTGGCACTCAAACTGTTAAACTGTGCTGCAGTCCATGAACAACTGTTTCATTTTTCAGTCTCCTACAAGCCACTGATATCCACTAAAGCTTATTGTTTGTTGTGAGAACGGGTGACCTAAAGGCAGACTTCAACAGATTACTGTATACAGGGAACTGCAGCTACAATGCAATATACGTATGAAGGGCACCTACCTAGGAAAGTCTGTTAAACAAAATAAGAGTCCAGAGGTCCTCAATTAGGTATTTTCCAGACGGTGACCTATAGACAGGCACTGCTTAGTTAATTCAATGTTGTATCCTTTTCAAGCTGAAACGCAAGCAAATGAAAATAGTGGGAGCTGTAAACCCCTGGCTGTTTATTCAGGTGCTCCCAGCAAAACACATGTAGGGCCAGCAAATAAGTATTGCTCTGTTTGAAATGAAAAAAGTTACACTTGAAGGACTACCTCTTAAATCACTCCCTAATAGCACTGCTGCATAGAAAACAACCTAAATTTACAGCAATTCACAGCAAAAGCATTCTAGGGAGTCCAGTCTGCAACTGCAGCCATGCCTCGGCTCATTAGTATTATGTGCCCCTTGGAATAAACTGTGAAAGGAGTGTTTAGCTGAATGCATTTGGATAGTGCTTGAATTACATTCCAGAGTAGATCCTAAAATAGAATGCTTTGAGCCCCTATTTTTTAACTACTTTTCTTGGTATTATTTTCATGTGCTTCCCAATCTTAAAAGCTAGGGATTTTTTGGCCTCAAGGGGTGCTAGCTTGTTACCTTAGTGACTGTTTCTTTTTGAGGCCATAGAGTGGTATGGTAGCATGCCATTGCTGCTTACCTTGGCAACCATGAATTGCTTAGTGCTGTTCCAATGAATATGAGCCTTTAACTTCACTGAACAGTTGCCCACAGGTATAAACATTCTTTCATGAAAAGATCCAGTAGGGGAATGTACACTGCAACGATAAAAATCGAGAACAACAAACAAAAGCACATTATACAACAGGAGGGTTATGTAAAAGTTGGTTTTAAGGAAGAACACGTCTTTAATGGAATTGATCCTATGTCTGGTTCAAATTTCCTGTTCCGATTTCAGTACCTTGAAGCAAGTTTAAAAGATATTGTTTTAGGCAGTTTGGAAATACTGCATACAGGCACAAGTCCTTATAAATATAAAGGTTGGTCTGTTATATTTGAGTGCTGCAAATTCAACGAACTTGAAATGATTCAAGCATTACATTTCTTTATATTAGTCTTGCATGTAATTACCTTAACATAAATTGAATTAATAAACTCACTATTTTTAATATTATGCTTTCAAAGTGTGTGTACTGCATTTGTGAATTATAGGACATACATATAAATGTATACATGGCAAAACACAGTAAAACTGAACAATTTTCTTTCCTTTGTATTCACATTGATAAATATTGTGCATAGATATTGATTAAATTTAATTATCTAACGAAAATCAGCAGTTGTTCCATTCAATTGTATCACGTGAGTTGCTGGGAACTCGCTAAAAGGGCTCATGTTGTGGATCTCTTGTTTAACCCTTTGAGTGCCAGAGGGGTACGCAACACATTGCTTTGCATGCATTGAGTACCCCCCTGGCACTCAAAGGGTTAAAGCCCTGTGACTGTTGCCATCATAAGGCATGTGATAGTGAGACTGCTAATTAATATAATTTTAATGGTGAAATTTGGCTTCACAATGCACTAATAATGTTTTGATGAGCCCAAGTCCTAGATCAGTGCTTGTTAATCTTGATAATATTTGCCAGTTGCCTAGTTTTGGCTTCCGGTTGCTTTTTCTACAATCACTTTCAGACCCAGGGTCAGAACTGATTGCTGAATGGCATTTCATTCAATCAACTGTTCCTACGGAATTCTTTATAGAGCACTGAATGCTCCAAAATGACCCCAAAGTGAGGCTAATAAGCCCAAGGAAAGTGGCTAGATATCATCCTTGTTCCTTGAGCTGGATGAGACAGGGGAATCCAGGAGGACAACAGTCTTCTTGATTACCTGCCTGATCCCACATATGCCTGAGCACAATCTTCACATCCCTGACACCAAGGGTTATCCCCTCTATTTCAGATCCTGCTGCTCAAGAAAGGAAGGGGTTAATTTCCAAGTTAAAAAAAAACACATATAAAAACAAAGCCACCCTGTGCTACACCCAACCACCCCAATCACAGTAATTGTTAACTTCTTAATTTCCCGATTGCATTACTCCTGCAAATGAAGGGTTAACCATGAATAGTTTAACAACAAAGCAACACCCCACCAGCCCCAACTCCCCATCAACCATCATGATTTAAACCTCTGTTGTCATGGTGCCTTCAGTTAGCTACACTGGAAATGGAGGGGTTAATGAGTGTTAAAAAATAGGATCAAAATGGACCTTGTAAACAAATCATGGATAACACTATCCCCAGACAGGATGAAGAATGTGAACAAAATAGTATGGGATCCAATCACTCCATATCGTTTTGGACAGGTTATTGAATAGATGTGGGACAAAGATATGTTTATCATTCTCTGTTTGTTTTACCCTTACCCACTCTTTTAATGTGCCCACTAGTATCGAGCCCTAGGTTGCCAATACAGTTGGCTTGAGTCAACCTGCATTATTCTTACTGCAAATGCATCATTACAATTAAGCAAATAGTAGCGTTGCATGCCACAAGCTTGCAATAAGACCTGGGACTTTAAGCAACAGGCTTGACTTTAACACAGACATATAAAATATATATTTCAACAACAGAAAACCATCTGTGCCATACAGTCTCGCCATTTACCTGTCTAATAAGGTATGCAGACTTACATGCTTCTTAGTATAGACTTATATCTATCCCAGGCCATCTTTGGATTCCCTAACAGTGTTTGACCCAATTATCTCAGCTGGGAGGCTGTTCCATGAGTCCATCACCCTTTCTGTAATGTAGTACTTACACACATTACTTCTGAATTTTCCATGCTTTTTCTTTAGCTCATTATTTTGATCTAGTGTTCATCTTTTTATGGAAAAAGCTTCCTTCCAGAACTGTATTAAATTCCTTAATATGTTTAAACGTTTCTATCATATTACCCCTCTCACTTCTTTCTTCCAAGTTATCTGTATTAAGGTTTGAGTCTATACTGCTCAGCTGTGTCATGAATAGGGGTGGGAGAAAGGTTCCATCATGTTCCCGTAAAAATAACCACGAAAACCACTTTGTTGTCCTTTTTGTGTAAAGATACGCTTTAAAAACAGCTATTAAAATCTTTGCATTTTTCTCCCATTGGCAAAAATTCTTCACAATTTTTTCAATGGCTGGAAAGTTTCCAGCCATTGGTTAGTGTGTTATTCACCTTCTCAATATAAAAATGTGATGTTTTCCAGGAAGTGAAACACAATAGAAGTAGCTAAAGAACTATGTAAATGTGCTGTGCTGTTCTGCTGTGACCTTTAGGCAAAATTGAGACAGGAGAGGCTCGTAGTGACTGCTATTACTATGAGCAAGTTTAAAAATAATAAAAGGAGGAACTGGAAGTATTTTTATGTGTCCACTGAGTCTGAGGAGGAGGAAGTGGCCATTACAGAACCAATGCTGGCCAGTCCCCCTAAATCACCCCTAGGGATCTTGGGGAAATTAATATCAAGGGAGGAAGAAGAGGGTAGTAGTGAGAGCAGGACAGGTCAACTACCTATGCCTGCTGTCAGACATGCTGCCCCTGCTGCCATCATTGGTGTTCCTGCTGCCAGACATGCTACCCCTGCTGCAACCAGTGATGTGCCTGCTGTCAGACGTTCTGCCCTGCTGCCACCAGTGCTGTGTCTACTGTCATATATGCTGTACCTGCTACCCCCAGTGCTGTGCCTGCTGGCAGTGATGCCCCTGCTACCCCCAGTGCTGTGTCTGCTGCCAGATATGCTGGCCCTGCTGCCCCCAGTGCTGTGCCTGCTGTCAGATGTTCTTCATCTGCTGCTACCAGTGCTGTGCCTGAGGTCAGACATGGTGCCCCTGCTGCCACCAGTGCTGTGCCTGCTGCCAGTGCTGAACCTGCTGCCACCAGTGCTGAACCTGCTGCCAGTGTGTCTTGTAATACTCAGGAGGGGGGAAGGAGAAGATGATGCCAAGTGTGTCAGCAGGGGAGCCTAAGTCACACTTGCCATCCCCTAGCAGTCCCACCAGTACTAGTACTGCTATTAAGAAGGTTGATCAGCTTGTTAGTTGTTAGTTAATTGATGTGGTTAGTGCTTGTGGTAGTACTAGTAACAGTGATGGTGAAGCAGATGGTGGGACTGGTGCTAGAGGATTGGTAGGGGAAGCAATTGAGAATGTCTTGAGTAGCAGTCAAGAGAGCCCACACCATTCCCCTGACCCTGGGAGTCCTGTACCTCTCTCGACATTGTCCAGGTGGAACATGATCCTGAAGAAGGCAGAATTGTTACCTAGCCACCACCACCACCAGGAGCACAGATCAGTTGCCTGTGCCTGCTGCTAGTGCTTCCAGTCTGCCTTCTTCAGGTCCAAGAAATGGCAAGTGTGACATTAGGGGAACCTCTGTCACATTTCTCATCACCTCCTCCAACCAGCAGTGAGATGTCTATAATAGAGCAGCAGCAGCATGAAGGGACTGGTGGTGGTGGTGATGGTGATGGTGCAGAACCTGGAGTGGAAGAGACTTTGATGGCATTTTTTAGCCCAAACTGAGAAGGAATGGGATACAGGGATGGACATCACCACCACTACCAGTAGTGAGCTTTTGGAATCTGCAGAATTTGCAACTGGTCTAATTTCTGCTGCTGCGAGGTTGCAAAGGTTGCAGGATGTTATGGAGCAGGCTAATGTGCCGCAGACCACCATGGACACAGTGAGAATAGGGTCAACAAGTGATGTGGGACTAGGACAGGTTCCATTTCCTAGCAGCAGTAATACTCCTGGTCCTAGCTGCAGTGCTAATTCTGAGGCAGTAGCAATAACAGCAGCAACACCATCCTCTGTCCCAGACAGTGAAGGGGAATGTGGAGGATAAGAAGAAAGAGGGAATTTTTCTACACCTTTTCCCTCCCCCCTGAAGTCATGGGTGTGGGACTATTTTTTTCTTGGGGCAGGAATAGTGCAGTCCTCAACAATGGCACTGTGCACAATTTGTGACAAGTCAGTGAGAAAGGGAAAGGAGGGAACTTACCTTGGCACAACCGCCCTGATAACACACATGAAACATAGACACCATGACTTTTATGTGAAACATGTTAAAACCAAACACCCACTACAGAAATTGAGCACCGCTGTTGCTGTATTCCCTGACTCTCCAGAAAGGCAACAAGAAATGAGGCAGAGATCAAAGAGGAGGAAGAAAAGAGAAACCCAGGCAGAGGCTGGAAGTTTGAAGACAACTAGCTCACCATTGCCTTCTTCCTCTAGGATAAGTACATTTTCTTCCAATCTACCTCGTTCCTCGTTACCTCCCCTGCCAAATGATAGCTAGTCTGTAGATGTTAGGATGTTGCAGTTTGTGTCCACCCATTGCACAGTGTGTGGTGCACTGACCACACATGGCAGTGTAGTGGAGGAAAATTGTAAGCAGGGCATCAAGTAGCATCTGAGGAGATTCCATCCAGCAGAATATGCCACGATGGCGGAATGGAGGGTTCATCATTACTATTAAACTGTCAGCAAGTTGTCATGTGTCCTTAGAAGGGTGTGGGCAAGTGGCATAGTGACAGCAGCAGTACTTAGGTTCTGGAGTCATGGTGTTTGGATACATTTGTGCTAGGTGTGATTTACCACACATACTGTGCACATTGCAGTTGCTGATGAGAGGCACAGTTTCTACTCTCAAGGGGAAAAATGTCTATTCTAGTAACAACACACCCATGATTTTGCAGGAGCGGCAGGTGGAGAAGAATTATTGGCCAACCTCTTTTCTCCACATATACCTGAAGTGGTGGGGGCTCGTAATGGTCCTGCTACTGCCCCAGGCGCATTACCGGGCCTAGTCGTGGCAAGCGGAACCTTCGTCATCCATCACCCATATTACTACTGTTGTTCATCCCATTCCCTTTGAGCTGCCTAATCACCCTGCTGCTTAAACAACTCAGCAGCAGCAGCAAGAACAGCAATCACAAATTCTTCATCTACATCAGGGCATTTGACAATGACCGTTGGCCAACACAATATGACCTGATGGCACTAGGCCAGTAGGGCATTTTTTTTTCAGACCTTGTGCTTTAAAAAAAAAACAAAAAAACATAGGCTTACAAAAAAAGTAAAAAAATTTGGGGCTTGTTTCTAACAAGCCTCAGTCCTACAAATCATTGTTTCCTTAGGGCTTGTGCCGAACAAGTCTAAGTCCTACAAATCAATGTTTCCTCAGGGCTTGGGCCTCTAACAATAAATTTAACAAATCATCCTCTACTCAATCAAGTTAAATATCAGCCCACCCCAGTGGCAGCTTACGTCGGGGTGTCCCTGTCTCTATCACGTTACATATTTTATTTATTTAACTGTCCCCCCAATACCAGTCAACAAACCCCCACCAAAATAAATTCCCTGTTCAACTGATTCTTTCCCCAGACCCCACCAACCAACACAGGCACCCTCCTCAGACCCCTTTTATACCATTTCTTATGTGGGGTTTAATTGTATGTATTATTTTTTTTTTTTTTTAATTAACTGCCCCTCCTAATCCCAGTAAACACCCCCCCAAAAAAAATTCCCTGTCGAACCAATTTTTCCCCACACTCCACCAACACAGGCACCGTCATGCCCCTTTTATACTATGCTTTTGGGAAATAAAATAACACTTGCTATGTGTTGTGTGCAGATTCATTGTTCCCAACTTCCCATTATTTTCAATGGAATGAGCTAGGCAAAAAAAGTGGAAAAACTGAACTTTTCGTGGGAAATTTTTCGCCAAGTGGGAAGTGACATTATTCACCAATTTTGGTTTGAGGCAAAAATTTTCGCCCATCACCAGTCATCATGAAGACCCTGCACCATTTTGATGGTTCTTCTTTGAACTGCATTCAGTTTATTAATGTATGAAAATGTGTTCTCCAGAACTACACAGAGTATTTCATGTGAGGTCTTACCAGGACACAGCAATTCCCATGATGATAATCCAGTTGGGAACAAAACAAATACGATTACTCCAAGGACCTTATACATAAAAGAAAAGTTTAGTCATTCTGGGGCAAACTAACTATGCCAATGGATATGTCAAAGGACAAAAATAAAAATGACTGTTGATTTAAATTAGGCTTTTAACATCTTGAATGATGGAGTGTTTTTCAGATCTTTGCTTTGTGATGAATTGGCTCATACAAAAACAGAAGATGATGAGCTAATGCACAGTGCAAAGGAATGAAAACATGCCAAACAGATGTGAAGTCCGGGTGGGGGTTATGCACTACAGTGATAAGAGGTAATAAACTGGAGATGGCTGATGATAAAATGGCTATATCACTCCAAATTCTATGTTATTCTATGGCGCCTTTGCTCTAAAATCTCTCAAATTGGAGAAATCTTAGTGCTTTGGCTCCATCATATTAAGTAAGATTTGGGGAAGTGATATCACTGGTGAAGTTATCTACAATTTATCACCTCTTTATCTTACCTTCATATATCTCCAACCTGTTCTCTAGTAAAGAAGATGATGGGTTAAATGATCATGGGCTGCGTAATGGGAAACAGCTGGAGTACTAGCTCCCTTGCTTTCAAAGGCAACCAGGAAGATATCAGATCTTCATGCCATAAAGCCCATTCAGAGATGACATAATTGTAGTTAAAGGTTGGTTATTGTTAAGTCCAGTTATTGCTATTTAGAGTCTGGCTAAGAGATAGCACAATAGTATTAGCATTTTTGATCATTTAATCAGATTTGGTTTATACAATTGATAAATTACTAAAGATACAGCTAGGTTTTTGTTTCCAAATTTCAAAAATATCTTATTTAGTTACATAGTAGATAAGGCTGAAAAAAGACATGCGTCCATCAAGTCCAGCCCATGCCAAAAACACCCCTGTTGATCCAGAGGAAGGCAAAAAAAGCCCTCTGGAGCAATTTCCAATCTAGTCCCAAGTGTGTGTGTGGGGGGGAATTATTCCTTCCTGACTCCAATTGGTAGTCAAATAGTTCCCCGGATCAATATCCTATTTGCTTTGAAGCCATCTGTCATAATTGTCAATATTGTTCTGTGCTAGATATGCATCTATTGCTTTTTTGAATGCAGTTGCATTATCTGCAAGCACAACATCCCAAGGCAAAGAATTCCATAGCCTTACCGCCCTTACTGTCAAGAATCCCTGCCTATGTTTTAGTCGAAAGTGCCTTTCCTCAAGTCTTATTGGATGACCTCTTGTTCTTAGCTCAGCTCTTTACATAAATAATTAATGGGAAAGTTCTTCAGGTTGATAGTTTATGTCCTAATGCAACTGAAAAGGGTTTACCACTTGGACAGTTCCACAGACTCAGGTGCAATTACTCTAGTTTGGAGGGTTCTGAATAACAAGTATCTGAATTATATCAAATAATGCTTCTGAGAGGGTATCCAATGCGTTTTCTGTTATATGCCTGGCAAAAGACAAGGTCCATTTGTTAAAATGTTAAAGTAAATATTTATAAGAACACTTTCTTTCTTAATTATTCCCTTATAGCAGATGAAATAAAATGAGTGATGCACAAATACTGGAAAGTGGTACAATGAGAAATGAATCTTGAACTGGCCTGTAAGGAAAAGCCTCGAATTATGTTCTTTGTGTGGATGTTGTACTAAATATAATTACCTTGTAAGCACTAACAAGTTGTGCAATTAGAAAAAACATAGAAACTTAAAGACCTCTTTAATTGTAAGAATACATATCATTTACTTATTAAAGTGTAGTGGCAAATTGATTTGTATCAGAAAGTCAAACAGATGCAACAAAAAGTACAGGAACACAAGTTAAAATAATTTAGGGATCATCTACCATAAAGATTGTTCAATATTTCAAAGAATACATAATAATAAGTCTGATTACCATTCCTTTATTGCACTAGAACAGGTGAATATACTTTTCAGAAGTGATGATAGTGTTTGCATGATATTGAAAGCTGAAATATGCCATACATATTACCTCCAGTCTTCAGGCCTGTTTGGTTTTATGATTCAGTAATTTTGCCCCTTTGAGAGGGTTGGGGAGATATAATGCATCTTGTTTGTACTTGAGGGCTATATGTCCCTCTTTTCTAATCAGTAGTCTACCCGACTATGCAACCAGTCATAATGTCTTCTGATAGAATGTTAGCTGAGTGGAAGCACCACTGGTTCACTAAACAGTTGTCTCTGTATGAGAAGATTTATGCTGTAAGTATTCAAAACATGCTGTTGCATATTGCCCTGCTGCATGTGCCTTGAACTTATATTTTAAATCATCTTAATAAATGTTTGATTTTCTGGGATGAGCAATTCCACTCTATTCTTCTTTTGTTATCATGCAATTAATTGGAGACCTCTCTAGCATTCTTGGGGTTAAAATACTAATTTATGTCAATGGAAATGTGGAGATATTTTATTTGTCATTATGGTGTAATTGGTTTGACTAGAATTGCTCCAATTTTTGTGCATAAGGCTTTAACTGTGAGTACCAACCATTCTAAATGGGGGAAATAATTGAAAATCTTAATTGGTTACACATAACTCAGGCTGATATAAGGTCTACAATGGCCCTCTATCCTTTCCTTTTCATTCCACCACACCAACCCTTTACCCAACACTTTAAAGGGATACTAATACTAAAAATAACTATCCTGCATCTTATAGCCAGTAAAATGAGCCCAGAGGCATCTCTCAAACCTTTATGGTTTGAGAGATATCCGCTTTCAAAGTTTTGCTTTTTGCCTTTTCCCCTGACGTCAGCGTTCTAGCCGACAGCAGGGGAATCTGGTCCCTGAGCAAGTGGAGGCTGTTCAACAGAACCTAGATTGCGTTATGCAAGAAGAAATACTTCACTGAAACGGGCTTCTATGTGTGCTTGGTTTGCAAGCACACGTAGAAGACCATTTCAGTGAAGGATTTCTTCTTCCATAACGCGATCTCGGCTTTGCTGAAGAGTCTCCGCCGGTCCCTGGACCAGATTCCCCTGCTTTCAGCTAGAATGCTGACGTCAGGGGAGAGGGAAAAAAGCAAAACTTTGAAAGCGGATATCTCTCAAACATAAAGATTTGAGAGATGTCGCTGGGCTCATTTAACTCAGTTTTTTACTGGCTACAAGATGCAGAATAGTAATTTTTAAGTATTACTATCCCTTTAACATTACAACTTTAAGAGATAATAATTGTGCTGCTAAAAATGAAGATCCGTTTATCCATTATATGTTTTAATAATGCTCCATACCTTTGGCAATGTTCAAATTGGTATGGCTTTTTTGTAATTATATTTTAACTAGTTGAAAAGCCCATTTACACGGTCACAGTGCCACCGCTGCAGTCATGCGCTTTACAGACAGCTCGTGCCGCAGCTGATACAGAGCGGGGAGCTCCGAATTCAGACCGGAGTCCTTTCTGTGCACCGAAGACTCCAGTCTGAATTCGGAGCACCCCACTCCGTATCAGCCATGGCGCAGGCAGTCTCTACTGCGCATGACTGCAGCACCCGCAGCCGTCTCTTCTGCGCATGACGGCTTCTGACAAACATCCTTAGCAAATTATTATATAGGATGTCCCCCCTCCGGCCCCTTTTTCCAATGTCACTATTCTTCCTTCAGATCAAAAAGTCGACCCAGATGGATAACAAAGAGGGACAATTGTGACTCAGTATAAGGAAAACCCTGCTTCCCTTTCTCAAAGGGCAGGGTTTTGCTTATACTGACAGACATAATATTGTCCCTTGCTGCGATCTGTCCAGTAAAACAACCAGATTTCAGATCTGAGTGAAGAATAGTGACATTGGGAAAAGGGATGGCACATTACTCTCTCTTTAACACATTAACAGTGTTGATCAAGAGAAGAAAACCACAGGAAAAAAAATGTAAATTACTGTCCCTTGAATCCTACAGCCACCTTTATATCCCATCCCCTCACCCTAGCCTTCTACCTGACCTTTTGCTTTTCTTCTCCCTGAGGAAGGGTCAGCCCATCTCTATTGCTAGTTTGGCAGCCCTTCCACTCCAGGCAGAGGAAAGCAAGAAGGCCAATGGATCTGTGGCCTTATGATGGCCTCTGGCTCACCAACTGAGTCATCAGCCATTTTATATACTGCTATTTCTCTCTTACATATCATATCAATAAGTTGATTCTCATTTGCTTGGGAAAAAGCCAACAGCCTTAAATATTTACTTAAATTAAGCCTTGAGGCTCATATTTTAATTGACAATTATGAGTGATAGCATAAATACCATACAGACTTTATGTATTGCCTGTGGACTTCACCTAAATTCTTACAGAGACAACAGCGGTTTCATTAAAACAAGAATTTTGATTTTGAAACCCAAACCTAGAACCAATAAACAATCTTTTGGCTCGGTGATCTTACAGGATTGACTTTATTCTTTTCTGTGAAGGGAAATGTTACACTGATTAGAAAAACATTCATATCTAAGTAAACCATTTAATGTCCTTGGAGAATTGTACATGGCAATCATTTATATTAATCTCAGTTTCCATACCATCCCTGTTTTCGTCCACTAGTCTGGCTTAAGTTATTTCTTTATGTATTTGTCTTATCTGGATTTATGCATAAAATATGTTGTGATTATTTTTACCCCAAACCCTAGGAGCTTTTCCTACTAGCTTGTTGATGCCAACTATTAATTATGTGTTATTGGGTCATCTTCAGTTTGTAAGGTCATGGATATTTCATCCCTTTCATTTGTGGGATTGTTAAATAACAGTGAATTCTCTTTGCCTAGGGAGCACTTCCTTCAATTGCTAGCAATTTTAAAATTAATATGTTTCTGTTGCAAAACCATTAAATATGATGTAATAAAAGACTCAAAATGTTGGGAAAATCTGTATCTGAAACAAATCTTTGTTGTGACTTGTACAGAAATATATTCGCCAAATTACTTATGTTATATTTAACCCCTTAGTAATAAGTTGGCTACATTTTAAGCATTCAATGAGCTACCCTAATGGGACAGTAAACTTTTTATGAAAAAAAATTTTGAAAGGCTTTTCCTACAACCATAAACTGTTGGAAGTTTATTCATTCTAAAGTTATTATAACTCAAGCTCATTATTTTTCTATCAAACTTAGCTACAGCACCAACTGGTGTCTAATCTGCTATTTTCATTTTATTTTATAATGAATTGCATGTGAGGGCTTGAGTCACTGACTGTGAGTCTCAATGGTACTTGAATGGAACAGCATTATCCATCCGCATCAACAGAAATGTGAAGTTAATGCTAACAGAAAGTCTGAGCTTTAATAATTTTTGAATGAAAACTCTCACAGTTGTGGAAGTAGACCTTTCTTTACTCAACAGGAAAATCCTTATATATCATATATTTTTTCATAAATAGGGTTTCTGGTTCTTTACAGAAGATATGCTTCCAAAGACAAAACTATGGCCAATATTACATTGTAGACAAATGTCTTAGAGGGTCTCTTCTCTTTCTTTATCATTCACCGTAGACCCGATATTAATACAAAAAAACTGTCACGGGGGCGTGGTCTAGTCAGTGATGGAGTAGGACGTGTTTCTACTGAGCTCCGTCTGGATTGAGCAGGGTGAGGCCTCATACAGCTGTTTTTCAGCCTTTTTATACCCTGTACCTCAGTGAGGAAACTAGCCACAGCTTTTTTTCTTCGATGAGAGGCACGAAAAGCAGGCCGAGCAAGAAGGTTTACCCCATTACGCACTTCTTTAGCTCTGGGCCTACTACGCTGACCCCGGCTGATCATACAGGTTCGGGAGACGTCACGAGTCTGCACACGCGGGAAAACCAGCAACAGCTAGTTATTACGGCGGATCCTGATAGCAGTACATCTCCTACCATGATGGATGACCGTACCTTGCCTGCCATGGAACCTCCACTTGCTAGAAGTGATTTAAGAGATATGCTTAACGGACTGATGTCCAAAGAAGATTTTCGCACCTATATGGATGACATGAAGGCTTCGTTTACAGCTGCTATCTCGGCAATGCGAGCGGATCTTTCCCAGCTTTCTGGCAGAGTGGCATATATTGAAGAAGGGATAAATATTGAAGCGGATCATATAGCGGGCCTGGAACACATAATCGGTGAATGTAGGGACATGATCCACCACCTTACCTTAAAAGTAGAGGACCTTGAGAACAGAGGCCGTCGAAATAACTTGAGGATTCAAAATTTACCTGAATCCATTGCTCCACAAGATCTTACCTCTGCTCGAATTTCGCTATTCCATACCATTCTTGGAGATGCGGAACCTGCAGTAATACATATTGGGAGAGCCCATATGGCTCTCAAGCCCAAGGATGCATCTGGTCAAGTTGCAAGAGATGTAATAGTTTGTCTGCATCGCTTTGAACTGAAGGAACGTATAATGAGGAAAGCGAGAGAAAAGGGTCATGTGCGGTTTGCCGGCTCAGAGGTGCACTTTAGTGTTGAGCGAGCATGCTCGGCCGATGCTCGGATCGGCTCGAGCATCGCTCTGCTCGGCACATGGCGGTACTCGTACGAGTACCGCATGTGCTCGCCCGCCATGTTCGGGTCTCCTCCCCGCACGTTTTGCGGCTGCTGCGCAGCCAATAAACGTGCAGGGAGGCTCTGACATCGGTGTAATGCCAGCAGCCATGTTGGCTGCTGGCATTACACTGATTGGCTGGCCAGAACCCGTGGTCAGGTGCTGTATAGCACCTGACCATCGAGTTCGGCTCAGTCTGAGCCAGGGAGAGCTGAGGATAGGAAGGGAAAGGCAGTGTAGGGAGGAAAAAAACAAAAATTGTGAAAAAAAAAGAACCAAAAGTCCTTTTTAGGACTACTGTGTGTGGGGGCAGCAGGTTATTTGGTGTGGGGGGAAAAAAACAAAAAAAAAAAAAAATATATATATATATTCTGTTTAGTGTGCAAAGTTGCAGATTAGAGCACATTCTGTTTAGTGTGCACAGTTGCAGATTAGAGCACATTCTGTTTAGTGTGCAAAGTTGCAGATTAGAGCACATTCTGTTTAGTGTGCAAAGTTGCAGATTAGAGCACATTCTGTTTAGTGTGCAAAGTTGCAGATTAGAGCACATTCTGTTAAGTCTTCAAACTAAAATATCAAAGTCACGTATTCCATTCAGTGTGCGTCGCCGCAGTTTAGCAGCACATTCTGAGTACTGTGCAGAGTTGCAGAATAGGAAGAAATACTGTTAAGTCTTCAAACTAAAATATCAAAGTCACATATTCCATTCAGTGTGCTTCGCCGCAGTTTAGCAGCACATTCTGTGTACTGTGCAGAGTTGCAGAATAGGAAGAAATACTGTTAAGTCTTCAAACTCAAATATCAAAGTCACATATTCCATTCAGTGTGCTTCGCCGCAGTTTAGCAGCACATTCTGTGTACTGTGCAGAGTTGCAGAATAGGAAGAAATACTGTTAAGTCTTCAAACTAAAATATCAAAGTCACATATTCCATTCAGTGTGCTTCGCCGCAGTGTAGCAGCACATTCTGTGTACTGTGCAGAGTTGCAGAATAGGAAGAAATACTGTTAAGTCTTCAAACTAAAATATCAAAGTCACATATTCCATTCAGTGTCTTTCACCGCCGTTTAACAGCCTATTCTGTGTACTCTGCAGAGTTGCAGAATTATAAGAAATACTGTTAAGTTTTCAAACTCAAATATTAAAGTCACATATTCCATTCAGTGTCTTTCACCGCCGTTTAACAGCCTATTCTGTGTACTCTGTACAGTTGCAGAATTATAAGAAATACTGTTAAGTTTTCAAACTCAAATATTAAAGTCACATATTCCATTCAGTGTCTTTCACCGCCGTTTAACAGCCTATTCTGTGTACTCTGTACAGTTCCAGAATTATAAGAAATACTGTTAAGTTTTCAAACTCAAATATTAAAGTCACATATTCCATTCAGTGTCTTTCACCGCCGTTTAACAGCCTATTCTGTGTACTCTGTACAGTTGCAGAATTATAAGAAATACTGTTAAGTTTTCAAACTCAAATATTAAAGTCACATATTCCATTCAGTGTCTTTCACCGCCGTTTAACAGCCTATTCTGTGTACTCTGTACAGTTCCAGAATTATAAGAAATACTGTTAAGTTTTCAAACTCAAATATTAAAGTCACATATTCCATTCAGTGTGTTTCAACGCCGTTTAACAGCCTATTCTGTGTACTCTGCAGAGTTGCAGAATAGTAAGAAATACTGTTAAGTTTTCAAACTCAAATATTAAAGTCACATATTCCATTCAGTTTGTTTCAACGCCGTTTAACAGCCTATTCTGTGTACTCTGCAGAGTTGCAGAATAGTAAGAAATACTGTTAAGTTTTCAAACTCAAATATTAAAGTCACATATTCCATTCAGTGTGTGTCACCGCAGTTTAGCAGCCTATTCTGTGTACTCTGCAGAGTTGCAGAATAGTAAGAAATACTGTTAATTTTTCAAACTCAAATATTAAAGTCACATATTCCATTCAGTGTCTTTCACCGCCGTTTAACAGCCTATTCTGTGTACTCTGTACAGTTCCAGAATTATAAGAAATACTGTTAAGTTTTCAAACTCAAATATTAAAGTCACATATTCCATTCAGTGTGTGTCACCGCAGTTTAGCAGCCTATTCTGTGTACTCTGCAGAGTTGCAGAATAGTAAGAAATACTGTTAATTTTTCAAACTCAAATATTAAAGTCACATATTCCATTCAGTGTCTTTCACCGCCGTTTAACAGCCTATTCTGTGTACTCTGTACAGTTCCAGAATTATAAGAAATACTGTTAAGTTTTCAAACTCAAATATTAAAGTCACATATTCCATTCAGTGTGTTTCAACGCCGTTTAACAGCCTATTCTGTGTACTCTGCAGAGTTGCAGAATAGTAAGAAATACTGTTAAGTTTTCAAACTCAAATATTAAAGTCACATATTCCATTCAGTGTGTGTCACCGCAGTTTAGCAGCCTATTCTGTGTACTCTGCAGAGTTGCAGAATAGTAAGAAATACTGTTAATTTTTCAAACTCAAATATTAAAGTCACTTATTCCATTCAGTGTGTGTCACCGCAGTTTAGCAGCCTATTCTGTGTACTCTGCAGAGTTGCAGAATAGTAAGAAATACTGTTAAGTTTTCAAACTCAAATATTAAAGTCACATATTCCATTCAGTGTGTGTCACCGCAGTTTAGCAGCCTATTCTGTGTACTCTGCAGAGTTGCAGAATAGTAAGAAATACTGTTAAGTTTTCAAACTCATATATATTAAAGTCATATATATCGTGTAAGATGAAGAAGGCGGGTAAAAAGGGACGGGGAAGTGGACGTGATCCTGAAAGTTCAGGGCGCGGGTCAGGACGCGGAGAAACTGTGCCTGGTGCCAGAGCACAAGAAAGAAAGACATCCACCATACCTAGCTTCATGTCTGATTTCACAGGGCGTCGCAGGACATCACTCTCGAGGTCCGACCAGTGCGAACAGGTGGTCGGTTGGATGACAGCTGATACTGCTTCCAGTCGGTTAAGCACCACCCTGTCTTCCACCAAGTCCACTCTCAGTAGCCAAGAGTCTGGTCAACATAATCCTCACTCTGATCATCCTTCCTCCCACCATACACGGTCTGGTCAAAGAAGTGATCCCACACTGGGATATAGTGATGAGCTCGTCTCATCACCAATCCTTCATTTGACCCTCTCTCCAAGCACGCTTGCAGAGGAACATGACATCTTGTGCCCTGATTCACAACCTCTAGAGGCTACCCAATCACAAGAAGATGACAGATGTGAACGGCATTTAAGGTCAAAGGAAGTAGTGGATGATGATGATGATGATGATGAGACACAGTTGCCATTAAATCAACCACTATTTCCGTCTCAAGACCTTGTTGAGGAGAATGTTATACAGTTGTCAATGACTGAGTATGTGGTGGGATCAAGACTTGAGGAGGATGATCAGAGTGAGGAAGTGGAGGAGGACTTGGTGGACGATGAGGTGACTGACCCCACCTGGGAAGGTGTAGAGCCGAGCGATGACAGCAGTCCTGAGGGTGAGCCATCTGCAGCACCGCAACAGGCTGGAAGAGGCAGTGGTGTGGCTACAGAAAGAAGGCGGACCGCACCAAACCGGCCCGCAAATGTTCCACGGAGCACCCCCTTGCGTAAATCTACCTTGCCAAGGGGTAGGTGTTCCGCGGTATGGCGTTTTTTTAAGGAAAGTGCGGACGACAAAAGAATTGTAGTTTGCAACCTGTGCCACACCAGAATGAGCCGAGGCATGAACACTAGAAACCTCACCACCACCAGCATGATCCGACACATGGCATCCAAGCACCGTAGTAAGTGGGAGGAACGCCTGGATCGCCCATCTGTGTCTGCAGGCCACACCACTGCCTCCTCTTCCCCTGTTTTCGGTGCCGGCCAATCGCCTGTCGAAGGCGCAGGCCCGCATACCTCCCGCCCTGCACCTGTACCATCTGAAGCACCATCAGCGACCACATCCACTTCCCTGTCCCAGCACAGCGTCCAAATGTCGTTACCCCAGGCATTTGAGCGCAAGAGAAAGTACCCAGCCACCCACCCACAGGCCATAGCACTAACCTCACACCTTTCAAAATTACTGGCCATCGAAATGCTGCCATTTAGGCTTGTGGACACTGAGTCCTTCCGCAGCCTGATGGCAGCAGCTGTCCCTCGGTACGCGGTCCCCAGCCGCCACTACTTTTCCCGGTGTGCCATCCCCGCATTACACCACCATGTGTCCCGTAACATCACCCGTGCCCTGACCAACGCAGTTACTGGGAAGGTCCACTTAACGACTGACACATGGACAAGTGCTTGTGGCCAGGGACGCTACATTTCCCTGACGGCACACTGGGTGAATGTCGTGGAGGCTGGGAGCGACTCGGACCCTGGGATGGCACGGGTGCTACCCACGCCGAGGATTGCGGGCCCTACCTCCATCAGGGTTTCCACCAGCACCTACGTTATTGGCTCCTCCTCCTCCGTTTCCACCTCCGAATTCTCTACACACACCGCCACTCCCCCATCAGCCAGTAGCTGGAAGCAGTGTAGCACTGCAGTGGGGAAGCGTCAACAGGCCGTGCTGAAGCTGATCTGCCTTGGGGACAAACAGCACACGGCCTCAGAGCTGTTGCAGGGGATTAGTCACCAGACCGAGCAGTGGCTCTCGCCACTCAACCTGCAACCAGGCATGGTTGTGTGTGATAATGGGCGTAACTTGGTGGCGGCTTTGGAGCTCGGCAAGCTCACACACGTACCATGCCTAGCGCATGTATTTAATTTAGTGGTGCAGCGATTTCTAAAAACCTACCCCAATGTGCATGATCTCTTGACCAAGGTGCGCCGCGTGTGTGCACATTTCCGTAAGTCATCTACAGCTTCGGCCGGCCTGTTGAAGCTGCAGCAGCGCTTACAATTGCCAGCTCACCGGCTGCTGTGTGACGTGAGCACGCGCTGGAACTCCACCTTCCACATGTTGGCCCGGCTTTGTGAGCAGCAGAGGGCAGTAGTGGAGTACCAGCTGTTACACGGTCGTCGCCTCTCCGTTCAACTTCCTGTAATCAGAAGTGAGGAGTGGGAATGGATGTCAGACCTCTGCGAGGTTTTACGCAATTTTGAGGAATCGACACAGATGGTGAGCGGCGATAACGCTATTATCAGTGTAACCATCCCACTTCTGTGTCTACTGAAACGCTCGCTGCTCACAATTAAAACCGACGCTTTGCATGTGGAAGAGGTGGAAATGGGGGAGGAAGAGCTTACACAAGGTGATAGCCAGAGCACCCTCACTTCGTCTTCTCAGCGACAATTGGAGGAGGCGGAGGAGGAGGAGGAGGAGGAGGAGGAGGAGGAAGACACGGTTGCCTCCGCTACAGAGGGTAGCCATGGAACTTTAGTTCCATCTCTTCAGCGTGGGTGGGCAGAAGAGGAGGAAGAGGATGAGGATATTGAGAGTCAGCCTCCTGGTGAGGACAGCGAAATCTTGACTGTTGGTACTCTGGCACACATGGCTGACTTTATGTTAGGCTGCCTTTCCCGTGACCCACGCGTTGTACGCATTTTAGACAACACGGATTACTGGGTGTTCACCCTTCTGGACCCCCGCTACAAAGAGAATTTCTCATCTCTCATTCCTCCGGTGGAGAGGACAAGCAAAATGGTGCAATACCAGAAGGTTCTTGTTGAAAAATTGCTCCAAAATTTTCCATCTGACAACGCTGGCGGCAGAGTACGTGCTACCTTGGCCAACCGAGAAGGGGAGAAAAGGGGAGCACACAGCAGTTCCGACAAAGGCAGGGCAACACTCTCCAAGGCGTGGGACACCTTCATGACACCCCGCCAGCACCCTCACCCTGATGCGCAGCCTAGTGTCACAAGGAGGGAAAAGTTTTGGAAGATGGTGAAGGAGTACGTAGCAGACCGTGTCAGCGTCCTCAATGATCCCTCTGTGCCTTACAACTACTGGGTGTCCAAGCTGGACACGTGGTATGAACTGGCACTCTACGCCTTGGAGGTGCTGGCCTGCCCTGCCGCCAGCGTTCTGTCTGAGCGGGTATTTAGTGCTGCTGGTGGCATCATAACAGATAAGCGTATCCGCCTTTCCACCGACAATGCTGATAGGTTGACACTTATAAAAATGAACAAGGCCTGGATTTCCCCTGACTTCTCCACTCCACTGGAGGAAAGCCCCGGGGGAACATAAACTCACTTTATATATGTTATTTACAATGATGGGAATACTCTGTATTCCCATTCACCCCTTCCACCCCAAAAACGGGTATATGGTTGACTCTTAATGTTCTCATCCTCCTCCTCCTCTTCCATATGCCCTGGGATATAATTTTTATATAGGGCCAGCTCACCAGCGTGCCCTGGGATATAATTTTTATATAGGGCCAGCTCACCAGCGGGCCCTGTGATATAATTTTTATATAGGGCCAGCTCACCAGCGGGCCCTGTTTGCCAATTTTTATATAGGTCAGCTCACCAGCGGGCCTTCTCATATAATGTTTTATTGGGTCAGCTCTCTAGCGGGCCCTCTCATATAATGTTTTATAGCGTCAGCTCACTAGCGGGCCTTCGCATATAATGTTTAGGATGGTCAGCTCTGCAGCAGACCCTCACCCATAATGTTTTAGATGGTCAGCTCAGCGCACGTTTCCCTCTTAATCATGGCCTCAGTTCTGAAAATCAAGGAAATTTTTGGGAGAATTTGCCTCTGCGCACGTTTCCCTCTTAATCATGGCCTCAGTTCTGAAAATCAAGGAAATTTTTGGGATAATTTGCCTCTGCGCACGTTTCCCTCTTAATCATGGCCTCAGTTCTGAAAATCAAGGAAATTTTTGGGAGAATTTGCCTCTGCGCACGTTTCCCTCTTAATCATGGCCTCAGTTCTGAAAATCAAGGAAATTTTTGGGATAATTTGCCTCTGCGCACGTTTCCCTCTTAATCATGGCCTCACTTCAGAAAATCGATGAAATTTTTGGGAGAATTTGCAGATGATATACAAGTAAATATACAGCAAATACTGTTTGGTAACAATTTTTCGCCTAAAGTCGTTTTTATTTTCCTTTTTGTGTGTTTTACGGTCAGTCTGTAAAAATGGCGTACTACGGGCGAAAGATCGTTCCCAGCAGCGATGTTGGAGTCCAAGATGCATCCAGACATCCTCCCTATGCTGTCCCTGAACCATTTCTGTAGTGTTTCCATCTTTTTCTGCCCTTTTCCTATGGACCAGGCACCCTCCCCTCATCAGAGCAGGGGGTGCCTGGTGTAATGCTCGAGTCCTCCCATTGACTTCAATGGGGCTCGGATGCTCGGCCGAGCACTCGAGCCTCAGGGGGTGCTCGGTCAGAGCACCCGAACATCCGAGCATTGGGGTGCTCGCTCATCACTAGTGCACTTGTATAACGATATAGCCCTGCAAACCCTGGCTCGTAGATGGGAAATGAAGACGCTCACTGATCACTTACGAAATCTCCAAGTAAAGTATCATTGGGGATACCCATTCTCTCTTCGTGCAACACACGCAGGGAAAAGTGCCATATTGTACAAACCTCAAGAGGTGCTGGACTTCTGCCGTGGCCTGGGTATCCCAGCCCCAACCCCGGGGGAGGTCACTCCACAACCTGCATCTCAGAAACCCCAAAAACACATGGAATGGGTGACTGAATCCCCAGATAAACTCTCCAAGAAACCACGCCGAATTGATTTCCAATTGTCGAGATCTGGACCCAGCTCCACTGAATGGGCCTGACCTGTGTTTATCTACTGGGATACTTTGCTTGTGATGCACCTTACACAGCACTGTGGTGACTATAACACGCTTCTATGCCACCTTGGAATCCATCATTTGGGATGTCAGGTTGGACTACACTAACTAGTAGTTTTGAGTATTACCTGTTTCTGATTGTTTTGCCCTGAGATAGTTATATGTTGCCATTCTTAAAGTCTAGCAATCATATACCTGGCAGTTTTCTCCATGTTACTACTCCCAGTTTTATATGATTATGTGTTGGTTCTTTTCAGGGACTGTAACTTTTATGTCCCTTATGATTATTACCCTTAGGATGATGTTCTTTAAGGTATTGGGGGGGGAGCGGGGGGAGAGTTAAGATACTTACTGTACGGGAGGGGGAAAAGGGAAAAAAAAAATTATATTGGCTTACTCACAACTCTCCATTTCTTTTGCACTAGAGCCTGTAGGTATATGTTTTGCTTTGATGGAGGTGCTTGAACCCACGTATTTTATTGAAGTGGATGCGATTCCTACATCTTAGTGATGTAGATCCTCTTCCTTATTCTTATACTACTCCTTATGCTACATATGCGGTTTTAAGCACCTTCTACACTCGATCTGTCATTGCTGTTATGATAACTTAACTGGTAATGTTTACTGATCCCCGTAGGTATTGTTAGCCGACAGAATTGTATCTCCTATTCCTTCCTTTTCTATTTGTTTATGTAAGGCTAACGCCTCCTTCACACCTCTCCAATATAAATCTTTTGGGGACTCGGAGATGCAGTTGTGTTTGTTACTGCATATCTCTGAACCCTCAATTCACTCCCTCTTTGCTGCTTGTTTTCCCCATCTTTACGTAGAAATACGTGCATTCTTTTTTCTGTTGCTTAGCCCCTCTCACCGTCTTCTTACGGTACGAGCTATGACAGTTTCCCTGGACAGTACTTATCTTGCATGGTCATAATGTCCTTTAAGTTTTGGAATAAATAGTGCGAGAATGGTTGATTATTGTCCTACATGACTCTGTTTATAACCCACCATCGATTCCCTTAAAGCACTCTTCATATTTCACATCTTACCTCACTACTGCCTTTCATATCTTTTAACACCTGTTCCCTGCCTCTTTTGCCTTTTGACTCACCCTGCTCACCTAGGAGCTCCTTCCTACGCCCACTATCACTACTGTGTTCATGTCCCTGAGGGGCTTTTTATTGCCATTGTCATGTGACGCTAAAGTTTATTTGTTGTCTTTTCATGTTATCTCTAACAGTTGTTTTTTTATGAGATCCTTCTTCCTTCTACTTTTCTCCTTCTTTTTCTACTTCCTAATTTCCCTTCCCTCTTTTCTCTTTGCGGACCGCGGGTGGGGGGTGGGCGCAGTGGATGAGTTTCCATGCCCGGGCTGCATGCTTTTATATAATGGGTGACCTTAAAGTGGTCACAGTCAATGTGAAGGGCCTTAATTCCCCAGAGAAGAGAGCTTTAGCTTTAAGAGAGTTCAGTAGGATGTCCGCTGACATAGTTATGGTTCAAGAGACCCACTTCTCTGCACTAGTTCCCCCAAAATTTTTTAATAAGACATATCCCACTGCGTACTTCTCGTAAGCACCTACGAAGAAACGGGGTGTTGCTATTCTGATCAAAGTCCATGTTCCTTGGACGCTCTTGGAATCACATACCGATGATATGGGACAGCTTCTAGTTCTCAGAGGTTTACTCTACAATATGCCATTTCTCCTCATTAATGTTTATGCCCCAAACAAAAATCAGTTTTCATTTCTCTCTAAGACTCTACAACATATTGACGAGTTTGAGGAATCTCAATTGATTTTGGGTGGAGCCTTTAATATAGCGCTGGATCCCCTTCTTGATACCTCCACTGGGAAGTCCTGTTTCAAGACTTCACAATTGAGATTCCTCAAAAACAAATTTGCACAGTTGACCTTACTTGACGCTTGGAGGACTCGTAATCCCTCGACTAAAAACTATACTTTTTATTCTCCTCCTCAAGACTCCTATAGTCGTATTGAATATCTTTTTGTACCACATTTTCTGCTTCATCGACTCCGTAGTGCCTCCATAGAGTCAGCGTCTTGGATCACTCTCCGGTTTTGATGTCCTTAAGATTTAGTGACCCGGACGTCACTCATTCTTCTTGAAGATTGAACGAATCCCTACTCTGACGCGAATCGGATGTTGCGGCCCTCTCAGATCATCTTAAGGAATACTTTGTCAGTAATATTTTCCCAAATGTCTCATTTTCTATAATATGGGAAGCACACAAGGCGGTCATACGAGGTCATTTTATTAAATTAGGAAGCGAGAACAAAATCAAAAAATGTTACAACTCTTGGCAAATATAGGTGCACTTGAGACTAAACATAAAAACACCCTTGATTCCTCTGATTACTTAGCTCTCACAAAATTAAAGGAAGAACTTAATTCTCTTCTCTGTCAAAATGTAGCGAAATCCACGCTATGGTATAAATATCAGAGATATATGGAAGGGGACAAATGTGGTAGGTCGCTAGCTAATGTGGTTAAGAAACGCAAAAGGCAGAGTACTATTACTTCTATTACAGATTCGAAGGGCACACGTCATGCTACTTTCCCAAGTATCGCGGAGGCTTTTCAGAAGTATTATCAGAATCTGTTTAATCTGGAAACAGAAGTCACTGGTCCAACTACTACTCCGTCACAACAAGTGCTAGATTTCCTACGGAAAGCAGGAATCCCTGGTCTTTCCAGAGCTGACTCTGACAAGCTGGAACAACCGGTTACTATAACGGAAATAGAACGAGCCATTAGACGAATGGCCTTGGGTAAATGTCTGGGCCCCGATGGCCTTCCGTTACTATATTATAGGACCTTTAAATCGCACCTCTTACCATATGTGCATACATTGTTCAACTATATAAGATCTGGAGCTCCCTTTATTCCTCAAATGCTTGAGGGCTCCTATTTCGGTTATACACAAACCAGGCAAGGATCCAGGCACTTGTGCAAACTACCGTCCTATATCATTGTTGAATGTTGATGTCAGACTGCTTGCGAAAATTCTAGCTGATAGACTGAAGCCTCTACTTCCCTCCATCATTCATGTTGATCAAAACGGTTTTGTCCCTAAGAGGGAGGCGAGACATAATACTACCCTAGCTATTTCCCTCATACGTATTGCCCATAAATGTAAAATTCCCTCTGTGCTGACCTCGACAGATGCCGAGAAAGCATTTGATAGAGTCCGGTGGTCCTACATGTTCACTGTCCTTTCTCATATTGGCTTGGGTCCACACATGATGAACGGTATAGCCAGTCTCTATACATCCCCAACTGCCCGAGTTCATGCCAATGGGTATTTGTCTGCCCCATTCACTATCACCAATGTGACTCGTCAGGGATGTCCTCTATCCCCAATTTTATTTATTTTATCCCTAGAACCGCTGCTCAATTTCATTAGACTCGATGACATGATTCAGGGTATCCCTTCGGTGCGTTGATCCCACAAAGTTGCGGCCTTTGCAGGATGATGTATTGATATTTCTTTCTCATTCCACCGAGTCTCTTCCTTTGCTCCTTCGTATTTTAGACACCTACTGTAGTGTCTCGCAAGCCAAAATAAATTATGACAAGTCAGCGAGGTTTTGAATATTAATGCAAGCTCTTCCTCTCTGCGACCCTTCAGGTTGTGCTTTAGGGTTAAAGAGCAAGATTAATCTATCAAATATTTAGGGGTTCATCTATCCTTGCATACTTCGAGACTCATTGATCTTAACCTACCACCTCTCATTCGAACCATTCAAGATGATATTAGATGTTGGTCTAACCTTCCAGTCTCTTGGTTTGGGAGGATTAATTTAGTTAAAATGATGCCGTTACCGAAAAGCATTTTTCTTTTGAATGCTATACCGATGCGTTTTCCCCCTTCTTATTTTAGAACTATTCAATCGTTGCTTTCTTCCTTAGTTTGGAATAATAAATGCCCCCGGCTAAGACGAGACATACTTACTTGCCCTCTCAGGTACGGGGGTTTACAAATGCCTGATGTGGTTACTTATTATCAGGCTTCGACACTCGCCAAGTTCTTTGATTTTTTACCACCCAGCCCGGCGCTTTGGACGGAGGCGGTAGACGTTGGTGTAGCAAATTGTGATCCACTACAATTATTATGGGTCTCACCGCACAGAGATGTGTAGGTCGCACCCCATTTTGGGACACTTATTGGAAACCTGGCAATCGCTAAATAAATCTCGAGGTTTAGCGCCCTTTCCCTCCCCTCTTAAATCAGTGGTGGGGAGTCTGGATTTCCCACCAGGTCTTATGCATCAGTCTTTTCTGATTTGGAAATCAGTTGGAATTGATAAACTCGCTACCCTATTATCCAATGAAGGATTTCCTACATTTAACGACACCTCAAAACTATTTCCTCCGGGGTGTCCGCTTCAATGGTGGTCTTATCTTCAAGTCAAACATTGGGTGGAATGTTCCAATCTGCGGGTACTCCATATAGAATTCTGACTAAATTTGAAGCGCTCCTTACTTCTCCTCCTCCCCGTCTACGCCCGTTAACTGACTGTTATAAATTACTTAACATTGGTCCTATTGACTGCAAATGGTATTTTCTATTAGAATGGGAGAAGGAGTTAGACACAACACTGACCATGTTGCAATGGTCTGCGATATTTTATATATCAAGGATTTGTGTACGAGAAACATAAATTGAGGGAAATCAACTACAAATTCTTGTCTAGATGGTACCTCACGCCAGATAAAACTGCCCGTTTTTCTTCTAGCCATTCTAATGAATGCTGGAGATGCGGTGAAGGAGTGGGCACCCCTCTTCATATCTTCTGGTCTTGCCCGAAGATTCACTCAGTCTGGTCGCTGATTGTGTGACAAATCAATAAGGTGTACATGACCAACCTACCTCTATCCCCACTAGTATGCTTATTCTTCCTTCTCCCAGTAGGTTATATTAGAATTCCTAGACAACAGACTATAGCGATTTTTTTTCTCTTCTTTCTGTAGCAAAGCTTCTTATTGCTCAAGCCTGGTTGTCCACAGTTCCTCTGTCTTTCTCTGCATGGTTGGCCATCAGGTGAGAATAAAAATGTATAGATATCCATACTCATGGTGGAGCTTAGTAGCTTGGAATGAGCCCAGTCTGGATGCATTGTTTCTCTTTTTTTGAGCAGCTATTTATTTTAATTTGCTTTTAAAGGGATAGTAATGTTTCAAAATAAAACCAGCTTCAATTATTCTTCATAGTATTTGGGCCATGGAGAGGTTATTTCAATATTGTCAAAGTTGTAGTACAAGAGTAACTGAATGATAAAGTATCCCCCTCCTGCCCCTTTTACCTACTTTAAGCCACCTCCCCATAGATGTGGAATCTGGTCTTAAGACCAGACAGCTCACAGCAAGAGACAATATTCTTACTGTAAGTATAAGGAAAACCCTACCCCCTTAACACGTTTTTCAGGTTTTTCCCTTATACTAATTGAACATTGTCCCTCTCTGCAATCCACTTGTACAACACCCTGCTGCTCTGAAGTGAGCAGTGTTACATCAGTAAAAGGGGTGGTAGAGTGATACTTTATCATTTAATTACTCTTGAACTACAACTCTGACAGTATTGAAATAATACTTTTCATGGCCCAAATACTATGAAGATCAGTTGGAGCTGCTTTTATTTTGAAACATTACTATTCCTTTAAAGGCACCTTGTCACTTGAAACTACATTGCTGATTTTGAAGGAGCTTACATAATCACCTGTACAATATATTAGCCTTTTTTATTTACTTTTTTAATGTATTTATTTATTTAGATTTACAGGTTGTATTAATTACAGGTTTGATATGCATACATTTCCTATGACTCACTGACACTTGATCCTTTCAACGTTTATTGAAGTGGGCAGTTCATTAGGTTAACTGTCAATGTGTTGGGAATGTATATGTTTAATACAACATACAGGTGATTTTCAAAGTTCTTTAAAACCTCCAAAATTATTATAAGTGATGGGGAATCTAGTGGGATCAAGGAGACATCAACTTCTCCACACAGGTAAATTAAAAAGTTTCATTTTAGCCTCCATTCTATGCGAAAATAATAATTCTTTTAATGACTTCCTGTCTCAGTGGGGCAGTAGATAAAGGCACTGAGGAGCTCTTCCTTGGACATTTAATTTATTTGTATTGGGTCTAAGGACCCATTTGAATGCTAAATGCAAAGTTAATAATAAATTAATAGGGGATCTTTATTTTGTCTGTTGGAAGTATTAATAATTTATTTTCTCTACGTACTAGGGATGGGAGAAAAGTTAGTGTGGAAACTCGCATGAAAAGCTGACAATTTCCTGCTTTTCCCATAAAAGTTCCATAAATTTTCTGCCTTTCCCCACTGCCAATCAATTTCCCAGGAGAAGTTTTCAATGTTTTGCCTATGCTTTCCATGACTACAAGATTTATATCCAAAATACTACTGTTTCTCAGGGCTGAAGTAAAGAAATCAACAGTTGAAAGTAAATCTTTTGAGCAAGCTAAGTAATTTGCCTTGAAAAAAATTCTTAGCAGGCTGAGTTCCTTTGTCCTTTGCCCACAACACTAACCACCAGTTCTCTGGCATGGCCATCCTTGAAAAATAACTGTGGCTTGCGATATGCCAGCAGGGAGCAACACATGACATCGGTTCTTCTGCCTACATTTTGTCAAGTTTACTATTCCACAGTAATACTTTTGCATTATTTTTGTGCAGGTTTTGACTCGGTATGTTTGGGATGGCAGTACATAGTGGAACAACTTTAACAACATGACGTGTGGAGGTGGTGGTGGCAGGTGTGGCCTCTTGTCATCTCCTCCAACAAAATCTGAGTAACAATTCTCTGTGTTTTGCATTTTCAGAACAGCAACAGGAGCCATGGGTGCTTGTGTAAATGAATGAAATATTGGCACACACCCTGATACATCTACAGCACTTCTATTGTGTGCTGTCTCATGAACTTTTAGTGCTTCTCCTAGTAGTGGTACTTCTGACATGCTTCACATTGAATCTCACTGAGCATGTGCCTAGGTGTGATTCTGCTTTCCCTCAGCTCACATGGTTCTTACACATATATCAGATAGCAAACTGTTAAGCTTTTGGATCGTGAGTGAAGTATCCCCACAATATAGACTTCATAGACTGAGCGGCTACTACTTTGTGTGATAAGTGAGCAAAGGAGAATTATGCCAAATACCCCAAAATTCTGTGTCTGACTGGGAAGACACAAGCAAATGTGATTAAAATTTCTCCCACATCTGGCTGTTATCTCTGTGCTAGGGGAGTCTATATATGTGAGAAAAGGAGAATGACCCCAAATACCACCATAATATGAGTGATTGACTAAGAAGACACAGGCAACCATGATACAAGTTTTTTCCTGAACTGGCTCTTATTTATGTCCTAGGGGGTGTCTGGAGAGAGAAGCAGTTGAATAGGGAGTGCATTTTTTTGTTTTGTTTTTGTTGACAGTTATAGTAATAGGTAGGAAGTTAATAAAAATAAAAAAATAAATAAATACAATTTAAAAAAATAAAATTGATAGGTGACAGTGACAGGGACCCTGATGTGAGCTGTGACAGATACTAGACAAGACAGAGTATTTTGTAGAGATCCAAGGCAAGACATCACACATAATCTGCTCTACTGTGTAGTTTACAGTAAAAAAAATAGAGTAGTTAAGTAATGTCCAGAAAACGCATCAGGGGTAGGTGGATGGTGAAAGAATTAGGAGTAGACTTGTGCGATTCGGTTCGTCCACACTCGGATTTTGGACGAATGTGGCTAATTCGGAACCATTCGGACATGGTGAAAATCTCATAGCCATTTGTTTTAAGAACCCGAATTCAAAACATATCTGGGCAGAATTTCAGTACAAGATTCGGATATTTGGATGATGTTCTCCCCACGCACGCTCTACTTTCCCTCCCTCTCTAGTCGAATTAGCTGCTTCGTACTTTACCTCCCTCTCTATTCCAAATAGCTTCTTCGTTTCATGATGGGGGTTGGAGTAATGACATCACAGACAGCTCCTGCATTTCCTGTTACTGCACATTGCATTGTTGGAGCTCAGAGAGAGAAGAAGCAGCCAGATAGGGAGAGTAACTGTCCAATTGTTGTGTAGGCAGGCAGATAGGCATAGGCAGGAATCCATCATTAGTGCCAGTTATTACCACTGCAAGGGAGAGTCACCTTTGTTCCAGTGTAAAAGCTGAAAATTCAACTTAGGAGTTTGTTTGAATAATTTGCAGCGACACAATCTCACACTTATGTAGGGACTGGGAGGCCTAGCAGCTCAGTGCCAACGCAAGGGGGAATCATCAGTGTTCCAGTGTTAAGAAATATAAAAATCCAGTTTAGGAGTGTATTTGAGTAATTTGTAGAGTGATACAATCTCAGAGCTGTGTAGCGACTGAGGGGCCTGCTGTCTCACTGCCACCGCAAAGAAGACTCATCAGTGTTCCAGCATTTAAAAAATTCAAAATCCAACTTAGGAGGGTATTTGAATAATTTGTAGAGTGATACAATCTCAACACTGTGTAGGGACGGGGGGGCCTGCTATCTCACTGCCACCGCAAGGGAGACTCATCAGTGTTCCAGTGTTTAAAAAATTCAAAATCCAATTTAGGAGGGTATTTGAATAATTTGTAGAGTGATACAATCTCAACACTGTGTAGGGACTGGGGGGCCTGCTATCTCACTGCTACCGCAAGGGAGACTCATCAGTGTTCCAGTGTTTAAAAAATTCTACACCCAACTTAGGAGTGCATTCGAATAATTTGTAGAGTGATACAATCTCAGAGCTGTGTAGGGACTGGAGGGCTTGATCTCACTGCCACCGCAAGGGAGACTCATCAGTGTTCCAGTGTTTAAAAATTTCAAAATCCAACTTAGGAGTGTATTTGAATAATTTGTAGAGTGATACAATATCAGAGCTGTGTAGGGACTGGGGGACCTGCTATCTCACTGCCACCGCAAGGGAGACTCATCAGTGTTTAAAAAATTCAAAATCCAACTCAGGAGTGTATTGGAATAATTTGTAGAGTGATACAATCTTACAGTTGTGTACGGACTGGGCGCGCTAGCAGCTCACTGCCAACGCAAGGGGGAATCATCATCTTTCAAGTGTTAAATTTTAAAATTCAACTTACGAGTGTATATGAAAAATTTGTACAGTGATACAGCCAGTCTGACAGTTGTCGTGTGGCCAGGTTGTAAAATTGTCAAATTATTATAGTACACTACCTACCTATGTGTAATGAATTTGAGTCCTAATGAACAACCTGATGTTTCTCATCCTGGTACCAGCTGCAGTGACCCAGCAACCACCAACACCACCACAGTGATGTTGCGTTCAAGCAGAGCTAGCAGCAGCAGGTGGGCAAAGAAGAGTACTAGTACTAGTCAGACTCAGCAGCAGAACTCCAAACAAAAAATAAAAATAAGAAGGGAACTACAGGTTGTTCTTCCTCTACTAGCAGGGTAGCGAAGTTCAGCTCCTCCTCTAAGACCATGAAGCAGTCTTCACCTGTGTATCGTCAGCTGTTTTCAGGATGATCCCCCCAGAACCACTTGCACAAAGACTAGTGCCACTGGCAGTTTAGTCACCACCTCCACTACAGCCAGTTGTATAAACCTGGGGACACCTAGCATTGGTAACAGTACTGGTCAGACACTGCGGGCAGTATCCACGCAGGATTTTTAATATAACGTCCGTGTAAGCAGCCCAAATGAAAATTCTTGCAGTATTTGGATAACATTTTTCCTGCCATCACTGTCACTGCCACTGAGAGCATATCCACTCCAGAAAATGTTATTGAGGGAGATAGTTTACCATTTCCCAGTAGTCACCAGGCAGAAGAGGGAATTGAGCAGGTTTCCACAAAATCTGCTTCTGATGATGATGTTTCTTCCTTTAAAAGCTACAGGAGTTAGAAGAAGAATCTGAGGGATCAAAGTGATGCGCCTGAGGCAGCAGCAGCAGAATAATTAACCCCCAGTATATGGGGAGTAAAGAAGAAGCTGGCCAATAATTCTTCTCCACCTGCTCCTCCTCCAAAATCATGTGTTGTTATTAGAATATAAATGTTTCCCTTGAGAGCAGGAACTGTGCCTCTCTTCAGCAACTGCAATATGCACAGTTTGTGTGATAAATAATATCTGGGGACACAACTGTATCCAAACACCATGATACTAGAACCCAATTACTTCCTGTAAGCGTTGCTTACCTCGTCGACCGCCAGACTTGTGGGCGGCCGGTTCGCTCTGACGTCTTTCCAGGCCACCATCCTCCTCGTTGCTCCCTCTGGCGGCTCCAGCCGCATCTGAACTAGGCACACGTCTCAGGGATTCCCTGATGACTTCGCGACCTGGTTCTTAAAGTTACAGCGCCCGTTCTGCTCCACCTCTAGTGGTGGAGCAATTAGGTTAAAAACTGTCTGGACACCACTTCAGTTGCCCGTTCGTGGTGTTCCAGTGCAGTTGTACTTTTGGGCTCTGTGTGCGATCCGGTTTTGTCTGACTATCCGTTCTGGTGTTGACCTGTGGCTCTGTCTGACTACCCGCTCTGTGTATGACCCTTGGCCTGTCTGACGTCCAATCTGGTGCAAACCTGTGGCTCTAGCTGACTAACCTTAAAGTGTATGACCTTTGGCTTGTCTGACCATCCGTTCTGGTGTTGACCTGTGGCTCTGTCTGACTACCCGCTCCGTGTATGACCCTCGGCTTGTCTGGCATCCAATCTGGTGCAAACCTGCGGCTCTGGCTGACTAACTATCCTGTGTATGACCTTAGGCTTGGCTGACTATCCATTCTGGTGTTGACCTGTGGCTCTGTCTGACTATCCGCTCTGTGTATGACCCCTTGGCCTGTCTGACATCCAATCTGGTGCAAACCTGCAGCTCTGGCTGACCAAGAATTCCGTGTTTGCTCTGGTGTGTCTGACCATCACCTTGACGTAGCCTGGGATTGTCCACTGCGCATCCATCATACAAACGCTCCAGTGGATAACGGAGGGTTGTCCTTGGTGGCTTGGCGGACTTCCTCTAGCCTTTGTTCCTCTGCAGCTTCCAGGTGTGGACCTGTAGCGCAGCTGGTCTATTTGGTATGTGGTCTGTACAGGTGCGAACCTGCAATATCCTCCGTGCGCATTTGGTCTCTGGATCCTTTGTCCGTACAGGTGCATACCTGTAGTGTCCTCAGGTGCGGACCTGAGTCTTCCTTCCTCTGCCCGCTGGATTCCGTCAGTACCATTGCACCAGCTGGATCCATCCTGAAGACCTCTCTTTGCCTGTGTTTTGTGCTGTTTCCATTGTCCTGTCGAGTTGCTAAATAAAGATTGTGTTACCTAAGTACTGGTCCACTCTCGTTCTTGAATCCGTGACACTGCCGCTGTCACTATAACCCTCTTCCACACCCAGCTAAGGCACATGACAACTTGCTAACAGTTTAATAGTAATAATGAACCCTCCCTGCCACCATCTTAGCATATTCTGTGGAATGGAATCTCTGCAGATGCTGCTTGATGCCCTGCTTGCAATTCTTGTCCACCACCCTGCCATGTGTCGTCAGTGTCAATGGGTGGACATGAACTGCCACATCCTAACATCAAAAGAGTGGTTATCATTTGGCAGAGGAGGTTTCAATGAATGAGGTGAATTGGCAGAAGATGTAGTTACCCTAGAGGAAGAAGGTGATGGTGAGCTAGGTGTTTCACTCGTGATAGAACCTCCAGTTTCTGCCTGGATTTCTCTATTTTTCCTCCTCTTTGATCCCCACATCAACTCTTGTTGCCTTTCTGGAGAGTCACGGGGTACAACAACAGTGGTGATTGATTTCTGTGGCGGGTGTTTGGCTTTAACACGTTTGACATAAATGTCATGGTCTCTGTGTTTCATGCGCATAATCTGGGTGGTTATACCAAGGTCTTTTCCCTCTTTTCCTCTCCTGACTTGTAACAAATTGTGCACAGTGTTGTTGGTGATGACTGCACCGTGCCTGCCCCAAGAGAAAAATAGTCCCACACCCATGACTTCAGGGGATAAGGAACAGGTGGAGAAGAATGGCCTCTTTCTTCTTGTCCTCCACGTTCCCCTTCATTGTCTGTGACAGCGGATGATGTTGTTGCTGTTGCTGCTACTGCCTCAGAATCCACACTGCAGCTAGAACCAGGAATATTGCTGCCACTGGCAGGTTGAACCTGTCCTAGTCCTGCATCACTTGTTGACCCCATTCCCACTGTGTCCACAGTGGCCTGTGGCACACTAGCTTGCTCATCAGCATCCTGCTGCCCTTGTAACTCAGCAGCAGCAGGAATCAGAGCAGCTGCAAATTCCAAAAGCTCATTGATGGTGGTGGTGGTGATGCTCATCCTCATCCCTGTCTCTCATTCCTTCTCAGTTTGGGCTAAAAAGGCTATCAATGTCTCTTCCACCCCACCCTCTCTACCATCATCACCACCACTACTAGTTACTATGTTCTGCTGCTGCTCTATTACACGCATCTCACTGCTGGTTGGAAAAGGTGATGAGCAATGTGACAGAGCGTCCCCTAATGTCACACTTGCCATTTCTTGGTGACGTGAAGAAGACAGACTGGCAGCAGTAGCAGCAGGCACAGGCAGCTAATCTGTGCTCCTGCTTGTGGTGGTGGTATGAATTCTGCACCTGCTCTCCCCTAACACCAGTTCTGGCCTCTTCAAGATTATGTTCCACTTGGACACTGTAGTGAAGGGAAGGGGAGGACCCCCATAGCCAGATGAATGGTGTGGGCTCCCTTGACCACTAGTCTGGAAGCTTTCAAATGCTTCCCCTACCACTCACCTAACACTAGTGCCACCGGCTGCTTCACAATTACTGTTACTACTACTAACACCAACCACATCAAGTTCAGCCCCAGAGTCTTCCTCCTCACGGTCACTATTAATATGAGGATATTGATTACCTACTCCTTCACTCCTAACACTAAAAAGCTGCTGGACCTTAGTAGTAGAGGTACTAGCACTGGCGGTACTGCTTAAGTGTGACTTAGGGTCCCCTTCTGTCATGCTTGGTACCATCTTCTGCTTTCCCCTCTGAGTATTACAATAAACACTAGCAGCAGGTTCAGCACTGGTGGCAGCAGGGGCTGCAAGTCTGACAGCAGGCACAGTATTGGTGGCAGCAGGTTCAGCACTGGCAGCAGGCACAGCACTGGTGGAAGTAGGGGCAGCACATCTGACAGCAGGCACAGTACTGGCAGCAGGCACAGCACTGGTGGCAGCAGGGGCAGCATTGGCTGCAGGCACAGCACTGATGGCTGAAGTGGCAGCAAGTCTGACAGAAGGCACAGCACTAGTGTAAGCAGGGGCAGCACGTCTGGCAGCAGGTACAGCAATGGTGGCAGCAGGGGCAGCACGTCTGGCAGCAGGCACAGGCAGCTGACCTGTCCTGCTTTCACTACTACCCTTTTCTTCCTCCCTTCCCATTAAATTCCCCAAGATCCCTAGGTGTGATTTAGGGGGACTGGACAGCATTGGCAGTGCTCACTTCCTCCTCCTCCTCAGACTCAGCGGACACATAAAGGTCCTTCCAATTCCTCCTTTTACTATTTTTAAACTTTCTCATAGTGATAACAGTCACTATGAGCCTCTCTTGCCTCAATTTTGCTAAAAGATCACAGCAGAACAGCACAGCACGTCTACCTGATTCTGTAGCTGCTTCTGTTGTGTTTCACTTCCTGGAATACGTACGTTTTTAAAGCAAAAAGGTGAAAAACATGTAAATCAATGAGAGAAGACTTTCTAACCATTGAAAAAATGGTGAAGAATTTTTGCCAATGGGCGAAAAATGCAAAGATTTTAATCACTGGTTTTAAAATGGATTTTCCTGCGAGAAAGCTGACAACATGGCCCAAAAATTATTCCACATGGCTCAAAGCCTGACACATGGAGCAATACCTGTAAATGTTTCAAACAAACAAAAAGCAAGTAGTTAATTAAATGAATGCTATAGATACATAGTGCATAACCCACCTTTGTCTTTAATACAAGTATGCTTGTGAAAACTGTGTAATTGTGTTTTTCCATATTCTTCACATACTTTGCAATTTAGAAATGATTTCCATTTCCACATTTCACTGTTCAAATAAACAGAGTATAAAAACCACATTTGTGTGTATTTTATAAACAAATACCTGTTATATTGAATTTCTAAAAACATTTTTTCCTAACCTAAGGTAAAAACAGGATTTTTTACTGCATTGTTCATCCAGTGCCATTTTGGTTTCTGCTTTCTGTCACACTCTCCTCTCTTGCTCTCTCACTCACTCTCATTTTCACTCCCTTGTTCTCTTATTTCATTTTTTAAAAACTCATATTAAAGGTAAGCATATTACAAATAAATTGATACTGCTCCCACCTTTGAGAGCAGCAGCATTATAAACTTACAGTCACAATTGTACAGCTTTTTTACAAGCTTCTTGTCCCACCTCCCAGAAGACCTGAATCTGCCAGTGGGAGCTTCATTCCTATTGCCTTGTTAGGTAAATGTGATTCCAAGGCAGTAAACAGGAGTAATCAGCTATCTTTCAGGAGCCCACATCAACAGCTCTGGGAATAAACCTAGACAGAATCAAAATATTTTGGGCACTAATAATGTAATGCTGCTTTTTCATAGTGGGTAGTAGAAGCAATCTGCTTGTACAAGACTGGTCTTAACATAGTTTTATTTTATCAGGTTATCTTCACTATAAGATAATGATAGCTTCTCAGAGGCAGCATTTTCTTTACAGCACTAATTTAGTTTTACTGTAATAAGTGTACAATATAGGTTCGCTGTATCACTTAAAAGGAGTTTGCATTGGGCATTCATTTTTATAAGGCAAATCAAAGTAATTTTCTCATAAGAAAAAACTCACACTTTTCTAGAAGGGAAGAAGTTGCTTAGCTAATATGCCCGTCACCATGCCTAAGGGATGACAGTCCTTTATCTTAAGTATTTGCCCTTGAGTAACCTTGGGTAAGGCTCAGTGGATTCACACATATTGCATCAGTAATTCTAGCAGAAGCAGAGGATATGAATTTTCTTCTTTATTGCTCATTATGCAGCATGCAAGTTGGTGTCCTAGCTATTAATAAGGGGACGTAAAAATGGCATACAATATTTTTTTTCAGGGCAAATTGCAATAATTTGTGATTATAAAGAAGTGGAAAAATAATCAGGACTTTTATCAAACTATTGTACTCCCTGAATGTAGATTGCATACCAGCAGAATGATAGATACCCCCATTTAGAAACCAATGACCTAAACCGTTATATCTTCATCAATGAGTTCACCACGCAAGCCTAAAGTAGGTGGCCTTTAAATGTGTTAATCTTAAATAGTATGGATTACCTCATTAGACCGGTCTGCTGGACATCACTAAAGCCATTGCTTGTTTAGTTAGCAACGGGGAACACCTACATAGAAATATTTGTAGAGCTGGGTTATGCAAGTTTAGGAACAACAAATAAGGGGAAAAATGATATACAGTGTAGTAGAAAATAATGTTCCTTTACTGGAAAAATCCTTTAATGTTTTGCTCAACACAGATATTAACAAATTCATCCAGTTATAAATTGCATAGTGTTTGTTCTTAAAAGACCGAAGGTCACTGTCTGGCAGGCTGGCATGATTTACTCAGAGGAGAAAGGAAACAAAATACAAGCTAACAAAGAGTCTGGATGAACTTTTAGTCAGTTGTTGGGCAAGTTGGCAGCAAGTAAAAATTTTCTTTGAAGTCTATTTATTTGCCAAGGGAAAAACAGTGAATTACTATTTCCACTTGAATATGAAAGGCGCTCTCTTTCTCACTGCATCATTTCCTCAGGTGGGGTTGGGTTCGTTCTGGTGAACGTAAATGGAAATGGATTCCGTGCAGTCAGCTAAAATGACAGACATAAAATCATGCTATAATTCACAGTTGCTTTGCAGGACGATAGAGACACTCCATTACAGAAAGTGTGAGTATAAATAAGACAGTGTGAGAGTGAAAACATAAGAATGCAGATGGAAAGGTAAGAGAGAGAATGAGGTAAGAGTAAGGGTGATGTGTAAATTTCCCCACAGCCAATGATAAGGTGCCAGAAATAAACCCTTGTATCATCTGGTGTTCTCCAGACCTATTCATTCAGTTGAATCATCTGTGTTGTTAATGCACTAATGCCGCAAGATTTGTCTGCATGACAAGAAGCTCAGTTGCAGCCAATAACAATGCAATCTCAATTAGCTCTCTCATACTTTGAAAGCAAAGATGTCCTATAAAGCAGCCACAGCTGGCCAAATTGAAGCTATACTGAAACAGAGAATGTTTGCACTTCTGAAGTTTTGCAAGATTCATAGCAACAAGACCTTGTGAAAGAAAACTACTCGACTAAAGTAATAGTAAAGGGTAGTGCAATAGATGTATTTTATCTGGATATTAGCAACAATTTTGTCACTGTCCCACACGAGAACTTAATTCTTAAGATGTACTGTTTGAGGATGATTGGATAAGGAAACAGCAGAAGGAGAAGCAATCTAGTGTACTACATTCTGAGAACAGGCACATTGCTAATGCAGTGCATAAGGCACTGTTGATAAGGCTTATTCTACTGAATATTTTCATTGTTGTTATACACACTTTCCATTGTAGATCACTAGTAATATCTGTATGTTTTATAAAGAACAGTGCCATGGTATCAGAGACGACCTGCACATTAAGGCAATGGAACAGTATGATATGCTCTGAATGCAATTTGAGTGCAGTGTATTGCACCAGGGACACTGGGAATACACCAGCTTTAAACAAGGTCTTCTGAAGCACTTGACTGCTACCTGGGAAAGCTGTTGCAATCCTCCATACTATAAGTACTGACAAAACCTGGTTCATTGTTCTAAATAATACAGGTTGAATAATGCCAATGGTATAGGAAGATACGGGGCATTATGTGTATGGCAAAGTGGAGCAATGTTGGGGTAAACCAACTGCACTGTAAAGGACAAATAACAGTTCATTTAATTCATCTTGATTTAAATGGTCCTTTTAGAGAGCTCTCCAATGCATTATGAAGCAATGCTCTGGAGAACTATCTAGCATTCACTGGATTAAAAGACTAGATTAAATACAATGGAGATCTTTATTTGTCCTCCAAAGCAGTGTCTTAAGCACAGTCCTCAAGTTTCCCTAACAGTGCAGGTTTTCTGCATTTCCCTGCTTGATCACAGGTAAACTAATCATTTTGAACAATCTACTATTTACGTGCATCTACTCAGGCAGGTACTGAGGCAGGGAAAATCTACAAAACCTGCAGTGTTAGTGGTACTTGAGGAATCACACACACAAACGTTCTCAGGCAGGTACAGAGGCAGGGAAATCTACAAAACATGCATTGCTGAGGGTACTTGAGGACCTCTGATGAGAAAATGTACTTTATGGTACATTTTGGGGTCTATGTTGGCTAGTTTGTTGGCAGAGGTATGATAAGGCAGGAAATAACAGGGAGGCACCATCACATTTCCTTTAATTAAAAAAAAGGAAATAACCTTGGCAGAATATTGTATTGGGTTTGTCCACTCAATTTGCTTGGTCAAAGCAGGTATAGAAGGTAGCACCTACTGTATATTATAACGTATTTGTTTGCAAGGTGACAATAAACACTTTTTTTTAAAAAATACAAGGGACATACTTAAAATGCAGAAATAATCAAGCACCAAATCTTTATTACTAAGCTGAGCTTAAATCACCACAAATCTCTTATTACTAAGCTGAGCTTAACCAACAGTGCAAATTTTTTACAAGTGTTTAATTGTGTATTAGAAAGATACAGATTCTCTGACTCAAGAAAAACATGAATGCCTGAAGAAGGGAACTTGATAACACCAGTCTATGATTGGTAAAATTAGTCATTTGAAGGATGACATGAAGCAACACAGTTCCTTGTGATGAGACTTAAAGAAGGAGAAGGACATTGGGATAGTTTTACACCAACCTGGACTAAATGGCGATGGAATTATTAGTACAGTTTTGCTACAACCGAGGCATAAGAAACTCTTTTTTTTGCAAAGTGGACATTAGGGACGTATGTATGTGTATCTTTATTTATATTTTGCCACACATTGTATGCAGTGCCTAACAACAGAGGAGGGTGAAAAGTCAAATTTTTGCCCACAGAAATTTCAATGAAAAAAATGCACAGGAAAATCTGTCCATTGAAAAGTCTCTTTTCCTTACTTTTCCACTACCTCTTAAAATATTCCTGCAATGTTAGATATTTTTGCCTATGTTTCTCTATGGAACAGGATTTCCCAATAGAATAAAGAGGCCTGAACGTGTTGCCTTGCTGAACAGTGTTCAGAGATCCATAGAGTCAGTGAGGCGGGATTGTGCTGGCCATTCTTCTTCTCCTTCCCCCTGAGGTCATGGGTGTGGGACTATTTTTTTCTTTTTGGGCAGGCATAGTGCTATCATCATCAACAGCACTGTGAACTATATGTGACAAGTGGGTAAAAGGGGAAAGGAGGTGACAAATCTTGGCACAATCATACTCATAACACACAAGGAATACAGACACCATGACATTACTGAAAAACATGTTAAAGCTAAACCCCCACAAAAGAAATCAGGAGCTACTGTTTCTGTACTCCCTGTCTCTACCCAAGGGCATCAAGAATGTAGGCGAAAATCTAAGAGGAATAAAAATAGAGAAACCTAGAATGGTCTCTCCCTTCTGTCTCATGCGGCCCCTGCCGTATCTGTTTGGCTCCCTCTGCTGGACGGCAGTCAGACGCGCATCACTAGGATTCCCTCTAGTGACGTCGCTTCCGGCTCTTAAAGGGACAGGCCATTTAGTGCCCCACCTCCCAGGGGTGGAGGAAATGTATAAAAAAACTGCCTGGACACCACATCAGTTGCCCTTTTCGTGGTGTTCCAGTGCAGTTCAGTTGACGTATGTTCGTGTATGACCCTTGGCTTGGCTATCTGTCTCTCCGGTGTCCAGTGTTGTGGCTTGTCTGACTACCCACTTGATATTTGACCTTTGGCTCTGGCTGACTACCCGCTCTGGCATTGTCCCCTGGCTTGTCTAACTATCCTCTTGGTATTGACCATCGGCTATGGCTGACTACCCACTCTGGTATTGACCCCTGACTTGTCTGACTATCCGCTTGGTATTGACCATTGGCTCTGGCTGACTACCCACTCTGGTATTGACCCTTGGCTTGTTCGCACTACCACCTGATTCTGACTGCAGGTCTGAGTCAGTTTATACTCCTTGTGGCAACCTGCACACTATATCTTCCTGGGTCCTAGCCCCAGTCTATCCACTTACTCTCCTGGTTCCTAGCCCCGGTCTTATTATAAGTTCCTTGGTCCTAGCCCCAGTCTCGTTATATGTTCCTGGGTCTCAGCCCCAGTTAGTGCTATTTCACGGTTGCCTTCAGGAGTCATTTTTAGAAGCAGCCTCCTATTTCTGGTAGGAACCTCATGCTTCACACCTATTTACTACACTGCTAATATCCGTGTGGTTTGCCATTGATTATTTTCTGTGTTCAATAAAGGTGGTGTTTCAAAATCAGTAATGTCTTCTGTCCGTTCCTTGATATCCATGACAGTATGACAGGGCCACAATGAGTGCTGAAGGTACAGGAAACCCACCTGTCCAGAGCATCTTGGCTAGAATGGACAGTCAGGACCAATGTATTGATCAACTGTCCTTTGCCATGCAGACACTGTTAAACCGTACAGCTCACCTAGACCATCCCAGTAGACAACCGGTAGCTCCTGCCAATACTGTTCCTGCACCGGTTGTTACAACTGCTCAGGAGCCCACTGTTGCCAGGGGAATATCCGCATCCACTTCACTCCCTCAGCGGTACGAGGGCAACCCAGTACTTTGCCATGGATTTCTTAATCAGGTGGGCATATTTCTGAAGATGGTACCTCATGCTTTCCCTACAGCACGTAGTAAAGTAGGGTTCATGATTTCACTCCTTTCGGACAAGGCTTTGGCATGGGCTAGTCCACTGTGGGAAAATGATAAACTCATCATATATAATTTTGCAGAGTTCATGGCCTCATTCGGACGGGTGTTTGATGTGCCTGCAGCTCTGCCTCTGCTGCCAAACAGCTATTGTCTATCTGCCAGGGTAGCCGTAGGGTGGCCAGATATGCTATAGAGTTTCGTAGGTTGGCACCGGAGGTGGGATGGAAAAATGAAGCACTGGTAGCCTCCTTCTCACAGGGGCTAAGTGACGACATCAAGGACGAAATCTTTGCCAGGGAGTTGCCTGTTGACCTAGACAATTTGGTATCATTCACCATATTGAATGACAACCATATCAGGGAGAGACCCTCATTTAAGGAGTGCCTGCGGAGGCCTCCGGCGCATTTATCTCAGACCTTCAGTCACCCACCCATTCCACCCATACCTCCTAGTATGGACATGGGGGGTGGGCGATGCAGCTAGGGTTTGCCCGCCTCTCTGCACAGGAAGGAGCATTCCGCTGGCAGGATGGCCTTTTCCTATATTGTGGTAAACCAGGACACTTGCTGATGCTTGTTCTGTACACCCGGGAAACGGGCACACCTAGAGTCATGTCGGGGACAGACTCTAGGTGGTGTTTCACAGTCCCTTAAAATTTTCAGGATAAACCTACCCTCGAGGTCATCCTATCATGGGCCAATTGTTCGGTGATTACCCTGGCATTGATTGACTCAGGGGAGGCGGGGTGTTTCATTGATGTCAATTCTGCTAAAGCCACATGCTTCTCCGCTGAGTAAAGGCTATTGATGGTAGGCCGCTGCAACTGCCTCAAGTCACTCATGAAACCATTTCTGTGTCAATGTTGGTAGGAGCTCTCCATCGCTAGTCACTCCAGTTTCAGGTCATTAACTCACTTCATTATGAGATCATTCTGGGGTTTCCTTGGCTCCAAAAGCATAACCCCAGTGTGGATTGGCATAATTGCGACATTCTGTCTTGGTCTCCACATTGTAAGTTGTGTCTCCTCTGTCCTGCCAGAGTATTGGGCATGGCTGCCTCCTCCTCCACCTCCTCCACCTTACCTGAGGAGTATCAGGCCTTCCGTGATGTGTTCAACAAGGTGCAGGCCACGACCTTACCTCACAGGCCATACGATTGTTCTATTGAATTGGTGCCAGGGGCTGTCCCTCCGAAGGGCCATGTTTACCCTCTGTCCATGGCTGAGAATAGGGCCATGGAGGAGTATGTGGCGGATGCTCTCTCCAGAGGTGTCATTCAGAGAGCACCTCCCCAGCTGGGTCAGGATTCTTCTTTGTTAAAAAGAAGGATGGAGAATTGAGGCCATGCATTGATTTTTGAGGGCTTAATAAACTCATGATCAAGAACGCTTACCCAATTCCATTGATTACAGAGTTATTCAACAGACTAGGGGTTTGTCGGTCTTCACTAAGCTCGATCTTTGGAAGGCTTATAATCTGCTGCGAATCAGGGAGGGCAATGAATGGAAGACAGAGTTTAACACCAGGAGTGGACAGTACGAATATTTGGTAATGTCCTTTGGTCTTTGCAATGCTCCCGCTGTCTTCCAGGAGTTCATTAATTATGTCTTACGAGACCTTTTGCAGTGCTGAGTGGTTGTCTATTTGGATGACATGACAATCTCATCCACTCCCCGAATCTGGAGAACCACTGAACTGATGTGGCAAAGGTGTTACAACTCTTACAGGCCAATAACCTGTTTTGCAAATTGGAGAAATGCGAATTTCCCCAGCCCCAGGTCACATTCCTAGGTTATGTGATTTCCTTCTCTGGGCTAGCTATGGACCCTGGGAAGCTTTCTGCGGTACTCCAATGGCCCCTTCCTATGGGACTCAAGGCGATTCAACGATTTTTGGGCTTTGCCAATTACTACCAGAAATTTATAAACCAGTTTTCTACCATTGTTAAGTCTATTACTGACATGATGCACAAGGGTGCAAATCCTTCCGAGTGGTCTCCGGCTACTCTTTGGGCTTTTGAAACTCTCAAAGCAGCTTTTGTTGCTGCACCACTTCTCAGGCATCCGAATCCTAAGTTACCATGTCTGAGTCAGGAGTAGGCGCCCTCCTGTCTCAGTGGTTTTCTACAGATGAGCATTTGCTTTCGTGTGGATCCTTTTCCCAGAAACTTTTAAAGCATGAGACCTTAGACCCAGTCTCGTTATACGTTCCTGGGTCCCAGCCCCAGTTGGTGCTATTTCACAGTTACCTTCAGGAGTCATTTTTAGAAGCAGCCTCCTATTTCTGGTAGGAACCTCATGCTTCACACTATTTACTACAATGCTAATATCCGTGTGGTTTGCCATTTATTATTTTCCGTGTTCAATAAAGGTGGTGTTTCAAAATCAGTACTGTCTTCTGTCTGTTCCTTTATATTTGTGACAGCTAGTTGTCATGTGTCCTTAGCGGAGCGGACAAGGGGCCTAGTGACAGCAGCAGTACTTGTTTTTGGGGGATGAATGATTTTGAAATTGCGGACCTAACCTGCAAGATGTTTGCTTTCAGTTGTGCAAGTTGTTTGATGTGAGTGCATATGTGTCCATTGTTCCCAGTCCTTCCACTATTTCACAACTTTCCTATACACACACAAACACACACAGACACACACACTGTACACATTGCTGTTGCTGATGAAAGATACACTTCCATGATTTTGGAGGCGATGCCAAAAAATAAGCATTATTGGCCAACTTCTATTCTCCAAATATACATGAAGTAGTGGTGGGGGATAGTTGTTGTGCTGCTACTGCCACAGGCACATCACTGGTGCTAGTGGCAAGTGGATTCATCATCACATGTCTCATATATCACTGCTGTTGATTTCATTCCCCCTAATTGTCCTGCTGCTTACACACCTCCATCAACCAATGAGTGATTGAGGAGGGATATTTAAATTTGATTGTTTGTTCTGCTGCTTTATCTTTGATCTTCTGTGTATGTAGTGCCATATATACATGTTTAACATGGCTCAGGCTAGTGGTACCAAAAGCATATGCATTGCATCTCTAAATGTTAGCTCAACCTCTCCTTAACACTATAAGTGGCATAGGGATGTTAACTGGATTGGAAAAACAATGTTTTGGGCCCGTTGTTGGTACCTCTTGTTGGACCTACATTCATAAGAGTATTCACTTCTTTTAGGCCAGGGTTGGGCAACAAGAGACCCTCTTGTTTATTAGTGTAAAAGCCCGTGTACACGGGCCAAGGTCAGTGTGATGTTAACCCTTTGAGTGCCAGAGGGGTACGCAACACATTGCTTTGCAATGCTTTGCTACCCCTCTGGCACTCAAAGGGTTAAGAGGCTGATCCTGCTCTGCGTCCTGCTGCCGACGCAGTCATGCACTGTAGAGACTGCCCGAAAGCACAGAATGCTCCCACCATGGAACTCCCAGCATTCAGTGCGTTTGGGCAGTCTCTACTACGCATGACAGCTTCTGACAAACATCTGATTGAATTATTATATAGGATTGGGTTATGTTATGGTATTGATGATAGCTGGCAGGGGCGGATGTTCTACTGGACTGGTGGTGAAAGTGGTATTAGTAGGGATGATACAGACAAGAAGACAGCAGGAAAGTCATAATATTACAAGAAATGGTGATGATGCTGGTGGTAAAAGTCAATAGTGAGTAACTTCATTTAGGATTACTGCTGAATTGTTCCTACCATTCTTTAACTTCTGCATATGGTAGAACATCATATTTTTCTGCTATTCAAAGCTGATTTACTTCTAAAATGGTTAATCAAAACATCTTCAGATTGTAGTGGCGATCTATAAAGTTTGCATAAGCAACACTAAAGACATTTTCAAACAACATACTTGCTGAAGAAAAGCTAAAGATTTGTATGGCAAACAGCCAGCTGAGACCAAGTCTTAATTTTGCTCACCCAAAATGATCTTGTTTCAAACTGGAGTGGATAAAGGAAAGCTCATTGAAGTAGGCCTCTATAATATTTGCAGGATTATTAAAGGGATGTGAATGAAAGGTTTGTTGATTGAAAGTAAGGAAAAAAGGCAAGAGCAATACCACCCCCACCCCCACCCCCACCATAGTCTGTATCTGCTCTTCTTTTACCTACAGACCCTGGATTAGGAACAATAGCTAACCAATAGAAACTACAACTAAACAAGCAGAAATAGCAGCTGTACCACAGCAGTATCAACAAAAAATAGAACAATAATATTAACAAAGTAAACAATAACAACAACAAATAGTGAAAGCAGCAATAGTGTAGAGATTGATTAAGGATTGACTAAGGATAGTTTAACACTATCATGTGAAAAACTAAATAAGGCTTGTGAATCATTGAGATGTTCCCAAACATTGTCACCAACACCACCATCATCGTTATTATTGCTATTGAAACTGACAGATTTGTGCATCGACTCAGTGGACTATTTTATTGTCCACTCTACTGTCAGTTCTTTACAATATCCCTAACAAAATGACTAACTGGCTCTTTACCTTTGATTATCTTGGTGTCTATAGAAGCGGACTGGGATTCTGGTGGATTACCTTCATGAAGTTAATCTGAATGCTCAATTGCTGTACTGGACTAATATAAATATTTTGTTACTAGCAGAAGAGCAACACAAAGATGTACATTTGGATTTAGGAGGTCTAACCCTTTTCTGATATTTTTTGTTGTTAGCATTTTTATTTCTCTTGAAGTAAGCATAAAAGTTTGAGTACAGGGTGGACAAATAAATACAAGGTTATACAAAAACTAAAAGAAGGCATAATACGGTCAGAACTGGAAAGGACTGAGATATTGTAGCAGCCATTAAAAAAGGCAGTAGAGAGGTAATTACAGACCTGTGAGTCTAACATCAGTGGCTATGCAAAGTATGGAAATGCTGAAAATACAATATTGTTGTATATTTGAAGTCTGTGACTTGCAAGATCCATGGCAGCATGGCTTTACAATATGAAGATCTTGTCAAACAAATATAATTAATTTAACAGTTTTTCTGAAGTTATAGACAAGGGTAGGGCAATAGATAGAGATTATTTGAATTTTAACAAAACATAAATTACCACTGAACTCAATGACAGTTTAATGGATAAGAAATTGGCTGGGCAGGTGATGGCATGTCATAGTCAAAATAATACATTGACAGGGTGGATGCATTACTAGAGAGGTGCCTCAGGGGTCATTGCTTGGTCCTGTTTTCGTTAATATATTCATTAGCGATATTTCTAATTGTATTCAAAAAGTGCCTCTTTGCAGATGATACAAAGATTTGTAACAGATTTTATAATCCAGGGGAAATAAAACAGATGCAGATTGATTTAGGAAAATTAAAGGAATGGACAGGAATATGAGATCTAATATTTAATGCGGCAAAGTGCAATATAATACCTTTTGGGTACAAAAGCTCAATGGTGGAATACTAGCTTAATTATATTTTGCTGACAACAACAGCAGAAGAAAGGGACTGTTGAGTAATTTCTGATAACTTGAGGGTAGGCATGCAGTGCAGCAAAGCAGTGCCACTAAAATGATGCAAGGCATTCATGACAAAACTTACTATGAAATACATTAATATTTAGAGCCTGGAAGAGAGAAGGAAAATGGGAATAGTATAGAAGGATTTAATCAAGTTCTGGAGGGAAGCATTTTTCGAAGAAAGATAAATACTAGAACAATAAGGCATGACATAAAGTTAGAGAGTGTAAGAGTGTAATATGTGTAAGTACTATTGCTTTTAAGGAAACCGTGAGAGATTCATGGAATAGCCTCCCAGTGAAAGTGATAGGTGCTAATACAGAAAATTAATTCAAAAATACCTTGGATAGACAGGTCTGGTCTGAAAACTATGCAAGATTGCATTTCATCATGGGGAAAATGGGCAGACTAGATGAGTCAATCGGTTCCTATCTGTCATCAAAATCTTTTTCATTGGTTTTATGTTACTAACACCTAAGAGGGGCTTGTCAGCTTAAAATAATGTAAAAAAAAATGCAAAATGCCAGTTTGTTTTTGAGATGAAAGTAACCTATAGATTACAGTAATTCTTTGAATGTGATAGTAAGCAAATACATCTGGCTTCGTGGCTGTCACCTGTCAGTAGTGGCTAACATCATAGTAACTGATTATGATGCTGAAATTAGACATACAAAATATATATTTCTCCAAGACCTAATCTTACCTCTCTCCAGTCCTCCTCTCCTACCCTATTGCAGGAGGAACTTACATTTGTGACATTAATGCAGCTGGGAAGTAATGTAATAGTATGTATAACACTAATGATTCCCTCAAATTCCCCAACCTATTCCATGCAGGAGCCTAACCGAAATGGCACACGCATGTGATGTGAAGTACCTCTGTTAATCTGTCATTATGTGAGGGCTCTTATTGCACTCTGATTGAGAGAAGTTGCAAACAAAACAGAAATGAAACCCCTGCTTCACAGCATCTGTCTCATAATAAAAAAGTTTAATTCATCACTATTCAGTATTCTTATTTACGGGAAAAAATTGATTAATTACTAGTGCTAAGCTAAAAACTATGCACTTTATGACTAAAGTTGATTAAGCGTTTTTGTACTGCTTTAATGTTACTGCCTGTTTTTGAATAGCTAATGATATATGTGGCACTAATTTATGCATCTTCAGCAACAAATGAGAGTTTTAGCTACTAAACCTGAAATAGGAATGATATTAAATGAACTGTTAAAAACATTGTTTATGAAAGTCAGATGTTACGTCTATAAAATCTAACCTTTTCTTCTGCTGTAATTTCATAAGGAAAGTAATTTACCATATAAGTTATTTCTCTGGGCCGAATCTAAAAATAGAAGATGTCTCATGTCTGTTCCCATTCTTAATAAGGTATAAAAAGAAAGAAAAACAGAAGATGGGAGCTGGATGTCGTCTGAATTTGGTGCCAGCATGAAATAGTAGGCTACTAGTAACTGCAAATAATTTCTGGAACGTTCTAGTCTTGTGATGCTGTTACAAAAGTCCACAAATAACTGGCTGTCATAAAACCAACACATTACCTCATAAATTCCAGTATGCCATATATTTTTATTTGCTGCTTCATTAATTTAGATGACTTGCACCTTTTCTCAGTTTTTTTTGGATATGCTGTATAATAGGGATAGGCAACTCTGACCCTTGAGAGTTACCAAGTTACCAAGCTACCAACAGTGCATGTTTCTAGAATATTAGTTTTGAATAAATGTGGATTAAAGGAGAGCTAGCATGTCCTAATAATAACCCTTCATGTACCTTACTATGGATGAAAATCCTAATGGCCTTTCATTAATGTTTCCCTTGTACCTTGATCCATAGGTATCTTAAATCAGACTTGGATGCCTTGTCCATTGGGGGGAGGGCAGCATAACAATTGCTGATTTTGTTTTATTTTTTTAAATGAATCAGGAAGCACACAAGAGCTTGAATAATATTACCATGTACAGTGAGCAGAATTTGAGGTCGTTAGGTCCTGCCAACAACTGTCATATCTACCTCCATGGACCTGACATCCAGAACTGAGTAAAGATGCTATCTATTGAACAAAGGAACAAAGACAAAATTCATAGGGGCCATTAGGATTTTCTAGCCATAGCAATGGGTAGTTAAAATTAGCACACATTAGTTTTCCTGTAACTCTTTGAGTGCCAGAGACATGTGCAATGCATTGATTCACAATGAGCCGCATACCCAGGGGCTCAGACTCTTGAACTCATTCACAATGTTCTCAAGCAGGGATGTCCTAAAAACATTTGCTGCTGGTAGCTCATGAGGTTCATCATTAGCTTCCCTGTTGCATAGAAATGAGACTGATGTAAAAAATAAATTAAGCGATTCTGGGGCAGAACAACAGCACCACTGGGGACAAGTATAAATGACCATTGATTTAAATAAGGTTATTAACACCATGAATGCTAGCATCCAAGGATTTCAAAAAGACAGTTGAAATATACTGGAGTTGATATTTTTTCCCCTGTGATACAGTTGGTTTGCTGTAGAATTACACCATTTCATCTTAGTACTTTAGCCTAATTTCTAACTAAGGACACAAGTGTCTTGTCAAATATTTCTTTCATTCCAGTCAAAGCATATGTTAACTTCAATAAATTCTATATGTATCCAATTCATTGCAAATCAATGATATGAGACCTCTTTAGCATCTATGGGGTTAAACTAAATGATTACAAGACACAAACATTTTGTTTCGCTGTAATATGGAAGAATAACAGTGATGTTTTGTGCTCAGACAGAATTTTGTTTATGGGAAATGTCTGGTAGTTACCAGAAAGTCTGCTCCCAGTGGCCTATTTTTTCTCTAAATTCATTCAGCAGATAAAAATTCATAGCAAGATAGAATTCCTTGCTGTTTTCACATTAAGAGAAGGCAGTGAAACAAAATCAGATTCCAAAGGACTTCATCCCATACCTCAGCTGCCTGATTCACACTAAAAAGAATTTCACAGGGAATGATTGGTGAATATTGGTAACATAAAACTTCAATAGGGAGAACTGTTATGTATCCACCACAAAGGACTCACTGTCTCAAAGTTCTGCATATGGAGACTTGACTTGTACTTGATGTACCTTTTTATTTGTCACATGTTGACATAGAAGGAAGTCAGCCCTTGGACTTAATTTTCATGGCCCTGGCTTTATTAAATATGAAATTAAAAGAAATAAGTTTCACAAGGTTGTGCTTATAAATTAAGTTCTTACTTAACAAGGATGCAATTGTGTCAGTTCCAATAAGCTGCAATTCCAAAATGACCAGCAAAGTGTAATTATTTTTATATACACGCTCTAGTTCATATTTACTTATGTAATGAATTTCAAAGCACAAGTTACAATATTTGATTACTGCAGAAATGCAACAGCCTGAAATCATTGGACATTTAAAAGTAATTATTTTATACAGGGCCGGACTTACATCTCAGGAGCCTGTAGGCACAGAAATCTGAAGCACCCCCCCCCCCATTGGCCTTCTCCACTGGACACCTCCACAATGCTCCTAACCTCCACATTGCCCTCATCATCTCCATATTGCCCTCACATTGCCCCATCAGCTAAAACTTGCCCCCCATCAGCTATACAATGCCCCCATCATCTCCATATTGCCCTCACGTTGCCTCCACCATCTCCAACTTGCCCCCATCAGCTCCACATTTCCCCCACCACCTCCAAATTGTCCTCACATTGCCTGCCATCAGCTCCAACTTGCCCCCCATCAGCTCCATGTTACCCTCACATTGCCCTCCACCAGCTCCACATTGCCCCTACCATCTCCAAATTGCCCCCCATCAGCTGCACATTGCCCCCACCATCTCCATGTTGCCCTCACATTGCCCCCCTTCGGCTCCAACTTGCCCCCATCATCTCCATATTGCCCTCACGTTGTCTCCACCATCTCCAACTTGCCCCCATCAGCTCCACATTTCCCCCACCATCTCCAAATTGTCCTCACATTGCCTGCCATCAGCTCCAACTTGCACCCCATCAGCTCCATGTTACCCTCACATTGCCCTCCATCAGCTCCACATTGCCCCCACCATCTCCAAATTGTCCCCCATCAGCTGCACATTGCCCCCACCATCGCCATGTTGTCCTCACATTGCCTCCCCCCCATTGTCCGTTTCCTACCTCCCTGGCAGGAGGTCTGTCATCTGTGCCTCCTTTGGCACAGTCCTGTAAGTGCTGGAGCTCCCGCGCGGTCTCCTATTCAGGAATGCAGAGCGCTTGGAGATGATGTCATCTCCCAGCGCTCTGCATTCCTAAAGAGCCGACGAGGGAGCGCAGCGCTTACAGGACTGTGCCAAAGGAGACACAGACCTGTCCAGCCAGGGAGGTAGGTAGGAAATAGACAACGGGGGGGTGCAATGTGAGGGCGACATGGAGTGGGCGCCGGCGCAGCCCACGAGGTGGCTAGGTTTTTTTGTTTGGTTTTTTTAAAGAAAAAAAAAAAAAGAATCCCAATGGCAGGCGCCCCTCGGTGGCATGCACCTGTAGGCAGGTGCCTACTTTGCCTTGTGACAAATCTGGCCCTGATTTTATATGCACAACAACAGATAAGTGTATCACTTGAGTGCATAATAGGATATCATATTTTGTCTTTGGAAAGGAATGTATCCTTTCAGCTCACAAGAGTCATATATACAGAAAGGAAATATAATACTGATCTATCCTACACAAATGGCAGTACAGCCACAACATGCCACAAAGTACCTCACTGACAAGGTCTAACAAGGCTGAAGCACATTTCTGGGGTTAGCTATTTCTCTTGTTCAAAGAGGAATTGAATGACACTTTGTGGCTAGAGTGCAATTTGGCCAGGGTCAACAGGATGTTCTTTAGTATATTTCCTCTCTGTGTATGACACCTGTGAGCTACAGAGACTGCACTCTGAGAAGGATATCATTCCTATGAAGCTTGCTAAATACAATGACAGGATTGTTTCTAGTTGAGTGTCTCTGATCAGTACTTTGCATATATTTTGACATTCTATTAATACAGTAATTACATCGATATGCAATTACATTGACAATATTAATCACACAATCTGAAGCACCGGGAGTGTTGATCTGATGTGCCTTCTGAACAAGTATACAACAAGTAAGAGTATATGGGCGGGGATATTGTGGGATGCGCAGTCATTAGTCTTTGTTGACTTTATTCTCTTTACTATCACAGGGATACATTATTTACATCACTGAGACAGTTTATTGATAGGTGGTATAGACTTGCCTCTGGTCCATTAATATGACTGGATATATCCTGCAGCCAGCTCTTTTAGATGCATGGATCTCAGTCAGATATGCATCTAATATTCAACTTTTATATATTGGTTTTAATTGTTATTATATCAATAAAGGTTTTCTGCACTTAGATCTTCTTGGTGTGCTGTCTTTTTCTTGTCTTTTCTACATGTAACTCCCATGAGGATTCCGGGATTGAGACTGGCGGCACAGAAGAAACGATTAACACATAATTGACAGTACCCAACCTATAGGAGTCAAGCCAGACATAGACTAACTGACCTCATCATTATCATTTGCCATTTCCATGGACCCCAACTAATATTAATTTTCAGCCTTTCATCATATGCATTGACCTAGATCATCTACTCCATCAAGGCTGGATAGATTAACAAGGAGGACAATTAACATTGATCCAGTGAACTAGGATCAATATATGTGGTATTTAGATGGACAGATTCCAATTAATATATTATTATTTTACTACTCTTTTATATATAGTAGCAAACTTCACAAATTCCAAAAGCTCAATGCTGGTGCTGGTGGTTATGCCCATCCTCACTCCTGTCTCCCATTCCTTCTCAGTTTGGGCTAAAAAGACCATTAATGTTTCTTTCATCCCAGATTCTCCACCATCATAATCGCCACCACCAGCAGTCCCTCTGTGCTGCTCTGTTACATACATCTTACTGGTGGAAGCAGGTGATGAGAAATGTGACAGATCATCCCCTAATGTCAAACTTGCCATTTCTTGAACCTGAAGAAGGCAGACTGGCAGCAGACACAGGGAGCTGGTGGTGGTGGTATAATTCATGCTAAGCAGAAATTTGCATTATTCAGGATTATGTTCAACCTGGACAATGCTCTGCATTGCTTCCCCTACCAGTCCCCTAACGCTAGTCCCACCAGCTGCTTCACTATCACTGTTACTACTACTAACACCAGTCACATCAATTTTAGTCATTGACCTGGCTGAGTCTTCCTCCTCACTAGTAATATGATGATCACTCCGTCCTTCACTCCTAACACTCTGTACAAGCTGCTGCACCTTATTAGTAATAGTAGTACTAGTAGCAGGACTGCTTGCAGATGGCAAGTATGACTTAGGGTCCCCTGCTGTCACATCATCTTCTCCTTCCCCCTTCTGAGAATTACAATACACACTGGCAGCAGATTCAGCACTGGTAGAAGGCACAGCACTGGTAGCAGCAGGGGCAGCACTAGCTGCAGGCACAGCACTGGCAGCAGGCACAGGCAGCTCACATGTCTTGCTCACACTACTACCCTCTTCTTCCTCCAGTGAATTTAACTTCCCCAAGATCCCTAGGGGTGATTTAGGGGGACTGTCCAGCATTGGGTCTGTAGTGGTCACTTCCTCCTTCTCCTCTTACTCACTGAACACATAAGGTCCTTCCAATTTCTCATTTTATTACTCTTAAACTTACTCATAGTGAAAGCAGTCACTATGAGCCTCTCCTGACTCAGTTTTGCTATTAGCACACAGCACAGCAGCCTAGCATCTCTCTCTTGCTCTGTAGCTGCTTGTATTGTGTTTCACTTGCTGAAAAAGTAAAGTTTTTATAGCAAAAAGAAAAAAAACACATTAATAAAGGTGTGAAAATGTTCTAGGTTTGAAAAAATAGAGAAGAATTTTTGCCAATGGGTGAACGTGGTGAAGATTTTAATCACTGTATTTAAAGCAGATTTTCCCAGGAAAAAGCAGACAACCACATGGTTTTCATGGATTTTAGCAGGAACATGACGGGGCCTTTCACCCACCCCTATCAATCTGGTAGGTAGGTTCATGTAATCCCAGACAGACTCGATGATCAGGGATCCATGGGGGCCATACCGTAACTTCCAGGACTCTTTGTTCTTCTTTACACTGAAGATAGTTCTAAGTGACTTTGGCTGTATGTTTGGGGTCATTGTCATGCTGCAGAATAAATCTGGGGCCAATCAGATGCCTCCCTGATGGTACTGCATGATGAATAAGTGTTTGCTTGTACTTCTCAGCATTGAGGAGACCATTAATTCTGAACATTCTGACCATTTGCAAGGAACCTCCACCATGCTTCACTATTGCCTGCAGACACTCATTCTTGTACCACTCTCCAGCCCTTGGGTGAACAAACTGCCTTCTGCTACAGCCAAATATTTCACATTTTGACTCATCAGTCCAAAGCACCTGCTGTCTTTTTTATGCTCCCCAGTTCCTGTGTTTTCGTGGATAGTTGGCTTGGCCTTGTTTCCATGTCAGACGTATGGCTTTTTGGCAGCAAGTTTTCCATGAAGACCACTTCTGACCAGAGTTCTCTGGACAGTAGATGGGTGTACCAGGGTCTCACTGTTTCCTGCAATTCTGAGCTGATGGCACTGCTGGACATCTTCCGACTGCTAAGGGAAGTAAGCATGATGTGTCTTTCATCTTGGCCGACCACTGTGTCTACAGTCCTCAACGATGCCGTTTCTTTGTGCTTTTTCAAAAGAGCTTGGGCAGAACATGGAAACCCTGTCTGTCTTGAAATTTGTTTGTGGGAGAGACCTTGCTGATGCAGTATAACTACATTATGTCTTGATGCTGTGCTCAGTCTTGCCGTGGTGTATGACTTTTGAAATTAAACTGTCTTCAGCAACCTCACCTTGTGAGCTGAGTTTGGTTGCTCATCACCCAGTTTAATTCCTCCTACACAGCTGTTTCTGCTTCAGTTAATGATTGTGTTTCAACCTTCTTGTTAAATTGATGATCATTAGCATCTGTTTGGTATAATTTTTTAATAATACACCTGACTGTATGCCTACAAAATCCCTGACTTTATGCAAGTGTAGCTAGAAGAATTGATCCAGTTTTGAAGGCAAAGGGTGGTCACACCAAGTATTGATTTCAGTTAGATTTTTCTTCTGTTCCCTCACTATGCATTTTGTTAATTGATAAAGATAAACTATTAAAGGGTCAATAATGTCCCCTAAAATATTTAGATTTAGGTAGAGATTGAAAAAATAAACTAATTGCAACAAATCCTATCTCTCAAACCACTATGATATGAGAAATATAGTGATTCAAAGTTCCCCCTCCCTCCCCTTCTCCTGATGTCAGCGTCTAGTTGACAGCAGGAGATCCTGGTCCAGGGACTAGCAGAAGGCTCCGCAGCAGAGCCGAAATCTCGGTTCTTAAAAAGAATTAATTCACTGGAAAGGTCTACAAAGTGTGCTTGCAAACCAGGCTATCACAGTGCCCATGATTTCCTCCAGTGGTGCTCGGTGGTACAGGCGACCTTGTTATCCTACGGGTTGTCACTCTGGTCTAATCGCTATTCTTATAGTGGTGTCTCTGTCCACATGCTAGGCCTTATAGGCCTCAGCCTCACCATATACCCTTACCCTTTTGAGGTGAACCTGAGCATTATTGCTTCTGTGTTCCAATTGCGGATTCCTGTTATGACTCCTGGCTTCGTCTGACTACCCGATCTGGTTGAGACCTCTGGCTTCGTCTGACTACCCGATCCGGCTGAGACCCCTGGCTTCATTTGACTGTTCCTTTCTGCTTTGGTTGCCTCTCGCTCCGCTGCCCTCCTGGCTTTGGTTGAACTTCCTCTCCGGCTTACCCAGCTCCGGCTGACTGTTCCATCCTCGGCCCACCCGGGCGAACTGTTGCTAACATGCTTACTGCCTCTGGGCAGTATTCAGTATTGTCAGCCTTGTCCTTGGCCTCCTGTGGCCTATTGTCAGTGTAGCCTGTTGTCTCCCTAGTGTTCTAGGGTTGTCACCATTGCCTGTCAGACTCCCAGCATTCTGGGGATTCTCACTCCTTTTAGGTGCTCCAGCATTCTGGGGTAGTGTCCGTGATCTATCTTCACACCTGTCTAGTGAAGGGTTGGGAAAGTGTTGTTACACTGTCTATTTCCTTTTTATTTTAATACATTTTCATTTTATTTTATCTGTACTTGTCAAGTGTCATTATTTCACAAGTCTCTCCGTGACACAGACACACTTTGTAGACAGTTCAAATGAACTGTTTGGTTTTCTGCCAATTGTTGTATTGTCTTCAACTGGTCCTCATTAGTGTTGAGCGAGCACCCCGATGCTCGGGTGCTCGGGTGCTCTGACCGAGCACCCCCTGAGGCTCGAGTGCTCGGCCGAGCACCCGAGCCCCATTGAATCCAATGGGGCGACACGAGCATTATACCAGGCACCCCCTGCTCTGATGAGGGGAGGGTGCCTGGTCAATGCCCCCCTTCATCTCCGCTATGCCCCCTTCATCTCCGAATGCCCCCTTCATCTCCGCAATGTCCCCCTTCATCTCCGCTATGCCCCCTTCATCTCCGCTATGCCCCTCTTCCACAATGTCCCCCTTCATCTCCGCTATGCCCCTCTTCCACAATGTCCCCCTTCATCTCCGCTATGCCCCTCTTCCACAATGTCCCCCTTCATCTCCGCAATGCCCCCTTCATCTCCGCAATGCCCCCGTACCTCCAGTCCCTGGTGGTCCAGCGGAGCGTCTTCAGATCTGTGCCTCTTCCGGCACAGATCCCCGCCACCCGAACATGGCGGGCGAGCACATGGCGGTACTCGACGAGTACCGCCATGTGCCGAGCAGAGCGATGCTCGAGCCGATCTGAGCATCGGCCGAGCACGCTCGCTCAACACTAGTCCTCATATAACTCTGTCCCTTGCCTTTCTGGATACTGTTTGTCACATGAGGGGATGATTTCAAGCATGAAAAGCAACAAAGCCCACCATCTTATCTCTGTAACATGGGCAATATAATCAATGCAACATTGCTGTGTTGGTGTCTCCTATGTGATCTAAGGACTTTAAATCTGATCCCAAAGCACATCATACTGATTCGGCAAAAATGGCAGTCCAGCCAAGTAGTGTCTGGCAATTCCTATCTGAACAAGAGAACAAGCCAACCCTAAACATACATTTCAGCCTTCTTGGGCCTCATCAGTGATGTATAGCTGTTCTCTCTATGCATTGTGGGCAAGAGGTGCACATCTGAATTCCCCTGTTACCCTTGGGATGACCAATTCCAAGAATAATTTGCATATGCAAAGTGACGATCAGAAATGCTCAACTAGGAAAAAGCCTGCTAAAGAGTTTAGCAGGCTCTATAGTAATGGTAAAGTGGAAGTCAGAAACGCTCAGTTGGCAATGAGTCTGCAATACAAATTTGCAGGCTCTCTTGGAGCTCTAGGTTCATTCCTAGTTGAGCTTTTCTGACTTCTACTTTACATAAGCAAATTATGTTTGGGATTAGTCTCCCCAAGGGTAATAGGGGGATCCATTGGGGAACTCAGCATTGCTTACAGTCCCTAGAGAGATCTGCTGCATCTCACTGATGAGGCCCCACAAGGCCAAAACATATGGCTGGGGTTGACTGTTTCTTTTGTTCAGAGAAGAATTGCATTTTATGGCTGGACTGCTGTTTTGGCAGAACCAGTATGATATGATTTGGCATACTGCCTCTCTGTGAAAGGCACTAGTGGGCTAAAAGAGACTGCACTCTGGGTAGGACATCTGTCCTGGACAGCCTGCAAATTTCTATTGCAGGCTTGTTCCTGACTTCTACTTTACATTTGTAAATTATCCTTGGGATTAGTCACCCCAAGGTTAATAGGAGAATCCAGCACTGGACCCATTTCTCACAGTGTCTCTAGGCTACACATGACTGATGAGGCCCAATAAGGGTGAAACGTATGTCTGGGATTGGCTGCTTCTCTTCTTCAGAGAGGAATTGCCTGGTATTTTGTGGATGGACTGCTGAAGAAGCAAGTATGAATCAATCTGTCAGTTTAATTTGGGAATATCCTATGATCTTATCTTCCATTTTGCAGCTTTAAACTTTTGATTTCATATGCTAGTCCATTTGTTCAATTTTCCTAAATAGTTTAAAATCCCTATGAATTTGGTTTGTCATGTCTGCTGTGTCAAATCCATTGCATATCATTGTGCCATCTGCAATGTAGCACTTGTTATATAAAAATGAACTTATTAAAAAGAAAAGTCCCTAGCACTGACCAACATGGAACTCAACTAGTAACTATCCTTCTGCTGTATAAAACCCAATGACTATGACTAACTGTTGCCTGCATTCAGCATATTTTTTATCCACACATCAATTCTGTTTTCATCTAGTTGAGTTGGCAAGTTGGAAATAGTGAATATGCAGGTGAGGTTAAGAAAATTAACTAGAATGGAATAGCCTATGCTGTCATATGCTTCAGCAAGGCCAATGGGAGGTACAAAATGAATTCTAGTTTAATGGTTTTTTTTTTTTTTTTTTTTTTTTTTTTTTAAAAAGCATTTTTGACTACAATGCAATTGTAAAAATCTCCTTTTTGAAGTTAAAGGGATAGTAATGTTTCACAATAAAAGCTGCTTCAATTAATCTTCATAGTATTTGGTCCATGTAGACCGTTAATTCAATACTGTCAGAGCTGTAGTTCAAGAGTAATTGAATGATAAAATTTCCCCCTCCCGCCCCTTTTACTGATGTAACACTGCTCACCTCAGATGCGGAATCTGGTCTCTTGACCAGACAGGTTGCAGCAAGGAACACTCTTTTTGTGAAAATAAGGAAAACCCTGCCCCCTTGAGAGGTTTTTCAGGTTTTTCCTTATGATCACTGAAGATTGTCCCTCTGTGTGATCCATCCAGACAGTTTTGATGCTCTGAGGTGAGCAGTGTCAAAGTAAAAGAGGCAGGAGGGGGATACTTTATCATTCAATTACTCTTGAACTACAATTCTGACAATACTGAAATAACATTCTCCATGGCCCAAATACTATGAAGATTAATTGGAGCTGCTTTTATTTTGAAACATTACTATTGCTTTGCAATGCATTCCGTACCCCTCTGGCACTCAAAGGGTTAAAGGGATCAACCTCTGTGTGTGCTAACTCAGAAAAATAATTTTAATAATTGCACTAAACATTTCTGCAAAATGTTTTAGCCATAAAAAAGCATATATGAGAAATGCAGCTTTCAACTATATGCTTAACCCCTTTATTGCCAGTCTGATGTGCAGTACTAACCTCTCTGATGATATTGAAGGGGTTAAAAAAAACCTTCCCTTATAAAAATAATGATTACATTGTATATTGAAGCTGTTAAGATAAAAATAACATTCCACTTTCATGTTAATATCTATTCACTCCTTAAACACACCAGAGTAGCAGTGTATTTCCTTCCTCCTGTATGTTAGACATGTGCTGCTTTTTACTATTGTATGTACATGTACACTCCTTGCCTCTAGGACTTCTTACTTAGATACTTCAAGAGCACGCTGACTGCTGCCAGCTATGGGCTTCCAATGATAACACAATGAATGGCAAGTTTATGATTTGTGATTGACAATGTTTTATCCTTAAAACTGGCTAATTTGTTGTGAAGAAAGCCATCTGGTTTATGTTTGATTTGTGTGAGAACAACATGTTCAGACTGACTAGCGTTATAATAGCGTATGTTTCTTGACTTGCGATAACAATAGGTGTTGCGCTATACTCAGGGTCATACAGTAGAAACCTCTGTAAAGTCAAGTGATTGTGCTTCCTGTGTTACTTTGAATTATAAGCAATAAATATTACAAATTAAAGAGAGAACATTGTGGTCTTTGTGAAAATACACACAGAAAGTTTAAAAGAGCAAAGAAAATTATTTGGGGGTATGCAAAGTACTACTCTATATGCCACAGAATAGATGTCGCCTTCTACTGTTTTAACACCGCTCACCTCAGAGTAGCAAGACTGTCTGGATGGATCGCAGAGAAGGACAATCTTCAGTGGGCATAAGGAAACAACCTGAAAAACATGTCAAGGGGGGCAGGGTTTTCCTCATACTCACAGTAAGAAGATTGTCCCTTGCTGTGAGCTGTCTGGTCTCAAGGCCAGATTCCACATCTGAGGTGAGGTGGCTTACACTAGGTAAAGGGTGCAGGAGAGGGATACTTTATCATTCAATTACTCTTGAACTACAACTCTGACAGTATTGAAATAACACTCTCCATGGCCCAAATGATATGAAGATTAATTAGAGCTGCTTTTCTTTTGAAACATTACCATCCATTTAAGAGAAAATGAACTTTATGTCCCTGAAATAAAAACTTCCAAAATCTGGAAAATGTCTTTGATGTATAATTTGCCTCCAAAAAGAAAATTTGACAATTATTGCAAAAACAATTCTTATCAATTCTACAAGTATATACATTACAAAAAGATTAATGTTGATTTCAGTCCTCTTAAAACCGAGATCAGTTAATTGATTACTGTGGATAAGGCTATGGCTGCCACCTTAAACTCAGCATGGTTTTATGAAGAATAGATCATGTCAGACTAATTTTAGGGTAAGTAGTAATTTGGACAAGGGAATTGCTGTTGATGTAGTATACTTGGATTTTGCAAAAGCCTTTGATACAAATACCTCAAAACAGGTTACTGCATAAATTAAAAGGCTTAGATTTGGGAGGTGATATCTGTATATGGATTGAGAACTAGTTAAATGGCAGATGGCAGAGAATTGTAAATGGACCCTTTTCCAGTTGGTCTAAAGTTATAAGTGGGTGCCACTGGGTTCAGTCCTGGGGCCAATGCTTTATAATTTGTTTATTAATGATATAGAAATCTCAATCATTGCTGATGACACTAAGTTCTGCAAGGAAATATATATAGAACTGGATATTTTTTCTCTGCAGAACAATTTCGATCAACTGAGTGAATAGGAAGGAAAGTGGCAGATGACATTTAATGTAGATAAATGTAAGGTTATACATTTTGGCTGTTAAAATAAACATGCTACATATAAACTAAATGGGAAACAACTTTGAGAAATCTCATTAGAGAAAGATTTACGAGTACTAATAGACAATAGAATTCACAGTAGTGTGTAGAGTCACTTTGCTGCTGCAAGAGCAAATAGGGTGAAACACAATAGAAGCAGCAATAGAGCAAGGTAGACATGCTGTGCTGTTCTGCTGTGATTTGTTTGGAAAATTGAAGCAGGAGATGCTCATAGTGACTGCTATCACTATGAGAATCTTTAAAAATAATAAAAGGAGGAACTGGAAGGACCCTTATGTGTCCACTGAGGAGGAGGAGGAAGTGAGCACTGCAGAACCAATGCTGGACAGTTCCCCTAAATCACACCTAGGGATCTTGGGGAAATTAATGTGAAGGGAGGAAGAAAAGGGTAGTAGTAAGAGCAGGACAGGTCAGCTGCCTGTGCCTGCTTCCAGACGTGCTGCCCCTGATGCCACCATTGCTGTACCTGCTGCCAGATGTGCTGCCCTGCTGCTACTAGTTCTGTGCCTGCTGTCAGATGTTCTGCCCCTGCTTCAACCAGTGCTGTGCCTGCTGACAGTGCTAAACCTGCTGCCACTAGTGCTGAACCTGCTACCAGTGTGTCTGGTAATAATCAGGAGGGGAGAAGGAGAAGATGATGCCAAGTGTGACAACCGGGGACCCTAAGTCACACTTGCCATCCCCAAGCAGTCCCATCAGCTACCTACTAAGAAGGTCCAGCAACTTGTTACTGTTAGGAGTGAAGAAGGGGGTAATCCTCATATTACTAGTGACTGTGGGGAGGAAGATTCAGGGGCTGAACTTGATGTGGTTGGTGATAATAGTAGTAGTAACAGTAATGGTGAAGCAGACGGTGGGACTAGTGTTAGAGGAGTGGTAGGGGAAGCATTTGAGAGTGACCACACTAGTGGTCAAGGGAGCTTACACCATTCCTCTGGCCCTGGGAGTCCCCTTCCCTTCACAACATTGTCCAGGTGGAACATGATCCTGAAGAACTGATGATGGATAGCAGGCGCAGCAATAATACCACCACCACCAAGAGCACAGATCATCTGCCTGTGCCTGATACTACTGCTGCCAGTCTGCCTTCTTCACACCACCAAGAAATGGCAAGTGTGACATTAGAGGACCCTCTGTCACATTTCTCGTGACCACAATTTTGTATTTGTCTGAACTCTGATCACTGATTTCTCTCTGACATTTTTATTGATTTTGACTATGCAGTGAATAAAGCTGTAATGACAGAGACCTTGTGAAATTTGGCGTGGTTCCACCATTACACAATAAGGAACAAATAAAACAAATTTCAGTTCATCTAAATGGGGTTTTTAGTGCATCTCCTCCCTAGACTCATTCTAACGCAAACCAGCTGCAACAAAGGAGGCAACTGCAAATTCCCATGGAGTTAAATGGGACATTTAACCCCTTAAATGAGAGAAATAGCACCAAATTGTTGTGAAACAATGCAATGATTAAACGCCCCATTTAAATTTAGCTTTATTTTTTATTTGTCCCCTTTTGTTCAGTTAATTTGCACTACAATTGTTCCGTTTCTTCTTAGTACATCAGCCTAAATGAGTATGATTGTGTTTGTGCTTGTGTGAGTGAACATGTAACTGCTTGAGTGCACTAGTATATGTGTACAAATGTGTGAGCACATGCAAATGTGTGAGCACCAGACTCATTATATTATTTCATTACAGAGGTTATGACATCAAAAAGGCCCAGCCTTGTGGCCCTGTAGTTTCTAATTATGCAACTGAATCTTTGAACGCCAGATGGGAAAAAATGCATCATCATAGGGTTAACCTCCTCCCTGCCTACCATGACTAAGCCATGACAAAGATATGAGTGTTAGATAAGTGTAAGTATAGTAATGGATTGCCCATCCCTCTCACATTCAATAGATTCAGCTGTCAATTTAACTTTTCTTTTAATGACCAAGAAAGTAAATGGGTCAACTGAAGAAAAAGGAAACAGTTAATGAACACCTGGGGGGGGATTCACTAAGCGGTGATAAAGTAGAGATGCCTTCTCCAGTTTATCACTTCTCCAATTCCTATGTTATTCTATGGAGCCTATGCACTAAGATTTATTCAATTTAGTGCATATGATCTATAGAATAACATATGAACTGGAGAAGTGACATCACTGGAGAAGTTATCTACACTTTATCACCTCTTTATCACCGCATAGTGAATCTCCCCCTTGAGGACTAGGGGAGATCACAATTCTTTGCAAAACAATGTGTTATACTCCCCTTTGGACCTCAAATTTTTAAGAAATATTATTTTGAATAAATACCTTAAAAACACTGAAATAAACATTTAATTAAAATATATTTCTTCTGTCAATTGACAGCTTTTTATTGCTTCTAAAATGTTTGTCACACTTCAGTGTGCCTAATATCAGATGCAGGGTATTGGCTGAGTCTGGAAACAGAAGTGCAGAGATGGCGCTTCTGAAGTACAGTAAATCTGACACATTCCCAAAGTAAATACATTAACCCCTTTGTAATCAGGGGCTACATTCCTGCAGATCCAATTACAGGAATAAGTCTGTTCTCTTGTCAGCAGACTTACTTTTAGCTGATAATTTTCTTTTCAATCCAAAAAATACAGTACTTGGCTATCTCAGGAAGAATTCCAAAAACAATTGGAAAAAAGTTAAGGTAAATAAAGATCTTGGCTCAGATAACAAACTCAATGGTCCTTTGGGGTCTCAATACAGAAATAGGTTTACCACTATTTTTAATCTGCAAGGAATCAATTTCCTTGGGCACAGAACGAGGGGTCTGGCAAAAAGAAAATGTATTCTTCTGAAAGGGTAATAATATTACTGTCTACCTATCAGGATTATCAATAGGGAATGATTTTCAAAAAGCTGTGATAAATGACATTTTCGTTAATTACATTGTTGCATAGTTACTTAATTAATTAGGTTAAAAAACATACAGGTTCATCAAGTTCAATCTTTGCCACAGAAAAACCCAGAAAATAAAAATGATATAATACTTCCCAGCTCCATGATGGGTGTTTGTCTATTTACCAGAAAGTTCTTGTTTTTCTACTACTACATGGTATAGTCCTTTAAGTTTCCTTCTGTTATAAATCTATTTAAGCTTCTCTTAATCGTATCTATTATATCTGCCATCACCACATCCCTGGGCAAATAATTCCACAATTTAACAACCTTACAGGAAGGAACCCCTGACTATGAATGGGTGAAAATGTTCACCTCAAACCACAATTGGTGAATAATGGCACTACCTGCTTGGCAAATACTTTCCCACAAAAAATGCAGTTTTTCTGCTTTTTTTGCCTAGCTCATTCCATTGAAATCAATGGGAAGATAATTTTTTTCCCCACCACGTAAGTTTTCAATACTTTTTACAGCCATATACAAGGGTGTCAGGCTCTCACAGCATGTTAGTCTGTGCTTGTGAGAGGAGAAAGCAGCATGTTTTTGAGCTAGAGAAGATAGGCGAATAAAGGGGAATTGAAGATTAGTTTAAGGAGTCTTTTATCAAAGCAAAAAAATCGCCTTTTTTGCTTTGAAATAGCAGCTGTATTGCTGCAAAACGAGTAAGTGTTTAAGCCTGCACACTTTTACATATTTTTTAATTGTATATTTGATTAAAAGTATTTTTATATCTGGAAGCAGCCTTCCTGTGGTGTCTCTGAATCTGGAAATTTGGATTGTCCTTTTCCCCAAGGAAGATGGGTGTAAAGTCCTCCACATGCACTAGTATCAGTTTAACTGGTATCAGTTAGCTGACCATTTGGACACATGAGTGCAATTTGATTTTAACTGTTTATATATTTTGATGAAGTAAAAATATTACACTATTGGATGCTCTTTTCTTATTCCCTTTGTCCTATATGACCTTTTGAGATAAAAAAAATGTGGAGTGTTCTTGTCTGACTGAATCTAATTGAGCATGTGTATCACTTTCTTAAGCCAAAACTGAAGGGAAAAAAGCCCAGAAATAAACAAGAACTGAAGATGGCTGCAGTACAGGCCTAACAGAGCATCACCGGGGAAGATATGTAGCTTCTGGAGAGCTATATGGGTCACAGATTTCAGCCAGTTATCAAATACAAAGGGTTTACAACAAAGTACTATATGATGAGTTTAAGATTTTGTCCTTTGTCCAATTACTTTTAGTCCCCTAAAATGGATTATGTATAAAAAGGGCTGTCATTCCTACATGGTTCTCAAATAAAAGCTGATAGTGTATATTTTATCCTATTAGTCATTGTTTCATTTCAACATTATGAAAAAAAATATTCTAGTGGTACTTTTGATCTGGGCGGTCACATGACACAGCATCACTAGAGGTCCATAGTACTGCACAGTGTGACACCAGCAGAAAAAACTCATACAACACACTTAAAACTACTTTTTTACAGAAGAACATTACCCACACCAATATACTACATGATATATTTAACCCTTTGAGTGCCATCATGATACACAGAGCATTGCTCTGCAATGTGTTGCATACCACTCTGACACTAAAAGGGTTAAATTTGACTTGCAATGCTTATGTTTCCTCACCATCTAGATGGTAAACTCATATGAGCAATGCCCTCGCTACCAGTTTTTTTTTTTTCAGTCTGCATTTGTTTCATTATACAGTCTTCTCTCCCCCAGAAAATGTAGGTGCTTAATAATTATAATAAATAAATAAGCAATAGTAATGTGTGGGGAAGCTCAGAATCTACTAAAAGTTAAATAAGAAGCATACAGAATATGGGTTTGACATCTAAGTTTAAATTACAGGTAGACACACACACACAAACACACTCTAACATCGACACACATACCAACACATTCACACTATCTAATCAATTATATTACCATATTTAAAGTACTGGCCTGGTAGACATATTCAAGTTCTTGAAGTCCCCCACCCACTCACTACAAGTGATACCTATTTGAAAGCAGGTCAGATCAGCCAAGAGAGCATTTGATAGATTCAGCTTCTATTATGAAGCTTTTTTATAAGTCATGGAGTTGGAAATATGTAAAAGATAGGACTCACTTAAATTACATACATCGGTGTGGCAAGGGAGCATAAACATATACTGGCCAAACCGTGTGACAAAATCATCATTTTTGAAGCAAGTAAATATGCGGGTATAATATATGCTTTACACAGGGTCCACATTTAGGTAATTTATATAAAACAGCTCATGATTGTCATATGTCCCCTAGGTGAATTAGATTTGTTCTGTCTGTACCTGAGCATCCAGAGGGGTATTTTATTTTTAAACAGGGAAGATGAAGGATGTTAGTAGGGACAGAAAATGTTGATGAACCCTACTGTCTCCTATGGTAAAGAGACACCTGGTTACATCTAAAGAAGAGTGTAGGAGTCTGTAATTTTGGTTTTCCTACAAAACATATTGTTTTTCAAGATCCAAATATTGGTACAAGTGTTTCATGTCAGAAAACTGGAAAACATTCACTGGATATAAGAAAAAGAGAGAGTAGCAGGTTCTCTTAACTCTAGATCATGAGCCTGTCCAGCACACTCATCTGAAAAAGGTAGGGAACTTCTTTGGGTGAGTCTTCTGCACTCCTGAAACCATTCTCAGCTGCCCACTTTTCTGTTGAATTTACAGCCCTCCACCACACTTCTCTCCTTCTTTCTCCCTTCTGCACATCTGAAAACATTCTCAGTCGCCCCCTTTTCTGTTGAATTTATAGCCCTCCACCCCACTCTACCTGTTCCAGTCCTTTCTCCCATCCTCCATACCACTCTCCCATACTTTGCCTCCCCCATAAGCATCTCCCCATGATCCTGCCTCCTCTTGCTGTCCATGCTCATCTTCTCATGTCTTCTCTCCCTCTACTAACCTGTTTCTTCCTCCCCCAGTTTCATCCGATCATGATTTATCTCATATTTATTTGGATGGTCCAGTCATTTCTTCCAAGTTAATAATAACAGGTGTTTCATTCATCCCTTGTTACAGAAAGACCTTTAGGGTGGGTTCAAACCTGTGACATTTTATTACCAAAAAGTTTAAAATATCTACTTAAAATAAGTAAGTTTTAAAGGAACACTGATACATCCTATGAATAAACCCCACTTACCTTAAAGAGATAGGAATGCTTACTACTGAAAAACAAATATATTGCAGAGTTTACCTGCTGAGTAAAATAAGATTACTTTAATTACAGGGAGATGTTTTATTCAAAAGTTATTGCAGGTGAAACCTGCATTTTTTATGTGCATTTCCTCCATGGCTTGAAATTAATAGTGGTGCTCTTTCTACAGCATCCTGTGGTCACCCAGCCATAGTTGTTCATAGACTGCTGTAGCATAACATTTCTGGCTGTAGAGATCTGAGCTGCAATAAATTTTGACTAAAACATCATTCAGCATTTGGAGTACCCTTGTTTCACTCAGCTGAATAAACCATGAAATATCTTTTTTCCTTATCACACATTAATATCTCTTTAATCTGGGCAGAAAAATCATAATAACTTATATAATTCAATTCTGTGTAGATTGGTTTTCCCAAATTAATCTAGAAATAAAAGTGATCATGTCAGCAGAAGCTTATGATAGGCACCTAAACTCCTCCCACTGAAGATTTCATAGACATTCTGAAGTGGGAGGAGTTTAGGTCCTGCACCAAAGAATCCTATCTGTTGCTGTGGATATGATATCCAGACCAGTACTAAAATGAAAGATTCTTTTTGTGGAATCAATCCATGTAGAACTGCATACTGGCTAATGTGAGTTTCTGCCCAGATTCAGGTGCATCAGTGTTTATTTATTATTGGGAGGTAGGTATTAGTGCTTCTTTAACAATTTAAAGAAAATCCCACCATGTGTGTTTTCGCAATAAGACCAAATATCTTTGTTTTCACAAAATGTTTGCTTTCTTAGAGTCAATTTTGGCAGTAAATTCCATGAGCTCATACCCATAACGGAGTATACTTCTATTCTTAGCTCTATATTTAAGTAAACTTATTTTGTGTCTAAAGGGTTTTTTGGCCTGCAGTTTTTATGTGACCCAGAAAGGTCTGGTCAGCAGCACAGAAGTTATGCACATGTTTAAAGTTATATGCGGAGCAGAGGGGTGTGTAACCCCTCAAGGGGTTAGCTGAAACTCCTTCAGGTTTTTCAAAAGAAAAATTCAGTGTTTGGAGAGTTGATTGACAAACAGCTTATTGCACACACAGATCTATATATGCAAAATTACATTTCTAGCAATTTTTTGAGTGCATTACAAAGGAGTTGCATAGAATCCTGCACACATTATTGTCAGGGCATTTATTCATTGGGTTCAGTGAGAAAATAATAATTTAATCCCCCGATATTTTTGCACATTGAGCACATTGAGGGAGATTCACTAAGCAGTGATAATGAGGTAATAAAGCAGAGATGACTTCTCCAGTGAAATTACTTCTCCAGTTCCTATGCAAATATATGGTAATTATGCACTAAGATTTCATCAGCATTGGAGATCATAGTGCATAGGCTCTATACAATAACATAGGAATTGGAGAAGTGATAAATTGGAGAAGTCATCTCCACATTATCACCGCTTAGTGAATCTCCACCAATGTTTGTAGAGGATAATACTCAGGATGGGAAGGTTATCTGTGACTAGTCAGTGAAATTATTCTGGAAGTTGGGTATTTATACAAAACTAATGTAAAAGTTCATGTACATGGGCCAAAGTCTGTGCATTTGGGGGTTGTCTACTGCTCATTATTGCATCAGACAAACATACATCTGGCCTTCGTTCGGGCAGTCTCTACTGAGCATGACTGTGTTCAGGCAGTCTCTACTGCGCATGACTGCATCGGACAAATATACATCTGGCCTGTGTTCGGGCAGTCTCTACTGCGCATGACTGCATCGGGCAAACATACATCTGGCCTTCGTTCGGGCAGTCTCTACTGAGCATGACTGTGTTCAGGCAGTCTCTACTGCGCATGACTGCATCGGACAAATATACATCTGGCCTGCGTTCAGGCAGTCTCTACTGCGCATGACTGCATCGGGCAAACATACATCTGGCCTGCATTTGGGCAGTCTCTACTGCGCATGACTGCATCGAACAAACATACATCTGGCCTGCGTTCGGGCAGTCTCTACTGTGCATGACTGCATCGGACAAACATACATCTGGCCTGCGTTCGGGCAGTCTCTACTGCGCATGACTATATCGGACAAACATACATCTGACCTGCATTCAGGCAGTCTCCACTGAGCATTAATTAGTTCGGGCAGTCTCTACTGCACATGATTGCATCGGGCAAACATACATCTGGCCTTTTATTATATAGAGATATGCTGGGGTAAATGCAGTGCTTAGTAATGCATTATAAACGTCTCTTGCATCCAAGGGAGTTAACACTGTGAGTTCCAGACAGGTATCCAATGCATTGCTTTACAATGCATTGGATATCTCTCTGGAATTAAAAGTGTTAAAAGGTCCATTTCAATCCATGAGAATTTGAGGAGGGTTTTTTTTGTCCCTATTTGGTTTGTTCCAGAATCATACATAAACTTCTCTGACTGACTGCATACCTTCCAACATTTCAATTGGCCAGAGTGGGACACATGATTTAGGTGGGGTTGCTGGGGGCATGGTTGGTGGGTGGGGTATTTCCCAGAATGTTTAGGTTATTTCATGACTTAATAACACTTCTTTGTGTAACTGAACTAATTATTTAGAGCAAGACCAAAGTATTTTATTTACTCAGTTTAATTTATAAACACACATACTGAAGTGTAAACAAGCATTAATGTGAGTTTTAGTTGGTGTGTAGCAATGTGTTACACATATATATATATATACAGCACAGTCTTTCCTAAACAGAAGGATACCAGGGAGGGAAAGAGGGACAGTGGGATTTAGGTCTCAAGGGGGACTGTCCCTCCTAAAGAGGGCCACTTGGGATATATGTAACTGACTGACTTTATTTCTCAGTTAATGTAAATGTGACAGTACTGTCAGGCATACTACTTTAAAGGGATAGTAATGTTTCAAAATAAATGCAACTCCAATTAATCTTCATAGTATTTGGCCCATAGAGAGTGTTATTTCAAAGTTGTAGTTCAAGAGTAATTCAATGATAAAGAGTAATTCAAAGATAAAGTATCCCCCTCCAGCCCCTTTTACTGATGTAACACTACTCACCTCAGAGCAGCAAGACTGACTGGATGGCTTGCAGAGAGGGATAGTCTTTAATAAGCATAAGGGAAAATCCTGAGAAATCCATCAAGGGGGCAGGGTTTTCCTTATACTCATGATAAGAAGATTGTCCCTTGCTGTGAGCTGTCTGGTCTCAAGACCAGATTCCACATCTGAGGAGAGGTGGCTTACACTAGGGAAAAGAGCCGGGAGGGGGATACTTTATCATTCAATTACTCTTGAACTACAACTCTGACAGTACGGAAATAATATTCTCCATGGCCCAAATACTATGAAGATTAATTGGAGTTGTATTTATTTTGAAACATTACTATCTCTTTACATTACTATCCCTGGAGGAGACCAACTGCTCCAAAGGAGTAAATAAAAAATCCCTCTGAGTTATATGGCGATTTGAACACCTTTATTTCTACAGAGGTCTACAACAGTTTGCAATGAGTTTGAGACTTCAAGTATTTTAGGGGTTAAAACTAGGGGTGGGCGAAAGGTACTGTCATGTTCCCATGAAAAAATCTGTGAAAACCATGTGGTTGTCCACTTTTTTTGCTGGAAAATCCGCTTTAAATAAAGCTATTAAAATCTTCACCGTTTTCATCCTCTGGCAAAAATTCTTCTCTTTTTTCTCAATGGCTAGAAAGTTTTCGCCCCTTTATTTTCACCATAAAAATGTGCTGTTTTCCAGGACAAGAAACACAATACATGCAGCTACAGAGCGAGAGATAGGTGCTAGCCTGTTGTGCTGTGAGTTGGTTTGCAGAATTGAGGCAGGAGAGGCTCATAGTGACTGCAATCACTATGAGCAACTTTAATAAAAAAGGAGGACCTGGAATGACCGTTATGCGTCCAGTGAGTCTGAGGAGGAGGAGAAGAAGTGACCATTACCACCAACGTGAAAGGGTGCCCCAGACCAATACTTGTCCAGTCCCTTTACATCACCCCTAGGAATCTTGGGACATTTTTGTCAAGGGCAGAGGAATAAGAGGGTAATAGAGTGACCACGACTGTTGCCAAATCTGCCCCTGCTGCCAGTGCTGCACCTTCTGCCATCAGTGCTGCGCCTGCTGCCAGTGCTGACCCTGTTGCCAGTGTGTCTTCTAATTCTCAGGAGTAGGGGAGGAGGAGATGATGCCAAGTGTGACAGCAGGATACCCTAAGTCACACTTACATCTCCATGCAGTCCCTCCTCTAGTACTACTATTAATAAGGTGCAGCAGCTTGTACAGAGTGTTAGGAGTGAAGGATGGGGTGATCATCTTATTACTGTTAGTGAGGAGGAAGACTCAGGGACTGAAACTGATATGGTTGGTGTTAGTGGTAGTAACGGTGATGGTGAAGCATCTGGTGGGACAAGCGTTAGGGGAGTGGTAGGGGAAGTAATGCAGAGCATCCAGGTTAGTGGTCAAGGGAGCCCACACCATTCCCCTGACCTTGGGAGTCCATTTCCCCTTACAGCATTCTCCAGGAGGACTATGATCCTGAAGAAGTCAGAATTGTTGCCTAGCAGAAATAATAACACCAACACCAGGAGCACAGATCAGCTGACTGTGCCTGCTGCTAGTGCTGCCAGTCTGCCTTCTTCAGGTCACCAAGAAATGGCAAGTGTTACAGTAGGGGACCCTCTGTCACATTTCTCATCACCTCCTCCAACCAGTGACATGTCTGTAATAGAGGAACAGCAGAATGGTGGGACTGGTGGTGGTGGTGGTGATGATGATGGTGGAGAAGCCTTATTAGCCCAAACTGAGAAGGAATGGGAGACAAGGATGGGGATAGGCATCCCCACCACTACCGGCAGTGAGCTTTTGGAATTTGCAGTTTGCTACTGCTCTAATCCCTGTGGCTGCTGAATTACAAGTGCAGCAGAATGCTTAGAAGCAGGCTAGTGTGCAACAGACCACCGTGGGCACTGTGGGAATGGGGAAAACAAGTGATGTAGGACTAGGACAAGTTCCACTTACCAGCAGCAGCAATACTCCTGGTCCAAGTTGCAGTGTTGATTCTGAGGCAGTTACTGCAAAAGTGAAGGGGAATGTGGAGGAGAAGAAGAAAGAGGCCATTCTTCTCAAACTTTCCCTTCCCCTCTGATGTCTTGGGTGTCTGACTAGTTTTCTCTTGGTGCAGGTACAGTGCCGTCATCAGTGACAGCACTGTGCACAATTTGTGACATCAGTGAAAAGGGAAAGGAGGGAACGCTCCTTTGCACAACTGCCCTGATAATACATATGAAACACCATGATATTTTTGTGAAACATGTTAAGGCCAAACACCCACAACAGAAATCGGGCACCATGGTTGCTGTATCCCCTGACTCTCCCCAAAGGCAACAAGAGGTGAGGCAGAGATCAAAGAGGAGGAAGAACAGAAAAATCCAGCCAGAGGCTGAAAGTTCAATGTCGAGTGAAACATTTGGCTCGCCATCACCTTCTTGCTCTAGGGTAAACACATCTTCTGCCAATCCACCTTGTTAATCATTACCTTCTCCACCAGTGATAGCCATTCTGTAGATGTCAGGATGTGGCAGTTCGTGTTTACCCATTGCACACCGTGTGGTGCACTGACCACACATGGCAGTGTGGTGGAGGATAGTCGCAACCAGGGCATAAAGCAGCATCTGAGAAGATTCCATCCCACAGAATACGCTAAGTTGGTAGCAGGGAGGGTTTATCATTACTGTTAAACTGTCTCCAAGTTGTCATGAGTGGACAAGGGACATAGTGACAGTAGCAGTACTTGGTTTCCAGTGGGGGATTTCACACTGGGGATCATAAGTGTTCTGGTGTTTGGATAGAGTTGTGCCAGGTATTTGTGAGTGCATGCCCATTGTTCCCTGTCCTTCCATTATTTACCACACACACTGTGCAGATTGCAGTTGCTAATGTGAGAGGCACAGTTCCTGCTCACAAGGGAAAAATGTATATTCTCCTAACAAAACATCCATAATTTTGGAGGAGGGGCAGGTGGAGAAGTATTATTGGCCAACCTTTTTCTTTTCTCCACAGACACCGGAAGTGGTAGGGGCTAGTTGTGGTGCTGCTACTGCCTCAGGCACATCACTGGAGCTAGTGTTGTCAAATGGAACCATTATCATCATCACCCATATCGCTGCTGTTGTTAACTCATTCCCTTTGAGCTGCCTAATCATCCTGCTGTTTAAACAACAGCAGCAGCAGCAAGAACAGCAGTCGCAAATTCCAAAAATACTCCAGGGTATTTGACAATGATCAGTGGCCACTGGCCAACACAACATAACCTGATCCAGTAGGGCATTTTTTTTCTCAGGGCTTGTGCAAATCAATGTTTCTTCAGGGCTTGTGCCTCTAATAAGTCAAAGTCTTACAAATCAATGTTTCCTCAGGGTTTGGGCTTAACACAAGTTTAATTTCCTACAACTAATCAATGTTTCCTCAGGGCTTGTGTTATTAGTAATAAGTCTAAGTCCTACAAATCAATGTTTCCTCAGGGCTTGAGCCTAACACAAGTCAAAGTCCCACAAAACTTCCTCAACAAAATACTCTATCCCGACAACTATCAGTCTACCCTAGTCGCAGCTTGCGCCGGTGGGGGGAGGTCCCAGTTTCTGTCATGTTATGTGCCAATTTCTTCTTTTGTTTTATTTTTTATTTTATTTTATTATATTTTATTAACTGTCCCCTCAATACCAGTCAACAAACCCTCCAAATCAAATTCCCTGTTCAACTCAAGATTCCACCCACCAACACAGGCACCCTCCTCAGGCCCCCTTAATACCATGTCTTATAGGGTTTTTTAATTGTATTTAGTTGTTATTTTTTTATTAACTGTCCCTCGAATCCCAGTAAACAACCCCCTCACCCAAAAAAAAAATCCCTGTTCAACTGATTCTTTCCCCACACCAACACAGGCACCTTAATGCCACTTTTATACTATGTTTCTGGGAAATAAAATAACATTTCCTATGTGTTGTGTGAAAATTCAATGATCCGATTGATTTCAATGGAATGAGCTGGCAAAAATCAGAAAAACTGCACTTTTCCCAGGAAATTATTCGCCAACAGGGAAGCGTCAATATTCACCGATTTTGGTTTAAGACAAAAATTTTCACCCATCCCTAGTTAAAATCCCTATTAAAAAACCAAAGGGAATTTGCGGCATTTTCAATAAAACTCCATACTACAGTTGGCTTGCTCTGGAATTGCACCTTTGTAACTTTATAACTAAAGGCCTTAGGCCAATATTTATAAACGCAAACTGGAGTTATTCTAGAGTAAACAACTGTACCATAAGAGACAAACATAAATGTCTAAATTCCCATGCCAGGGAATAGAGTTTTTTTACCCACTGAATGCCAGAGAGGTCTCCAATGCATTGCTTCTCAATGGTTTGCAAACCTCTCTAGCATTCAAGGGGCTAAATGCCCAATTTAATTTAACAATAATTTGTATTTGTCCCCTATGGAACAGTTGGTTTACTCCAGAATAACTACAGTTTGCTTTTATAAATATGGGCCTTACTTAACATCCACGTGCCATGATATGACCGTCACACTGTTTTTGCTTCAAGGACCGTGACGGTCATAACACGTCACGTACATTTTACTTACATCGCTCCTCCAGGCGCACTGTAAGTAAAAATGGGGAGTGAAATTGAAAGCTCCAAGACTGGAGCGGTTTCTCTCAGTTCCCATCGCGGCGTGCCAGTACATGTCACAGGTAACGTGTATGGCGCATCGGAAATATCAAAGTGGTCCTTAAGGGTAGGTTGCTTCCCAGGACTGTGGATGTTAAGGGGTTAAAAAAAAGGTGTCAAAAGCAGCAAGAAAACAGACTAGCAAAATATTGTTGCAATTCTGTTTTTATTTTTCTGCTCATTAAAAATGTATAAAAGGTAAGCACTTGGAAGAATCTATGGAATAAATGAAAACATTATAGACAATTTTTTTTTTTTGCTAAAAGCATGAGAATTTGCCTGTAAACAGGGTCTTGTTTACCGTTGTGTTTCTCCATTGCTAGGTGTGGTAAAGTTCATTTATTTTCCAGGTTGCCTCCCACGAAAAACAGTTAACTGAAACTCTTTTTTTATGTATTAAGGGGAAATTATTGCATTATGGAAAAATATATATTTTGCAGTCTGTATCTTGCTATGTAAAACAAGGATGCTTCTGCTGCTGACAGCTGTTTTATTAATTACAACTTAAACTTGAATTTTGAGTGCAGTACTTCTATATCCTACAGATGGTTCAATAAGAGAAATCCAGATATACTGTATGAATGTATACTGTATATCATATGACAACAATCCCTGCATGTCAATACAGGAAACAACCCACAAAGTGCCCAGACATTATCAAAGAAAGGGCATAACAAAGTAGCATACATTCAGCTAGTCAAATCTCAAACTGCATTGCATTGCAGTTGAACTGCATTGCATTGCAAAGTATTAACAAGGCTAAAAAAAGGACATTAAATATACATATATCATACTCACTAAAACATGAATTTAAACACCTTAAAGTGTGTGGATGCATACGGGGTTGAGATATGAGAGAGAGGCAGTACTAGTTATGGAGCTCCTCTACACATAGCTGAATATCAAAGCAGACTTTCAGACTCCATGAAAGGCAAAAAAAAAAACTATGTAATATTAAGCAACAAAAACCATGTATAAATAAATTAAACTAATTGAATGATCTTTATGTATGTGGTAGTGCCTCAAATATTGAAGCAGAACATGTTTCCTCCAGGCTACCTGATCAAAAGACATGAAAAGTGTCATATATATATAGATCCCATATTGCACAATTCTTTAATTTTATGCCTCTAATGTAGGGTCGGTTTAATGTATGGGCCTACCTGCCATTTACCAGGGGCCCTCACCTCCCAATATTACCACTTTTTGAGAAAATAACCTAGCTAACCATATGGACATGGAGGAGTAAGGCAGTTCATTGTGAACAACACAAATGTGGCTGCTTTACCCACTAAAAATGAAGGTGGAAAAACTAAGGTTAAAACTAAACTTAAGAGAATCCAAATTGTGTATCTAAATATAGTGGTCTCCATTCACAATTGTGCAAGGGGCATACAAGGAGGTAAATGTGTGGTGCACAGGAAGATACAGGAGATAGTCACTGAGGTGAATGCACATCAAAGATTCAAAACTATTCCACTCTAAATCAGAAACTGGAATACATTTTTAGACCCATTGCCCACCTAATGTCAATTTACTAAACTAAGTATGACAAAATTATTTAACTCTACTTGCATCAAGGGGATGACAATGGTGCAGTCTATGGAATTTCAGGGTGCTCCTTTCCTATGCACGTTGATGATCCAATGTATTAAATAGGGCATAGAGAAAATGCCATAAATGTATGATATCACCTGCTCATGCTGTTTCCACTGGTATGTACTACATTGCTTTTACGATGTTGAGCATACATTAAAGCGCAGTCATTGAAGTTATAGAGTAATGCCAATAGAGCTATGCTAGCACAATCGTCCACTCACATCAATGACACAAGATAGTGTAGAGTAGGAAAAGTAGATTTAGTTTTTTAGGGCATAGAGGGGATGCTTAAACATAGATGAAGTTATTAATTTACAAAGGGTGTAATGAGTCAAGAACTAAATATTGAAGAACCCTAAAAGAACCAATAATGGAGTAGAAATTGTGCCGTAGTAGGCATGGATGAGTGAAGTATCTGTGACAGATTTAAAAGATCAATTCAGAGAACCAACCAAATTAATCAGAAACAACGAGAGAGGGCAGAGACATGGGTGAGAACACAGAAGAGACTAAGTGGGACAATGGGTGAAAGTATCAGTAAGAGAATATGTTAGGAGGCATGTGAAAGACAGAAGAAGAAGGGTATAAGGAGGAGAGTGTGGTAAAGTGGGAGACTGCTCAGATGAGTGACCTGAGCTGGTTATGATTCACTTATGTAGGTAAGTGAATATATATTATTTTTATTTCCGAATATCATGTGATTGCTTTTTCTTTTATCTGATTGGTTAAAATGTCAAACAAAGCAACTGTTTCATAAAATTATTTCAGGTCTTGTAAAACAATCTGTTTCATGTGAATAATAAACTTACAGAATCCTTTCACTCATCTGAAATAGTAAGGACACAGGAAGACCTTTAAGACATGAATGATGAAAACCAAAAAGGTAACTGTGTCACAAAAAGGGAAAATGGTGTAACAGTTACAGAAAAACTGACTGGTCATCTCTCCTAAACATGTCAAAGTGGTCCTTGAGCACTGTCACATTTGTCTTAACTGTGAATACGTTAATGGTTACTTTTATGAATGCGATCCTGGTGGGGTCAGGATTGCAATTGGTTCAAATGAAATTGTAGGAGGGTACTCAAGCATTAGTGGTGGGCAAAATACAGCTGGTGGACTGGCCTGATCCAGCCTTCTATACTACCTTTTGCCCTGTCAAGACCTCATTGGTTCAGAGTGATACAATGACACATGAATAAATGAATGAATGAATTAATATGTTTATATAGCACCACAAATGTATTCAGAGCTTTACAATTTAAGGATTTTGACAATACAGGGTTACAAGTGCTTTGCAAAGTGAAAACATTGGAAGTGAGGCCCCTGCCCAAAAGCTTACAATCAAAGTGGTAATGGGAGACATACAGAGTACATAAGGGTCAAGTGCTGAATAAAGTGCCAGAGTTCTGGTTAGAATAGGGGACATAAAGCAAATAATTTATAAAGAGCCTAAGTTGTACAAAGTCAGTGCTATGTAGCATGTTTACATTTTCTTAAGGAAGTGTAGTTTCAATCATGACTTGAAGACCATCAGACAGGTGCTGTGGTGCAGAGTGGGAGGTAGAGCATTCCAAAGGTAAGGAGCAATGAGAGAAAAAGGTTTGCTACATGAGAGGGCTATAGACACAAAAGGAGGTGAGAGAAGATTGTTATTGGCTGATCTTAAGTGGTGGGATGGAGTTATCACAGTGCCCGTGCTTCCTGTTCAGAACGGCGACATTGTTATCATTGCTGTTCTCTGATTGGCTGGTCATAATTGCTTCTACTAGAGCCTACCTTTATATACCCTGGGACGTCCTCCCTTAGGAGCCCTTTCGTGGAGTATGAGTTCCTGAGTTTATTTTGTGCTATAGCTTATTTGTGTTTGAACTGGCCTGCCTGACTACGTTCCTGAGTTCCTGCTGTTGTTGTTCCGTTGCTGACTGTATCCGGATGAGAACCCGCTCCATTGCTGACTGTATCTGGCTGAGAACCCGCTCCGTTGCTGACTGTATCTGGCTGAGAACCCGCTCCGTTGCTGACTATATCTGGCTGAAGAACCCGCTCTGTTGCTGACTATATCTGGCTGAAGAACCTGCTCCATTGATGACTGTATCCGGCTGTAAAACCTGCTCCATTGCTGTCCGTAGCGGGCTGAGAACCTGCTCCGTTGCTGTCTGCATCTGACCATTGCACCGTTCCGTTGCTGACCGTATTTGGCTGTCCACAGCGCTGTGGCTGTTGCCAACTGTAGATTCATTTACACATTATACCTTGTGTGTCTGTGCCACTTGGTGACCCCATGAGGTCACCGGTTTACAGGGCCTTGCATTTGAGTTTCAGTGTGCACTGCATGGCGCTGTTATCTGTTGACTAAAGGCTGAGCCCCGTGCTCAAGCTGCTCTTTAACCACCTAAGGCGGTGTGTACAAGTGAAGTACCGGTACTGTGTTTGAACACACTGACTGAGTTACTCTGATCACTCTCTGTGTCTGCCTCCCTAGTAGCGCTGGGCTCACTCCCTCTGGGAGTTGCAGTTACTCTCTGGGCGTTGACCATTAACCCTGTATGTACCTGGAGCTGCCAGGTAAAGTACTACCATTCCTTACTGCAGAGCATTGGCTCAAGAGCCAGCGTTGCATATTCCACCTTGCAGGTTGAGGGGACACTGGTTGCGTTCCTATTACTTACCATATATCGATCCACTCCTAGTGTTCTAGGGTTATCCTGTAGCAGCTGCCTAGGTCTCCTGTAACCCATCCAGGGTTATCTGTTTGTACACGGTTGCCTCCTGCCAGCTGTCTTGGGCCTTGGTCAGTGTTGCCTCACTCCATTTGGGTCAGTACCCAGATGTCTGGGTTGTGCCAGTCCTCCACTAGTGGGTTTCGTGCCACAGTAGTCCTGTTGTTGTTCCTGGACTGTGTACCCTCTTCATTGCTGGTTCTGCCAGAGGCCTTTACTGTCAGTCGGTTCTCTGTCCATTCCGATTGCCCCTACGAGCTCCAGTACCCAGATGTCTGGGTTGTTCATATATTTTATTGTGTACCTCCTGTGTTGGCATCTAGCCGTCAGTTCCGTACCTTCACCTTGCTGGTTCTGCCAGATCCTGCACATATATATATATATATATATATATATATATATATATATATATATATATATTGTTACCAGTCATCCTGTTCACCTATTCTGGTCCCTATTACTGTAACCCATTGCATATTTACCTGTGCTGTGTTTTGGGTCTTAGGGCCTACCTTCATGTATGTACTTTATTCTAATAAAGTCATTTTAACCTTACCGTTCTGTCTGAGTGTTAATCAAAAACCGTGACAGGGGTATAGCGGGAGATCAGAGTGGAAATGTAGGAAGGGGTAGAGGAGAGAAGAGGTTTGAATGTGAGAAGAAGAATTTTGTAAGAAATCCAGAGTTTGATAGCCAGCCATTGGAGAGATTTGTGGAGGAGGGGGCGGCATGGAAAAACCTAGGTGACAATAGGATAATTTGTGCTGCAACATTCTGTATGGATTGAAGAGGATGGAGCTGTGAGGCAGGAAGGCCAGAGAGAAGAAGGTTGCAGTAGTCCATGATAGTAACCTTGCCAAATCACAATGGGGCATTGCTAAAACGATAAACCATGTCAGGATGTGTTGGACCCTACCAGCTTTAATGCAAAGTAAATATTTTGACCATATTTTTACAATTATGTGTGGTTGTATGTATTGCATGTGTGTGTGTGCTCATGAAAGGCACCTGCTCTGGGCCCTTGCACTAATTCTAAATATGATAAGTGCTTAAGGTTAGGTGGAGAGTTATTGGGTGTGCTATAGACTTCAGTCTGAGTATACAGTTTTTGGCACTGAGAGGGCCACAGTGAGATTCCTGTGAATAAGTAGATTGTTATTAAAGTGGGGAAAATTAGAATTTTAAAGATATAGTAATGGATCATTGTAAACAAAGGTTTGATCACTCCTTATAGTGTGTACTCATGCTCTCCACCGTTGGCAATGTTCACATCACTCTAGTTTCTATGAAATTATATTAAAAAATGTTCCCCTTCCGCTCCTTTTCCATACGTCATTCTTCTGTCTTCAGAGCCTAAAGCCAGTCCAGATGGATCACGATAAGGGACAATCTTCTGTCAGTATAGGGAAAAACCTGCCCTCCTTCATCAGGGGTGGCAGAGTTTTCCTTATACTTATGGACAGACTATTGTCCCTCATTGCTATCTGTCCGGTGAGGCAACCGGAGTTTAAATGGGGAGGCTGCTTGACATATTCAAAAGGGGCAGGAGAGGGAAACTTTATAATATCATTTAATAGAAACTAGAGCAATATGAACATTACCAATGGTGGAGAGTGCTAATACACACTAAAAGGAATAATTGAACCATATCCATATAGGTGAACCCCAGAGATTTTGGAGTTCTGTCTATTATGTTGAGCAAACATTTTGATAATGAGGACAAAGAGAAGAGGGGATAGGGGACATCCCTGTCTGGTGCCATTGGAGATGGAGAATGGTCTAGAGAGAGAGTACGATTTACTCTTACTTTAGCACTTGGATTCTAATAAAACAAGAGAATGCTCTGGCAGAGAGTTGGACCAAAGCCAAAGGAAACTAATGTTTCTTTTAGGTAATCTCAGTGAATGAGGTGATGAAGAAGACTATATGAATCATACTGGTTGAGGGATGATGCAGAAGATTAATTATCTGTCTTGTATTGTCCTAGCTTCTCTATCCAGGGTAAAATCTGGCTGATCTTGATTTATTAGACTGGGAGGAAAGATTTAGGGGTAGATTTAAAGGTTTTCGTTAAAACAGCCGCTAAGTAAAAAAAGGCTTATCGGCCGCAAATAATACATGATTTACGGTGGATTCGACAGGTAGTCTACAAGAATAGCTAACGAGCGTAGGCACAACAAAAACATGTGACACAAAAACCTGCATCACACCTTTTTTCACATCACTGTGCTTCCCTATAACCTGTTAAACACAACTTAAGTCAAAATGTAACATAAGGGCTGGTGTTGGAGGTAGAAGGAGTTTTTGGAGTTTGGAGAGAGGAGAGCATTGCACTTAAATATACACATATTACACTTTTGCACATATTACATGCACACATACAAACACATACACATACACATAGTCTTTTTGTTTACAACACTTTACACAATTTTTTAACTTTATCTTCTCAGTGTGAATCTGTGAGTGACAGAGTGTGACAGAGAGTGAGTGGGATCGAGTGTGTCTGTGAGGGCCTGTGCAAGTGCCTGGGTGTGAGTGGGTGAGTGATGGCGAGGAGAGACGGATGGGGAGAGTAGTGGCGGAGGAGGAGGAAGGTCAGGAGGGCATCCCTGAGCAGAGTAGGGGTGGAAGAGGGAGATCAGCAGGGAGGAGGGGGACCCGGCCCAGAAGAGTAGGCACACGGAGGCCAGGGACAGATGTGTCAGTGGGATGAGAGGTACCTGTCGCAGAGCACCAAGCACAGGCAGGGGCAGAGCAGGCAGGACATTCCGGGCACAGCTCTGATACCTCACAGACCAGAGCTAAGGAGGAAAGGATCAGGGATCCCTGCTACACAGAAAAGGAGAACAGTGCTCTCGTGGAGGCTGTTCTAGAGAGGGAGAGCGTCCTCTTTCTGAGGGAGCGGGTCCCTGGCCTGGCTGCGAGGAGGAAGGCTGCCTGGGATCAGATATGCAGCAATGTGAATGCTGTGGCCAGCTGCAGACAGGATGTGGAGTCCATGAAGAAAAGATGGGGCGACTGCAAGAGGGTGGTCAAAAAGAAGTTGGGTGATGTCACCATGTATGCCCGAGGCACCAGAGGTGGTCCACCTGTCCCAATCACCTTCAGTGGATGGATGGAGAGGCTGCAGCAGATCTTGTCAGCCACACTGATTGAGGAGGTCCCTGGAGGATCGGACGCTGGGGATGAGAGGAGCCTCCACACTACCAGTAAGTGCATCATCACATAACCACACACCACATCAACCAACACAAGCTGCACACTCAAACACAGTCAGACCTCAACATATGCCCATCATTCATCCACACAACTGCACCAACATAGCACCCTGAGGTTTCAAACAGGACACAATACAAGGACAAATGGCAAGGTTCAACCAGGCCCAAACCTGTCCAAGTCCCAGGTCAACCCTCTTGTTGCTGTGCTGATCACACACAATCCACACAAACTATGCTTTTTAAAGTGTTGTCTGTTATACATCATTACTGTTCCTCCACAATGTCACCCATGTACCCACAGGGAAGTCAGCACATAACCCCTTGAGTGCTAGAGGGATTATCAATGCATCGCTCAACAATGCTTTGGCAACCCCTCCGGTACTCAAAGGGTTAACCAACGACAAATACAACTCAACAGGGTTATGATTACATGCTACACAGGGGACATTCACTAAGCGGTGTAAAACACATGATGGAGTGAAGTTAACCCTTCCATACCATCACTTCACCAATTCCCATGTTTATGGAGACTATTCAATAAAATGTATAAAGTTACTGAAGGCTCATTGGATAGACTCCATAGAAAAACATTGGAAATGGAGAAATGATATCACTGGAGAAGTCATAATTTCCACTTTACCTCGACTCCATAAGGTCTCCATCACCGCTCACTGAATCTCAAGAGAGATGGATGAGGACGAACATCATAGTGCCAGTGAGACGAACTGGGTGTATGTGCAACATACAGGCCTTGAAACAACCAACACTGTGGAATTAAAGGAGAACCAAGCAGGCCTTTGTATTGTGTATGTAATAATTTACTCTCACTTGAACTGTTATATCATACATGTGGTTTTTACATGGATCCTCAGGAGTGGTGATGCTATGGATGGATGTTATACCACCCACTCTTTGCAGGATACATATGGAAACCAAATGTCAAGCACTGTAGGTGGCACACCAACAGGCCATGATTGATGGATATCCCTGATTAAGCAAGGCTGGGTCACTCACAGAGATGGAGCGAATGATCCAAATAGTAACAGACCTCAATCAGAGAAATCCCTCAATGCTGACCTGATTGGTGGCCTGGGGAATTATCTTGGACAGACCTCATGTATCTGTGATTGTCAGGGTGGTATTCCATGCATCCCAACGCAATGCATACGATATCATCATGACAACCAGAGATCCACTTGTCAATTAAATAATCTTGCATTCATTCTGTCATTGTCTACATTACTAATCACACCATTTAATTTCCCCACACAGCATACGGGCCTGCAGCACAGCTGGAGGCCATGGAGGAGACACACACATCTCCAGATGAGATTCCTCTTGGGGTACAAGAGGATGGGACCGGCACATGGTCACCCTATCCAGCTGCACCACCACCTCCAGCATCTTCAGCTGCACCACCACCTCCAGTATCTTATGCTGCACCACCTCCAGCATTGTCAGCTGCACCACCACCTCCAGCATCTGCTGTCCCTTACTGGAGAACCCAATGTTCATTGAAATCCTAGGGTGAAAATTAGGTTCTCCAGTAAGTCAGTTGCACAATCAGGGTGTAAATTACAGCCTATCTTACTGGATAACCCAATGATCAGGCTAAGATTTCAATGAATAGCACACACATTGAAACCTTAGGGTGAGCATTGGGTTATCCAGTAAGTTGTGTTGATTATTTACTAAGGTTGAAACATGCTTCACCAGTGATATCATTTCTCCACTTAGTCTGTTTGTTTGGTAATGTACCCCATGTACTGAGATATGTCAAACCAAAGCAATTTCAGATCATTGGTTACATTGATCATCATGACATCACTGTGGAAGTAATGTCCCCTGTATCACCTCTTTATCACTCACAACACACATTAGTGTATCACTGCCGTCATCTCCTTGCATGAATACATCACAAAGTCCACTCATGGTCAAACAACTGTGGACTCCTGTGATGTAGGTCATGCCTTCCTATGTATGGGGGATACTCTAGCCTTCATTATGGTTCCAAATTGAGAGATGTATAATCCAACATTTATTCATACAGACTCAGATTGAATAGTGATGGTTCTCCTTTATTGTGTTTCAGACTACATTAAAACATACATGTGTTTTCTGTGTATATTGCCTATATGCATTGAACACTTTTATGAGCACACAAAAGGTACATTTAAACTAAATATGAATACTTTAGAAACACTACTGAACTGGTCATGTGTTGTCCACAAGGTTTGATAACTCTGTAAATGAGAATTCTAACTGTACAGGTTTGATACCTGTATGTTAGTACACACATGTAATCCTGTATTTTGTGTATATGTGACTGTTCCAGTAGAGGTTGCTGTGAACATCAGGACAAATATTGCATCACCAACACAATCACTTGAAACATCAAGGGGTGAGCTTCATGGAAGTGTTGTCAAGGCTTCAGTCCAGTCACATGGACACTCCTCTGTTCAAGGATAGATCATGCTATGGATGCCTGTGGGACAAGAGGACAGGATTTGGAACAGCACCCTCAAACTGATCATCATGCAACAGCTTCAACATCATTACCCCCTTAATCTTACAGGGGAGTACACAGCCCATTGCTTTGTAATGTGTTGTCTACTCGTCTGTATCCCATTATGGGGAGAACTAAGGGGATGTCAAACACTATGCTGACCTGTGTGTATGCAGTGATATGTGGCCCTGACATGAATACACACATCTACAAATATGTCCTAATAGCTCCATGAAACAAATATATTTGGGCTGCCACTGTCACTCTCACAGTGGCAGCCCAAATATATTTGTGTCATGGAGCTATGAGGACATATTTGTAGATGTGTGTATTCATGTCAGGGCCACATATCACTGCATACACACAGGTCAGCATAGTGTCCCTGGAGATATGATCCAGATTTCTTGACCTCTATGTTGTATAACACACTACCACTGTAGATCCATCCCTCTGCTGCTCTTTTCAGCTCTAACAAACTACAGGTACCATGTTCACTTGAATGTCCCCTTAACCCCTGATGTGACAGAATGTTATCTGATGCGTTGCACTGGATGAGACACTCTCGCTACAGAGGTACCATGGTTACAATGGCTCTGGTCATAGCAAAACACTTAAGTTGGTGTCTATGGAGCCCTGGCATATGCTGAACATGGTTACAGTGTTGTACCTTGGTTTCCATGGGGGCATGCATGATATCCTTGAGGTAGCAATACCAACATGGACGACAGGGTGTCAGATGTCATTGGAATCCCTAGCCCCAACATGACTCATCCATGGAATGGTTGATGACAGTGGTCCATACTGAAACCAGTGTCAGATCTGATTCACTGATCCTGTGGAGTAAAACAGAACATGTGTGTTGTGGTGAGTGTGTATGCATGGATTGTGTACATACATGTATTATACTCACAGCTGAAGTGTTCCCTGATCAATGTGTCTCTTATCCGCATCCCTCTTAGACCTTCTTCACCCTCAACAATGTCTAGAGGTATGGGTGGTGGCTGGACATCATCAACAAGTCTGGTGTCCACCTCGATGTTGTGTAATATAGCACATGCCATAATGATGTCACAGACTTTGCCTGGTGCATACTGCAATGCTCCCTCCAAGTGATCGAAACATCTGAAGCTGGATTTTAGGAGCCTGAAAGTTCGCTCAATGGCATTCCTTGTTCTGTTATGAGCCTGGTTGTATCACTCCTGGGCATAGGTTTGGGGATTCGCCACCGTGTTCATTAGCCATGATCTGCAGCCATAGCCCGAATCACCTGTGGGCAATGAGTGACATGGTTAGACAGGAAGCACATGTTGTGTGAATGATGTCTTATGAGGTGGATGTGCTAGCTGTGAGTGAAGAGTATGCTGAGCAGTGTTGTGCGTGCACGTGTGGATATGGTGTGATTTGTTATTGTTAACTCATCCAGAAGCCATCCCCCCTGTATAGGTTCCATTTTCAAAGTCTCTCTGTACAGATGAGTTTCTGAGTAAATATGAATAATGACAGCTCCCGGGCTATTTGGCACAAACATTCATGATCCTCAAATTGCTGTCACACACCATCTGCATGTTCATGGAGTGGAAGTTCTTTCCATTGATGTAGATATGTCCAGCACGTGCTGGAGCTTTGATATGGACATGGGTGCAATTTATTGCACCCATGACCCTGGGCATGCCTCCCATTGCGTAAAAGCCCTGCTTCAAATGTATCCACTCCATGTCAGTGGTGGGAAATGTATATAGGTACTGGCCTTGCTTTTGAGGGCTGGCAAAACCTGGAGATTGTGGCCTGTGACATGCCAGATGCGTAACCTTCTGTTGACTAGAAGGCACCACTTGCTATGAAGTGTATGGCATACAGGAGTTTTTGCAAGCCAGACAGGGTATGGTTGTGGATGTAAATCAGATCCACCTGGTGGTCAGCTATACATCCTATGCTGTTCCAGGGGTCCCTGTGGCAGCTGGGGAGCATCCTGTTGCTGGGAAGCATTCTGTTGCTCGGGAACATCCTGTTGCTGCAGCTGTGCATCTGCAGGCAGGTGTTGTCCTCCAGGTGAGGATGGGCTCCTGTGTGGCTCTTAAGCCAGAGCCTCCTCACTTGCAACAGATGAAGGCTGTTTATCAGGTGTGCCTGGGGCTTGCTGGTGTTCCCTAGCTCTCGCCCTTGCACACCTTCTCCGCAGTCTTCACATCAATATGTAGGCGAACATACTTTTTGCTCTCTCTCTGTCTCCCTGAGTGGAAAACAAGCCACAAGTGAGTGTGGTGAGATGTCCCTTTAAGTACATGGTAGGGCATTGTCTAGGTGTGGTGATGCGGTGAGGGATGACCAATGGGAAGGTGTTTGTTGTCCAGGTAAGTGTTTGCCGGTGTGTTTGTGTTTTAAAATGTGCTGTGTTCTGATTGCTGTGTCTTCGTCTGTTACGGGTCTGGAGTTGTAGGGTGCAGTTTGTGTCTGGATCTTCTGGTCATGTTGCCCAGGTGAGCTTGTTTTGTATTGCCAGGTGTCCATGTTGTGTGATAACCCCCATTGTTCCGTGTCATGTTGTGTTGGTGTTTTATTGGAAGGCCTTGTCCCTGTGGTGTTGCTTGGTTGTTGTGTTGTGTGTGGCAGTGATTTGTGGTGCATGGGCATGTTTTTTGTGTTAATTTGGCATTGCGCGGGTTAATTTTTCCATTTGCATGCTTGTGCAGTATGCGGTTTGTCTTTAACGGGTTTTTCTTTTTGACTGTTATGTGTCTAACGGCTAACAAACCTGGGTCTTAACTTTTAGCTTTTAAATCTATCTTTTTTCTGGCATTAGCAGTCCCGCACTCCTTTGAATGGCTCTGGGAAATCTTGTTCCATAAGTCTCAATGCATGTAAGTCTATCTGCCATAAGTATTATCAAACTGCCATTAGCTGTTCTTAAGATGGACCTCTAAATGGCTTACAACATGTTAACGCACCCTTTAGTGTTTTTTTTATAAGGCCTGCCTTTAAATCTACCACGAAATACTTTCTGCCAAGACTTTGGCATACATTTTTGTGTCTAAATTCAGGAGTGAAATGGGTTAATAATTTTGGCATCACGTGTGGTCTTTACCAGTTTTTGGGATAACTGAGATGTGGGCTTCAGTAACCTCTATAGCACCAGACAGGGAGGAGAAGGAAGAAGTCAGTATGGGGACTAGGAGATATTTAAAGGTTTTGTAGTAGGCCTGTGAGAAGCCATCAGGGCCCTGACATTTGCCTGAGGGCAAGTAGTCTATCACCTTACATACTTCCTCGCAAGTAAAGTCAGATTCTAGTGCACGGCGATCAGGACTAGAGAGTTTCAGGATCTTGGCATTGTGGAGATATGTTTGTATCATACCTATGCGATCTACCAGGCCAATGATAGACTTTTTCAAGTTATAAAGGTTGGAGTAATAGATTCAAAAATAGTCAGCGATGTTGAAAGAGGAATGGGCTTTAAAGCCATTCGGTGTGCAAATGGTAAATATATAGTATTGTGAAGTCTTACCACGAAGCTGTCTGGCAAGCAGTTTCCCAGTTTTTTTGCCCAGTTCAAAGAGACGCTGACTATAGGACAGGAATTATCTTTCCACACACAGCTCGAGGTGAGATTTGAACCTGCACCTCGCCTGTTAGAGGTGTAGTAGAACTGACACAGCCAGGGATGATTTGTGTTGAGTCTCTAGGAGTTGGATATTCCTAATAAGAGAATTGGTGGTGGCCCGATGCTTTTTTTTTCACTCAAGAACCTAGTTTGATCAGTTCACCATGGACCATGCTTTTTTTGAGCCTCCCAGATGGATAAAGGTGAAACTCCATCTGTGGTATTTTCAGCAATGTAAGAGGAGATGATAGACTGTAATTTGTGAGCAATTGGAGGCTGGGAGATAAGGTGTTAATTGAGTCTCCAGTTACGTTGGGAGTGGGGTCGAGATTCCTGACTAATAGTGAGTACAACTGGGCAGTGATCTGACCAAGTTATGTTGCCAATAGTAGAGAATGTAATTAGAGGAATTTGAGAGTGGGGTAAGAAGAAATAGTCTAATCTGGAGTAGGGATCATGTGGGTGGGGATAAAAAATGTACTCTTTATCAGTGGGATGACATATGTGCCAAACATCAATGAGCCTGTGTCTGTGCAAAGATTGGTTCAATTTTTTAATATAGGCCTGGGGCAAGGAAGTAGAGTCAGAAGGACAGTCTACAATGGGGGAGAGGGAGGAAATTAAAGTCACCTCCAACTATGAGCAAACATTCCCAAAAATCCTCTAGCTTATCAAGAACAGAAGTTAAAAAGTGTAATTGGGAGGAGTGTGGGAGGTAAAGATTAGCAAATGTATAGATTTTTCTCTTGATTGAGACCTTAATAAAACGGTATATGCTCTCTTTGTCTTTTTTGGAGGAGAGGAGGGAGAATGGCAAGTTGTTGCTCATGAGGATTGCAACACCATTTCTCTTAGTGGTAGAGGAACTCAGGCCTTGTCGAAGACAGTCTTTTTATACGCAAATGTATATGTAGGTGTTTTATCTACTATCTATGTTCTGAGAGTCTGTCCGTCTATGTTATAATGTCTACTGCATTTTGTTACTTTACTCTTAGTATCATTCTTCTAATTTATAGAAATTGAAATTCATCCTGGATTTGTCAATTCTCTCACATAATCCCTCATTTTTTTTATTTGTGTAATATATGGCTCCAATGGGTTCCAGAAGAAAGTGCTGTGAGCAGACATTTTAATAGAAACTGGAGGCATGGCTCCACAGACACATTTGGGTAATCAGGGAAGACAGTATTACTTTTTCAGAGAGACAAACACAGACAAGAGAACACACTTAAAACTCTCCAATGCCTCCATTAGTTTATGGAAACTTTTTTGTAAAGTTTTGGAGTTTTCACACCATTTAAGCCTTTATGGACTAGAAGGAGTGTAACAAGTTGCAAACCAATGTATTTCACACCCTTCTGGTCCCCAAAGGGTTAAAGGGATAGTAATACTTCGTTTTAACTTTATTTTATTTTGTAGGCATTAAAAAAATATGAAGAATGATATAAGTCTTATCTCTCAAACCTTTATGGTTTAAGAGATATTCACAAGCAAAGTGTCCCCCTCCCGCCCCTTTTACTGATGTAACACTTTTCAGCCAGGGCAGAAGGGAGCTGCCCAGGTAGACTGCAGAGAGGGACAATCTTCAATTAAGATAATGGAAAAACCTGAAAAACATGTCAAGGGGGGCAGGGATTTCATTGTTTTCATAGGAATAAGAGTATCCCCTGCTGTTATCTGTCCAGTCTATGGACTGCATTCCACATCTGAGAAGAGATTGTTTACAGTAGGTAAAAGGGGCGGGAGGGGGAAACTTTGCTTGTGAATATCTCATAAACCATAAAGGTTTGAGAGATAAGACTTATATCATTCTTCATGTTTTTTTAATGCCTACAAAATAAAATAAAGTTAAAACGAAGTATTACTATCCCTTTAAGTGGAGCCTCCACAGAACAAAGGAGGAGCTGGAAACTTTTATCAGTGAATGGAGGAAATGTACTGAAGTTTAATAGACATCATCTTGTGAATGTCTGCTTTTACTTATCGACTTAATAATGGCTTATGATCAGAAATGAGTAATACATTTCAACTCAAACTGTGTTAAGTCTAAGGGATAAAATAAATAGAAATAGTATCTACACTGTGAAATGCATGCCTAGCAGATGGGAGGGGAATAAAACAAGGATTCATAAAACAGGGTATATGACAAATCTCAGAAAGAGAGCTCACAGCGCTAAACTAACCACAGTGAATACATATAGTGTATAAATTAAAAGGGGATAAAGATTAATTGACATATAAATGGCAGCAAGGAAAGAGAGAGAGGGTTCTCCATAACCCACAATTATCATGCCGAAACCCAAAGTGCAAGTGCAAAGAAAAAGATCAAACCTGTGCTCTATAGCAATATGTGAATATGTGCCCTAGCTTAGGCATATATAATAATCATTGCCAAATATGAAAATAAACATGAGGATTTAGTCCCCATTTTGGCCAAAATGGTGTAAGCTTGCCACCAACGTCAAGGTACCTGATAGTTTGGCAAGTACCTACTCTAACATAGCAATATCTTGAGAAAGTTTTAAGAACAAGTAGATTGGAACAGGGCCCCTTTAAGATGAAATGTATACTAAACTGATGGGTCCCAGTGTATATGCAATTAAAAACACCTAACATTAAAAAATCTTTTGTATCTAGAGAAATGAATGAGTCTTTTGTGTTTCCAAAACTTTCTCAAGATATTGTTTTTAATTTAGACAGACTTGTATGGGCATGTTATAGTAGGTACTTGCCAAACTATCAGGTACCTCGGCATTGGTGGAAAGCTTATACCATTTTGGCAAAAATGGGGACTAGATCCTCATGTTTATTTTCATATTTAGCAATGATTATTATATATGCCTAAGCTAGGTCACATCCTATATAATAATTCGCTAAATTGTGTGTAACGCCGGACATGCGCAGTAGACACTGCTGCACGTGCGGCAGTCATGCACAGTACAGACTGCCCGCGCCGCGGCTGATACAGAGCTGGGCGCTCTGAAGGAGCGTCCAGCTCTGTATCAGCAGTGGCGCGGGCAGTCTCTGCTGCGCGTGACTGTCCCGCGACCGGCTGCCAGAGGCACTGTGGCCCGTGTAACGGGCTGTTCAACTAGTATTCACATATTGATATAGAGCACAGGATTGATCTTTTTCTTTGCACTTGTACTTTGGGTATAAAGGTATAATTTATGTCCCACTCTGATAAAAAATATTCTTCTAGTGAAATTTGAACCTTTGCGTGCCACAAAGATATCCAGTGAATTATGTTACAGTGTGGTGGATGCATCTCTGGCAGTCAAGGGTTAGATGTTAAAAGTATGTGCATAAGGTTTTAAAGTCATGTATTGTGCATTCATCATTCATTCTTATTATGCCTGAAGAAGATACCTAGTTGACTTGAAAGCTTGCATCCAAAGCCACTCATTGGTTAACACGGTACCACACTTTACCCATCTACTTTTTACTGGAAGTAATATTCAAATATTAGGAATAGCCATGTCCAGGTACCTACATACTAGAAATGTTGGTTCATTTCTATGAGTGTATGAATTCACTCACTGTGCTTTTTTCGCAGAAAAGAAGTCTGTCAAGTTATTGCCTTTTTCTTTTGACCCTTTTCTCTTTCCCTTCTTTGTTAGTTCCTCCCCTTGCCTCTCTTTGGTGCCTGGGCCATATAGTTCCTATTTACATTCATTCTTTGCTTGATTATCAAGCTAGTTTCCTTTTACCTCTTTTGTGATTTTGACCTCTGACTGACTTACCGGCTGTTCACTGCTGGCTTACCTGAACTTGGCTTCCTCTTCCTCCAATAGTCCCTCCACCCCCATTTACCTCTGCTTGTTTTTTAACTCTGTTCCTGTGGCTTCTCATAGCACTCTAGCTCTTAACTCCAGCTTCTCAGGATCCAGGCCCCATCGATATTAAGTTGCAGTGACAAAAGCAGCTATTAATATTACATACAAAACCAACTTCTAATTTTTATTAAAGCATTTCAGGCTTCAACTGCTGACACACTGAGGCTGGATGATGTTCTAAAATGAACTTAAGAAATTAATTTTTATTTGCTCCAGTTTCTTAGCCTCACCATATCCATTGTGAAGCCAGAATTTCCAGTACCTCTGAAAAGGACAGAGAGTCAGGCATGTGGCTTGAAATATCATGTCCTTATTTTCTATGAAGCAAAGCAGTGTTTTACCTGAAATAACATCAACCAGATTCTCCAGTAAAAGACCTGTTTCCGAGTATGGGTGGAATAACAAAATGTTTAGATATGACAAATGACGAGGCATTATTTCCTGGCAATAACCTTAGCAAAGGTTAATGCTTATGGTATGAATATATTCCAGGGTGAAATGTGATTATGAATAATACATCAAAATAACTCTAGGCTGGTTGGGCAAGTTAAACTGCAACTATGTTATGCTATTTCATTTAGATAATAAAGATTAAAGGGATAGTAATACTTCGTTTTATCTTTATTTTATTTTGTAGGCATTAAAAGAACATGAAGAACGATATAAGTCTTATCTTTCAAACCTTTATGGTTTAAGAGATATTCACAAGCAAAGTATCCCCCCTCCTATTCAGCCAGATCAGAAGGGAGGTGCCCAGGTAGATTGCAGAGAGGGACAATCTTCAATTAAGATAAGGGAAAAAGCTGAAAAACTTGTCAAGGGGGGAAGGGCTTTCATTGTTTTCATACAAAGAAGATTGTCCCCTGCTGTTATCTGTCTGGTCTTACAACCAGATTCACATCTGAGAAGAGATGGCTTACACTAGGAAAAAGGGGCGGGAGGGGGAAACTTTGCTTGTGAATATCTCTTCAACCATAAAGGTTAGAGAGATAAGACTTATATCGTTCTTCATGTTTTTTTAATGCCTACAAAATAAACTAAAGTTAAAACGAAGTATTACTATCCCTTTAACTAAAAGACAATCATAATAAATTTTAAAGTGAGAGTCAAACATGCTCAACTAGGAACAAAGCTGCCATGTAGCAGCCTTTACATGAACTTATCGTACCCAGGATACACTGACTTTTAGCTCACAAATGCCCTACACAAAGAGGAAATATCCTGAAGCACTTCACACTGATCCTGACCAGAGGACAATAACTAAAAAGTGCCAGGCATTTCCTAACCTCAGATGTACATTTCAGTCTTCTTGGCCCTCATTGGTGAGGTACATCTGTTCTCTGTGAGCAAACTTAATTATTTATTAATTGTTATTAATTATGAAATAGCTTAATTAAGCAAAATGAGTCTTTGTGAATAATGCATAAGCTTAACTGTTGGTTGAATTTATGCAGCTTTATTGACTTAAACATCTTCTTTGAGAGCAACATGATTATGTATCTAAAGAATTGCTCTGCCTAAAGCTGTTATTTTGTGTAGAAGCATCCACAATTAATTGATTTAAATTGATGAAATATGTGTATCATCAAACACTCAAGTTAAAAATGTAAGTTGTTTTGTCAGTAGAGATAAGTGAAATCTCACACACACTAGAGATAGTCAGGGGAGGGCTGGCCTGGGGGGCAGGGGGGCAATTGCCCCTTGGGCCAGTCATATGTCTGGGCTGGGAGGCCACTGCTCCTCACTAAATCTCCCAATTGCTGCTGTAAATGGAGCTACACTAGTGATAACATAGAGCTTACAATTGAAATGGAGCTACACAAACGACTCCACAGAGGAACAATTCAAATGGAGCTACACTAGTAGCATAACCCATTCCTTTGTAAGCTCTATAGTATCACTAGGTAAGCTTTAATTAAATTGTAAGCTTTGTAGTAGCGCACTAGTGTAGCCTCATTTCAGCTGTAAGCTATGTGGTATCATTTGCCTTACTTCACAACATTAATGCCACTTTTAAAATTAACAAAAGGGGGAAGGCTGGGACAGTGGGCTTGAGCGATATAGAAATGGGCCACTTAACTGAATTTGCCCCCTGGGCCACAAGTTGCCATCCCTCCCCTGGAGATAGTGGAACTTGTGATTCATATCATAACTTACCAAGCTCCACTCCAACAAGGGGATCACCAGAAGAATGCAGGACATCTTAAATAAGTAACACAGGGTGATTTAAAGGGATAGTAATACTTAAAATGTAAAAAAATATATGTTGTAGGGTTTATCCCCCTGAGTAAAACAAGGGTATTCCCACTGCTGAGAGATATTTTATTAAAAAATTATAACAGCTCGAACTTGATTTTTTTAGGTGCAATTTCACAGTGGCCTGAAAATTTACAGTGGCGCTGTTGTTACACCATCCAATGGAGATTTATGGTCTACAGACCAGAGCAGTCCATACGATGGTGTAGCAACATCACCACTGTAGATTTTCAGGCCACTGTGATATTGCACCTAAAAAATACAAGTTTCAGCTGTTATAATTTTTTAATAAAATATCTCTCAGCTTTGGGAGTACTCTTGTTTTACTCAGGGGGATAAACCCTACAACATATTTTTTTTTACATCTTAAGTATTACTATCCCTTTAACTGATCTGTATAGCAATGATGTTCAAATGGCCAGTTGGAACATAGCTTAGTCATTGGATTTGGGGCAGTAAAAAGCCTTAATTTCTGATATCCTACAGCTTCAGTCATAGATCATCTGCTTCACTGTTTTCACTTATTGTGAACAAATTAGAATAATGCAGATCTGTTTTTCAGAACCATTGTGTATATTTAAAAAAGGCAAAGAATGTTTGCCATCTCATTAAGGCACATATAAATATTATATATAAACACAATTTTCATATGACAAAGAAACAGCTATTGCAGTACATGTAAATATTCCTGTTACAGGCAGAATTAGCAAACATTTTAGAAGTAATGGTAGGCCTATGATACTTTTTAATTACTGAAACTGGAAAAAAATTACAATTGTTTTCCCCCATTGTAACGGACCCTAGGCCGTTACTTTGCAGCGATTGGGAAAACTATGGCAGCCTTCCGCCTAAGGGTCATTGTGGCGGCCGTGGATCAGTGTCTGGCAATCTGGTTAGGGGTTACGTGAAGAACAGCTTCTCCAAAAGACTGAATTCACAGACTATAACCCGTCCGCAGGCTGGCTGCTGTGTGGGGCAAACTATTCAAAAGCCCCATAGACTTAACATGGGAGGGTAGGCAGCTTCCTGATTGGCCAGTCTGAGTTAAAGGGACTCCATTGACTTTGCATGGGAAAAGTAGGTGCCCTTCGGATTGGTCGGTTGTTTGCCCACCTACCAGTTCTGATTGGCTGAGATGGCCATGATGATCATGGCCAGGATTGGCCATCAGATTCCAGGGTCCTGATTGGCCAGGGGTTGAAGCGGAATATTCAAAGATGCTTCAATCCCCTGGCCATTGTGTAAAGATGTGTATTCGAGCCCCTCAGCCTTTTGTCACAGTGTTTACCCCTCATCAGTCCCTTTGTATGAATAATGTAATCATGTCTGGCCCTTTGTGTTATGTTTACGCCATCTGTCACTGTCCACTGTCTAGTATTATATCCTGATGTGATTCACCATGTATAAAAGATTGGAAGTTTGTACAATAAAGTGTGTTACAGTTTGAACTTGAACTGGCTCCTGTCTCTCTGTTGCTGGATGGTATCAAGGGACTTCTGTTGTCCCCCATCCTAGGAAGAAATGCTGCCTGAATAACCGGTGGAGCTGCCTAGTTGTAGCTGACCTCTAGAGGGAGAAACCTGAAACGACGCCCTGAGTCCAACCCAAGGACTAGGGTATCCGTTACACCCATCATATATGCTCATGTAGGAGTTATTGTACATGTATTTGAGTCTTGTCATTTTCATGTAATATTAAAGTATTATATGTGTCTTCCTTACCCATTTCAGATTGTAAAGGAAAACTAACATTAAATAAGTATGTTAAACATAACATTTTATAAATTAATCACCACTACTCCCAACTGTGGCAGAAGCAGCAATTACATAATCAAAAAATAAAAGAAAATAAAAAAGTAGCAGCCCAATGTCCCTAGAATACCAGTCCAATACTGTATCATGTGGATATTTATGATATATTTTCAACAAATTAAATAACAAAATAACTTTATTAGTAAACAAACATTCCCTAATAATTAAAACAAAGTCAATCACCCGTGTATTTCACAGAAATAGTTGTAAAAATGTCACTTGTTATGTGACTACTATGCAGTATACTATTCACTCGTACTCAAGTGTTGTGCATCTTCTAAAGATACTTGGTAACTATTTGAACCCTTTAAATCTCAGGGTAATTGAAATGATGAGAGGTTGTTACTGCTATCAACTTCAGTGTAGCTGGCTGACCTCAGTCAATTGGGTGTGCATATATTACTGGCTCTTTACTGCTCAAAGTTCAAGGAAGCATCCAAGAACAAATAAAATAGGATTTAGATAGTTAATCCAGAGCAGTTCAATCCTCCTTGTAAGAATACTGATTTATCTATATAAAAATGATAATAAAGAGCTACTTATCAGAGTCCCGTGTGTACTAGAAACCCTTTTGCTACTAGTATGATTTTATAATAAGGCTCTATATGCATTAATTGAAAACAAACTTACTCTACTTACTACATTTTTCCATAACCTTTACAGATCTGGATGAGAGTCACATACAAGAGAGATGTACTGAAAATTAATAACAAGATGGTACATGACTCCCCAACGATTAACTCAATTTTCAACATCTAATTCGGCCCTTTGCTGGAGATGTCATCAAGCTATTGGGTCCACATCTGGTGGACATGCCCACTCATTAGCACCTTCTGGAATGATGTCTTAGGTCACTTTAATATCTCTCTTAACACATCACTGTCCCTTGACCCCATTCTCTGACTGTTCCTGCACATGAGACATATTTCCTTACCAAGGAGATCTTGGCACTGGACTTGACTATCAACACTGTTTAATGCAGCAAAAGTATTGATTTCTGGTTGACTAAAATAGACAATTACTTGAAGATGGAATGTCTTCATGCGGTTGCTATGGACACTTTGACACTTTTCCATGATAACTAGGCACTTTGGATCCACTCACACCCATCTACCTCTTCTTCTACTCTAGCTAGTACATCCGGCTGATTACTTCACTCTACTACGGTACTTTCTCAGGGACCCTCCGTTGAGCGTTGAAGCTTCTTACCATTAATACCCTCACCTAGGCTCAATACCAAGCCAGAGGGGGTGTTTGTTTAATACTGGCATGTTCCTAACACCTGTCTGTGGCAAAAACAGTACTTATTTACTCATTAGGACATCAGGATGTTTTTTTCCTTTATCGTTAGTTCCGTATTTCTCCCCTTCCAAACAGGGGCAAGAGTCATTCTGATACCAATAAACACATTAAACAGATCCCAGTACAAGTGTTGCCATTTATATGTGTTCAGTTGACCTGCATGTCAACCCGTTGTGTTTGTTCCCTCAAAATCATTAACATTTATGTTAATGCTTAAGTTGGATATTGATATTGTCATCTATTGACTATGTTGTAACTATTATCTTTATTTTACAATAAAGTTTGTTCTTAAAACTTAAAAAAAGAAAAGAAAACAAACATACTTTCACATCAATGCAGAGCCAAAAAAAGGGACACAACTAATCACATTATACAGAATACCATTGGTAGCTGAATTATAACTATAAGACTCCATTCACATGAGTGCTCTTGATAAGAGAACAGATTTCTCTTATCTCTATTATGGACTCCATAATGCAACGCCACATATAGAAATCCAATATGCTGAAGAAACCCTTTCAGTGCTGGTTTAATTGTTGTGTGTAAATATTATTGGTTCTTACGTATAGTGGGCAACAATATAACATCATATAGATATCTAATATACCATATAACAGATAGACAGTATGTTAAGACTAATCATAAGACACATGACCCTTTTGATGACTGAGCTATAGTTATAGGGCTCTATTTGCGTGGATTGGGAGATTGGGAGATGGAGGTCCCACATCAATTCAGAGCCAAAGTGTTGAGAACTAGATAATACTGCTATTGAGACATGAAGACCCCTACACATGCATTACACGTATCAATGTCTCAGTAGCAGTTTTTATGTAATTGAATGGATGTCTTGACAATGTGCCGGTAAGGCACAAAACAGCTGTCTGCTTGCTACTGGGAAGACCACCTACCTCTTGTGATTAATGTACTGTGCAAGCATGAAACCTAATAAAAGGTGAATTTTAACCCACTAACTCTTTTTCTTTTTTTTCTATTGGGATTTATTGTTTGAAGATAAATTGGAGTTTGAGCATTGGGAACCTGCTGAATTGCTGGGGTGGAAGATTATGTGCCACAAATTATAATATATGGTGGTTGCAGAAGCAACTTAACTTACCTGAGAGCATTGCACCAGCAGCTCCAAATCACATAGGTCATAAGGTCTATGTAGCCAAATCCGTTCCCTCTAGAGATATCATATTAAACAGTTTGTGCGAATGTGCACACTTCAGACCTTATGATCATAAGAAAAGTGGAACAATTCTAGGGCAACACAGCTGCACCATTGGGAAAAACATTGCCCTCAATTCCAATGCATTTATTTCCAAAAACATTTTCTGTATTCTAACTTAACACATAATAATGTGTAGGTTGATTAAAAATATTAAGCACTGATCACAATATTAACTTTTTAATATTAAAATTATAATTGTTTCATTCTAGAAAAAAGAAACCTTGAGGGTAACATTGTTTTAGGCCAGGAACAGAAGAGGTAAAGCTCAGGCAAAAGCAAGGGAAAAATGAATAGCAGGGGCTCGGTTTAATAGTCACAGGAAAAACTGTTGGTAGGGCAAAAATGTATACCAGATGGTAGACACACTGTGTTACCAGAACTCATGATAAATAGCGTGAGCAATTTGAACATCAAAGGAAAATGACAAATGCACTTAGATACTTCTCGGGCCATTGTTCGAGCCATTCTGAGGAAAATTTGAACAGAGACTGGCTTTTATATGGCCAATCTCTGCTCAAAATGGTCCTCAGCCTTCCATTGGCTGGGATATAGCACCTCCCAGCCAAACGGCTTCCAGCAGATTTCATCATCCCTCCCGCCAGAAGCTGATAACCCCATATCCCAGCCAATAGAAGGTTGGGAACAGAGACAGGCCATATAAAAAACAGTCTCTATTCAAATTTTCCTCAGAATGGCTTGGGCAATGGCTCGAGTGGTATCTAGGGGGTGGAATCTTTTCTTTGCTCTTTCATGCAGCACCGCCAGCAGCAGTGTACAAATTTGGAATATCTTTAGAGGCATTTCATATTTAAACTTTAATATCCTTTTTATTAATAGTGGAATAATGTTTCTGAGGTGAATCTTCTTACAGTGTGAGGTTTCCAGTAATTTGCTCACAACATTAACCACCTGTTTGTACAATTCTGGCACAGCAGTCCATAAACATAACTGTGCATTTGGATATGCCAGAGGAGTGCAAGCCATGACATCAGTTCATTAAACCCATGGTTTCTACAAAAAAATATGTCAGCTGTCCATATTTTGGAAACTTTGCCATTCCCCAGTTTGGGATTATTTTTGTGAAGTTTTTCACTCTTTCCCAAGAACTCAGTAGGTGTGGGTTGGCAGAACATAGCAAAACTGTGTATCTTTATTGATTTAATAATAAGACTTGTGGTGGTGGACGTAGTGGCGGTGGAGGCTTGTGTGTGCACCTTTGTCATCTCCACCAATAAACTCAGACTCATACTCCTCCGTGTTTTTCATTTGAAGGACAGCTGCAGGGACCATAGATGTTTTTTTTCAAATGAAGGATATTTTGCCACATTATGACACATCAACAACAGCACTAATATTATGTGCCCCAAAGCCCCTGGAACTTTTAGGAGTTCTTCTAATGTTCCTAGATGTTGCGTATCTGACATGCTCCTGCTGGTTTGTTTCCCAATCAGACATGTGGTTGTACTTCAGGTGGGATCCCAATAAGGATGTGTCTAGGCAAGATCCTGCTTTCCTCTTGCTCATATACATCTTACACAAACAACACTCTTCATAGCTAGGGTTGTGGATGTTGATGACTAGAGTTGCTAATTATTCAAAAATAGTGCGTGTGACTGGGAGGGGGTTGTATGTGGAAGTGGGAACAATGCTGAGGATGACTGATAGGATCAATGTGCACTTTTAGGCATCTATACTGGTTCAGAATCAGACTTTCTAACTGATTTCTTGAACTTTTTATAAAGACACATAGTGCTCCTTTTCAAAGGTGGTAAATTGAGCCTTTTAATTTCAGCTAATTTTCTGGCGATGTCATCATCTCTCTCACTCTCATCATAATCTGTATTAGAAGAAGTGGGGGATGCTGGAGGGATATATTCCAGATCAACATCAATAATCATTATGTCATCCTCAGAATAACCCACCACTTCTTCTCTACTTTTTTATTCCTCTAGGCGTTTTGAAGTCTTAAACTTAGAGGGATTTTCAGAACATTCATTGTTACATTCAGGACAGGTGTTAGTCTTACTATCAGATGCAGCATGCAGCAGTTAAACTGCTACACCTTCATCAGTTTTGCCATCAGTACTAGAATGTGACTCATTGTCATTGTCAATGTTTTCAACTGGTTTTCTAATACTGCTGACAAACAGCCTCCTCAGGAGAAGGATCATTGTTTATTGCACATGCTGCAATCAGTTTTTTGGGCTACCACTTTACTACCATGTCCCTGCTCTGCTCCTTTCCAGGCCCCTACCCCTACCTCTACCTCTAGTATGTTTGCTGGACATTATCAAAGTATTGCAGATTTTAATCGTAACATATATAACAGAACTTATGGTGTGTGATGTCTTACCTTTTACAAAGTACTGTATTATATAGAGTAAGTCTCCATCTCATCCAGTATCTGTCATGCTCATTCACAGCTCAAATCAGGATCCTTGTGTCTCTCATCTTTCAGTCAAATAATTTTTTTAACTAACTGTCTGTGTCTGTCCCTGACTACAAAACATCCCACTCCCTGCAAATAATACTGCTTCTTCCCCTCGCTGCATGTAGCTAGGGTCAAAAGGATTTCAGCTTCTGCTTTCTCTCTCTCAGCCGTCTTATATTTAAAAGTACAGGATGATGATAGACCTTACTAAATATGCTGGCCCCTCTATGTCTGGCTGTTATTGGAGTCATATCAGTTGAACATTTCTGTCTATTGAGTGTCAGTCTGGAGATTATTCTGTCATTCAGTCAATCACAGAGGCTCAGCCAGCTCAGGAAGGAACTTGGATCACCACCCCTTTTATATTATCCCTGTAGGAAAAGAAGGGAAACTGGCCGCAGGGGGAAAATTCATTCTTACCATTCTTAACATTGTTTTAGGCTAGGAGCAGGAGAGAGAGAGAAAGATCAGTGAAAGCAAGGGAAAAAATGAATAGTAGGGTCTAGGTTTAATAGTCAGCTTCTGTGCAGTAATAAATGAAGAGTGCATGGAGGGTTAAAATCTAATATTTAGCCTTGTAGCCCCAAAAAGGAACATTGGCGCTGGTGCCCTCTTTAAGTGATGGTGCCCTAAACTAAACTCTAGTGCCATTTTAATTGTATGTTTTTTCTAGCTCCAAAATGGTGCTGCTTTTTATTCTCTCTAAAAACACACAATGGCATGCTGAGGGAACCTGACACCCCTTTTATATGTAAACTTTCCACCTGGGGGGCCTCAATGCAATAAGAAAATGTGTCATCTTTGCCTGTTTTATTTTGAGGCAAAAATATCAACTATCACTAATATTTACTGATTCTGAACTCATGGACTCTCCTAGCTTAATGGTGATATCCCATGTTGTATCAATAATTGGCTGTGTAATGAAAAGTCAATCAGATCAAAAGATTTAGGAATATAGTTAAAAGATAAAAAACAGCATGCTTTGTGCATTTTACTTTACAAGATGATTAGGATATGCTAATTACTACCATGAGAATTTTCATGGATGAGGGATAGTGAGTGTTGACATAAGGATTGCCATTTTTTTAGGTTTCCATGTATAACCTGATTTTAAGATTAAATATGACATAATTAGATGGGATGATCAGACTAAAAATGTAATGGCCAACATGCATAAAAAAGGTGAAGTAATTCTGGGAAAAACCCTAATTGACCATAGGGAACAAATGGAAAGTCTCCAAAAGATGTTTTGTATCTTGTGAAATGATGTTTCATATAAATCCAAACTGCCAAAGCTATTTTGCTCATCCCTACATCCATTTGTTTTGCAATTAACTGTTTTTTTTTTTTGCTCTGGAACTCATGTAGTAATATAATGTGAAGTAATAATTTGATTTAATTCTTTATTTTACATAGTGCACACAGATTCTGCAGCGCTTTACACTCATATTGGTCATATTGGTAGCTTGGCATTTATGAGAGAAGACAACTGCCAAAACAATTGGTATTATAACAGTAGCAAGAACGACACCATGAAGTGGAAAGGCCACAACTAAGCAACAATACTTTCACAAAAGACATTTTTTGTAGTAACTTTTGTTTGAGGCATCTCCTAGCAGTGGGAGGGACATATTTGCCATTAGGTAGGTAAGATCTGAGGTTGTCTCCTATGTGCTGGCCATACCCACATTCTGCATTGTAGGTGCAGCCAAACCAATTCCAGTCTTCCTGCATCAATTTACATAACTATTTACTGACCACTAAAAAGCTCTACAACACACTGCAGCCTATCTAGCAGCCAAATGGTCTATGTCAGGAAACAATGATTGCTGCTGATAAGAGTAGAGTTAAATGATGAATGAGGTGGGGCCATGGGTCAGGTTAAGGGCACCTGATGGTGCCTCTCCTAGGGGCCCCAGATACATAAAGTCAGCCCTTGTTTTACTTATTAACAGACCAAGTCCCACAAAATATATTTCACTAATAATGAATGTTAATCTTTAGAACTGTGTTATAAATAGGATTAACACTTATGAAAAGCTTACACTGGTCTGTATGGAAATCGTGTTAGAACTATTTAATAAAATTTAAGTCACATTGAAAAACTCCTGCATAATATTTAAGTCAAACTCTCCTGCTTGTCATCCAGTGTTTAAATGTAAAGTGTTTTGAAATCCATGATGCAATAGCAACATGTTTTTGGAGATTTTTTCCTGCACTTAGCAGATATAGCTGATGTAACTGAAAAACACTGATGCCAAAATAAACATACTAACATTCCTAAAAGATGGTGTTCAGTCCATATAGTAAGCAGCACTATGTTCAGCTTCCACATATTGCATAAGGCACAAAGGGGTTGCTTTAAGGTGAGTCTTGGAGTTGATATAATAAAAACTAGAACACTTCTATGGCAAATCAACTGCACCATAGGGGAAACAAGGAAAGATTTCCATTAATTTAAATTAGGATTCTAATTTCTGGAATGGAGAGGTCTCCATTGTGAAGCAATGGGAACTACAGCATTTTTTTTTAGCATCTACGGCACAGTTGGTTTGGATCCAGTTCTTATTACAGCATCCTCTCGTTGTCCCAGACCAAGTATAATACTTATATAATACATGGTTGTAATACAAAATGCTAAAAGTTCCCAGTAAACTGTTGAAGGGGCTTCCATGCCCCTCTCCTGTAATCACTACCTTCCCCTACCTTTATAACCTTCCCAAATAACAATACTAAAACATAATAAAGATAATAATTCCATAGCAGCCCACACCCCTCTGAAATAATAAATATTCAACAGCACCACACGATGGCATCCCAATTCCAGTTACAAATTTCAGACCAGTTATAAATTTCAGACTGCCGCTTGGCCATATTCATGACCAAAACCAAACTAATTTCCCCTCAAGACCTTGCCCAACACCTAGCGTTGCCATTATAGTTGATGGAATTGACGTTGATCCAGTCAGCTCAGCACGCTGTCTTAGGGCCATATTTGATCCCTCCCTTTCCTTCTCCCCTCACATTAATTCCGTGGCTAGAACATCTTGCTTCTTTCTCCACAAAATTGCTAAAATCTACCCGGACTTCTATCCTATTGTGTCTATGAATGTGACACTTATTTTATCCACTCTTATTTATTGTAACATACATCTATTGTAAGGCTCTGTGTACACTCTGTGGCGCCATATAAATAAAGTTACAAACATTCATGTAATAAAATATATAATTTCTCAGCACTCAATAGCCTTGTGTTTTAGAACATCCACCTGAAGCACCATACAGCAGTGTGCATGAAATGCCTTCTTGAAGCATTCGCCAGAAGCAAAGCAGCCAGCATTTCAGATACAATGGAAGGAGGTGGTCAGAGGGTGCCTTGATGGGGTAGACAATATTTATAACTGATGTGGATTGGTAGAATGGTTCATGGTGGCCTATATACTGCTTTTGGAGAATCTCATATTTCATCTGGATGAAGGAGAGGATGCTTGACGTCCAAGATATGCAAATTGCAAGTGGAGTCTGAGACCTGTGACTATTTTGGCAGACAAGCTGGAGTATAGCCCTGTAGGGAAAAGAGTAGTGAGACACGTTACCTAATGATATCTATGTGTCAGTGATTTATTCCATATTTTATTGGGTCCTGACAGCCAGGCTTAGTTTTTTTATTTTGGCCTCATTTCATCTTGTACTATGATTATGTATATGGATACATTGGTTATCCTTTCATTTCTTGTGGATCAGTAACTTTTCATTTGGACACCATTCTCATTATGCTCCGTCTTCATTCCATTATTATTATTCATCATCTGTCTCATGACTTCTGAGACTTTTTGTTCTTATTACTAGCAATTTTTATGGTTGTGGCGCATTTATGTACAATTGAGTTTTTTTTATTATTTTTATTGATATAAGGTAGCATCACTGGTTTTAAATTGTATTATGTGAAATACATGTTCACTTGGATTTGAGGCAGATAGGAACTTGCATAAATCTGGGGTGCTTTGATGTTGTAGGCAAGCTTATCATGGTTGTAGCCAGAAACATGTAACTAAACCCTACTGTTTGTTATCTATAGTAAGTCATGGGATATTTATTGGTAAATAATTAATTCAAATACAACAGCTCAAATTTGGTTTCTTGTCTTTGGTTTAGTTTTTTTTTAATTATAGCACTAATATAGAGAGACATTATCTTGAGCTGTTATTTAATCTCTTCATGTAAACTTTTGAAGCCAGGTCTTGCCCATGAAAGTACAGGGTCTTTCTATGGAATAGGGGTAGGACAAGTTATGTAGGGTAACTAGGATTTTCTTGAGAATTGAGGTGGCACTGTGAGAAATTATGGAGGATTAAGCAGGGACAAGAATTATTTCCACTGGTTTGTTTCGGCCTGGTTTAGTTTCACATGACTTCCCTTTCTATCCCTAAATAACATCAACACATTAGGCTTGTTTAGCATAAGATCTGAAGTTAGTTTTAAATATAGTCTTAGTTATTAAATAGCTTTTTGCCTGATTCTCTTTAAAGGGATAGTAATACTTAAAATGTAAAAAAAAATATGTTGTAGGGTTTATCCCCCTGAGTAAAACAAGAGTACTCCCACTGCTGAAAGGTGTTTCATTCAAAAGTTATTAATTTTAAAAGTTTAATTTTTTAGGTGCAATATCACAATGGCCTGAAATTGTACAGTGGCGCTGTTGCTACACCATCCTATGGAGATATATGGTCAATTGACCAGAGCTGTCCATAGGATCGTGTAGCAACAGCACCACTGTACAATTTCAGGCCACTGTGATATTGCACCTAAAAAATTCAACTTTGAAAATTAATAACTTTTGAATGAAACACCTTTCAGCAGTGGGAGTTCCCTTGTTTTACTCAGGGGGATAAACCCTACAACATATTTTTTTTTACATTTTAAGTATTACTATCCCTTTAATTTCACAACATGCTTGTAGTCTTTGTGAAACAAACTGTTATCACAACGAATTACATTTATTGTCCCTACAGTGCTGGGGTTGGCTACTGGAGGCCCTCTAGCTGTTGAATATAACAGTCCCCCTCATTCTCAAGCTTTAGCTGACCAGGTAGGATGGGAATTTTAGTCCTCAACATCTGGAGGGTCTCATATTGTCCATTATTGCTTTAATGGATACTAACAAGCCAGATTATATTTTCTTTGGTGTCTAGTTGCATGAGGAAAAAAATTATTTATAATGAAGTGTTTGATCCCTACAGCTGGTGCACTGCTTAACTATACTGAGTTTTCAGCATCAGGAGGGAAGCATTTTTTAATAAAAGAGGTGGGTTTTCTTAGTGGACAAGAAAGTCGGAAGATAAAATAATTGCTTATCTGAGGTCAGTTTCTATATTTCATTACAGTCCCAGAGACTAAAAGAATGTGTATGCTTATAGAAAAGTGATAAATAAGGGGATATTTTAAAATACAATTTTAAATATACAGTACTGTGAAAAGTCTTAGGCAGGTGTGAAAAAATGCTGTAAAGTAAGAATGCTGTCAAAAATAGACATGTTAATAGTTTATATTTATCAATTAACAAAATAATAGTGAGGGAACAGAATAAAAATCTAAATCAAATCAATATTTGGTGTGACCACCCTTTGCCTTCAAAACAGCATCAGTTCTTCTAGGTACACTTGCACACAGTTTGTTAAGGAACTCAGCAGGTAGGTTGTTCCAGCATCCTTTGAAAATGTCACCCTCTATTAGGTGTGCAACACAACAGCACATTAAAAATGGTGTGTTGAAAACAGGATACCAGAATGCATGAAAAGAGCATCATTCTGATATTGCAGTCATGAGAATGTCATGTCCTCGGGAAAAGTGTGTAAAACACTGAGTAAAATAATTTCCTATATTCAAAACACTGAGTAAAATCATTTCATAGTCCCAGAGTAAAGAGTCAATAGCCCACAGAGGAATTGTTGGGAACCTGCCCCTTTACCTGTTTCACCTGCCCCAGCCCTGATCTCCTCCTGTGGGATGCGCCTCCCCGGAAACATGCTGCTGCTGTTGGGTGCCCTTTGCTCTCCTGGTCTGGCCAATGTGCTGTTTTGCTGCCCCCCATGCTTCCTGGAGCTTCTGGCACCTGCCCTGCCACCTCCTCCTGGGGTGTACACTTCACGCTGTGCCACTGGGCTCCGCTGTTACCCACAACCTGGCTCCCCCTGCAGTCTCCGGCGCTTCTTGAATCCTGAGACCTGTCAAAGGAGACTGCAGGAGAAATTGGGCCAAAAAGGCCATGCTACTAATTATGAAGAAATGTACTGGCAACCGAAGGCTTTAATTGGACCTCAGGATTGCAACCACTTGTTATATTTAAAGGAACCCCTCCCAGCCACGAGTGAGAGAATGGAAAGAGCCTTGGCATCCGTGCTCAGATTGCCATGCCCTGTGATAATGGGAGACTGTCTAAGCATGCTGTGGGCCTACCAACACCTTCAGGACCCATAAGGTGGCCTATATCATGATGCTCATACTGAAATTTTACTTCTATCTTCTATAGATTTGAAATAGTACAACGTTTTACATTTTTAGGTGTAAGCTACAGTGATAAAATCTCTCCAGGAGAGATCTCCAGAGTGCCGAAGTACTTCCTTACAGTTTATAACTGTCATTTTGCTCCCTTTTTTTCCCTAAAGTTACTTATAAGTGAGTTAGAACTGTTACTTTTAAGTGAGAGTGGGGTGTCACACAGTTTTAGGTGAGAGTGGGGAGTCGCACAGTTTATGGATGTCACAGAGATATTTATGCGAGTTTATGGGTATAGCAACACATTGTGAAGAGTAGCCTCAGATCAGGGCTGGGGTAGGTAAGAGGTGCCAAAGGGGCAGGTTCTCAGCAATTCCTCAGGTATTCTTCACCTTCAGGGCTGTTGATTCTGTAATGTGGGCTGTTGACTCTGCAATCTGGGCTCACTTCATATCTTGTGAGATTTAGTAAAACATTTGTTTTAGGGGTTATGAAATTATTTTACTCAGTGTTTTGCACACTTCTCCTGAGGATATCACATTCTCATATCGCTAATTTAAACACTACGACATTTTTATTGCGTCATTGTGTTGCTCACCCAATAGAGGGCGATATTTTCAAAGTGAACCGGTTGTTCCAAACATCTTAGAGAACTAACCACAAGTTCTTCTGTGGATTTAGGCAGCCTCAGTTGCTTCAGACATACTCGATTATGTTGAAATCAGGGCTCTATGGGGACCATATCATCACTTCCGGGACTCTAAAGATAGTTCTTAATGACTTTGGTTGTATGATTTGGGTTGTTGTCATGCTGCAGAATACATTTGGGGCCAATCACAGGCCTCTCTGATGGTATTGCATGATGTATAAGTATCTGCCTGTACTTCTCAGCATCAGAAGGTGAAACAGAAAGAAGATGAAATGCTACAGTCTGAAATTACATTTGTAATGTTTTCTCAAAAGTGAAATAGGCTTTAACCTGAGGATGGGCAGCAACATAATTTAACCCCAAGATGTCCCTACGTGTTTTGCTGTGCTACAGTAGTATCCCCTTATGGTCCTTTTACCTAGTTCAAGCCACCTCTACTCAGACATGGAATCTGGTCCTGGGACCAGACAGCTCACAGCAAGAGACAATCTTCTTACTGTGAGTGTATGGAAAATTCTGCCCCCTTGACAGGTTTTTCAGGATTTTCCTTATGCTTACTGAAGATTTTCCCTCTCTGCGATCCATCCAGACAGTCTTGCTGCTCTGAGCTGACCAGTGTTACATCAGTAAAAAGGGTGGGGGCGATACTTTATCCTTCAATTACTCTTGAACTACAACTCTGACATATTGAAATAACACTTTCCATGGCCCACATACTATGAAGATTAATTGGAGCTGCTTTATTGTGAAACACTGCTATCCCTTTAAGTGTCTGGCCAGTTTAAGTTCAGTGAGGGACTGAGAACATTTGACCTTGTTCAGTCAGTGTCAGACCATGACTGTTGTTCCAGATTTGCTGCTGTAGAATGTAAGGGGAGAGAAGTATCCTGCTGTGTGAGAGCTTGCTGTAGTCCCTTTCAAGATGAACTCCACCAAAGTTGTCAAAAATGTTTTACCTACCTGGCAGTGTTTAAGCGTTTCCAACATTGAAATTACTTTTCCACACAATTGTGAGCAGTTGTGGATGGTGCTGTGGCCAGCTGGCATGGTGAGAGAGAGTAAAGATCACCCTGAATTCTGAGTGAGAAGGCCTTGAAGCTGTTATCAGCAATACAGCTCCTGTTGGCAACTTAATCCAAATTGTGGTAGCAGAGCAGGGAGATTGTTTTGACCAGGCACTGATGTATAACAGTTGCATGAGGCCTATAGGCCACCATCAAGCTAAAGGTATCTTTACATCTGACAAACTAGCGGTAAGGCTATCTATTTGGTACAGTTCCACCATGTAAGATAACTCTAATCCACATACAGCAGCCAAAATAAAAAATGCTAAAGTTATCAACTACAGTGTAATCCATGTCTAAATTAGAATCTAAAATGTTAAAGAAAAGTTGCAATATGATGTTATATGAGAAAACAACAGAGAAAAACAAAGTAAAACAAAGCCTGGTTTACACTGCACTTGATAACTCTGTCATGGATTATAGCTACACATTTTTCCACATACTCCAAATGAAATGTAATCTAGGCCATATTTAGCAGTTGTGATACCTTTATTCCTGCAGTTAGATTACCAAAACATAAACAATAAAGTTCCTATAAAATAAAGATACTAATTATTCTCATTTGTATCCACTGAATGCCCTTGTGATTCCTACATTCTGTATACATGTTAATGAAGTAACCACAGTGTACAAGTACAAATACTAGAGTGTTTTTGCAGCTGCGCTCAGACAAATATGTTTACCAGAGATAAGTAGAAGAGTCTGGCTTTCACTTCCCTGCACTAGACCTTGAGAAACTCTTCCTCCCTCCAGTGGCAGTTTAATAGTAATACATTTTGATTCCTGTTAAACATTTAGTATTGTTGAAAAAAAAAACTAATAACACTTAATTGATTATCTATAACAGCTGATGATGTAGATCAGGGCTGAGCAACCTGGGGCTCTTCAGCTGTTGAGGACTACAGGTTCCACCATCTTTAGCTAATCCTTGGCTGGATAAGAAAGATGGGAATATTAGCCATCACCAACTTATCAAGCTTTGACATAGATTCTTCAAGTACTCTTTGGAGTTGATTATTATTAAAATTATCTTTTTTTTTAAATGCCAAAATATTCAGTAGCATTAGGAGAGAGCAGAATGAACATTGACATAAATGACCTGATTTCAATGAGTTGAATACCTCCAATGCATTGTGTTGCAATGAGTTGAATACCTCCAGTGCATTGTGTTGCAATGAGTTGAATACCTCCAACGGATTGTGTTGCAATGAGTTGAATACCTTCAATGCATTGTGTTGCAATGAGTTGAGTACGTCCAACTCATTGTGTTGCAATGAGTTGAATACCTCCAACGCACTGTGTTGCAATGCGTTGAATACCTCCAATTACCTCCAATGCATTATGTTGCAATGAGTTGAATACCTCCAATGCATTGTTTTTAAATGAGTTGAAAACCTCCAATGCATTGTTTTGCAATTAGTTGAATGCATCCAAAGCATTGTGTTGCAATGAGTTGAATACCTCCAACGCATTGTGTTGCAATGAGTTGAATATCTCCAATCCATTGTTGTGCAATGAGTTGGATACCTCCAATGCACTGTGTTGCAATGAGTTGAATATCTCCAATCCATTGTTGTGCAATGAGTTGGATACCTCCAATGCACTGTGTTGCAATGAGTTGAATATCTCCAATCCATTGTTGTGCAATGAGTTGGATACCTCCAATGCACTGTGTTGCAATGAGTTGGATACCTCCAATGCACTGTGTTGCAATGAGTTGGATACCATTCTGGATATCATTGAATATACAAACATGTCCAGTGTATTGTGAACTATGCAAATGTCTCTAGATTATAAACTTTTGTGAGCGGGATTCAGTATTCTCTTTGTTTTAAACAAAATGGTAGAGAGAATCCGCTCACAAAAGTTTACAATCTAGAGACATTTGGATAATTCACAATGCACTGGAAATGTTTGTAGTATTCAAGGATATCCAGAATGGTATCCAACGCATTGCAACACAATGCATTGGAGGTATTCAACTTATTGCAACACAGTACATTGGAGGTATTCAACTCATTGCAACACAATGCGTTGGATACCTCCATAGCACTCAAAGGCTTTATAGATATTAAAATTCCACACAGAACACATATTATGATATTGTTTAAGTAAACATGCTAAAGGGACATTATCATCTCCTTTTGTCTTTTAATCATGTGTGATGCATTTGCCAACAGTGCGGTCATGAAAACCCTCAATTTGTGAATCCTTGGGTCCCAGTGGAGCATATCCTCTCGAGCACTGGATATACAGTTCTCTATAGCAGGAGAGCTCAAATCTGTCCACAGCCCCCACAGTGCAGTTTTCAGGATTGAATCATTCTGGAAGATCTCTGTGTTTGTGTGTTAAAGACATTCAGTTTTGTTTCACTGAGGATATCCTGAAAACATGACTGTTAGGGGTCTTGAGGACAGGTCTGAGTGCCCCTGCTCTATAGGATATTATACAAACCGCTCCACCATTCTGTCACAGTTTCAACTGTTACATGAAGATTAACTGAGTTTCAATTAGTTGTTTCCCAGAAGTGGGAGTTCTCTTGTTTTTCTAAGAAAGAAAACCCTACAATGTGTTGGGGGGTTTTTTCATAAAAAAAATGCTACTAAATTCTACAATGCTACACTGTTTTACTGGATGAAAAAAACAAGATTTACAGTAACAATCATGTTTTCATTATATTTTAAATTTAATCCTTTTGGATCTATTTAATAGATTTGCGCAAACTGTTTTTGCTCTTTAGTGTCTGTGCTTATAACTGTTTCCCCCTAAATGTACACTTTGCAGGAAGACTCTCTCCTTTCAGCCCAGTACTCCCCTGGATTGCAGTCACATCTTCCAAAGCCAGTGAAACCTCTGTAGAGAGGGGCAGATCAAAGGGGAAGAGCTAGGGTTCTAGGAGGTGTGTCAGCGCTGGTTCTAGTTCCTCTTCAGCAATGAAAAGGTGGTCAAACCTCTGTGAGAACCATAGCTGCAGGATACCTACGACCTGAAATTGTTGAATGTGAAAAAAATAATCATTTAGTAATTGATTGGATATTAAAATTCAGTACAAATATTTGGCCATTACGTGCGTCGGAATGTGTTGGATTCCTCTCTGAGACTCAAAGGGTTAACTCGCTGAGCTAATGATTTATTAAACTTTTTTATGAAAAAATATATATTATAGGAAGTTTCCTGTTGAGTAAAATAAGTGTACTCCCACAGCTGAGATATGCATATTTCCAGAGTTATTACTGTTTAAACCTGTTTTTTTTACATTAGCAGTTCCCTCTAGTGGTCAAATTTCAATTAGTTTTTTTCTGTTACATTCTAATGGACAGAAAAGTAATTGACTTACAATTCTCCATAGAATGTGTTAGAAACTGCCTGTCACTTCCTGTCAGTTAGAACTTTCAGGAAGTAAACACAGTAAATTCACTTCCTGTTTTTTTGAACTCTTATAAAGTTTGAATAAAACAACTGACAATGCTGGGAGTACCCTTGTTTTACTCAGCAGGAAAAGCTCTATAACATATTGGTTTTTATTAAAAAAAACGTTTACTGCTCCTTTAAATAAAGGTATAGAAACAGTTTGTGCAACACTTGTATAATGCAAATTTTTGAAAAAGGCCTCTTTGAGAATGAAGGGGTTATCTAATGCATTGCTTAACATTGCCTTGGTCACTCCTCTGGCAATTAAAATGGTTAACCATTTGAGTGCCAGACGGGTACACAACATATTGCTTTGCAATGGGTTGTGTACCCCTCTGGTACTCAAAGGGTTAAAACTATGGATACAATATAAGCAAAGGAACTCTCAGAAAGCTGAAGGGAATCCCCATGTTTACAACGATACACAGATAGAAGTATGGTTTTTCTCTCTCTCTCTCGTCTCATCTCTGTGTCAGAAACAGACTGGGAGTATTTCTCAACCTGAAGTAAAACTAATATACGCTTGTGACAGCTTGCAGAGCGGATCTATAGTTGTTACATTTCACAGACATCTGTAAGTAAACAGGAAAGTCAGTCCAAATACAGCCTTAGCTCCACACAATGAAACTAGGTTTATCGTTTGCGTCACAGGCTGTAACGTCATATTTGTATAAGCCTCATAACCTCTATTACATTCCATGAGAACTTCCAGTCATGGTGGCATTAAATAATTTGGGTGCAGCTGTCTAAGAAGCACAAAAGCAGAATAAATAGGTAACTGGGGCTTACCTCCAATAAATTGTGGTCTATTGTGTCTTTTACAGTGTACACAAAGCCAACAGATTTAAATTGTTTACAGAAGGTGAATTATACTTATAGAAGTAAAGAGCTGTAATTATGTTTAACACAAGGACTTTCCCATCTAGATGTCCTTCAGTAGTTCAATAAATCTATATAGAATTTTTGCACTAGAACTGTGTTGTAGTCTACAGCTGGATAGTGTCAATGCTTTGCAAGCTTGTCTAGCATTCACTGGGTTAATCCCTTAAGGACCTCAGACCATTTTATTTTTTTAGAATCCGATTCCGGACTCCCCAAACGGCATGTAGCCATGCAGGGAGCACGAATTCCATGATGGTCCAGGACCGTCATGGGTCCTTAAGAGAAAACAAGCCATGACGGTCCTGAACCATCATGGGTCCTTAAGGGGTTAAAGCCACATTTAAATGGAAGAACTTTTTGGGAAATTGCATTTTTCCCCCTGCTCCCTCTGTTTTGCAACAGAACTGCTCCATTTTCCCTTAGAACACCAGCTTCAGTCCATACACACATAAAGCCAGGCAGCCATTTTTCTTGGTGCCCCAATTGCTGACTGCAATTGCAGTGTCATAGAATAGTTAGGCATGTTTTATACTGTGGTCTTCTGTAGTCTCACTCAGTGTAGTTATTCAGGTGCACAATAAGGCTAATGAAATATGAAGCAGCAATTCTGGAGAAAACTAAGAGCAAGTAAATGGGAATGTTTGCTCACTATGATGCTGCTGGTTTGTCAAATAATTGATACAGAACTTTACAGCTTTAGTATGTTCCATTTAGATGTAGGGTACCTAAAAATAATGCAATAGAACCTAGGTAGCACAATACTTAATGGGAACATCTATGTCTTTTAACACAAAGTGCAATAAAGCCAGCCACATCTATAAATCCTTCTATTTAATAAACTGAACAATCTTCAAGGGAATGTACAAATTCACCAGCACATCCTATTTACTGCTCTTTTTTGTAAGTTTGACAATCCTGCTCCTGCACCTATCCTTATGTAACAATGCCTTTAGGGTATGTTGTCATACACAACTCCACCAAAGAAGAAAATTACCTTGTTATTACAATAAAGGGCAGAGGAATGCCCACACACTTCCACTCTGCCCATGCCATAGTACAAAAGATACAAAGCAGCCATTTAATGACATAAAATGTTTTGTACATAGACATTATGTAAACACTGTACCAGGGGGGTTACTAGGTGTCAAAAAGACACAGGACTTGGGCTAATCTAATACATTATCAATTGCACCATTACATGCCTCATGCTGGCAACCTAAGGCTTTAAGTATAACACCTGGGACCCTCAGTGAGTACCTAGCAACACCCCCCATTCACAGTACAATAAAACAGATCCTAGCACATATTGTAGTACTGAAGCTCATTCTTACTGTATATTCCCCTGATTTATTACTATTGGTATGGTTTTCCTTACAAATACAGTCTTCATGATATATTATTGAAAACATGTTTCCACTGGCTTTTATTTTGGATATGCCTGTTATTATAAGCAACGGCTTCCTGAGTATCCACAAGACAGAGATTTGTGTAAAGGCAAAATGAACAGAAATGCCACTGAAGGCCACACACACTCCAGACACTTATAAAACATCTCACTGTGTGTGTGCAAGTAAATATCCGACAACAAAATGTGCTAAAATACAAAATGTACATCAACAGAATCCAAGATCATTTGGTTCATATGAATATAGAATGAGAAACGATTTATTGGTAAAATATAAAAACAAACCCACTTCTAGTAAATAGTCCATGGACAAACATTCCAGGGGTCGAAAGAAATTGGTTTTGGATTCCAACGTATGAGGCCAAATATGCTTCTGTGGCTTATGAGTTTGAGTGAGTCAGGGACAGTCTACAATGCAGTAAAGACTGCCAGGAATCTTGACTGAGAGTTAAAGGCAGTAGTCATTACAAGGAGTTCAACCACTCATTTGTGTGTAATAGTCAGCACTTGAAGTTAGTTAAATTGTTAGCTAAGTATTTTATCTGAGAGCACACCCAAAATAGCAAATTTTTTATCAACAGGCTGGCTGCTAAATAAAGTAGATAATCGTAGGACGTGTTATGTACTTATCTTAGTGGTTTTGCAACATTTCTAATGTTTTATTGAAGGGAAAGTAACCCTTTATTTTGACTTTTTAACATTGTGCAAGTGAATGTATACTATGTAAAATCAAACTTAAAAAAAATTGTTTGCACTTTTATGCCCCTTACAGTAATCTGCCTGTGTCACTTTTCCCAGAGAGTATTCTGGAAAGGCAGAACAATAACATATTGTATCACTATCCCTGCAGCACTGAGAGTTCATGTATTCTACATTGTATCAACATACCTTATTTCACAATTCCTGACAGAAAGATCTCTGCAAACAGATCCAGGGAGATCAATGTATAACAATAATTGTGTGTTTTCATATACAGTAATAGCAACAGCGCCACTTTCCTACAAAAAAAATCTTGAACTAAAACTCTAGAAAAACACAAGATTGCTCTGCAATAACTTTTGAACGAAGCATAACCCAACATCGATAACACCATTGTTTAACTCAATAGAAAAGCCCTACAACATATTTTTCTTCCTGCAGGAGTTTTCATGGAAAAATGCAATTTACTACTTTTTCTTTTGAAATTCCTGCATACAGAATCCTCATCAAATCCCCACCTTTTTCTAACCCCAAGAAATTTCCTGTGAGACTTTTATCAGTTTCTGATTATGCCCAAGAATTTCCCCTGGTGTTAAGACTCTGACTGTGTAGTTCTATGGTTACCAATGCAGTGAAACAAGGCTTGGGACAAAATGTGTGGTGCTATGGTTACTGTTGCAGTGGGGCAAAGCTCAGGAGTTCTATACATGTGGTTCTATGGCTACCAGAGTAGTAAGAAAAGGGTAGGGGGTTAGTATATGTGGTTTTATATTTGGCAATGCGAGGCCTTCCAGCTGCTGCCATACTACAGCTCATCACTTACCACCAGCCAATGGGCTCCCAAAGATGGGAGCTGTAGTGTGACAGCAGCTCTAGGGTCTCACTTTTCTCATCCTTATGACTAGCAGTGCAGTGGCACAAGGCTGAATGTGGTCAGAAAGTGTGGTTCTATTGCTACCGTGGTGGTTAGGGGGTCAGTATGCTTGGGGGTCAAGTATGTGTGAGGTTATTGCTAACAGAGAAGTGGGATGAGACCTGGGGGTGGTCAGTATATGGGATTGTGACAAGAAGAAAAAATTGTACATTTCACTGTAATTACCTCAGAAGGTAAAAAGTGCTGTTTTCAGCACATTTCTCTTTCCTGGATTTTTTTTTTTGTTTTGTTTTTGCCCATCCCTATTGCATAGAAACTTTTCCTTTCAATGGATATTATTTTGTTACAAATGTACAGGGTTTCTTTACCACTGGAGATTCAAAAAAAGGAAATCCAGAGTAGACACTCGTCACTGAAACATAACTCCCAACAAGAAGCACAGAATTACAGACAGCAATGGTTCTGAAAGGGTTCTATTATCCAGGAAAACTGAAATATATTCCTAATTTTCTTTCTAGACATTCATGAACACCTTAAGAGAGCTAGAAATAGTGTCTGCTTCAGAAAATGTTTGGACTATCACAGAGATAAATAGCACAGTGTGCAAATGGCCATATAGGGCCAGACTTCCTCTGTCTGTGCATTGCGTACAGCTTTTGGCTTAAGTCTGACATTCCTTAGGTATGTTTCTCTGGGAGATTTTGATTTCCGCTTTGAGGGCTGGCACAGACATTCAATTGCTCTAATAAGAAAATGTCTGTGACTGAAAAGTTGAAAATGTGCAAGATTCCTTCTTTAAGTACACAAACACTTCAAGTCTAGCCACTTTCCTGTAGTTCGCCCAGTGTTTTCGGCACAGTATGTCTGATACCTGATCAAATGACTTTGGGAAAAAAAGCAAGGAGGGAAGAAAAAGAAGGGGAAAAAATGAAAAGGGAAGGAATGTAGTGGATCTACACCTGTACATTTTACAAGACTCAACTAAACTGACTGCTTCAATTGAACCAGATGTAAACGTACCTTATATAGCTGTGTAAATAGAGATGTGCTGCCAAGTGAGCTGAATTCCATGCTTTACCAGAAAAATATGTGCTGCTGAAGGAATTTGTTACATAAACACCTGAATGAAAGTCAGGATTAGTGCATATTAACTCTTGTAGGTGTTGGTTAACCCCTTTGGTAGAATTGTCAGATCATCTATTTAACCCTTTGAGTTCCAGAAGGGTGTGCAACACATTGCAGAGCAATGTGCTGTGTTCCCATCTGGCACTCAAAGATTTAATAAGGGACATATATGAATTACACATGCTGCAGGGTTGCAGTTCTTAGTACTGTGTTTCAATGGTTCCCACATACAATGCATTTTTCATAAGTGTCCCTTTTTCAAGGGGTGATCTGAGAAACCGATCCTTGGATGTTAGAGAGGGCTCCAACTAGGGTTGCCAGATCATCCCTTTAACCCCTTACGGACTGCACAGTCCAAGGGTGGGGAGTTATGAAGGACCAGGGCACTTTTTTTCCTCACGGATGTGATCTGTGATTACAGCAAGCCATGCAGATTTGTTGCAATCACAAGCTTCTAGGACTGTCACCGGTCCTTAATGCCCATACAGCCGTGTTGGTACTGGCACGTCATCAGGTGCTAAGGGGTTAAAAAAGCTTGCTGCGTGGCTGCAGTGATCATTACCAGGCTGGAAGGGCTCCATGAATCAATGCACCATACATTCTCATATGTGGCCTTTAACTGAAAGAAATGATCTGGCAATCCTACAGTACTTAATGGATTAACCCTTTGTGTGCCCGAGAGGTATCCAATGTATTGCTTCCAGAGAGTTAATCCAGGGATAGGAAACATTTGGCTCTCAAGCTGTTCTGGACTAATACTTCAATCATCCCCGACTAGGCAATGACTGGTTGGGAATTACGGCTGTAGTCCAGACAATTGTAGAGTCAAAGTTTGACACAAAGAGGCTGATGTACTAAGCTCTGTAGTCAATCTAGAGCAAACTAACTGCATCATAGCAGAGAAAAATGTGCCCAAATTTACATTCATTTAAACACAGCTTTCAACCATTTCAATGCTAGCGAGGTTTCGAAAGCATAGCTTTGCAATGCATTGGAGACCTTGCTAACATTCATGAAATTAATATGTGCATTTACATTATTGTGATGTTTTATTTGTCTTCTGTGGTGTAGTTATTTTGCCCCAGAATCACATCAACAGCAAGGTGACCAGACCTCTCCTTTAACCCTTTGAGTGTCAGAGAGGTATCCAATGCATTGCAGGTCAGCTTTTTCAAGATATCCCTTCTTATCCCTTTGACTGCCAGAGGGGTACACAATGCATTGCAGTGAAATGCGTTACGTACCTCTCTGGTAATCAGAGTGTTAATCGCAGGTGAGGAACCAGTGCCTGTGCTTCATTAAAGCAGAACTTTCACCCTCTCTAAAGTTGTCCTCCAATAATTAGGCATATGGCGATTAGCTTCATAATAGTGCTATTATCTCACACAAGTAGCTGGTTCTCAAGTAATCCTTATTCTTCAGAGATTGGAAGCCAGGCTTGTATGCAGACATCTTGACTTAAAGACATCTGAGCACCTGTGCCGTCTGTCCCAGTCTCCTCTAGGTGGCATTGCATGGCGCCTTAAGGCACCGGAAGGGACTGACAGTGCAGGTGAACAGACAGTTCTAAAGCAAGAAACCTGCACGTTAGTCTCTGAAGAATAAGGATTACTTCAGAACCGGGTACTTATGACATATAATAGCACTATTATGAAGCTAGTTGCCAAATGTCTAATTATTGGATGGCGACTTTATAGAGGCTGAAAACTCCGCTTTAAGGATATCCTGGCAAACTGACCTGTTGGTGTACCCCAATGACTGGAGCCGGGAACCACTGTCCTATAGACTGCTTGGGAACCAGTGTGTCGTTCATAAGTGACCTACATGAACATGGAGATCTGCTCGAGTTAGGTTAATCCCAAGAGGTTAAAAATGTACACATGGGCGTCTGGAGGGGGGGCAAGGGGGGTATTTGCCCCCCCCTAAAATTACCCCCCTCCATATAAATAAAGGGGCTAGATGGGCTGGCCTGGGGGTCATATTATGGCTTTGCCCCCCCCTGGAAAAATGTCTACAGACACCGCTATGTACATTTTTTATCTGTGCCTCCTCATAAGGATTAATAGCATGATTTCGTTTTTATAAGGACACACCCAAACTTTCTTTCAAATGAATGGAAAAAAAGAACAATTACACAGAACTTAAAAAAACAAAAACTTAAAGTAATGTTAAAGGCTTTCCTGCCAAATGAGCTTGTAAAATGCTGCACAGTCAGGGTTCACAAAATCCTTTTGTACAGTCCTATCTTTGTACACCTTGTTCCTCGTTGATCAGCAAGCGTAATGGAAAATCCTGTTTTATTAAAAAAATAAATAAATAATCATTGAATGTTTCCAAGATGAATTGGAGTAAGTAGCATACTGTACCTCAGCTAATGCGTAGTAAAATTGGCTGTGAGCATATAGCTTTAGACCAGACGGTATACTGCGTCAACATAATAAACCAGTACTCCTCAACATAATGTTCTTAGGGCATACCAACAGGTCAGCTATTCAATAAATCTCTGCTTATTCAGAGGTCAGCAATTAGTAGCCCAGACACTGGAATTGAGCTGCCTTCTTAATTAGTGATATCCTGAAAATCTCACCTGTTTTTTGTTGCGCAGAGGACAGCAGCTGAGAATTACTGACATAAACAATGAACACATTCCCTTTCTTGCTCCCTCTCTTCAGCTACAGGGCAACAGTATATCAGGCAATCAATGGCCTGCAGCTATGTAACAGAGACAGCCCATTGTGACCTCTGTGATTCTGTCAAGTGCATGACATCATACCTATTAGCTAATATTAGGAAAGCTCCTGAACATTTTCACTTACATCCTCCTCCTGACACGTTACCCAGCCCACAACTTTATTTATAGAAAAGTATGTGAGATGAGATTCTTAACCTTTTCAGAACTGATATTTCTGTGGCGATAGGCAGAGAAAAGCTTTGAGTGTTCCACTGGCAACGTGACAACCTGAGAAGAAAGCAAATAAGTGTAATACTAATCTATTGTACTCCTCTCAGTGTATTAATCCAATAATATGACTGAAACCAGGATCTAAAAATACCATAGATTTTTTCACAATGACAAGTCAATATATGACATCATTGCACAGGGGCTGGGCACAACACCATTTATTTAGAACTTACTTAATACAGTCAAGCAACCCTTTTAGTACAGGTTGTCTAACACATTGCAGAGTAATGTACTGGACACCCTCCTGGCATTCAAAGGGTTAATATGAAGATTATTGTATTAACTACTTAAGAACCAGAATGGTAGACAAAGGAAGTAAAGGGTTAACAGCAATCAAACTATATGATACTAATCTGATGACGCTGATCCTTTTCCTGCAGGGATATTTTTCAAAGTGCCTGCTGTGGCTGTCTGATTAATGTTCCCTCGTTGATTTTGAGAGGCACAAATACCAACATCTCTGAGGTAGAAATAATATTTCCCTGTACATCAATAAGATGTGTTTTGCATAAACTAGATCTTCCCTTTAACCCCTTAATGACAGTTAAGGACCACAAAGCATTTTTTTTTTACTTACTGTATTCAGGGTTCCCTGAGTGGCATGCAGCCACGCAGGGACCCCTGGATTCCATGGCGTGCCAGGACCGTCACTGGTCCTTAAGTGGAGAATCGCCATTACAGTCCTGCAGCATCATGGGTCCTTAAGGGGTTAATGTAAGACTCATTAAAATTTCCTTCAGCAGTGCTGCAAGAGTTCAAGTGATTCCTTGAGGTATGTGTTCACAACAGTCCTACACCAAATGGGGGTCTTAACCCCTTACCGCCCAAGGACGTACATGTATGTCCCAAGCGGATGTCCCAGGTGGACAGAGGCCGTACATGTACATCCCGGAAATCATTTTAAGTTATGAAAAAAAAAGTTCAGCGGGTGTTAAGTGCCGGCTGCGTGCGTGCGCGGCTGGTCACTAAGGGGTTAATGTATTTTTTTCCCCTCAGTGGTAAATCAATCTGTGGTCATGCGTCTGGTCACAGACCAATCTATAGTCACAGCAGGACCCAAGGTCCCACTCTTTGAATGCAAAGTGTAGCGCTTCACTTCATAAATGTGGCATTTCAATGGCGATCAAAAATCTTGTCAAGGCAAAAGTTGAGCAATATGGGGACAAAATAACTGCACCCCATCACTTTAACTGTTGATATTTCTTTGGAGCAAAAGGTGCATTATTCAGTACATCAGAATTGCTCAGTTTTTGTTTTGATAAATATACACCTATTTTTTTTTACTTGTACAATACATCTGGTATATCACAAAAAAAAGTTGTGCAATTGTGAGGTAAACAAACTAACCACAGGGAACTAATAAAATGTCTTATTGATTTTAAATGAGGCCTTCAACTTCTTGAATGGTAGAGAGGTCTATAGTGAATTACTGTACAAAACAATGGAGGGTTATCTTGAGTTCAATGGGTTAAACGCCTTATATAACCAGTGGAGTGCCTGGGGCACTGTTTTTTTATCTTATTTCCTATTTTTTGTCAAGGCACCTCAAAACACAATATGAAATTTTCAGGGCACCCCTAACATCTAAGCAGACGTCTGTGGAACACCAATGAACTACCACTATACCCTATTTGAGTATCACTGGCCTGAGGAATATCCAGTGCATTTCAATGCAATGAGTTAGGTACATCTTGACTCAGCACTCAGAGGGTTAAACCAATGGGAATATTGTGTTTGCCCCAGAATTGCTCCTCTCTTTCTCTGTACATATGGTCCTTGTAATCATCGCCAAAAAATATATACTTTACAAAACCCCTTAAGCTCCAGAGAAGTTTGAGGCATTTCTGGTACACAAAAGGTTAAATTTACGTAACAAGGAAGAATATATATATATATATATATATATATATATATATATATATATATATATATCCTTTTTTCATTTGAGTGCCAGAGGGGTGTCCAACACATTGCAAAGCAATGGGCTGAATACCCATCTGGCAGTCAAAGGGTTTGTGGTTACATCTCACAGAAAGGTGTGCTAACATGATTACTGAAACATGAAAGTGCTTCTGGTAACACAGTCTGGGACATAGGTTAGCCATACAAAAACAAGGCTGAAACCTCCTTTTCATATAAAATTATAGAAAGCAGGGGGTGAAAAAAGATATAAAAGCCAAGGAGTAAATCCTATTTGATGGTGAGGATACAGCGTCTTTTTTGTGCTGTGGAGTGTGCCAGTTTTTTTCAGACAGGAGGAATGTGGAATGTCAAGGGGTCAGGATCAATCCGGTGTGATCTGATGGGGCAGGAAGGTTGGGAGGAATGTTAGGAATGTCTCTGCTTGTGTACGACTCCATTCAGCTCATTGGCGAGTCTCAGCAGCCAGCAGGGTATATAAAGAGCAGCTTCGCTCCACTATCCTCACACAACAACTCTTACCAGTTCCCAAGACAGGAGTCAAGTACAGCAACCAGGGGAAAAGGAAAGAGGCTTTGAGACTCTGAATAAAGAAAAGAAAAGACAAACGAGATCGCCTTGAGATCGACGCACACAGAGAACGAGAAAAGAACGTATTTTTTTTCTTTTGATTAGAAGAAAACTGAGCTTGCTGCTGAACAATGTCTGCAGGAAAAGTGACAGCTGTGATTCTGTTTGCTTTGCTCTGCTGGGTAAGTCAGACTTCCACTATCTATATAGAAAATGTTCTCTGTGAAGAGCAACGGCTGGCTCTCCAGCTCTTGTTGGAATACAATTCCCACCATCACAATACAATTCCCAGCAAATGTCTGGCTGAGGATGATGGGAATTGTAGTCCAGCAAACACAGGAGAGCTACATGTTGCTCTACACTGAATTTCCAGTAAGGACAAATTAAGATCTGACATGTGAATTAGCACTGTTTATTAACCCATTGAGGATCAGAGGTGTGTACAACACTTTGCAAAGCAATGTGATAGACAACCTCCTGGTTACCAAGGGGTTAAAATGCTGTTTTACCAGAGGGGTGTGGAATATTACTTAGCAAAACATTGTGCACCCCTCTGGTCCTTGAAGGATTAACCGTTTGATTGCCAGGAGGTGCGCAATGCATTGTGAAGCTTTGGGCACCCCTCTAGCACTCAAAGGATTAAGTCCTAAGCTTGCCTTGGGTGAAATACATATGAATATTCCAAATACTGTTAGGCTGTGAGATGCAATAACCTGAAAATAAATTTCACTTCCCAGTGAATCTCTCCTGCATAAAAAATAGTTTATGTAAAATCAGGTATGCAATACTAGTTGTGGCACTCAGAGGGTTATTGCCAGTGTACAATGCATCTTCTTGAGTAGAAATGATTTCTCAGTGTGACTGTACTTAGGTTTCATGGTTCTAACTGAGTCCCTTCTGTCTGCATTGCAGGTCTCTGATGCTCAGGAGTGCAATGGGGAATGCCAATGCCCCCAAAAGCTCCCAGAGTGTGACCCCGGTGTCAGCCTGGTCCAGGATGGTTGTGGCTGCTGCAAGGTCTGTGCCAAGCAGCTGGGCGAGCTTTGCACTGAGAGAGATGTGTGTGACCCACACAAGGGGCTCTTCTGTGACTTTGGTTCCAGGGTCAACAGGAAAATCGGAGTGTGCACTGGTAAGTCTGTTCCCAATTCCTTCTTGTCTTAACTCCAAATGTCTTTACCCTTTCAGTGCCAAAGGGACATGCAGTGTTTTTCATTGCACACCCCTTTGGAAATTAAAGGGTTAATTGGATAAGAAAATGTTGAATGCTGGAGAAATGAACAATGCATTGGTTTGTAATGCAGTAGCCACCCCTCTAAAAGGTTGGAATCTTTTGTGTAAGAAGTAAAAAATTCATACCTTTGTATGAAAATAAAATCTGTTATTAGCCATCTGAAGCTTATGTAAAAATATACTGGAATAACTTCCAACAGGCTTATTCGTTTAAACTGGGCATTTAACAACTTAATGCTTTGGAGACCTCTCTAGCATTCAAGGGGTTAAAAATCCTATGTGAACAAACTGAAATGTTTGTTCTCTCTGGTGCCATTAGTTTATTCCAGTTCTAGTACATCAGCTGCTTTGAGTGTTAGGGGCTTGTAGTTCAATGTTTTGCACAATCATCAGTCACTGAAAGAGTTAATCACCCCACCTATTGTACATAGTAATGTTTAGTTTCTTTGAAGTCTTCTTAGTTACTTAGCAAAAGTTTGCATATCTTAAGGGTGACTATGAATGCTGTTACAGTTAGGATCTGGTTAGTTTGTGTACCGTGTCTTTTTGCATAAATCCTAATGGTGTGTCATGTCTTTATATTATAGCTCGAGAAGGCGCCCCCTGTGTGTTTGGAGGAATGGTGTACAGAAGTGGCGAGTCTTTCCAGAGCAGCTGCAAGTATCAATGCACATGCCTAGATGGGGGTGTGGGATGCGTTCCACTCTGCAGTATGGACATCCGTCTGCCCAGTCCTGATTGCCCCTTCCCACGAAGAGTTAAACTGCCTGGAAAGTGCTGCGAAGAATGGGTCTGTGACCAACCACAGGAGAAGACATTGGTTGGACCTGCTTTGCCTGGTAAGTGCAGATCTCTAGTCTAGTGTTCACTTTACCTAGATGAATAGTAAATATCTTATACTTTTTAGTTGTTGACTCTATTCCTGGTTAACCCTTTGTGAACCAGTGTATATATATATATAAAGTTTATAGGAGTGTGTTAAATTATTAAACCCTTTGATAATAGAGAGGTCTCGAGCGTACCGCATATCAGTGCAGTGGTATTTCTAGCATCCAGTGTATTGTAGTAGACTAGTCATCTGCCATTTTAAAGCACTTTTGAAATGGGAGGAATATGAACTTACGTATTGCTATATTTTCCTCAACAGCTTTCAGAATGGAAGAGACATACGGTCCTGACCCTTCCCTTATCCGTGCCAACTGCCTGGTGCAAACCACTGAATGGAGCGCCTGTTCAAAGACTTGTGGAATGGGCATCTCTACCAGAGTCACCAATGATAATGAGCACTGCAGGCTGGAAAAACAAAGCAGACTGTGCATGGTTAGGCCTTGTGAAGCTGACCTGGAGGAAAACATTAAGGTAAATACAATGATTCTTTTATAGAAACTAAGCCCTTTGAATTTAGAGACGTATCCAACCGTTACAGTGTAGTTGGTATTCTCCATAATGCATCTCTTTTCTTTTATACATAAAGCCCTTCTGGGCTTGCAAACTATGTCATTAGAATTATGGAATCTAATCCTATAATAGATTTAAATATTACTAGGAAATCTTGTTTAAGGCTTGGAAACTGACATAAAATTGTTCTCATATATAACAAAATGCTACGTGTCACAGCATGTAGTACAGTGCATGCTTTCAGGATGTCCCTGAATGAGCACAACTGGGCTAATTAGCAACTGAGTCACAATTAGTCCACATGTGCTCATTCAGGGACATCCTGAAAACATGGTAGCTCTTGAGGACCAGGCTTGTCTAAGCTTGATGTAGTCTATTGGCACTGTGGTGTCCAAGGACACTACACACACACACACACACACTTGAGGGTAACAAAAAAAATAAATAATGATTTGCCTCAAATTACAAAATATATTTTCAGTCTTCATATCTATACATACAAACACACTACTGAAAGTACATTTTAGAAGATAAAACAAGTCTAATGTCTGCTTTCTATTTCTTTCATTACAGAAAGGAAAAAAGTGCATCCGTACTCCTAAAATCTCTAAACCAATCAAGTTTGAGCTTTCTGGCTGCACAAGTGTAAAAACCTACAGAGCCAAGTTTTGTGGTGTCTGCACTGATGGTCGCTGCTGCACTCCTCACAGAACAGCCACCCTCCCAGTCGAGTTCAAGTGCCCTGATGGTGAGGTCATGAAGAAGAAGATGATGTTCATCAAGACATGTGCATGCCACTACAACTGTCCAGGGGACAATGACATTTTCGAGTCCATGTACTACAGAAAAATGTACGGGGACATGGCATAAAGCCGGAGAACTACACTTAAAAGACTCTAACTTGAAATGACTTTGCATCTCATTGCTAAACATAAATTTATAGCACAAGAGCGTATTTAAGAATGTTTAAAGGAAAGTCTTTGTTTTTAAGACTTAATTGTTGAATGACCCCAGCCGTTGGTTTGAAGAAAGTGAGACGAACCAGGCCACAACAGCTGTGCTGGGTGTAATGTAACATCACTGTACACACCAAAACACTGTCATTGAGCAGTATTCACTGAGTATGGTGATCTATCTTGCACCCAGTCATGCAACTGGAAAAGAAAAAAGCTCTTAATATTTCTATATACGTTACATGATGAACTGGCACTGTGTCAGTGACCGCTGGAGTTCATACCCAAGATTCCTAGAGGTTCTAAAGAAAGCTGTTCTTGTGGGACATCTTTGGTTTAGTAACCCCTAGGTATCGTTATTGGGTAGAAATAAAACTATGTCTGTTACAAGACTGGAAAGCTTGCAGCATGTCAATGTATATGCTGTAACCTTACTTTTTATTGTTATTGTACATAGTGTATATATATTTTTGTACAGTTATCTAAATTAACTTAATTTTGTTCCTGTTCCCCATTTTTATAAATCTTTAATATTTTGATGTTAACCTGTTTTCATTGTTGTTGGTTACCGATAAGTGGATTTTAAATGCTTATCTTGAAACAAAATAACATTCAAAGCATGAAATAGATTCTCAAATAGAAATTGTGCTCAGTTCCAGACGGACGGTTTAGAGAGCACTTGCTATTCTGTATGTTATGAGTCATCCGGCAGTTTTGATTGTAATGGAAACCTTGCATTACCAGACATGCTCATGGGTGCCAGCTTAGATCCCCAGTGCATTGTTCAACAAGACACTGGAGATCTTACTGGGACAGATGGGGAGAATGAACAAATAACCAGTGAGTGTAGATCCTGAAACTGATCAAGATTTTGATGTAGAGCATCTGTTTTATCCTTTGACAATGACTGTTCTATTTTCAACAGTGTATTACTTGTTGAGAAGTGTGACCAAAAGGTACATGTTTGCACTTTTCTAGATGAAGAATAAAATATTTTATTTTTATATAAACTATGTGGTATTTTGCATTTATTTATTTCATCCTGGATATTAATATCAACTAGGTTTCTTTCTATATAGTTTAGCTATTACCCCTTTGCATGCGGAGCAATAATTTGCATACCCCTCTGGTACTCAAAGGGTTAATCCTTTGTTTTTCAGGTCAGAAGGTAAACAAAAACACATTAGAGCTATTATGTCACACACACACACACGCTGATTAACACTTAGAGTTCCAAAGAATTATCCAGCATAATGTGTTGTATACATTGCCTGGCACTCAAAGGATTGAATAAGGACTAGAGCAATACTAGAGCAAACCAGATGCACCAAAGAAGGGAAATTAACCCTTTGAGTGCCAGACGGGTATGCAACACATTGCTCAAAGGATTAAAGTTCCCCATTCAATTAAATAGGGCTTTTAACCCCTTGAATGCAAGAGAAGACTTCAAATGCATTACAAAGCAATGTGTTTGAGTTTTATGTGGCACTCAAGAGGTTAAAAGACCCATTTAAAATAATGGGAATTTCTATTTGCCCCCTGTGGCCTAGCTGGTTTGCTGCAGATTTGCTCCAGTCTCGATTTGTATATTTGACTCAACAAGTCGCTTAATGTTATATGCAATTACTCTTATTGTAAAAATTCATATACAAAATGTTTTTCATAAGACTGTGACTGACAGAAAACAGTTGGTTTATATAATAATAAAACCAATGTTTAGGTAACTATTTTTTTGCAAGGAAAAAATAAAGCTGAAAAGAACATATGTATAAATAACAGTGGAGCAATTCTGAAGCAAAACAACTGGGCCATACAGAATCTAACAAACATTGTCCTTCTTTTAAATATATCTTATAACCACTTGACTGCAAAAGAGGTCTTGAACAAATTGTTTTTGCGATACATTGGGGACCTCTCTAGCATCAAAAGGGTTTATTTGTGCCTTTATTATGCCCCAGAATCGCTTGCTTTTACCACTATACATATATCCCTAATATTATCTATTGCTAACAGAGACAGCCATTACCAGGAGCAGGAAACTGTGTTATGGTCCTAATAGTGAGGACTCGCTCAGCTGTGCTTGTCACGCCCACATTCAGATTTGTGGGTGTGGTTTATACAATCCCAATGTGCCTTCACCAAACACCCCTGGTTTTTGGTGTCCAGTTTATTTATTTGATTATATTCTAGGTTTCTCAGCTTTTTTTTTTATTTTTTAAACAGTTTACATAATTAATTACTGACCAGCTTATTTATTTTAGGGAATCAACAGGGCTGGGGGGAAGTAATGTGGCAGGGTTAAGGTAACCTTGTGTACAGTTCAGCGTCCACAGCAAGCAGATGTAGGTTTTTTATGCAGTTACATATTTTAATACCTAAATGCTGTGTGTGACATGCCAGGACCGTTACAGAATTATGTCCTTTAAGAACAGATGATGGTCGTGGTAAATCACAGGTTAATGATTACATCACGCCTTAGGGCACGCTGTCATCTCAGCTAGTAGGCTGTTGCTGACTGCACTAGTACTGGAGTAGTCAGTTTTAGCCATTCCCAAATGGTTCTGCACATTTGATAGATGCTACAGTGATCACATGACAAAGACAATGTTCATAAACATTGCCTTTGTCATTGTTCTCTGACTCTCTCCTCCTCACTGTGATTGTGAGCCAGAGATAAGAGAGAACATAACTCCCAAAGATTCAAATGGTAAAAGAGGGGGCCCTTTTGTTTTAGGTGGTGTTGCTGGGGTCAGGACTTTTGGGTAGCGCACTGGAGTATGTTTAACTTATTTTAATACTTATTTACATCTCTGTGTAACTGAATATATGATTTAGAACAAGAAAATAGTATTTTCTTTACACAGACTAATTTATAAACATATATACTGAAGTTTAAAGGGACAGTAATGTCCCAAAAAATTATTTATAGTTTTGTAGAGCTGAAACTAATAAACTAAGTGCAACAAACTCTATCTCTCAAACCACTATGGCTTGAGAAATATAGGGATTCAAAGTTCCCCCCTCCCTCCCCTACTCCTGATGTCAGCTGTAAAGCTGACAGCAGGAGAATCAAGTCATACGACTCGAGGTGGCTCTGCAGCAGAGCCGAAATCACATTATTGCTAAAGGGTTCATTCATTGCAAAGGTCTAAAAAGTGTGCCCGGTTTGCAAGCACACTTTGTAGACCTTTGCAATTAATTCATTCTTTTTAAGTAACACGATTCTGACTCTGCTGTAGAGCCGCCTGCTGGTCCCCGGACCGGAATCTCCTGCTGTCAACTAGACGCTGACATCAGGAGAAGGAGAGGGAGGGGGGAACTTTGAATCCCTATATCTCTCAAACCATAGCAGTTTGAGAGATAGAGTTTGTTGCACTTAGTTTATTAGTTTCAGCTCTACAAAACTATAAATATTTTTTTGGGACACTAGTGTGCCTTTAAACACACATTAATGTGAGTTTTATTGCTGTGGAGCAATGTGATACACTTACATATGCAACACCCAGTCTGACCTCCTAAAAAGAGGGACAACAGGGTGGAAAAGAGGGGCAGTGGGATTTGGGTCTCAGAGGGACTACTCCATCTAAAAAGGGATACTTGGGAGGCATTCTTGTATCCAGTCCCTATTAAAAAATACTGCACTAATTGAATACAAATAGGAAAACCCATACAAAATGTTTTCTTTCCCCAATTTTTTAGAAATCAAACTAAATGATAAGTTATACATATACATATGCATCAAAAGAAAGCCCTTAAAAATGACATAAAATTTGTGTTGGTGTACTAAATGAACTAGGGGAAAATATGGTTGAATAAAGACATAAGTAAAAGGCCAAAATGACTCCTGTCCTCTATATAAAAAAAAAGCCTTTGTCACCAATAGGTTAATGGAGGTGGTCTCAACAGTACAGTATAGAGTACGGTAATATGAAAGCAATGCTGTAGAATGGTTAAATAAGTTTGTACCAGACAACAAATAGTTTAGATTAAAATATTTTGTTCTGTATTCATCAAACTATTCTGAGGCAATCCAAGTGCATCATAGCTGGGAAAATGACAATTTGCAGTTGTTTAAATAGGAGTTTTTAAATTCTTAAATTGCTTCACAGTGCATTGGAGACCTCCCTGGTATTCAAGGGTTAATGTCCCATTTAAATCAATAGGAATGGTCATAAAGGAGAGCTTCCTCCTGTACAGCCCCTGGAGAGGGCTAATGGGCTGTGGCCAGGCTTATGTTAATGAACTGATTTTCATCATAAAGTGGATGTGGCTTAACTGGGTGGGCTGTGCTTAACCAGGATTGGGCTGGGAAGTGGGAGGAAAAGGGGTGGAACATGGTTGGAAGGAGAAGCTGTCACAATTTCTCAGGAAAATCCCCACAGCTGGAAAATCAACTTCTGTCCCCAAAGACCTGGTAATGAACACTAAAAACCGGAGGTCAGATGCAGACAGTTCCCAGGTATGCATATAGTTTGCTTCAGAACTGCACCTCTTTCGCCTGATAAACTAAAAACTAAGTTACAAACATCCCCATATTCCAAATACTTAGCCCACATTCAGTAGAAGTACTGAGTGTGAGCAAAGAGTAAGTTTGTCCCTGTTCAGAATGTATATTTACCAGTTGGTGATCAAGTTAGAAGAAGAGGAAGCATTCACTCAACCCTGCAATAACATGTTAAGGGAAAATATGGCAGCTCTTCTACCCTGGTTATGGCATTTGCTGCAATCCTACTCAACTCTCTTAGCTCATACAACTCGTTCCAATTCCTTTCAGAGACATATAATTGTTCATCAGTGTGAGGCTTAAACAAAAAAAAAAGTGCAGACTGATCAGCTGAATTTTGAGGCCTGGGGAAATTCAGATAATAAAACATTTAAAAAATAAATATACACTTTAAGATTTGTGGGGCCATATAGGAATGTGAGGTATACACTTCCAAGTGGCAGTATGGACTCATGCAAATATTTACCAGTGCTCTAATAACATTTATAATAAATATAGTGTTTGTGGCAATCAGGAATGTACATCTAAAATACATTTAATAAACTATTACAATTTCAGTTATTTTTAAAGAGTTGTAGTCACTGATGAGAATGAGTCCATAATACCTCTCGTCTTAGTAAAAAATATATAACCTTTTGAGCAGCACAGGGTTCTTATATGAAAAGTTTTTATCTCCTGATGAAATAACCATGTTATGAAACAAATTGAGCTTGTACTAATTCTGTGAGAGCATTTTTGTACTTTTTTACATTTATATTCTTTGTGTATTACACAGGAAGTATTGGACTGTTGTCTTTATGATGCCAGTCTTTAGATTTTATAGTGTTCCATACACTTTAAATTTGAACTCCTGATTATATCAAGGGGAAAGGAGAAACAAACCTGCTACGTTTTAACAAGCGGAGACCACAAGTTGAACTAGTGGAGGTGGTTTGAGATTACCTCCTTGCATCCTTTACCCCAGTCAGATGGATACCACTCCGGTGGAACAGATTTTGTGAGCAATACAATACATTACGGAATGCCTTGTAAGTCCTCTGTTTACAGCAGAAAACTCATTGATCAGCAGCAAAGAATGACAGACAAGTGGTTATATGTAACAGCTTCTCTGCTTGTTCTCTCAATTTATAAATCAACTTTGTCAATGGATATTAATGTTTTATTCCTTTCAGTATCATATGGAGCGTGCAATGCACAACCCTATGACACTGAAAGGGTTAAAGGAGGGCAGCTGTAGTCTCTGCTCTCCAGCAGAGAAAACAAACTGTTATCTGGCTTCATAGAGAGCTATAGGAACTTTGGACTGTGAATTCCAACAGCATAGTCAGCTATCAGAGCTTAGTGCATGTGACTATGTGCCATGTTAACATACAAACACACCCACAGAGATGTCACAATGGCTCATTATGCAGCATTTCAATATGCAAATAAGCCATTGTCAAAGTAGTCACTGCTAAACTGTAAACTTGGTGAAGGCATGGCAGATTCATGATGATGATGGCATATTTTTGGTAAATTCACAGGGATGTGATGGTGAAAAAAAACAAACTGTGTGGAACATTGTTATGAAGCAAGAATGCATAAGTAAGCTCAGCAATGGCAAATAATGTGGTACACCATTGTAGTATATGAACAAAGAATACTGTTGTGCATATCGAGAACACTCTCCAGGATGTAGGAATAGGAGTGTCAAAGAATACTATAAAGAGAAGACTATGCCAGTACAACCAACACAGGGTTTACCAGAATATGCAAACTACAGGTAAGCTTCAATAACAGAAAATACAGAATTCTATGGAGTTGCTCTCCTCTTCTTACTTCCAATGGCACTTCCTGACTCCTGGCCTTCTCATGCTCTCTATATTCCCAAGCCCTTTCTGAACCCAGATTTTAGTTGTCCTCATGTTATGTCATCACATTTGACACCTGTGACACAAATGCATTGGAGACCTCTCTAGAAGTTATTTTGCTTCACAGTGCATTGGAGAGAGGAGAATTCGCTAGCATTTAAGGGATTAACCCTTTGAGTGCCAGAGGGGTATGGAATGCATTGCTTTGCAATGCATTCAGTATCCCTCTGGCACTCAAAGGGTTAACAGCCCCATTTAAATCAATGGGAATTGAATTGGACAGCGGTGGCCGCACAGTTTTGCCTCTAACTTCCCAAACGTGGCCATTAAAAGAGTTTTATGAACATTAGTAAAACATGCCTGAGAAATACATAATGCTACCCTGTGCATGAAACCAATTACCCTCTTGAGGAACAGAGAGATATATAACCATCTTTTCCTTAAAGGGATAGTAATACTTCATTTTATCTTTACTTTATTTTGTAGGCATTAAAAAAACATGATGAACAATTTAAGTCTTATCTCTCAAACATTTATGGTTTAAGAGATATTCACAAGCAAAATTTCCCCCTCCCGCCCCTTTTTCCTAGTGTAAGCCATCTCTTCTCAGATGTGAATCTGGTTGTAAGACCAGACAGATAACAGCAGAGGACAAGCTTCTTTATATGAAAACAATGAAAGCCCTTCCCCCCTTGACAAGTTTTTCAGCTTTTTCCCTTATCTTAATTGAAGATTGTCCCTCTCTGCAGTCTACCTGGGCACCTCCCTTCTGATCTGGGTGAACAGGGGGGGGGGATACTTTGCTTGTGAATATCTCTTAAACCATAAAGGTTTGAGAGATAAGACTTATATCGTTCTTCATATTTTTTTTTAATGCCTACAAAATAAAATAAAGATAAAATGAAGTATTACTATCCCTTTAAAGATCCTGAAGTTTTAACCCTCTGATTTTCAAAGGCATGTACCATGGATTTCTTTGCAAAGTATTTTGTACCTCTATATGGTCAAATGTGTTAAAGCAGAGAAGGAAACAAACAGCCTAGATGGGCCAAGCATATCTTAACTGTTGTTGAATGTATTGGGTCTATATTAGGAATGGGTGTCAGAAGTAGGCTTATAACTTCAAAGATGCATCTGTGTGTTATCTTCATAAACATGGTATGTGAGGCTAATAATAATGCAAACAATGAGTCTACAGTATATATATAGAAGGGAAAGTTGTTTCCAGGACATAACAGAGAGGTAAAGTCATCAAACAGATAAAGAGAGGAAGTAAAAGAGATGCCAATAAACATACTAAATGAGCAGTTAAATGTGATATGAAAACCAATAAAAGGCACATTCTTTCCATTGCCAAGTAAGAGAAGAATTTTAAAGAGGAGGGAGTAGTCATCATTGTCAAGAGAGCTATCAAAATTTAAAGAGATAGCAATGTTACTTTGCATATTCGGAAGGTACAGAATATGTAGCATCAAAGTGTCTATACTTAGTATTCATTTGATTTAACCTAGTTTGCAAACGATTGGCGTGCAACATGTGACCTGTAGGCTAAATGCGGCCTGTCTGACTCCAGAGTGTGTGTGTGTGAGTGAGTGTGGTCCACCTGAGATTTAACCCTTTGAGTGCCAGAGATGGTTAAAAAAAAACATACCCAATTAAGTAGCACACTTGAACTAGTAGGCCTCCAGCCTGCCAGCACCTTACATTTTAACAGAAGATTTCTGTTTAATATTAGTATTGTCACTGACTTGATCAATAAATAAATAAATATTTTTTAATAGCTTACTGGCTATAATTCACTATTGTTATAAATTAAAAAAAAAATTGGCCCTTGCATTTATGGTTTTAGGATCATGTGACCTACGAATGCAAAAACTTGGAGACCCCCTGATGTAAACATTTTAGCCTTTCCGCCAGTGAATTTCCCTCTAGATGTCTTTAGATGGAGGAGCTCTAACCATGACCGAAGTTGAAAGCAGGGAGAGTGGAACAATCATGTATCTCTAGCCCTGTGGAAGGAAAGAAAGGATTGTATTGGGGTTTATAACTGAGTAGTATCAGGATGATGCATCTCTTGCTATATATGAGAGTTTAATGTGCGCTTTATGAATTGGTGTAATTTTTACCACACCATTACGAGGCAATACTTTTGACATTAGTACCCCTTGTTATTGGCAAGTGCCGTATTCAACTCATTAACCCACTTATTCTGTCTCTTTTCATCTTAGGTCTTATTTACACACAATGTTTCAGTTTGTGGATACACATTGATCTAATAGCTATATGTGTCACATGACCTCTATTTGTGGTAAATTATTCTCCTCATACCTTAGAACTTTGTTGCTATAGTGAGAGACTACGGGTGCATCTTTCTGCTGATTACCAATTTATGATGGGCCCATCATCTTTTCATATTCCACACTTGGACTGCAATATCACCAGGTGAATTCTTTTTGCCCTATATCTTAATCTTGTTGCTTTATTAACTCCCTGATTTATGAGAGAGCTTATGACCCTGATGGTATGGCTAACTCCCACAGCGATTCATTGGTGTGATATATAATAATAATAATAATAATAATTTGTGATTTTTATAGCGCTTTTCTCCCTGTGAGACTCAAAGCGCTTTACAATTCTATAAATAGACATAAAATGTAAGAGTTCCTTATGGTCACATGAGGTGACTGAATGCCTGATAAAAGAGATGGATCTTTAGCTTTTTTTTAAAAGTCTGTAGTGATGGTGTTTCTCTGATTGAGGATGGTAAAGAGTTCCAGAATGTGGGGGCAGCGTGGCTGAATGCCTGGGAACCTGAGGTTGTCTTTATTCTGGGCACTGTCAGGAGGGATCTGTTGGCTGACCGCAGTGAGCGGGATTGAATATAGGGTGTCAGGAGCTCTTTCAGGTACTGTGGGCCTTGATTATTTAAGGCTTTGAAGGTCAGCAGGCCAATTTTAAAATATGTTCGCCATTTAATTGGAAGCCAATGCAGGGAGTGGAGAACAGGTGTTATGTGACATGAGCGAGCTTTATTGGTCAGTAGTCTGGCTGCTGCATTTTGTACTGTTTGTAGGCGATGGAGTTCTTTTTCTGGGAGGCCCAAGTAGAGTGCATTACAGTGATCTAAACGAGAAGACACAAATGCATGGACTAATGTTGGCATATCATCTGGTGGAATTAAGTGTTGTATCCTGGCTATGTTTCTCAGATGAAAGAAGGCAGATTTTATTACAGAAGAGATCTGCTGTTTAAATGACAGTCCAGAGTCAATCATCACTCCGAGACTTCGTACCTCTGTTGAACTAATGAGTTCAGAGCCTCCAAGTTCCAGACCAGTTGGGTGATCCTGAGATATTCTTGTTGCCCGGGGTCCCCTCACCAAGAGTAACTCTGTTTTGTCAGGGTTCACTTTAAGCCAACTAGCATTCATCCACTCTATGAGGTCTGCTAAGCAACTGTTGATGAGGCATGTTGGGTCTTTAGTATCTGGAGCAAAGGAGAAGTAGAGTTGTGTGTCATCTGCGTAACAATGATATCTTAGACCGTGTCTTCTGATGATGTCTCCCAGTGGTAGTAAGTAAATTGCAAATAGCATAGGAGACAAGATGGAACCTTGTGGAACTCCGCAGGCTAATTCTGTTGGTGCCGATGAGCAAGATCCTGATGTTACTCTCTGTGATCTACCAGTGAGGAAAGATTTAAACCAGTTAAGAACTGTGCCTCCTAGACCACAGATGTGCTGCAAGCGCGCTATTAAAATCCCATGGTCAATGGTGTCAAATGCAGCTGAGAGATCCAGGAGGATTAGGATGGAGTAATCACCTTTGTCTCTTGCCAAAAGGAGATCATTTAGCACTCGGACTAGCGCTGTTTCTGTGCTGTGGCGGCATCTGAAACCTGACTGGAAAGGATCAAAGATGTTATAGCTTGATAGATGGGCCTCCAGTTGAGTTGCCACTACTTTTTCAATGATTTTCCCCAGAAATGGAAGGTTGGATACTGGTCTGTAATTTGCTATGCAGTCTGGGTCTAGTGAGTGTTTCTTTAGGAGGGGTTTTACCGCTGCTTGTTTTAGAGGATCTGGGAAGATTCCAGTTTTTAGTGAACACTCCACTATTTTTGTGAGGGCTGGGGCAAGGGTTTCAGTACATGCAGATATAAGACGAGTTGGGGCAGGGTCTAAGTCACACGTAGTGGGGCACAACTTTTGCATGGTTCTTTTAACTTCCTCTATATCCACATTTGTAAAAGTAGACCATAAACTGGGGGAATCTGGTCTTACACTGTAGTAGTTCTGGTGGGTAACTGGTTGGCCTGCTGTGATGGAGGCTCGGATGGAGGAAATCTTGTCTGTGAAGAAGGTTGCAAATTCTTCACACTTATCTTGAGAAAAGTTGTTGGGTATATGCATGCATGCTGGTTTGCAGAGCCTTTCTACTGTGCGAAACAGTTGCCTGGGTCTGTTGCGGGAAAGTGTGATTTCGCGTGACAAAAATGAGGATTTTTTCTGAGTTATCTTAACTTGATATTCATTTAAGTGATTGATAAGAGCAACTTTGTCCTCTGGGTCATGTGTCCTGCGCCACCTTCTCTCGAGTTTACGGCCTGTTCTCTTCAATTCTCTGATGGTGCTATCAAACCAAGGAGCATTATTGTGAGTTTTGATAGTGCATATGCGTGATGGTGCAATACTTTCTAGGGTGTCCCTTATGGTTTTGTTGTAGAGTTGGACTAAGGAGCCAGGGTCTTCACAAGTGTCCATCAGTTTACTTAGATCCATATTTGATGTTACGTCCAGTGGGGTCACCCCTTTTAATGAGCGGTGTTTGACCAGGTTCTGAGGCTGTGGTTTGGCTGATTGTGATCCAGTGGAAAAGTGTATGGCGTGGTGGTCTGACCATACAACTGGATTTACAGTTACTGGCGACACTTCTAGTCCACACTGGAACACTAGATCAAGTGTATGACCTTTTCTGTGGGTGGAAGTGGCAACTATTTGTATGAAGCCGAGTGCACTCATCAGGCTGAGGAGGTCCTGCCCCAGTTGGGATAGTGTGTCATCAATCCAAGTGTTGAAGTCTTCCAATATAATCCATCTAGGATATTCAAGGATTAAACCAGTCAAAAGGTCTGAGAGCTCTTGAAGAAATCTCTTCCCATCTCCTGGGGGTCTGTATATTAACAGTATCCGAAATCCTCTATCTATTGAGATGCTAGCAGCTACACATTCAAAAGATTGGGGTGTGTGGACTGATATTGGCCTGGGGTTTAAGGATGATTTGACACAAATCATTACTCCACCTCCCTTGCGTTCTTGTCTCGGTCGGTGGAACACTGTATAATTGCCTGGAACAGCTGCTGCTAGGATAGGCCCCGCATTGTCATCTAGCCAAGATTCTGTAATGCACGCTAATTCACATGTTTCAATAAGGTTGGCGATAATAGCTGTTTTGTTCTTTATTGATCTGGCATTGCACAGGATTGATCTGATAGGACAGTTTTGGGGTTCTGAGTTCTTGCTGTGTACTTTGGAAACAATGCATCTTCTTATGGGGATCACACAAAGAGGTTTCCTTGATTTGAATGTGCGCTTTTTGTGGCTTCTGGATTGAATCACTTCAATTGGGTTTGCAGGTATAAGTGGCGGAGTGGCTATGAGAGTGTCAGGAGATTGAACTTTAAGTTTTGATTTTCCCCCACGGCAGCCCCTGTGAGTGCCTTTGAAGATGCCAAGTGATTTTAAGGTAACCACTTGCGAGGGGCTGAGCGGAGAGACCACTTTTTGGGGTTGTAGGGAAAACAGATATGAGGCAGAATAGGTGATCATTCCCTCAGCAGTGAGGGGGTTAAAATAGCCTCTAAGTTTTACAGGGATGTCAGCTGTGGGGGATGATCACATTGTCCTGTTCTTTAGGATGCAGGCAAGTGTGAGGTGTGGAATTTTGTACTTCAGGATGCTTTGTAGATAACAGATAAGAAAGCATCCATGCAGGTCAGATTGCAGTTTCAAATATGTTTCAGTGAAATATATAGTTGGTATTTTTTCTTTTTGTTTCTTTGTTTTTTTTTTCATCAATAAGTTTTCACAGTGTAGAAATTAAATTTGAGTATTGCTGAATATATGATCAAATCCAAAACCCAATTAACTGGAGGTGAGTATAGGTGATCATTCCCTCAGCATTCATAGGGATAAAATAGCATCTAACTTTTGCAGGGATGTCAGCTGTGGGTTATGGTCACATTGTCCTGTTCTATAGGATGCAGGCCAGTGTGAGGTGTGGAATTTTGCACTTCAGGCTGCTTTGTAGATAACATAGATAAGAAAGCATGCATGCAGGTCAGATTACAGGAGTTCAAAACCAGTGTACTTCAGTGAAATATATATAAATATATATATTTCATCAATAAGTTTTCTGAGTGTTTAGAAATGAAATCTGAGCATTGCTGAATGGATGATCAAATACAAAACCCAAATAACAACTGGAGGAGAGTTAGTTTTATAGTTTCAATGTACCTTGTTTGTGGTGTTCCAGTGGAGTTATCTCTTCTTAGCAGAGGGTCCAGGGGAAGTATATTTCAATCCGCTGTATATCTCAGTGTTATAATGCCATCCGTTGAGTTTTGGTAAGTCCAGGTATGTGGAATGTGGAGTAGAGCTTGGTCCTTGAAATATTTTTGGTGAATTTTGAAAGCAAGGAGGTTATAATGAAGGTAATTCCTGGAGAGGTCAGGAGCATGAGAAAAGTGTGGCAGCCAGCAGGGGCGCCTGAGAAGATATATGACACACTGGAACATTGCAACATGCGGTCAAGGTTGCCCAGAGTCATCTTGTTATCTGATACATGTTTAATAGCGTTCTTCAGTCAAGTAAGGTCATCCAGTAGTCAATGCTATATCTTGACAGGGAGTTATCCTATATAATAATTCGCTAATGTATGTTTGTTAGAAGCTGTCATGCGCAGTACAGACGGCTGCATGTGCTGCAGTCATGAGCAGTACATACTGCCCGCGCTGCGGCTGATAACAGAGCGGGTTGCTCCAAATTCAGCTAGTAGAGAGGACTACTGTCTGAATTTGGAGCACCCCGCTCCGTTATCAGCTGCAGCTCGGGCAGTCTCTACTGTGCATGACTGCACTGCAGCCCTTGCTGTCTGGCACTGTGGCCTGTGTACACAGGCTGTTCGACTAGTATTTTATATTACATTTTTATATACATTATGGGTATGGAGATTATTTGTTTGTGTGTGGCAGTAGTGGAATGCGTAACTTTGCAGTACCCTTTTGATACACTTTGTTATTTAATGTAGATGGTTTATTGTCTGGATGTTGGACATTGTGCCTTACATTCTCCACACCCTCATTCTTCTGAATGTATCTTAAGATTAGCCATGATATGAGGTTGTTCTTATAACATCATTTATTTTGGTTTTAGACTAATATGCTCTGAGTGGATTGCTCTTCACTTTATATATTGATTGATCTACTCAGGGGTGTTGCTAGGTTCCACAAACATCTGGGGCTAGGGCCCATGGCACTGTGCTACACTGATAAGTGATGAGAACCAATGGAGTCAATAGACCACTGTCATTCTATTCATGTTCACCTCTTTATCCCACAGCCTAAAGTTTAAGAAGATGAAACAGGTTATGGAATCTCTCTCCCAATTGCATGTTCTCTTTTACAGACCTGTGGCAGGGATGGGGACCCCTGGGGCTTAAAACTAAATTTTGTCATGTTCTGTTAATTTTATTTTAATGGTATGAAGGTGCAGTGGTCACCAGACCCCAGTATGTACAAATATATCAGATTATCAGTGAGCTGTGCAGCTTGTTAATATCTATATAACATATTTAATTGCCCACTGGAATAAAAAGTGGTGGAGTGCACTGGGTGTGGTTTACTGGGGAGGTGGGAGGACTATTTGCTGAGGTAGGGGGTAGTAAGGACAGGAATGGGGGTTCATTTTAACACATTTCTTGTAGTAAGTGAACACATGCACACTGGGTCACTGGCTCTGCTCCCTGACTTGCAGTTTTACCTCAGCTTTCCCCGTTGCTCACCTTACAGTTGCTCCTCTAGGAGTGCAGACGCTCTGGCTCACATTCCTGGCTTTTCCCTATGTGCTCCAGTTTCTCCTCTGGGCACTCTATATCTCTCAGCTTTTCCTCTGTTTGTATGCCTGGGGACTAACCATCCTCTCACCATTCCATCTCGAGAAAGAGTCTATTTCTGTGTTCTATTCCCTATTACAGCAGCTTTCTGTTGTCAGTGCCATCTACTATTCCATAGTAGTATAGCATCCTAGAAGTGTCTATTCAAACAGGGGACCTGTATATGAAGATCCACTTACACACCGCAGCATAGTGAATGCTGAGGTTTTGTTCAACTTTCGGTGTACCACTTTCTGAGGACAAAGACTCTCAGGGCAAGTGTGACAGTGGCTTCCCGACTGGTGAATAAAACCTTCAGTCTCTATTTGGGGGTGCACACTGACATACTCGGGACTTCAGCCCCCTTAGCCCCCCTCAGCTACGGATAGGGCAGAGAGATCATGAGGTTACGGCCCTATACTATATACCTTATATCTTCCATCCGAATAAAGAACTTATCCTATTGCAAAACCTTGGAATCAGTGAGGACAGATTCAAGTGACTTATATGTAAGTGCGGTTGTAATCTATTTAACTTGATACATTCAGCATTGAGACCATATTGTGTAATTATTCTCCATATTAAGGGTACGACTGGAGTGTCAAGTGGGACCACATGTGTAGGACTCGTTTGACACCCATGGAGCTGGATTTGCGATATCCACATGTAAGTGCTGATTATACCTATATGTTGTTTCATATTCCGATTCCTAAGAGGACACTGTTTCTCTCTTCTTCTATGCTGATGGCTTATTGGATTACCTGTTAGAATTTACACTTTCAAGCCTGGCTGTTACAAAGACTGATGTTCCTTACTTTCATGTAAGTTACAATTTACACTGTAATGTATTGGATGCAGTATGAAGTGGTTAAATGGCAGAGGAGTAAGTAACATAGTAACATAGTAAATTAGGTTGAATAAAGACACAAGTCCATCAAGTTCAATCTTCTCCTCATACCCCAGTAATTTTATAGCTTTCCTGATACCAAATAAGTTAGTCTTTATCAGACCTTCCTGATCTGCCTACTAATAAACAGTATAACTCTGTATGTTCCCTTTGGAAAGAAATGTATCCAATCTTCTCTTGAATGGATCCATTGTATCTGCCATAACCACCTCCAGACCTCACTGTAAAAAAACACTTCCTCTGAAGTCTAAACCTCCTTTCCTCTGATCTCAAGGGGTGTTTTCTGGTCATCTGATTAGGCCTTGGAATAAATAGCTCACCGCAGAGATCCTTGTCTGGACCTCTCATATATTTGTACAATGTGATAAGGTCTCCTCTTAGTCGTCTTTTCTCTAGAGTAAATAAACCAAGTTTGTCTAGTCGTTCCTCATATGTCAAGTCCTCCATTCCCTTAATTAATTTTGTTGCTCTTCGCTGTACCCTCTCTAGTTCTAGTATATCCTTTTTCAGGATTTGTTTGGAATACATTGCATACCCCTGTGGCATTGAGAAGGTTAACATGACGATAGTTTTTATGGATCTCAGCATATGTTGGACCTGTCTGTCCCATTTACATGGACCAGCATGCTTTGCAATGTGCCAGAGTGTCGCTGTTAGAGGGTGACACAGTAAAGTTGCATTAAAGGTTATTGTGTGAGATGTGTACTGTAATTTGTATAGTTGTGTGATTGTGTGGGAATAGATGATAACAGAGGGTTAAAACAAGGTAGTTTGTGGTGTGTTGTCTGTGTTAAGGTGGGACAGCTGTTGTGTGCTCTGTCTCCCTGGAGTTAGGAACAAAGGTAAAGTGTGAGTTGTTGTGCCACAGTAGATGTGGGCATGAAACATAGGAACAGGGATGAAGTGAGTGTACAAATGATTTGTTGTGGTGTGTGAGTGAGACATGTGTGTATGTGTGAGGCAGCCATGTTTTGTTTTTTCTCTTGAGCCGGATGTTTAGAGCAGCCCCTGCTTACTCCTGTGAAAATCATGCCCCATTGTATCTCCTGGTAATGCACTATGGAAGAGACATGAATAGATTCTCCTTACTTCCGCCCCGGGTGTGTTTGTCTTCCCAGGGGTGTGTGTGTGTGTGGCTAGAGATGGAAAATCTGGCACCCTGCCAGCCTTCTCCTTTTTTAATACAGATTTGGCAATGAGTTGTGACCCATGCAAAATAAGTCAACTGCCATCACCACCACTAGTCACTTATTGTTGTCAGTTTTCAGTATTTCAGTAGTGAAATAACACTCTCCATGGCCCAAATACTATGAAGATTAATTGGAGCTGCTGATTTTGTGAAACATTACTATCCCTTTAAGACAGGTGGGTATGTGTGGCTTTAGCTGTTGATGAAAATTCCTATCTTCTTCAGCTAGCAATTAGTTCAGCTAGATCCAGAACACGTTGGTAAAGCTCCCCTCCTCCCCCCATACACACACTTACATGCAGCAAATAAACACTAACCCAATTAAAAGCACATCAACCCCCTTAATTTCCATCAAGTATCATCATGCCAGACCCACCACATCAACAAATTCATGTCTCCCCCTCCAGAACACTGGCAGAAAGTGACTTGGGGAGAAAGGTAGAGAGCGAGACTGGGGAGACAATAAGCAGTGAGAAAATGATGTCTGTAGAAAGAGGAGAGAGAAAGACTGTGGAAGAAAGTGTGAGAGATAGTCTGGCAAGGAAAGGTAAATAGTCAGATAGGAACTTCAATGAGCTGATGTTTCCCCCTCAGTTGTGGCCTTTAAACCCTGTGGATGGCAGAGAAGTGTCCAACACAATGCATTGAGCGCCCCTTTAGCACACAAAGGGTTAGAGCTGCTACTGTGCGCGGCCCAGTCGCACAGGTTTGTTTGACGATTTCCTTGCAAACAACAAACGCTGAAGACCAAAACTAGAAAACACACGTTATTTACACTGTGGTCAACAAACAGAACTGGGCAACTGAGAAGCAGAGCAGAATAGCAGTAAAAAGGATAGTAATACTTAGAATGTTAAAAAAAATATATGTTGTAGGGTTTATCCCCCTGAGTAAAACAAGAGTACTCCCACTGCTGAAAGGTGTTTCATTCAAAAGTTATTAATTTTCAAAGTTGAATTTTTTAGGTGCAATATCACAGTGGCCTGAAATTGTACAGTGGCGCTGCTGCTACACGATCCTATGGACAGCTCTGGTCCCGGGACCATAAATCTCCATAGGATGGTGTAGCAACAGCGCCACTGTACAATTTCAGGCCACTGTGATATTGCACCTAAAAATTCAACTTTCAAAATTAATAACTTTTGAATGAAACACCTTTCAGCAGTGGGGGTACTCTTGTTTTACTCAGGGGGATAAACCATACAATATATTTTTTTACATTTTAAGTATTACTATCCCTTTAACAGTTTCAGTGATAGAAACGTATCCACCACATTACATTAGACATTCATCTAGCACTCAAAGGGCTGAAAGGTCAAACATCTCAATGGAGAATGACTGGAAACATATTTAATTAATCTGCTCTTTAGGGGTCTATTTAAAATGAGAGAATCTATAGCAGGCTGCAAACTAGCAGGGAAGAGGAACCATATGGCTCATGGGCTGTATGTTTTACCTGCCTGATCTACATGAATAAACACAAATGTGTGAATGACCATCAGTTCTGTGAGTATGGGTCCAAGGAGATTAATGGATATGGAAATGTGTCCCTAGCAATACTGTCCTATGTGGTACCCCCTTTCTCTCTTCTCATATGAGGGGAGATTCACTAAGCAGTGATAAAGGGGTGATAAAGTGGAGATGACCTCCAATTTATCACTTCTCCAGTTCCTTTGTTTTTCTATACAGCCTATTCACTCTCCAAATCTGAAGAAATCTTAGAGCATAGGTGCCATAGAATAACACAGGAATTGGAGAAGTGGTAAACTGGAGAAGTCATCTCCACTTTGTCGCCGCTTAGTGAATCTACCCCATGGTGTAGGGTCAGTAGAGAGTAACTTAATAATAGAACATGTTAAAATGCAACTGAGAATGTAATAGCAATGGCAGAAATGTTCACAATGAGTTATGGTCAAGGTCAGTGACACAAATTGAGAGTAAGGTAGTTGAGAGGGAATGTTTTCAGCTGGAATATTTTAAAAACATATATTGGAGGTCAATGTGTCAAGGTATCTAATGCTCAATTTTTGAGAGATACCAACAAGCCCAAGTCTTTAAAGGGATAGTAATGCAGCTCTAATTAATCATCATAGTATTTGGACTTTGGAGAGCGTTATTTCAATTCTGTCAGAGATGTAGTTCCAGAGTAATTCAATGACAAAGTATCCCCCTCCCGCCCCTTTTACTGATGTAACACTGTTCAGCCAGACCAGAAGGGAGGTGCCCAGGTAGACTGCAGAGAAGGACAATCTTCAATTAAGATAAGGGAAAAACCTGAAAAGCTTGTCAGGGGGGGCAGGGATTTCATTGTTTTCATAGGAATAAGAGTGTCCCCTTCTGTTATCTGTCCAGTCTATGGACTGCATTCCACATCTGAGAAGAGATGGCTTACACTAGGTAAAAGGGGCTGGAGGGGGAAACTTTGCTTGTGAATATCTCATAAACCATAAAGGTTTGAGAGATAAGACTTGTATCATTCTTCATGTTTTTTTAATGCCTACAAAATAAAATAAAGTTAAAATGAAGTATTACTATCCCTTTAAGGCATTACCTACTGAGCAGGTTTCTCATTGGCCATCAAGTATAGGATTAATGGTTATGTTTGTGTTTATGAGGAAACATGTCCTGTTAAAACTCAACATTTTTCTGTTTGAGAAACAATATTCTATATGGTTTTGATTCACCTCAATATTTGGCTGTATTTTATATGCTAAAAGATTGCAATTCTGGAGTAAACAAACTGCACCACAGGGGATAAATAAAACTTCCCCAAATTCACATTAATTTAAATAGGGTTTTAACCCACTGAATATAGCACGGGTACTCTAACACATTGTGCAGCAATGACTTGGAGACCTCTGTAGTGTTAAAGGGGTTGTATGCACTATTTGATTCTGTTAGGAAGTTTTAATTCTCCCCTGTTGGCGCAGTTGGTGTGCTCCAGAATTGTTCTTCACTAGCTTATTGAATATGGCCCATAGTCTGCAGCACATCAAGTCCTCATCACTTCCAGATGTGGAACGGAATGAATTATGATTCTTTTATCCAAATGAAGGAGAAATTCTCCAGATGGAATTTTGATATATTTGTTGTAACTTGCAAAGATAAAAAGATACAAGTAAAGGAACATTTTTTCCCTTAAAAATGAGCCACTGTTAATGATCTGAAACCACATGGAAGGGAGTTCGCCATTTGAATGTATTCCAGTTCCTTTATACTTACAAAAGCAGGGATTTAATAAAGATATTGGATTGCTGACACACTCCCATTAATAATAAACTGTAGCTTGCTTGCATTCCTTTTAACGATGTAGTCCTGTATTACAACTAATGCTTTAATAATGTACTGTCAGTGAGAAAGTATTGGCAACTTACTCTATATGTTCCTACTGCACTCTCTCATTTTAATGTTTTATTGTCCTGCTCATTGTTTTGCACTCTCTCTATTGTGTGGTTAATGTTCCAGAGAGTGAATGAGGCTTTTTATATAGGTTGTGGCAGCAAAATGAATATCTACTTTTATATGAACACTTGACCTCATTGGTGGTGATACCACATAAGCCACCGATATCCTGAAACCCTGTTATCATTACTGATGTTTCTTTCCTCTGTTTCCTGCTTTGGAAATGTTTCCCTAGTTTATGTCAAGAGATATGAACATGCATTTGTGGTAGTTATTTTAGTTTTTGCAAAGAATATATGAAACCTCTAACTTGTTTTCAGAACAGTGTCATTCAATGTCATTTACTGTAGGCAAACCCGTAGAGCCACCCCTATTTGATCCCATTGTATTTATTATTAGAAAGGCCTTCCACTTATCTCAAAGTAATGTACATATAAAGCACTTTTGTTTGTTCATAGAAGACATAAGGCAATAGTATGGGGAGGATTCACACTTCAATATTCTTCCTATTGCAATTTCTGTGTAAAGTGAGACAATTTTCTCTTTTCCGCAGAAAATTCTGTAGGAACGAAAATCAGATGAAAAATGCAGAACTGCAGATTTGGAAATGTAATCTAATTTATTCCAGTGGGTTCTACCTTTAAGTAAACACACAACCACATCATTACACAAGCACATACACACATACCAACAAACCTCATCTTGCACACACAGAATGCTTGCCTTTTTTGACCTGCTCTCCATATTCATTCAGGTCATGTTGGCAACTCATGATCGGCCTGACTATGTAGAGCAGGACAAAAAAGCTGATACACTCTACAATGTGGTAGATGTCAACATGAAGTGGTCTTCTTATGGCAATTCCTGCAGAAAGTATAACATGCTAGCTTTCTTATTGTGGCAAAAAATTTTGTTCAGCCATACATATTAATGAGTAACACTGTAGGATTAATGAAATAATCATTCATGAGGCAAGGAAGAAGTACACCTATTGTGCATTTTTAAACTGGAGTTATGACTTGCAGGATAATTATCCAAAGCACAGAAAACCAAAAACACATCTCAACACATTTCATAATTAAGAACCCTTTTCTTTTACACATAAAGAATAACACTTGACATTTATAAGTTGATAAGAAGATAAACATGTCCAAAACAGAACTTCTTATTTTCCCTCCAAGATCTTGCCAACACCCAGCTTCACCATTACAGTTGATGGAATTGACATTGATCAGGTCAGTTCTGCACGCTGCCTTGGGGCCATATTTGATTCATCCCTTTCGTTCTGCCTTCAGATTAACTCCGTGGCTAGAACATGTTGCTTCTTTCTCTGCAACATTGCTAAAATCCTCTTGTTCCTGACACAAAAAACTACAAAAAATCTTGTGCATGCCCTCATTCTGTCTTGCTTAGACTATTGCAATGTCCTTCTAACTGCCTCCTGGCTTCCCATATTTCCCCTAATCAATCTAGCTTGAGCTCAGCTGCATGAGTCACCACACTCTCCCCAATAACTGAACCTGCTTACATCATTCTTAGACATCTCACATGGCTCCCTATTCAGTACCGCATCAATTACAAAGTCCTTCTTCTTACCATTATTGCTCTCCACAATGCTGCTCCCCGTTACAGCTCTTCCTTCATCTCTTCTTATGTTGCCGGGGGCCTCCTTCGCTCAGCACACAATGCCCTTCTTGTTACGTCATCCACACTCTCTGCCCTCTCCCGTCTCATACCTTTTCTACTTTCTGCGCCTTACCATGGAACTCCATACCGCTCTCTACATGTAGAACAACACCTCCTCTGTTTTTAAGTACACCCTGAAATCTTATCTTCTGGAATACTAGGACCATGCATTACCTTCCGACAAACTCATCACTTGAACTCACAGCACTTGATACCCACATATCCAGTTGACTGTCTCCTATTACCCATTTAGACTGTAAGATCTTTGGGTCAGGGACCTCTCTCCTATTGTTTCTGTGACTGTGACACTTACTTTATCCCTATTTATTTATTGTAACATACTGCTGTTGTAAGGCACTGCGTACACTGTGTGGTGCCATATAAATAAAGCTATACAAACATATATATATTTTTGTACTATAAAGTGTAATCAAAATTAGGTTTTAGTAAAACAAGTTGGTAAAAACATTTAAAGCTGAACCAGGATGCCATGCCCAAGTATTTTCCAACTGACAAAGCCCTGGCAATCAACACAGTCCTTTATGCTTCTAAAAGGACAGGGAATAAGGATAGCCTAGCATAAATTACATTTTCCAAATTACAAACACACAACAAAACAATCAGCATTGAGGAGGAAAATGTGATACTTTTACTTGATTACGCTGCAGGAGTATAGACGTACTATTATAGCAATATAGATGCCTGAACACACATTAAATTAGATTCAGATGGAATTGTAATAGCATATTTATGCATACCAAGTACTTTAACTCATCACATATCTGCATCTAATATTTATAATTACCTAATTAGATTATACATATACCTAACTGGAGAGGTGAATCATTCACAACCAGAAGTAGAAGAACAGTATTTTGCAAACTTAAAGGGATAGTAACACTTCGTTTTAACTTTATTTTATTTTGTAGGCATTAAAAAAACATGAAGAATGATATAAGTCTTATCTCTCAAACCTTTATGGTTTATGAGATATTCACAAGCAAAGTTTCCCCCCCCCCCCGTCCCTTTTTCCTAGTGTAAGCCATCTCTTCTCAGATGTGAATCTGGTTGTAAGACTAGATAGATAACAGAAGGGGACACTCTTCTTTGTATGAAAAGAATGAAAGCCCTTCCCCCCTTGACAAGCTTTTCAGCTTTTTCCCTTACCTTAATTGAAAATTGTCCCTCTCTGCAGTCTACCTGGGCACCTCCCTTCTGATCTGGCTGAACAGGGGGGGGATACTTTGTTTGTGAATATCTCTTAAACCATAAAGGTTTGAGAGATAAGACTTATATCGGTCTTCATGTTTTTTTAATGCCTACAAAATAAAATAAAGATAAAACTAAGTATTACTATCCCTTTAAGCATATATGTATTATTTATCACATATATTTATTGAGTACCAGATTAATTTCCATAGATCTGTATATGAATCATTTTACTTCCATAGCATATATCAACATACAGTACACATGAATGTATGTGTGTTATACATGTATTAATTTGTCCTTTGGAGATACTACATAAATGAGTACACAGCCATTCCCCTATTCGCTAAAGAGTCTGCATCCCACGCATCTCATCTCCCTTAGTAAACCTCCACTTACAACAGTGCAGATATCACTTGACTCCTCTTCTTATAAAATAGCATTGTCTGATGGATATGAAAGAGGTAAAAGACCTCTACTCAGCAGCATGCTAAGACTTACACTTCCCTTAGGACAATAAATGTCTGAGACAGCAGAAGACAAACCAAGTGCATGGGGACTTAGCTCAATAATGCTAATTCCCTGTGACTACAGAAGATGAGTGGAGAAATATGATGGGTTTATCACCACTTACCCTCAAGCAAGCACACCTCAATTTTCCACACATAAATCACCACCCCCTTCCTCCTCACATATACACCATCCAATATTTGGCAAGATAAAAAAAATCAGGAGTCCAACTCCAAAATAAAGGTAATACAAGATACTTAGAGACAATAGAATAACATTGCCTCAAAATACTATATTAAAAGTATATATATATATATATATATATATATATATATATATATATACTTATAATATGCTAATATTTTAGTGATGGTATATATGACAGGGGTCAGAAGGTCAAAGTTTAATTAAAAAAGAGCCCTGCTAATGCAACAGGACCCAGGGATATGGAGCCCAAACCAGCAACTGTTTCTGAAAATCTTGCACAGTTAGCAGGTATCCATTATACTGAGCTCAATAAAGTAGCACCTATTCCTAAACCTGAGCAGAGACTGAGAGTGACAGACACATGCATCAGACATTATTTTCAGGCAAACAAAACATCACTCCATGCGCTACACCTCTGTTGTGTCAGTTACATTAAAAATCAACACTACCCTCATTATGTCCAACAATTCATTTAAGACATCTTCATTATCACCGTCACTGATTCCTAGATCAACCCCCACCCAATCGCATTCCTTATTATTGACTAAGCACCAACCGTAGTTATGAGTGCTTCTGCTGCTGTTCAAAGTGCAGTACCACTAACACCTTATGCTAGAACTATTGAAACAACTAGCCCCTGTAGTAGAGATTCATCAGGAACCCATCAGTTTATACCATAAAGGTTTGAGAGATAAGACTTATATCGGTTTAAACATATGAATGGGAGAAAGCAGGATCATATCTAGACGCATCTACACTACACATGGTATAGTGCCAGGCTTTTACTAAATGTGCTACCATTGGGGGAGACTTCATAAAATGTGATAATTGGCCGTTATGAAATGGCACGTCACCACCAATAGTTTGGATCATCAATTAATTTAATAACTTTGACCCCATAGTGACTTAAGGACCATTTGAGATCTTAAGTCCAGTCACAGACCTATTACTGAGGTGCAAATAATATATCAATGACTAGTGGAGGAATGTAGCGACACTTTGTTGTTGTCAGTAACCCTTCCACTGTGGGAAGTATGGCTGCAAATATTTAACACGCAGTCACAGCTGCTTTAGTAAATATTGACAAGTTAAAAATATAATGCTGTTTTGAAAGCTCTGTACCTTCAAACTGTGTTTTAATGGTAACTGTGATCCATTGTATGTGGCTGAATGAACCAAGTGACTGCTACGTAGATTACCATGTCAAGAGACAACAGTAGACAATATGAACACTGTAAGATAAAAAAAAAACAGAATGAGTCAGACTTGCAATAGGAATGTCTGCAGAGGATGTTTAACTACACATCTAAACAAGGATGGCACATATTTAGCAAAGGTACATATTGTGTGCTTCTATTAAAAGACATACTTGGAAAGAATGTCTAATGGCGGGGGCATGTACAGTACGCATTTGATTACCAAAATACTACTATGAAGCTTTGTTAGTTTCCATTGATATGTAGCAATTGTGGAGCAAACCAAATCCACTATAGGGCGCAGGATGAAAATTGGCAGAATTTAAATGAAACATTTAACCCTTTGAATGCTAGATAGGACACCAATGCATTGCTTCACCAGCACAATGTGTTGGAGACCTCAGTACTATCCCAGGGGTTAAAGCTTCATTTAATTAATTGGAAATTTGTATCTGTCTCCTATAGTGCAGTTTACTTGCTCCAGAATTGCTACTCTCTCCTTCTGCATAAGGCCCAAACTGTATACAAGAAAAAGTCCAAACAGTTCCAAGTACATTTTATTAGTATCAAGATGGACAGCAATCACAAAGCACCAGTGTGGTGCTCAGAACATCAATATCCCTCAAATAAAATCATGTTCATCAATATCCCTCAAGTAAAATCATGGTTTAAATTCATGTAAATAAACAAATCTGTGCTTGGGGACCTAGTCACTATAATTTGTCTTATTTTTTGGTGAACAACTCATAAAGATTTATGAATGTTCTGTAGGTGTACATATGCAGTTGAATGAATATCTTATCTTTTGAGTACAGTATGTTGTGGTGCAATGTAGGATCTATTTTACATTAAAGAAACCTTTTCATGGAATCTCAGAAGGGCACCAGGGGTTTGCAAACAAACTTGAATTTTATTGCATAGCAACTTAACAATAAAATCAATACAGCTTACAAGGTTGCTACTGCTAGATCACATTCTCTTCATCTCATTAGTGACTTTTCAATACTTTTGGACTCAACCTTGGTAGGCCTTCTGCTGCAAACCTTCCATGGAGAAAGCATGAAAGCAGCCATGAAATGGAAATTAAGATACCTGGTCATCAGGAAAGCAGCCATAGAATAGAAGGTAACAGACAAAAAGACAGCAGTCATGAAATAATGTTAGTAGGCCATGTATTCAGGAGAACAGCCATGTAAAGGAAAATAGCAGGACAGGCCATTAGCAGAGAAGCCATGGAATGGAACATAGCAGGCACGGTCATAAGAAGAGCAGTCATTGAATGGGCAATAGCACCCCTTGTCATCATGAAAGCAACAATGGAAATCTTGATATTTAGTCTGTGCATCGGGATTGTCTGGATGCTTCAGATCCCTCAAGTTTTTCTATCCACAGCTTGTATAGTACTCTGTATGCTTAAAGGGATAGTAATACTTGAATATAAGTTTATTTTATATTGTAGCCCTTAAAAAAACATGAAAAATTATATAAGTCTTATCTCCCATAGAAAAGATATTCAGAAGTAAAGTTTGCCCTGGAGTGACGTCATTGCTCAACCCTTCAGATTTGGAATCCAGTCCCCAGACCAGCAGTGCCTCTCCAGAAGTGCTGAGATCACCATCTTTAAAAAGAATTTCTTAATTGGAATGGTCTACAAAGTGTGCTTTCAAGCCAGGCGCACTTTGTAGATAGTTCCAGTTAAGTAGTTCTTTTCAAAGATCGTGATCTCGGCACTGCTAAAGAGCTGCCGGTTGCTCTGTGGACCGAATTCCAAATCTGTCCACTAGATGGCAGACTTGGCTGAAACAGCCAGGAAAAGAGACCTTTACTATATTTTACATGTGAATATCTCCCAAAACATAAAGGTTTGGGAGATAAGACTTATATCATTTTCATGTTTTTTTAAGGGCTACAATATAAAATAAAATTATTTTCAAGTATTACTATCCTGATTGTCAGCAATTTATGAATGTGAGTTTATCCATCATATGCTATATTAGTGATTCTATACCGGTTGGGTATAACACTATAGACGCCCATTCTTGTTTCTCTTGTTTTGCATATGACGGTTAAGGAGGCCCATTAGTGTGGCTCTCTTATATACTTATATACTCCTAGTATGATAAACGTAGTCTTTAGAAGCCAATCCGGCATCAATAAAAACATTATATACAATGTATCCCTATCTGAAACACATTCTATACCTTATTGCCCAGCAATATTATTATTTGAGCCAAACATAAATTCTGACAATCTTAAATAATCCAATCATTATGAAAAATAAGTACTTAAAGCTACTTATATTTTATTAAACAATAAATAATTCATATATCTCCATGCAATTCTAGAGCAGAATAATATCTTTAGCCTGTGTGACCTATTTACTGTATTATAATACCGTCTTCCCGTTCCCTGAGTCCATGGTTACAATCAAAAATATTAGAGATATAGCTAGCAGTACTTACTGCCTATTCTCCTAGATAAATATTCCACTTAATAAAACAAAAGGGAGGAGAAGGAAGAACTAAGGGGATGGGGAAAGATTAAAACTAAAGTGTTAAAGCGGAACATTCATGCATAATAAAGTGCCCCAAAATCATTTTTCACATAGCATTAAGCATATCAATACTTTTATTATCCTTAGTAAGTCCGGCATTATTTCGAAATACAAATTCTGAGTCTAACCGGTAAGCATCTTCACTTAAAGGAATCTATGCACCTGTGCTGTCTGTACGCTAAGGTACAATGCAACTGTCCTTAACCAATCAAAGAGGAGACAGTAACAAACAGCACAGGCACACATATGCCTCTTCGGCAAGATGTCTGTGCTGTCGCCTTCGGTGAGTCTCCGAAGTTGGATTTCTAAATAATGCTGGACTTACTAAGGATAGTACGTATTGATATGCTTAACGCTATGTGAAGAATGATTTTGAGGGCACTTTAGAGTAAGCCTATATTTACATTTCATCTGTCCTTAGTACCTCCTCATAAGACTGAATTGAACTGTGATGTTGTGCTAGTGCCATATCAGCAGCTATCACTGCTTTGTATTTTTATTATTTCTTCACTGTTTTGATTTTTATTTTAACAGCATGCGCTGGGTACACATTGTATTCATATTGTGTTACCCAGTACCTTGCCAGGTGCTTACATTGTATAGTTATTACATTTTCTGGTTTTATCCTGCTCTCTATAATAAATGTTGTTTAGATATTTCTACATATTCCTGGTTTACCTAAAACTTTCTCCCCCCTGATTTTTCTGTATTATTTTTATTCTTCTTAAAGATATCACTATGATCCATATGTTTTTTCACTGATTTATTTTGTCTAAAAGGGACATAAGGTTTATAACCTATAACTGGCCCTAAAATTGGACCTTTTTTAAGGATACACCAGTGGTAATTTAAAATATGCTGGATCTTGCAAGCATCTTCATTATACTTAATGGTAAATTATGGAACATCATCTTTCTTGTTTGTATTCCTTTCCTTACATTCAGTGAGAGCTTCTCTAGATATACTGTCTATCTATTTATTGAATACTTGATCCAATATCTCGTGTTTAAAACCCTTTTCTAAAAATGTGTTCTTTAGTATCACTGTATCTTTTTCAAAATCCTAATTTTTACTGTGATTTATTTTTATTGTCTGTAATTGTCCTGGAGGGTAGGCTCACCTTCCGTTTTTCGGTTGTGTGCAAAGTGTAGCTATCCATTACTGTTTACTTCCTTCCTAAAATTCTTTGTATAAATTCTACCTTCTTTTATAAATAAAATCTAGAAATTATTTTTGTGTGTTATTAAACATACTAGTACATTTTAAGTTAAGATCATTTTTATTAATTCAGGTTAAAAATTATTGTAATCATTCTGTGTTGCCTTCCCATATAATTAAAGTATCATTGATGTATCCTTTAAAATATATTGAGTTGTCTTTGAAGGGGCTGTTATTCCAAATGACATAATCATCCATTAAGACTTGAGGAAAGGCACTTTTGACTAAAACACAGGCAGGGATTCTTTACAGTAAGGGCGGTAAGGGATGTTGTGCTTGCAGAAAATGCAATTGCATTCAAAAAATCAATGGATGACTAGCACAGAACAATATTGACAATTATGACAGATGGCTTAAAAGCAAATAGGATATTGATCCGGGGAACTATTTGACACACACACACACACACACTTACATACCTACATTGGAAATTGCTCCAGAGGGCTTTTTTGTTGCCTTCCTCTGGATCAACAGGGGTTTTATTGGCATGGGCTGGACTTGATGGACGCATGTCTTTTTTCAGCCTTATCTACTATGTTACTATGTTACTATGTTATATAATATTCCTAGCTCCCCCATATATAAATTGGTGAAATACATTGTACATCCCATAGTAGTTCCTGTTATTTGCCTGTAAAATGTATTCTGAAATAAAACATAATTATATTTTAACACAAATAAAATCATATTTTAAAGGAACTGCACTTTGGTCAGTGGAAACACATTCTTCCACTTAAAACCAATCTATAGCTGAGAATTCTTGATGTGGAATACAGGAATAAAGAGGGGACCCACTGTGTGTTTCCTTCCTGGTCAACATACTGTGAAAGTTGTATGTCAGTCAATCTATCTCTGACACTATAGGCCTTCCTGAGAGAAGGATCTTGTGCAGTTTGAGCATATGGTATAACACTGAGATCTCACATTATTCTGAGCAGAGATACCTAAATTCTTCCCTGTCCAAAAAAATTCCCTTAACTGTTAAAGATCGTATATATTTTTTCACACGAATATACACATCAAATCTATTGATGCTTTTTGCATCTGTGAACGTTTGTCCCTTAGCTATTAACCAAACTTCATCTGATGTAATATCGCGTCTCTACGTAAGAGGTTAAATATCCCATCCAAAGATGTGTGATATTTTAAATTTTTTTATTAATTCAAGTTGGACTCCTGCCCATCCTTTACATTCCCTTCTTCTCTTTGTGACCTTTTCTGGACTATTGTGAAGTTCTTCTGTCATCTCATGTCTTTCTATCTTTGGGGTCCCATTGGTCTGACGCTAAAAAAATTCCTTCTCTATGATCTCATATTTTCTTTTTTGGTATGGATCCCAGTAATACAGCATTTTTGTGCATATTCTGCAACCCTCTCTTCCTTCTTAGTTTCTATCACTTTCACTCATTATCCTGTGCTTGCGTCCCCCAGGATACTAAACTATGAATTGTTTCAGGGTAACTTAGATGTAACTTTTTCAAAAACATTATTCAAGGTAATCCTTCCCCTTTAATTGAGAGGTAAGTGTGTACTGTTCTCATGCATTCACAAAAATATAATGTAATGGATAAGATTACTATATTTTACTGTACATCTTTGATTTTTTATTAACTTCTGTATCTTTCCTGCCAGGGCAGTTGCTAAACAATATTTTGATGTAATTTTCTTTCACTTATAGTTTAATGTCAATATGATGATAATCTAGCACAAATTAAATAATACTCTGACTTGATTTGTGTGTGAAAACATCTGCTCAAACTTCTGAAACAGACTGCTTGAGGCATCATGCAGAAAGTAAAAGATCTATAGTTCTGAAGCAAATCAACTGTACAATAGGAAACAATTAAAAATTCCCACAATGAGACAATACTTCATTCACCATGTTTCATCCACAAATACTCATTTGGTTCTCTTGACCACCAATGCCAAAAAGGCATTCGAGAGGATAAATTGGGACTTTATGAGGGAATCCTTGTCCTCATACAGCATGGGCCCAGTACTCTGAAGGTGTCACGGTAACCCAGGCAAAGAATCACACAACACAGTACAAGTATGTTTAACCAGTTTATTGAAGAAAATAATAGTAGCAATGGAAATAGTATGAATGATAATAAAAACAAACACTTCCTCATCCTTGGGGAGACAGGCTTAAGGACAGTGTAGTCTACTACTTAAGCTGACACTGAACTGCAATCGGATAATAGATAACACGGGTACCGAACCAGACTTGGCTCTCACCTGGAACACCAGGAATCATAACGGAGAGTACCCGGACAACCTTCTGAGAGAGATGTCAGATGCTAGAGCACAGCAACGTACAGCAAGGTACCGATCTAAGGCCACACAGCAGAGGTACACTAGGAGGCTGCCAAGTACGTACTTGCAGTAGCACAGTGCAAACCCAAAGTGAGACAGGCAGAGGCAACAGGAAGCACACAAAGTTAGTGTACCAGAAGGCAACTGGTATAGTGATATAGGTAACACTACAAGCACTGGGTCAATAGGATCGCACAGTGCAGAGGCAACAAGCAACGCTACCAGAGAGGTAGCGTCTAACCGGCTAGGTTTTGCCCGGAAGCAAAAGGGTCGCACAATGTGAGGCAACTAGCAATGCTACCGGCAAGGTAGCAGATGCAACGGATAGGTAAAGCACACCTACAGCCATACTGGGGACAGTGGTAGTCAGACAGGAGCGAGAGAAGCACGGAGCATAGGTCAGACAAGCCACAGTCAAGAACCGGATTGGGTACTCAGCCACAGCCAGGATCAGCACAAAGCGGGTAATCGGACAAGCCAGAGTCATACACGGATCAGTTAGTCAAACAGAGCCAAGGTCATACACTGGATTGGATAGTCAGACAAGACAAGGATCGAGAACCAGGAGATATCGATGGAGCTTGGTGTATGCCTTAGAAAGGACAATTGGCTTTCCATTTGGCGATCTATCTCCAAATCCTCCAATTCCTCTCAGATGTTTGAGATGAATTACAAGCTACTCTTCAGGTGGTATTACACATCTGATAGGCTTCACAAAGTATCCCCTTCACATAGCTCCCAGTGTTGGAGTTGTGGCCGGGACAAAGGCACTCATGCTCATATCTGGTGGTCCTGCCCAGCAATTTCAAACTATTGGGAAGACTGTATGTCCCATATGGAGGATTCCTTGGGGGTCCATCTATCCAGGGAACCTCTTCAAATATTTTTTTAGGGACTTAACCACCCTTCCCTTCATGGAAAAGATTCTTTTGTTCACAGTGCTCAATGCAGCGAAGTCTTTAATCCAGCAATGTGGAATCAATCCACATCTCCCTTGTGTTCACACTGGAGATCCCTAGTAGGTGATCAACTTCTCCTGACTAGATTAACACTGCTCCACAGGAATAAAGATCCTGCTTTATTGGATACTTTTCTGGAGCTTCGGTTCTCAGATACAGATTTGGGGGTATATTTAAAGGCAGCCATCAGCTAAAAAAAACCTACGCCAATCAGCACAGCCACTCAGAGCTGATTGGCTGAGATGTGCGTAAGTACATCCCAGCCAATGGCTGTGAGATAAATGGAAGTCAGCCTGCCCATATATAAAGGCGGGTTCATATCCAATTCCCTCAGTGTGTAATGGGCATTGGCCTGTGAGGAAGAAGACTGGGGTGGGTCTGTGCTACATAATACTGTCTCCGCTGCCACACACAGTAGCAGAGACAGCAAACAAAATGAAGCACAGTATTTTGTGGAAATTATTTCATCATGGTATTATTTATCATGGCATTTGTCATGGCATTATTTTATCATGGAATTTATCGGGAACAACTTGGACATCGTATATTAATAACTGTCAGCATATTTATGGGACCGGACAGTAGTAATACATTCTTGAACCCTTTTGAGCCCCAGAGAGGTACGTAATGCATTAACAATACATTGCGTGTCCTTCTGGCACTCAAGGTATTAAACTATGTATTAGTGTGATGTATATTTCTGCATTGTACTTATAGCTTTCTTTTTTTTACAGCAAGGAGACTGAATAGAAGAAAGAAGAGAAGACAGAAGATGATCAGGATGCTGAGCACTCCGCTGGACATCAGGATTAATGGTAAGTGTTACTTGTAATGGAATGCTGTTTTTTTACTTAGTCGGGTTAACTCTATGAATGCCAGCTGGGTAGTTATACCCCACTGGCACTCATAGGGTTAATTCTACGAACTTTGGAATCTTTTTAGACACTTTGGATGTATTAATCTGGAGCTTAGGGCCCCATATCAATACATCCACTGTGGACTTATGTGTTTTGTTTTTTTTTTGCCTTTAAAAGCTGCGTTAGCTGACTAAAGGTCCGATAAGGGACTTTAGTAAAAACAAAACCTGGGTCTTTATGTGATAAAGCGAGTCCCTTTATAGCTACCACAGTCCTTTAAATGGCAACTTGTAGCATTTTTCTTTCATTGGTCCAAAACACATGTTAATGTAACGGCCGGTATGGGTTTTTTGCTTTGCAATGCGTTGTGTACCACTCTGGCACTCAAGGTGTTAAACTATGCATTAGTGTGACGCGTATTTCTGCATTGTACTTATAACTTACAGCAAGAAGACTGAATAGAAGAAAGAAGAGAAGGAAACAGGCAGTGGATAACAGGTAAGTGTAACATATATCGGTGCTTGGCAGTATGTCAGGCACAGATAGCTGACTTTTTTACTGTTAAGTTCCCAACATCGCTGCTTTTATTATTTACGCCGGTATTCGCTTTGGCCCCACCGGCTACTTTAACTCAAGCCTTTAAATCTACCTCTTGAACTCTCAGATCTCCTCTGCAACCAGAGGCGTAACTAAAAGCATCCGGGCCCTGGTGCAAAAAGTGCCACACACCCCCACATTGGCCCCCCTCAAACACATTGACCCCCTCCACAATGCCCCTCGATCTCCACAATGTCCCCAACTCCTGCCTCCTACCTGGAGCTCCCGCGCGGTCCTCTAAGTAATGCAGAGTGCTGGGAGATGATGTCATCTCCCAGCGCTCTGCATTACTAGAGTGCCGGAGGGAGATTGCGGGAGCCAGACGGAGGGGTTGCAGGGGGGTGGCCGGGCCCCTGGAGTGCACGGGCCCAGTTGCAAGTGCGACCCCTGCGACACCTATAGTTACGCCACTATCTGCAACAGTAGATGGTGCCAGTTGATTCTGCTCTCTCTCCAATCCCCCCCCCTCTCTTCTGTCAGCTTCCTCTTGGTATTTCTTCACTCTCCTCTTTACTTTTCTTCTTTTTCTACTTCTCTGTCTCTCCTTCTTTTGCTCTTCTCCTTTCTTTTTCTTATCTGTTTTCTTTACTTTTTAGAAATTGGGTTACCTGCCAAAGGCACGAATATATTCTCCTGACTGATTTTACTTTACGATTTGATTTAACATTTGGATGTGTTCGATTTGTGAAACCCGTGCAATTCTACATTTGTATTTGTTCCATTGTATTCATATCACTGCTTCTAAACATGTGTTTCCTTGATCTTTCTTTTTGTATTTATTTGTTGATTCACCCATTAAAGACGTAATATTTAAAAATTCCAAAAATATCCACTGATTTAAATTGAGCTTTTACCCCCAATTTATTCAAATATTAAAAGACCTACATAAATCATTGGGAATTTTCATTCTACCCTATTGTGCAGCTGGCTGGTTCCAGAATTACTCTTTACTTTCTGCTTAAGGCCCTTACTGTAAAAACACCTGCATTGGTTACCTCACCTCATAACAGGAAACAGTGTTGAGTTCTGCAAAAATATTTGCACAGAAAATGTCAAGAGCAACAAAACCAAGGAACCTTATTCATAACAGTGTTGTTTACCTGCAAATTTCCTAATGTAGCGTATCCTTTTCATTGGATAAAATGCTCTTATAGGTAGTGAAATGAAAAAGCATGGGTGTGCATGCATATACATGTACACACACCACAAATCATATTCTTACTCAGGTGGTAGTGTATGTAATGAAATATAGAATTATGTTAATCTCTGAAGGACCCATCATGCTGGTCCTGGAACTTAAGGGCCGATAACAGTCCTGGCACGTCATGGAATTCTTGTATGGCAGCGTGGCTGCACTCCACTCTGCCATACCAGAATTCAAATTGCAAAAAAAAAAAGCTCTGTGGTCCTTAATGGCTGCCCGCCAGTCATCGTTAATGTGTTAAACTTCTAGCTAAAACCATTATTGTGGATTCAAACAGCTATGGGAATTTTTAAAGGGATAGTTCCACATTATTTCAACTTTATATATTCTGCACATACATAATATGTAGAGCAGGGGTCTCCAACAAGTAACTTGCGAGCTACTGGTTGCTCTCCAGCTATCAGAGTAGCTCTCGCCAGTGTAATCGTGTATCATGCTATATGGTCAGCCAGAGACAGGTCCAGTGGTTAAAATCTGCTCCTCAACTGGCTGCAGACATTTTATCTTCAGTACCAAGTAACAGTTAATCAGAGAGCCAATAGTAATGGAGATAGAGTGCTTCACAGCATTTTCATGGTTTTCTTGCTCAACAGAGATAATAGCTGCTTACAGATTATTCTGCATACTTTATAAGGATGACTTATATAGTAAGTGTTTTGGGAAATATGTTGTATCAAAGTGGTGTAAAAGTGCGTAAGAATAACAGTGATTCTCACCCTGCTACAACTACGCAGGGGAGTTAATCAGAGGCTCAGTTAATTTGATTAATTCACCTATGCTTTAGTAAGCAAATCCTCAAATCCTGGCCACTTACTGGGCCCTGCTCCATACTCAGTCACCCATTGTAACAAACGTTAGCAGATGTTATATTCAGTAAATGCTTTAATAAACCACTCTAATAACTTTAAACATGCAGAGTAACATGGGCTAGTGTTGTTAAAGGAGCAGTAAACTTTTTTTATGAAAATCTATATGTTTTTTTTCCTGATGAGTAATACAAGGATACGCCCACCACTGTCTGTTTTATTCAAACTTTCTAACAGTTCAAATAACCAGGAAGTGAATTTACTGTGTTTACTTCCTGATTGTTCTGAAAGGAAGTGACTTGCCAGTTTCTACCACATTCTATGGAGAACTATAAGTCACTGACTTTCTTCTCCATTAGAATGTAACAGAACAACTAATTGGAATTTGACCACTAGAGAGCACTGCTAATGGGAAAAAACAAAGGTGTAAACAGTAGTAAGTCTGGAAATATGCATCTATCAGCAGTGGGAGTACACTTATTTTACTCAACAGGAAACGTCCTACAATGTATATTTTTTTCCATAAAAAAGGTTTACTGCTCCTTTAAGGAAGGGAAAGCACTACCAATCAGAAAATCTGCAGCTCATTGGAGAGACACATGGTTTTGTCTTCTACAGTGAATATGGATTTCTTCTGCTTAAAATTATACACCTTGTAAGAGAACATTATCACAGTAAGCTGTTATGAAGGTCACTTGATTTCTGCGCAGCACTATGTTAATGGTAGGGATGGAAAGAATGTAGACCAGATATGAAGGTGGTTTAAAACATAAAATGATAAATTCATATATGTTTCATAGTAGCTCAATACATGTCTCACTGATTAAAAGTAGCTCCCACTTAAAAAAAGGAAGACACTGGAAGAGAGTACTCAACAGACCCGCTCGTTGCAGACAGCCAAAAGATCACCTGTTGTTTTCATAAAAGAATCCTTCTTTATTTGATATTCATAACAAAGCAAATTCTCAACAAAGATACAAGTGGACTACAAAGATATAATCCACCTAACACGTTTCATACTCAATGCATAATCATGTATTGAGTATGAAACGCGTTAGGCGGATTGTATCTTTGTAGTCCACTTGTATCTTTGTTGAGAATTTGCTTTGATATGAATATCAAATAAAGAAGGATTATTTTATGAAAACAACAGGTGATCTTTTGGCTGTCGGCAATGAGCGGGTCTGTTGAGTACTCTCTTCCAGTGTCTTCCTGTTTGCTGAAACCTTTGCCTGAGTTTGGAGAGGGTGATCTAGATCTGTGATCACCTACGGGCTTTGGTGAGTTAAAATTGCTTATAATAACAAGCTAATAGTGATTTGTAGCAGTGGCGTCAATATATGTTTTCCCACTTAAAAAAGGTTGGTGCCCCATGATTTTGAGTCATATTGCTTCTACTTTTTTATTACATTTTTTTACACTTTTACACCCGCTAAAAGGAGCTATGTGAATTTGTTTTCAGACAGCTTTCTTTGTGGGACTGTGAAAGCCTAAAGGGTACAACAATGTAAAAACTGATACAGTGTAAAAAAGATAGTAAAATAAAAGTAGAAAAGTCTATCTGTACAGCACAATCAGAAATGCAGTTGAGCAGAAACATTGTATAAATGGCTCTGCTTTCACAGTTAACGAATGGAAAGCTCTCTGGAAATAAATCTAGGGAGTGCAATGTCAGGGACATCAAAGTGTAAGAAAAAAAAGCAAATATGAAAAATAAATAAAAAGTAAAGACAATTATGCGCTTATAGAGTATGCAAAGTGAAAATAAGAGTAAACTATCCAGTTAACAATAACAATACATATAAACAGGGATGTGCGCAGGGGAAATTTTTTTGCTAAAAAAATGGCAATTTGCCACTTTTCCAGTGAAAATGCCAACAACTTGATAAATGCTAACATTTTCGCCTTCTCAATAACCCCTGAAATTTTCCATGGAAAGTAGTGCATTTCTATGGCTACCAGTGCAGCGAGACACATGTGCGTCAGAGGTCACTGCAGTTCTAAGGCTACCGTGACTGGTGGGCAAGCAGTGTGTATGGTTCTATGGGGGAACAAGGGTGGAGGGACAGTGTGCAGTTCTAAGGTTAATGTGTGGTAAAGATGGGGGGACAATGTGTGTTTCTAGGGTTAATGTGGGGCAATGCTTGGAAAAGTGTAAGGTTCTAAGGTTACTGTAGGGCAAGGATGGTAGGACAGGGGTGTGGTTCTATCAATAATGTGAAACAATGCTTGTGTGTGGTTCTGTGGTTACTGAGGGGCAACAATGCTGGGACAGTGTGTGGGACTATGGTTACTGTGAGGCAAGGCCCAGCGTGCGGTTCTGTAAATAACATGGGGCAACGTGGGGGGGGGACTGTGTGCTTCTGTGGTTACTGTATGGCAAATATGGGGGGCACTGTGTGGATCTATGGATAATGTGGGACAAGGCTGTGGGGACAGAATGTGTTTCTGTGGTTAATATTGGTCATGGAAGAGAATAATAGAATAACTGCACTTCTCTCCAGATCTTCAGCCAAAGGAGAAAAGTGATGTTTCCATGGAGTAAACATCACTGTTTTGATTTTACCTTAGCATTCCATTAGTACAAGTGATGGTTTAACTTGCAGATTCCCCTTGAACTTGTTATGTATCTGCCATATGCACTATATGCACTATGGTGCTGTTGGTTTGTGCCAGAATTATTTGATTTTTTTGTACCACTACTAAGAACTGGAAGAATTGGAGGACAAAACAACTGCACAGTAGGCAATAAAACAATTTCACCATGAATTAAAAATAACCCTTGAATGCCAGCAAAGTCTTAAATGCATTGAAGGGATTAAAAGTTCCATGTAGGGGAGCTGAGCAACCACGTTGTAAGATGGACACTTGCTGAGCTCGCTCTGGAGCACCTAGCTGCTTTTATGCTTCCCTAAACAGCTATCTACATGTTAATTCGGCCTGATCATGGGGGGAATCTCCCCTTGACCTACTGATGCCGAAGGGCAAGCTTAAGACCACTAAGAAACACCGCCAGCAGAGAAATATTGGCATGAACATAGCATCTCTTCTGCGTCATCAACCACAAGTGCCGTGAACAGAGAAGACTGTGGATGCACTCTTGGGCTCAACTTCTTCTCTTGCTGAAACTTTGTCTAAAGAATCTGCCACTATTGTGCATGGCTTGACTAAAGCTATGTAAACGGTGAATCCGTGGTGGGCTTGCATACTCATATCCACAATATGGAACAGCTAATAGCAGATCAACTGGATACCATATCCACACTTCAGTATAAATTAGACAACCTAGATAACAGAGGGCGTTGAAACAATGTACACATTCGGAACTTACAAGAGTCTGTTCCTCAGAAAGAGCTTCTTGCCTGCATCCAGAAACTATTCTCTCAGATCCTGGACTTGCCTCTGGACTCGACCCTGATGATTGATAGGGCCCTGAAGCCGCGTACCTTAGCAACTGACCCTCCCAGGGATGTAATATGTCGGCTTCATTATTTGGCGGACAAGGACAAGATTGTGGCGAAAGCTAGGTCAATGGACAAGATCTCTTATGTGGGCTGTGAGATTCAGCTGTATAAAGATGTCACACTTTTCACTCTGCAGCAAAGGCGAGCTTTGAAATCCCTTGTGGACCACCTGAGGAATCTGCAGATTAAATACATATACAGATCTTCCATAATGCCCAGTCTTACTCTCTCTGCAACTCCCGGAAGAAATCCCAGCGGTGTGCACTTCCCTAGGTATGGCATTACCCCCAACTCCTACTGAGACCAGGCATTTTCCACAGTTACAGTTGGCGGACAATCAGAGGTTAAGAGGGCACTTCTTTGGGGAGCCATCCCCGAAGAAGAGGAAGAACAAATCAGCCTCAGAAACACTGAGGGCCCCAGTGGAGATGGAGTCCTTATGAACCATCAGCTGATAAACTCTTTTGCTAAGTATTCCTGCTTCACTGATCAATGTTATGTTTTGTTGAAACTTATTATGATATCATTGTTGCTTTACTAGGGGGTCCGGCAGTGGGGATTCCCCATATGCTGCTAGTGTTCCTTCACCTCTCCATTATATATGGTTTGACTGCATTTTTTGGCCCTCACTGTTGAGGGGGGATCGCTCCCCTGAATATGTCAGAGGCCTTACCTTGCCCTTATATACTTGAGAGAGTGAATCCTTATGGGTTTCCTTTGCATAACACCGTTGTGGGGAAGGGATGACACCGGTTGGATTGGGCTAGCATTCATAAGGCCTCTCTATTGCAGGCAGTGGGTGACATGGGTTGGGGGGGTGCATATTAGTTCTCATTTATACTTTTATCCAAAATATCTTATGATGTGTTTCTTAGTAACATAGTAACATAGTAATTTAGGTTGAATAAAGACACAAGTCCATCAAGCTCAAACTTCTCCTCATACCAGTGACTGAGAATTTTATAGCTTTCCTGCTACCAATTCAGTTAGTCTTTATCAGACCTTCCCGTTCTGTCTATTAAAACAGTATAACTCTGTATGTTCCTTTTGAAAGAAATGCATCTAATCTCCTCTTAAATGTATCCATTGTATCTGCCATAACCACCTCCTTGGGCAATAAATTCCACAATTTAACAGACATTACTGTAAAAAACCCTTCACCTGCTGAAGTCTAAACCTCCTTTCCTCTAATCTCAAGAGGTGTCACCTGGTCACCTGATCAGGCCTTGGAATAAATAGTTCACCGCAGAGATCCTTGTATTGTCCTCTCATATACTTGTACAATGTGATAAGGTCTCCTCTTAGTCGTCTTTTATCTAGACTGAATAAACCAAGTTTGTCTAGTCGTTCCTCATACGTCAAGTTCTCCATTCCCTTAATTAATTTTGTTGCTCTTCCCTGTACCCTCTCTAGTTCTAGTATATCCTTTTTCAGAACTGGTGCCCAAAACTGAACTGCATACTGCATATTCTTGTATTGTATTTATTTATTTCTGTTGGTTTTCACAACTATATGCTATGGGAGGCTGGTCTGTTCTTTTCATCTATTCTCGCTTACTGCTATGACCTTTACCTTTTCTACTCGCTCTTTCCTTTACCCCCCCCCTTTTTTTCTCTCCCCCATCCAACTACCAATTTACAGGTCAGTTATCCCTACTCTTGTTCTATGAACTATTGCATTCAGTTGTAAAGCCCCGTGAAATGCTCCATGGTTTGGAGGGAATTGATTAGATTACAAGCTCAGGTGGTGTGTGTTCAGGAGACGCATCTAGCTAAGGACAACCCCTTTATTACTTACAAAGAATTTCCTAAAGGCTGGGTTGCCTCCACTCCTGAAAATATGAGAGACGTGGCTATTCTATTCCGAAGGAACTAGATTGTTTGCTGGAGACTAACCTTGATTCCAGACCTTCCTTACCCACTGTGTGGGAATCACACAAATGTGTGTTTCAAGGTTTGTTTCCCAAGCTTGGTGCCTTTTGCAAAAAACAGCGAGATCAACAGATCAGTTCTCTTCTTGACTCTATTGCAGTTTTGAAAATGACTCATAAATCATCTCAATCCCCAGAGGCTTTACTCCATTTGACTCAAACTCGAGCGCAATTAGCTGAAATTTTGCAGAGCAATTGTTTAAAATCTTCCATGTGGTACAAAATAAACACTACCTTTTAGGGAATAAGTCAGGTAAACTTCTGGCTAAAGTAATAAAACTTAAACAGGACCAGGCCTATTTATCACGCATTAAACCAGATCACTCTACTATTGTTTCCAGGAATTATGACATTTTAGACACATTTTGGAACTATCACCAAAGTCTTTATAACCTGACCTCGACTGAGGCTTTGTCCTTGGAGACACAGCCAGCCCTCATATGGGATTTTCTGCTTAGAACAAACATCCCCAAGCTTTTTGCTGAAGAAATTGTGTCCTTAGATACTCCATTCACTTTGGAGGAGCTCTCCTGTGCACTTGGACAATCTTCTCTGGGGAAGAGTCCAGGACCGGATGGATTTCCCGTGTCTTACTATAAAACTTTCGGGACCAGACTTCTCCCATTTAAGCTGGATACATTTAACGCAGTTCATTCGGGAACAGCTTGGCCTTTGAAGTCGCTTCAATCTCATATCACTGTCCTACCTAAACCTAATAACGACCCATTACTATGTGGCAGCTACAGACCAATATCATTGATTAATGCTGATTTAAAATTGTTTGCAAAACTGTTAGCGGTCTGGCTTGGTGCCTTACTACCGGGTCTTGTTCATGATGACCATGTGGGATTTGTCTCTGGGTGCCTATTTAGAGATAATACTGTCAAGGTGATCACTCTACTCTGATTGAGTGTGTGTGAGTGAGTGAGAGTGTACGTGAGTGTGTGTGATTGAGTGTGTGTGTGTGTGTGTGTGAGTGAGAGTGTGTGTGACAGTGTGCGTGTGTGAATGAGAGAGTGTGTGAGTGAGAATGTGTGTGATTGAGTGTGTGTGATTGAGTTTGAGTGTGTGTGAGTGAGAGTGTGTGTGTGATTGAGTGTGAGTGTGGCTGAGAGTGTGTGAGATTGAGTGTGAGTGTGTGTGATTGAGTTTGAGTGTGTGTGAGAGTGTGAGTGTGTGAGTGAGTGAGAGTGTGTGTGAGAGTGTGTGTGAGTGAGATAGTGTGAGAGAGTGTGAATGAGAGTGTGAGTGAGAGTGTATGTGATTGAGTGTGTGTGTGTGTGACAGTGTGAGTGAGTGTGTGTGTGTGTGTGAGAGTTTGAGTGAGAAAGTGTGAGTGTGTGATTGAGTGTGAGTGTGTGTGATTGAGTGTGTGTGAGTGAGTGTGAGAGAGTGTGATTGAGAGAGTGTGAGTGTTAGAGAGTGTGAGCGAGTTTGTATGATTAAGTGTGAGTGAGTGAGAGTGTGAGTGAGTAAGAGAGTGTGTGATTGCATGTGTGTGTGTCTGTAGTGTAGGAGCGAGTGGCAGCCATTTTGTTTTTTCAGTCACTTGGATAGTGGTGGGCGGGCTGGATAGTGGGGGCAGGCCAACTCCCTGCATGATTTAAATCACTCCCCCTTTAAATCACCCAATGGGAGCAGTAACTCTTCCTTACTTAAACTGAGGTAACATAGCAATATAACACACGGTGGCTCTTCAGTTGATGCAAGGTAGCAATATGCTGAGGGAACAAATAGAAAGTGGTGTTTGAGGGTTGCCCTCTGTAACATACAGCAAAGCATCTCTCTCCCTTTAAGGAGAAAGGACAGGAATCAGGAAGTGGAGGAGTGACAGTTGAAAACAGACAGTTAGTGGAAGTTCCATGACGAGTGAAACAACTAGCTCGCCATCACCTTCTAAGATAACAACTACATCTTCTGCCAATCCACGTCGTTCATTGTTACTTCCCCCGCCAAATGATATCCACTCTGTTGATGTTAGGATATGGCAGTTCGTCTCTACCCATTGCACACTGTGTGGTGCATTGGCCATACATGCCAGTGTGGTGGAGGAGAATCGCAATCAGTGCATCAAGTGGCATCTGAGGAGATTCCATCCTGCAGAATATGCTAAGATGGTGGCAGGGAGGGTTCATCATTACTATTAAACTGTCAGCAAGTTGTCATGTGTCCTTAGCGGGACTGGAAAAGGGGTACAGTGACAACGGCAGTACTTGGTTTCAGTTGTCATGGTGTTTGGATACAGTTGTGCCCCCAGATGTTATTTACCACACACACACTGTGCACATTGCAGTTGCAGATGGAAGCCACAGTTCCTGTTCTCAAGGGAAAAATATATATTCTAATAACAATGCACCTATGATTTTGGAGGAGGGGCAGGTGCAGAAGATTTAATGGTCAACTTTTCTCCACATATACTGGGGGCTACTTATTCTGCTTCTACTGCCTCAGGTGCATCACTGGAGCCAGTTGTGGTAAATGGAACCTTCATCAACCATCTTCCATGTTACTGCTATTGTTGATCCCATTCCCATTCACCAAGCGGAAAGTGCCATTTTTCGCCGATTTCAGTTTGAGGCAGAAATTTTCGCCAATCCCTAAGTAGATTCCCATTCCAATTAACCCAGGGGCATATAGCACAACACTTTTCACTCCGGCTAATTTATATATTTCTTTTTCTAACACTCACTGTAATCTCTCAGACTACCTGTTATTATTTAAAGGAGAAGTAACACCTCATAATAATAGCCACCTGGGACAAATAAAACCTTTTAAAAATCCTAATGATTTAAGCCAGTCTTTTAACCCTTTGAGTGCCAGGGGGTATATAACACATTGCAAGTTAAACTCCTGAATGCTAGAAATGTATGCAATACATTGCAAAGCAATGTATTAGTGACTTCTCTAGCATTCATGAGGTTAAAAGGCCCAATTAAATCAATGGGCTCTTTTATTTGTCCCCTAGGATGCAGTTGGTTTACCCAGAATTCTTCTAGGTCTTCTAAGTATATCTGTCCCAGCATCTAATAGCTTCTGTTTCTAACTCTCCTGTTCCATAATTTCTTTATAAGACAATAGGAGGTAATCTAATACAAATGTATACACTACATAATAGCTTCTGAGGTGAAAACTACCATACTACAATCTGAGATAAATTCAGAAATAAAGACAAACTTCTGCTTAGGAGATAATTAAAGGGATAGTAATGTTTCACAAAACAGCAGCTCCGATTAATCGTCATGGTATTAACTTGTTTTAACCTTGTTTTACTTGGCAATATATAACCTGCAATATATACTGTTTCCTCATTAAGCAATATTACCTTAAAGGGATAGTAATGTTTCAAAATAAAAGCAGCACTATTTAATCTTCATAGTATTTGGGCCATGGAGAGTGTTATATCAATACTGTCAGAGTTGTAGTTCAAGAGTAATTGAATGATAAAGTATCCCCCTCCCGCCCCTTTTATGTAGTGTAAGCCACCTCCCCTCAGATATGGAATCTGGTCTCTTGACCAGACAGATCACAGAAAGGGACAATCTTCTTACTGTGAGTATAAGGAAAACCCTGTCCCCCCCTTGACAAGTTTTTCAGGTTTTTCCTTGTGCTCACTGAAGATTGTCCCTCTCTGAGATCCATCCAGACAGTCTTGCTGCTCTGAGGTGATCAGTGTTACATCAGTAAAATGGATGGGAGGGGGATACTTTATCATTCATTTACTCTTGAAATACAACTCTGACAGCAATGGAGAGTGTTATTTTAATACCATCTGATGTAAAACTGCTCAACTCAGAGCAGCAAATCAGTTCGGATGTATCGCAGAGAGGGACAATCTTCAGTGAGCACAAGGAAAAACCTATTAAGGGGGGACAGGGTTTTCCTTATACTAACAGTAAGAAGATTGTCCCTTGCTGTGAGCTGTCTGGTCCAGTTACCAGATACCACATCTGAGGGGAGGTGACTTATACAAGGTAAAAGGGGCGGGAGAGGGATACTTTATCATTCAATTATTCTTGTACTACAACTCTGACAGTATTGATATAACACTCTCTATGGCCCAAATACTATGAAGATTAATTAGAGCTGCTTTTATTTTCAAACATTACTATCCCTTTAAGGTAAGATTGCTTAATGAGGAAACAGTATATACTGCAGGTTGTATATTGCCAAGTAAAACAAGGTTATTCCCACTGATGAGAAATTATTTATTCAAAAGTCATTGTAGCTCAAATGTGCTTCTTTTGGGTCCAGTACATCCATGGCCAGACATCTTACAGTGGTGCACTGCTAATGCTACAGCAGTCTGTGGAGGGTTATTTTCACTGACAATAGCTGTCCAAGCACTGCTGTACCATCAGTATCACCATAACACTTCAGGTCACGGAGTACTGCACCTAAAGAATGCACATTTCAGCTACAATAATTTTTGAATAAAACATCTCTCAGCCGTGGGAGTAACATTGTTGCACTCATTAAGCTAAACCCAGAAATATATAATTTACTAAATCATATTTCATTTAATTGGGACTTTTTACCAGTTTAGTGTTAGAGGTTTCATATGGTTTGCAAAGCAATGAGTTGGAGACTGCTATTATCTAAGGAGTTAAAAGCTCCATTTAACTTAATAGGGATTTATGTGACTCTTATAATGCAAATATTTTGCCCCAGAATCATTCAAGTTCTCCTTACATCAGCTTCACTGTGCAAATTCAGAAAGGCAACATTTTTCCAGTACTCACATGTTTGAATATACTGACATCTAGTGGTCATAAAAAGAAATAGTACGTTGGATTGCTGTTGCACTGAAGTGTTTCATACTTGGGATTTGACCCTAAATATTTGAACTTTTCCAAGTAATTATTAGGGGGCTGTACTGATATGACAGGCACTAGAACTGATTTGCTAGTACTACACCTGCCTAACACCAACAAACAGCTACACTGAAAATGATGCTCTGTACAACTCTTACACCAAGGGGGGGGGGGGGGGCAGTGGGGAAGTATTCCTTTTCTCTGTGCCTTAGTTATTGCTATGTATCAGTAATGAGTACAGGAAACAGAAGTAACACACTTGTTCATGAAAAAACATATACTTCATGGGGGAGATTCACTAAGGTGTGATAATGAGGTGATAAAGCGGAAATGACTTCTCTGATATCACTTTTCCAAGTCCTATATTATTCCATGGAGCTAATACATTAAGATTTTTCCAGCTTTGGACATCTTAGTGCATTGGCTCTATCAAATAACATAGGGTCTGGAGAAGTGATATAACTGGAGAAGTCATTTCCACTTTATCACATCTTTATCACTGCTTAGTGCATAACACCATGGTGTTTCCTGCAGAGTTAAGCAATATCATTCCCACTGCAGAGCCATTACAGTTTAAAATGTTGTCTTTAAAGGGATAGTAATGTTTCACAAAACCAGCACCTCCAATTAATCTTCATAGTATTTGAGCCACAGAGAGTGTTATTTCAAAACTGTCAGATTTGCAGTTCAAGAGTAATTGAATAATAAAGTACCCCCCTCCCTCCCTTTTTACCTAGTGTAACACTGCTCTCCTCAGATTGGAATCTGGTTGTAAGACCAGACAGATAACAGCAGGGGACAATCTTCTTACTCTGAGAACAATGAAAGTCCTGCCCCCCTTGACAGGTTTTTCAGCTTTTTCCCTTATCTTAATTGAAGATTGTCCCTCTCTGCAGTCTACCTGGGCACCTCCCTTCTGTTCTGAGGTGAGCAGTGTTACATCAGTAAAAGGAGCGGGAGGATGATACTTTATCATTCAATTACTCTTGAACTACAACAGAATTGAAATAACACTCTCCAAGACCCAAATACTAGAGCTGCTTTTATTATGAAACATTACTATCCCTTTAACAGTGCCCTCAGTGGTATAGCAGAGGCCCCTTGATCATGCTTTCACAGAAATTCAGAAGTTTTATGTTTAAAGCAGGGGTTCAGCAAAGTAGAAAGTTGTATTCCTCATTGCTTTTAATGGACACAATGAGAGGATCCTCTTCAAAACATGCTAACATGTGCCTCACTAGTTGGTGCATATCTGAGTTGTCATTACTAAAAGATTCATTAGCCATGCTCCTCAATGTTTTACTGCAGTAAAAATCAGGGGGATAATTTTGCTAATTTCTGCCCCTACATGACTATACCACAAGATGGCCTCCTCAAAAGGTTTCAGCAGCTCAAATACATCACACATTAGTTGCTGCTGCCCTGGTAACAAAAATGCTCCTTCCAAAGCCTTCCAGTTTTGCATTGTGAACTCACTACTGACCTTATTCTGCTCGAACAAATGCTGTAGTATATACAATGTGGAATTTCACCTCGTAGGGACCTCCATTTAAAGCTGGAGATGCAGCAGGTTGTTACTCTCTTGTATGGAATATAATGCATTGTGAGCACTGTACGAGCGGTCAAAACTGACACAGATTTTGTGGGCAAATTTTAATAAAATTAGGACATGGGCAAAGCAGGGTACATGCGTCATATCACCTATTCCCAAGGCAGCTGTCATCCTGGAGCAATTATCAGCAGACAAGTGATTCCTCTATCACCTGATCCAGTATATTTATCTCATCTGTGGCTTTTTTGAAAACTCTGCATGCACTAAATGGCGTGCCGATGGATTGGGCTATCCTGCTGCTATCTTTTAATAATACTGTGAGAGGCAAGATTACTAGCTGTTACCTGATGCTGCAAGTTAGTAATGCCCGCTTGTGGTGGGAGGGAAACCCAGTGAACAATGATTTAATTAATTTTCTTGCTGTATGATGTTTCCATTTACAGCCCTTTGCCCACCACACTAACCAAATCTTTGTAGAATTCTGGCATAGCCATCCTTGAAAAAAACTGAGACTTGGGTTAGTCCAGCTAGGTGCAATAAATGAAATCAGATGCAGATGGAAGTTGAGGGTGAGCGAGAGATAATGACATGGCAAAATTGCAAAGATGCTAAAAAATATGCTAGATATACAGCATTATCAGTCAATAGGTCATCCTAAGCATTACCCAACCCTTCTTCCCCACTACTTGTATATTCATCCAGGCTTTTTAGAGGTCTCAATTTCTTTCTACTTTTCTCCTCTGATTAATTTTTACAACATTATCTACTACTTTCAGGACAGGTGATTTTGTGCTTGTTTGTCTCATTGTCAGATGCAGCAGTTGCTTTAGCTGCAACACCTTCTTGCAGTATAACATCCACACTGGAATGCGACTCGTCTTCAGTGATTTTACTTGGTTTATTAATAGTACTGTTTTTGGTGGTGGTGGAATTTTGGCGGAACTTTGACAAAGTACAGCTTCCTCTGGAGGAGATTGATCACCATGCAACCATGGTTGCAGTTAGTTTTGGACTCTCACTTTAATCACATGTCCCTACACTGCTCCTAATCCTTTTACCTTCCCCCTATCCATTGTGTCTTTGTTGAACATGTGTGTTTTTTTATTGTAAAGTACACAATATAACTGATTATGTGTGATGTCTTGCCTTGGATCTCTACAAAATGCTCTATCTCATCTAGTATCAGTGCCATAGTCACAGCTTACATCAGGATGCCCATCTCTGTCAACAGCATAAAAAAACACTCCTGGTTCAGCTGCATCTTTCACCAAACTCCCCTAGGACAGAGATAACAGCCAGTTCAGGAAGAAACTTGGAATACTGCTGCATGTGTCTTTCCAGTCAGTCACACCAAATATTGAGGTATTTGGGGTCAAACTTCTTTCTCCCTTCCTGTCCCCCAGACTCCCCTAATACAGAGTACAGATTTATTGACTACAAGACTCCTTAAACTAAGCTTCAGCTACACTTTATTAGCCTGTCTTCTTTAGCTCAAAAATGTGCTGCTTTCTCTTCCTCTCACAAACACAGAATGGTATGGTGTGAGAACATGACACTCTTTGTTTTCCCCACGGAAAAAGAACAAAAACTTGCCATGTTTTGTAGAGAAATTCTATCTTTCCACTGATTTAACTGCAATGAGCTAGGCGAAAAAAAAGCAAAAAAAACCCTGCACTTTTCGCAAAATATTCCCTCTTGGCAAAAAGAGCTATTTTGATCCTGTTTCTCTTTTGAGGCGAAAACATTCACCCATCCCTACTGAGGAGTCCCTGATGGGCTGTTGCTATTACTACTACTAATAATAATATTAATGATACAATTGCTGCAATTTTACTAACAGTAGGTGTCAGTGGTGCTGCAATTCCAACAGCAACAGAAGCACTCCTCATAGCTGGGAATGGATCAGATGTTGATGACCTGTGATGCTGGTGGTTACTCAACACTAGTGTGTGTGTGGTTGGGTGGTGGACTTGAAGTCATGACAATGCTGATGATGACTAATTGAATGCGTGTGTGTTTTTGGCATCTCTACATGTCCAGGGTCAGACTTTCCAATTGTTTTCAAACATTTATAGATAGTGCTCCTTTTCAGTGGTGGAAGACTAAGCCATTGCCTTTCAACAAACTTTCTGGCTATGTTATCAACTCCCTCAAGGTCAACACCATCTGGAGAAGAAGAGGATGCTGAAGGTATATATTCTAGATCAACATTAGGTAATTCTCAGCATTGCCTGCCACTTCTTTCCCACTACCACTTTGTATTACTCTAGAGGGTTTTCATAACATTCAGTACTACTTTCTGGACAGGTGTTGCACTTGTTTGTGTCACTGTCAGGTGCAGCAGTTGGCTGAACTGCTACACTTTCTTCCATCATGCCGTGAACACTAGAATGCAACTTGTTATTGTCTTCAGTGTTTGTAGATGGTTTATTAATATTACTGGTTGTGGTGGTGGAACTTTTTATGGAACTTTGGCAAAGTGCCTCCTCAGGAGGAGGCGGCTCATCATCATTTATTGCACAAGCGGCAACAACCATAGCTGTAGTCAGTTTTTGAGCTACCACTTTACTCCTACATCCCTGCACTGCTGCTACTTCCCGCCCCTAGCTCATAATACATTTGCTGTACATTATTAAACTAGTTTGTGTGTATTTTTAGAGGGAAGATCACAACAGAACTGATTTTGTATGTCTTGCCCTTTACAAAATATTCTCTCTCTTCTCGAATCAGACTGCCTCAGTCACAGATCATGCCAGGGTCTCTGTCTTGAGATATCACCTATCAGGTAAAACTAGTCTCAACTTTTGTTGTTTTTTTTTCACACTGTCCCTATCCTATCACTGTCTCCCTGTTTAACTGCTTCTTCCCCCAGACTCCCCTAACACAAAGATAACTTCCAGATCGGTAAGGAGCTTGGAACACAGTTACCTGCTTTTTCCCATTAACACAAAATGTTGGAGTATTTGAGGAATATCTCCATTGTCCCTTCTCACATCCCCAGACTCAGCTAACACATAGATAACAGTCAGATCAGGAAGTAACTGGGATCACGTCTACCTGTCTCAGTCAAACTAAATTTTGGTGTACTTTGTGAAATCTCTTTTCTCTCTTCACACTACCCAGTGTGCCCCTAGATTCCCCAAACATGGAGAACACATTTCCAGCCTACAAGACCCCCTAAGAGTGGTGGACAAAAAGTCAGAAACATTTCCTGCATGACTTGTTGTGAAAAACCAACTATTATTCACCAAAATGTTCTCCTTTTCACCACTGAGAACGTTTTCTCCTTTTTTGCCACTGCCAATACATTTTTCACTTACCGTAAAATCTCAGGTATAATACGCACCTGTGTATAATACGCAGGTGTTTATTATGCCCAAGATTTAGGGGAAAACAAGAGTGCCTATGTATAATACGCACCCTTGTTTTCCCCTTACTAAAAAAAAAAAAAAAAAAAAAGAAAAGTTAGCGCTTCCTGCTCCCTCTCTCTCCCTGCAATCTGGTGATTAAGTAAGACTTACTTTTTGAAGCTTTTATGGTGTACCGGTATCTGAAAAAATATCCCTCTCTCCCATCTTCCCTGCGGGCGGCACGATTGCATCTGCCGCCCGCTTCCTTCAATCGGTTTTCAGGACCTTCCTCCTATGTGAGGATCTCAAGGTCCTGAAAGCCGATTTGAAGGAAGCGGGTGGCAGATACAAGTGTGCCGCCCGCAGGGAGATGGGAGAGAGGGATCTATTTTCAGATACCGGTACACCATAAAAGCTTCAAAAAGTAAGTCTTACTTAATCACCAGATTGCAGGGAGAGAGAGGGAGCAGGAAGCGCTAACTTTTCTTTTTTTTTTTTTAAAGTCTGTAAAAAACTCTCGGGTATAATACGCACCCCCCACTTCACATAAGGTGAAGAGGGGTAAAATTGTGCGTATTATACCCGAGATTTTACGGTATGTTTCCTATGACTGCAACATTTCCCACCACAATATTACTTCTTCTGAGGGCTGAAGTGGAGATATAAATAGTGAAAGTCAAAGTTGTGATTCCTACAACATATGCCTTGAAAAGGTTGTTAGCAGGCTAAGTTCCTTTGTCCGCAACACTAAGCTCCTGCTTATGTAACATTGGCACAACCATTCTTGAAAAATAACTGCAGCATGGTATATTCCATCAGTACTTTAAAGCCTCTGTTTTCAACTAAAGAAAAGGGTAGCATGGCAACTGCCAACATTTTGGCAAGTTTGCTATTCCATAGACATACTTTTGCATTATGTTTGTGTAGGTTTTGACTTCTTTCTACGAACTTAGTAGGAGTAGAAGAACTGTGTAACTTTATTGCTTTATCGCCATCATTTGTGGAGGTGGTCATAGTGGCAATGGTATGTGTAGGCACTCTATGACTCTAGTCATCTCCTATAGCAAACCCAGAGTCAACATACTTTTCTGAAGCAGGAGCCATATGTATTATTTAGAATGAACTAACTCTTGGCAGTGGTAGACTCTCTGACACATCATTGCTATCACTACTACTATTATCTGCCCCAGGGCCCTGGGAACTTTTCAGAGTGCTTCTGCTGCTGCTAGTTGTGGCACCTGTGACATGTTCATGGTGAATCTTGCAGTCAGACCTGTGGTTGTGCTTCAGGTGGGATCTCATTGAAGAGGTGCCTAGTTGTGAGTCTGAGTGAAGTATCTTCATACTGATGACTACATGGACTGCAAGATTCCTGAGGGGCAGCTAGTACAACTGGTGCTAGATGCTGATGCAATTCTACTGCTACTACTACCAGCTGTCAAAGGTGCAGCACTTCTAGCAGCAGCAGCAGAGGCACTCATCATAGCAAAGGATGTGGATGTTCATAACCTGTGTTGTTGTTGTTGTTGCTGCTGCTGGTTACTCAACACAAGTGTGTGCGGCTGAGGGGGGCCTGGACTTGGAAGCGGTGATGATGTTGATTATGACTGACAGGATGACTGCCTATTTTTAGACATATTTGCTTGTCTAGGTCAGACCTTCCAATTGTTTTCTCTAACAGTTTATAGACAGGCACAGTGCTCCTTTTCAGTGGTGGGAGATTGAGCCTTTGCCTTTCAATTACTTTCTGGCCATGTCATCATCTATCTCACTCTCAGCTTCATCTGTATCTGAATAAGAGGAGTATGGTGGAGGGATATATTCTAAATCTACATCATTAGGTCATCCTTGGCATCGCCCCCCACTTCTTCCCACTACCCTTACATTTCTCTAAGATTTTAGAGGTTAAAACAATTTCTTTTTAATTTGACTTTCCCAAAGGTCACTACTAATTTGACAAGAGGTGTTTTGGTGCTTGTTTGTCTCACTGTCATACGCAGCAGTTGGTTTAGCTGCTACACCTTCCTCCATTATGCCATCATCAACACTAAAATGCAACTCGTTTTTATCCTTGGTGTTATTCTGATATATATATATTTTTTATAGTACTGGTGCGGATGGTGGTGGTGGAACTTTTGATAGGACCATGACAATCTGCATCCTCCCCGGAAGGTAGAGGTATAATCATAATTTATTGCACACGCTGCAGCAATCATGGCTGCAGTCAGTTGTTGAACTACCACTTTATTCCCATGTCCCTGCACTGCTCCTCCTATCCCACTACCCCTGCCCCTTGTGCGTTTGCTGGACATTAATAAACTATTGTGTTTGTTTTTACTCTAAAACACAACATAACCAATGAAGTGTGATGTCTTGTCTTGGCTTTCTACAAAATACTCAATCTCGTTTGCTATCTATCAAGTTAATGTGTTTATTTACTTTACAGTTGTCTACCTTATCTTGTCACTATCAAAAAAAATTATAACAAAAAAAAAAAAACTTATTTCCACAGTACAGAGATTATAACAGCAAGATCAGCAAGGAAACTGGACACTGCCTGTGTCTTTAAAATCAAATGAGTCAGACAGAATCTTGGAGTATTTTGGGTCAACCTCCTTTGCACCCTTCTTACACTACCAACACAGAGATAATACCAGCCAGATCAGGAAGGAGCTTGGATCACAGCCTCTTGTGTCTCACAAGTCAGTCATATCAAATTTTGGGGTATTTGGGGTCTTTTAGCCCACTAGACTCTTTCACAGGGAGGAAATATTCTAAAGCTTATCATACTGGTCCTGCCATAACATCAGTCCACAAAATGCTGGGTTCCCCTATTACCTTTGGGGTGACTAATCCCAAGGATAATTTGCATATGTAAATTGGGAGTCAAAGTCTTGTTCAGAGAGGAATTGCCTAGCATTTTGTGGCTGGGATGCTGCTATGGCAGGACCAATATGATATGCTTTAGGATCTTTCCTCTTTGTGAAAGGCACTAGTGGGCTAAAAGAGACTACACCCTGGGTAGGACACCATTCCTATAGAGCCTGCAAATTTGTGTTGCAGACTTGTTCCTAGTTGAGCTTCTCTGACTTCCACTTAACATATGCAAATTACCCTTGGGATTTGTCACCTCAAGGGTAATAAGGGAATTCAGCATTGGACCCCTTGCTTACAGTGCTTAAAGAGATCAGATACACCTATCTGAAGAGATAGGTGGTTTCTCATGTTCAGAGAGGAAGTGGCTGACTGTGCTGCTATTATGCCAGGACTGATATGATATGCTTTAGGACATTTTCTTTTTGTGAAAGGCAGTAAAAGAGACTCAGGAGAACACCATTCCTAGAGAGCCTGCAAATTTGTATTCCTAGATGAGTGTCTCTGACTTCACTTAATCTCCTCAAGTGCACAACACAGTGCCATGTGATTACAGAAGCATAACTCCCAATGTTTCATGGCCAAATACAGAAACTTTTGTTTTAGATGTTGTAGTAGGTGTGGCTGGTAAGAAGTGCATTACCAAAATATTTAGGTAATTTCATGACCTACTGACACCTCTTTGTGTGATAAATAAGAGCAAGACCAACATGTTTTATTTACACAGACTAATTTATAAATACATACACTGAATATTAAACAAACCATAATGTGAGAGTTATTTCTGTGGAGTAATGCGATACATGTATATACACACCACACAGTCTGATCTCCTAAAGAGAGGGACACTTGGGAGGTATGCAGGAGGGCTGCTTTAGCCCTGCAGGGCCCATGTCTTATCCTTTTAAAGACTAGAGGGGTGTAAAGCCCATTGCAGAGATATATGTTGTACACCTGATGTTCATTAATCTTTTAGTACCTGACTATATCTATCACACACAATCATATTACACAGAAGCAACTGTCCAATAGGTTTACTCCTACATTCCCTTTATGTTTGCCTCAACAATCCCCAGTATCACTTACCATAACTGCTTGCACCCATCCCATTCCTTGCAACCCTTCCCCCCAATTCCTTTCATCTGTTTACCAGTAAACACCATATTGCAATTTCTGCTGTGATACACTATTGAATGCAAGCTCTGCTATCATGGGGGTCACTATATAATACAAGCTCTGCTGTCATGTGGGTAAAGGTCACAATAGAATGCAAGCTCTGATGTTGCAGGTGGGTTACTAAAATGCAAGCTTTTTGCTGTCATGTGGATCATTAAAATGCAATATCTGGTGTCATATAATTTACTAGAATGATGCCGTCTACATGAGTGTATACTGGTGGCAATTGGTATTAACCCCTTGGATACAAGAGAGATCTCATTGAAGATCTAGGATCCAAGGGTTTAAAGTGAAACTACCACTGCTAAGCAACTTTGTTTCTAATAATTCCCTATCTGGTGACTAGCTGCTTAGTAGCGCTAGTCGCCAGAATTATTACCTGGTTATGGAGAAATATGCAGTCATCCTCGGCTGACAGGCAGGATGGAGTGTGGACATCTTGCCCTAGTGACGTCCGCGTGCCTGCGCTGTCAGTCCCAGACGGCTGTAGGAGGCGTTGCTAGGAGCCATTCAGCTCTAGAAGGGACTGACAGCGCAGGCGCGCGGACGTCACTAGGGCAAGATGTCCGCTCTCCGTCCTGCCTGTCAGCCGAGGATGAATGCATATTTCTCCATAACCAGGTAATAATTCTGGCGACTAGCGCTACTAAGCAGCTAGTCACCAGATAGGGAATTATTAGAAACAAAGTTGCTTAGCGGTGGTAGTTCCACTTTAACCCCTTAAGGACCATTTCCGTGCCAGGACCGTCACGGCGGTCCGGCACTTAAGGACCAATGACGGTCCTGGCACGGCATGGAGTTCAGGGCTCCTGTCACGGCTGCACGCCACTCTGGAAGTCCTGAACCGGAAGCACAAATAAAAAAAAAATGCCCCGTGGTTCGCAAGTACCGGCCGCGCATGCGCGTGCCGGTCCTTAAGGGATTAAGCTATGTTTAACAACACAAATATTTGAAAATAAACATTGATGGGGGAACATTTTTCCATGCAGCAACAGTGTGACATTATAAAGTCTCCCTGTTGCTGCAAGCGACATTGGATCCTGCTGTCAAAGCTTTTGTCCCTATTTTGCATTTTAGCCACATGTTCTGTATGCATTGTGTGCTTGCCTTGCACAGAAAAGAAAAGTAATTCTGGAGGAAAATAACAACACCACAGAAGATAAATAAAATCTTCCCATTGATTTTAAAGGGGCATTTAACCCTTTGAATGCAAGGGGGGGTCTCAAATGCATTGCAAACACATTCCAACATCTGCAAATAGCTAATCGGCAATGAGATGTAGCTCCAACAATAGACAGCCAATGCTTGCTTATACTTGAGTATAAGTGTAACATACACAGAAAACAGCTGCAAACGTGATCTCAAAATCATCCACAAGATGTCCCTGTTTTACAAGAAACACAACTAAAAACTAAAGGAGCCACAAGTCACGTGTGTACAGCTACACTGATTGAAATAAAATCTGAGGTTTGATGTATTCCAGTGCAGAGGTGACTTTCCTGTAATTACAGAACTGGATCTCCCCTATTGACTGAGGTTAGTCTTATATGTACATGGAAATGTATCCTCTGTAATGGCACCAGAAAGCTAAAACGTGATGCACCAGAGAGTGACTTGCAATAGCTGCTATTGTTTGTTCTCAATGAACCTCTTGCATTTATTTTTTTAAACTGCACCATAGATAACAAATATAAACACTCCTGAATGACTTGGGAATTAAAGTGTTAGTAATGTCTGAAAAAAACGTTTTTGCATTTAGAAGAGCTTAAAAAGCTGATCTAAATGCAAAAAAACGTATCTCTCAAACCGCTATAGTTTAAGAGATACGGGCGTTTAAAGTTTGATTTCTCCTACTGACAGCTGTAAAGCTGTCAGCAGGAGATCCGTGACGGTCGACACGCATGAAGGGATTCCGTGTAAGTTACGAGATCCCGGCACTTCTCAAGCGCCAGCGTATCGACTGACACGGATCTCCTGCTGACAGCTTTACAGCTGTCAGTAGGAGAAATCAAACTTTAAACGCCCGTATCTCTTAAACCATAGCAGTTTGAGAGATACATTTTTTTGCATTTAGTTCAGCTTTTTAAGCTCTTCTAAATGCAAAAAAGTTTTTTTCAGACATTACTAACACTTTAAATACCCTCTTACAGGAGACTGAATTCACCGGTCTTCCTTACTGTAATTGGGATAAGAAATATAAATGAAAACAAAAAGCAATTCTGAGCTGCTCCATACAAATTACCCAGATGTGAACCCGGTGTAGAGCATTTATTATACTAATGTGCCAATCTGCTTAATTAAGAAAAGAAGGATTTTGTCAAATAGTTTGGCCAAACTATGTTTAAGCTTGCTGATCTCTCCAAGGTACCCCATTTTAAGTGAGTCTTATCCAATACATCTGTGATCTTTATGCCTTCCAGAAATCCTTTAAATAAAAAAAATCCTAAATTTAAAAATGGCTTATGAAGAAATTACTTTTGAAGAATTTAAAAACACCTAGTTAAAAACAAGTAAAACAATTCGTAAAGACATAAGGCGGTTATGCACTAAGGGGAGATAAAGAGTTGATAAACTGGAGAAAACTTATCCAGTGACATCACTTCTCCAATGTCTGTGTTATTCTATGGAGTCCATGTCCTAACATCTCTTCCACATAAGGGGGTGGGGGATGAACTATGGCTGTGATAAAGAGGTGATAAAGCAGAACTTCTACAGCGATATCACTTCTCCAAGTCTTATTTTTTTCAGTGGGGCCAATCACTGAAGAAGACATTTCTACCCTATCACTTATTTATAACATTGAAGTGCATTTCCTCCATGATATCCAATATCCTCATGATTAGACTAAGCTGCTTTCAACAGAAGTGATTTGCAGTGAGTGGGTGGGGACCTCAAAGGACTAGAAGACTTCCACCAGTTCGCTTTTATAAGTCTGTTTCACCCACCACTACAAACCACATGAAGCCTTTATAAGACAACATGATTACATGCAAATCCTGGTCAAGTGAAGTAAAGATGAATCAAAATAAGGCTATGTAGTATGTGTTAAAAAAAGTTTGCAATAATACAGGTTTAAATGTTAGGTGTATAGCACTGTATATCATAATCCAAGTGAATAAGGAATGGAGCTCCCCAAACAAGGAACAAAACTAAAGAAAAAGAAACAAATAACAAACCTGGTGTGCTCCATACAAATTATCCAAATGTGAACCCTGTATTGAAGAAGAAATATAAACCTTGCCCCCTCCCTGTTCCATATTGGTTACAGTTTACCAGAGCCAGATGGTTGGTGAATCCCAGAAGTTTCACAGTACAAAGTAACTTGTGTCAGTGTTTAGCTGTGGACGACATCACACGTCCTTACATACACTTTGCTTCTCCACCCTCCCTGATTATCCAGATCTGGCGGTGAAAAAGAAAGCTGTGGGGATCTAGGAGGAAAATTATCAGCATTAAGCTGACCACTGGAAGGTAAGTAGGAATGGGCAAAAGATTTTGCCTCAAAAGAGAAACAGGAGAAAAATGGCACTTCCCGACTAGTGGGAAATTTATAGCGAAAAATGCAGTTTTCCCCTTTTTTTCACCTACCTCATTGCATTGAAATGAATGGGAAGACTAAATTTCCACAGAAAACTGGCAAGTTTCCCTTATTTTCCCCCAGCTATACTATAAAAGGGGTGGCACATTCCTACAGTATCCAATTCTGTGTATGTGAGAGGGAGAGAGCGCAGCTAATTTTTGAGCTAGAAAAGAAAGTGGAATTGAAGCTTAGTTTAGGGAGTCTTGTAGGCAGGACATTTGTTCTCTGTATAAGGAGAGTCTGGGGGACAGGAAGGGAGGTTGACCCCAAATACCCCCAAAATTCTGTCTGACCGATTTGAATAACACAGGCAGCTATTGTCCAAGTTCCTTTCTCATCTTGTTGTTATTACTATCTCTGTGTTGGAGGTGTGTGGTGGGTGTTAGTGAGAAGGGAGCAAAGGAGGTTGACCCCAACATTCTGTCCAACTGATCTGATCTGAAGTTCCTGGCTGATCTTGCTGTTATTATCTCTGTGCTGGGGGAGTCTGGAGATAAAAAAAAGTTCAGCAACTTCTATTACTTTTAATTAATTTTTTATATTAATTTTTAACTGTTTTTTTTTTTTACGGTGATAGGATAGGTTGGTGTGATGGGGGTACAGGGGTTACTGCATTTATTAGAGTGGTCATGGCACACAAACATAAGACAACAATTACAGGCAAACAAACAGGGGTAAAACATGAAAACTATAAATTTCTGCTGTTCTCTTCTTGGTGTGTCAGCAAAGTTGTGTAGGTTGCCAGGGTTACATATAATATTCACAGTTCATATTAGCTTTATAGTCCCACTAGAGGCAAGAGTGGACACCCTGCCCACGGCACCTGGTGCTGGATTGCATGCAGTTTCTTTGTATCTTTTAGTCCTGACAGAGGAGTGGGGGGAGGGCATCCTAAGAGATCATCCCCAGCCACTTTCTTTAGTCTTGAGCAAAAGCCACCGAAGTTTAGCTGCCTGGCTACAATCCTTGTGGTGCGAACATCAGGGTACTTCTGTGGCTGAAGCAGCCTTGACTTACAGCCCACAACTGAAAAGGGCACCTGGCCACTATATTGCCCACTCACTGTAACTCTTCCGGTGAGGGCACTCACCAGTCCCAGTTTCTCCAGTACTCCTTTAGAATGCCCATGGACCCTAGGCCTCCCACCATTATGGAGATGCCTTCTCTCCTCTTCTTACATTTTTCAACTCTCTCCTCTCTCTCTCTTCTTAGGCTTTTTCTACCCACCCCTACAGGGTCTGATCTCACAGGTAACATTTTCAAGTTCTCTTTTTACTTAGCTTGATGAAAGGGGGAAGGTACACACATTCCACACACAGATTTCCCCTACCCCCCTCTATCTGACCAACAGTGTCTATCTCATAACACAATCTCTGTGGTCAGCTAGACTGGATGGCACCATTCCTCTGTACATCATACACACTAACCAACCCATTCAATGCTGGTAAATGGCCAACACTCTCTGATGCATGCACACACAGGGGACATTAATGTTTTCAAGAATGGGAACACATATGAAACAATGGAGATCACTGAAAACAGACAGGGTTCACTCTCAAGTTGACAACCATTCCGTCACAGTCTGTCCCCCCTTTCAGATGGGGACCCCAGAGTTCAGTCTACATGGACAGAACACTGGGTCCCCACATATTTACTAATTTACTGTACTTCTATCAATACAGACATCAAGCCTACAAAGCATTTTTATATACAGTACATAATTTGTATCTTTAGTGGTGATAGTTCCAAAACAAAGTCTAGTGATTCAGGATACTTCTCAGGGCAAGACATATCAGATTAGGGTGCAGGAAAAGAAGGCCCAAAACAGTTCAAACAGGCAGATCTTCTGGTTTGGCAACGCATTTTCCTCACAAGCACAAAAGCTTACTGCCATCAATATTAACAGACCGTCCCAGAACACCATCCCACCTAAATCAGTCCAACATAAATAATCAGAACCAGTACCATCACAATCAGTCCCCACAGGAGTGTCACTTACCCCTGCAAAGTGTTCCAAGTAACATTGCTTTTGGGGTGGATTAACTTTTCCATTAAACTTCTCACTGTAACTGGTTTCTGAATAGATCATCCTCCACTGGATTTTCCTTTAGGCTAAGAAGATAGTGCAATGGTCTCTTACTGGATTATCCTTCTGGTCTCTGTGTCATATTACTCCCATGGTTGGATTCTGTGGCACACAACACTGGTTCAGCACATTATGAATTTTTACTCTGGATCTGGTTGCTTTGGAGCTCTGTTTTTCAATGTTTGACCACTTTGCTTTGAGGTACAGAATCATCCAGGCAAGTATGTAAAGCTGTAAATCACTGCATTGCTAGGGCATAGTGGGTGCTGGATGCAGACTACACCCCTAGTCCCATTTTGTCTGGCAGTACTGATAGGGTAATTGCTCACATGTCCTTTAGGCTAACTCTAAGGCAAAACAAAAATAACAGGAGGGGTTCCCATACTGTCCTTGGCCATGTCTTTTTTGTCTGGGTGCTAAAGTGACCATGCTACTGAGCTGGCACAACTAGAACACATAGTGGTCAGGGTTGCCCTCAGACACCCTGAACACCTAAACTGGATATCCCACAAGCTGCCACCAGTGTGACATGGGTACAGGGGTTACTACTTGGTAGAGCGAGGGTTAAGCAATATATCCAGCCAGACAAAAATATATTAAATTGCATTTATTAGAGAGGTCATGGCACACAAACATAGGACAACAATTACAGGCAAACAAACAGGGGTAAAACATAACAACTATAAACTTCTGCTGTTCTCTTCTTGGTGTGTCAGCGAAGTTGCACAGGTTTCCAGGGGTTACATAGAATACTCACAATCCATATTAGCTTTATGCTGGAGCTTACACATAGTCCCACTAGAGGCAAGAGTGGACACCCCACCCACTGTGCCTGGTGCTGGATTGCATTCAGTTTCTTTGTCTCTTTTAGTCCTGACAGCGGAGTTGGGGGAGGGCATCCTAAGAGATTATCTCCCGCCACTTTCTTTAGTCTTGGGCCATAGCCACCGAAGTTTAGCTTCTTGGCGAAAATCCTTGTGGTGCAATCATCAGGATATTTCTGTGGCTGAAGCAGCCTTGACTTACAGCCCACAACTGAAAAGGGCACCTGGCCACTACAGTACCCACTCACTGTAACTCTTCCGGTGAGGGCACTCACCAGTCCCAGTTTCTCCAGTACTCCTTTAGCATGCGTATGGACCCTAGGCCTCCCACCATTATGGAGAGGCCTTCTCTCCTCTTGCTACATTTTTCAACTCTCTCCTCTCTCTCTCATCTTAGGCTTTTTCTACCCACCCCCTACAGGGTCTGATCTCACAGGTAACATTTTCAAGTTCTCTTTTTGCTTAGCCTGATGAAAGGGGGAAGGTACACACATTCCACACATAGATTTGCCTTACTCCCCCTCTATCTGACCAACACTGGCTATCTCATAACACAATCTCTGTGGTCAGCTAGACTGGATGGCACCATCCCTCTGTACATCATACACACTAACCAACCCATTCAATGCTTGTAAATGGCCAACACTCTGATGCATGCACACACAGAGAACATTAATGTTTTCAAGAATGGGAACACATATGAAACAATGGAGATCACTGAAAACAGACAGGGTTCATTCTCAGGGTGACAACCATTCCGTCACAGTTGGACAACAGTTTTGAAAGACAAAATCAATAAATAAGGTGAAAACTGTCTGGGACACTGACATGAGCTGCAGACTTGACTGATAGTAGATGAGATTATTTTATTGAGGGCCAAGGCAAAACATCACACTCCATCAGTCCTGTTGTGTACTTTACAGTAAAAATACACACAGTAGTTGAGTAATATCCAGTACACTAGTGGTCAAAAGTTTTGGGGCACCTCAATTTTTGCCACTTTTAGTTATTGCCATATAACTTGACAAAAACATTAGAAAAATATGTCAACATTGGGTATTTCTAAAATCAAGACAAATATTATAATCTATTTAGCAGGGTTTTTTTTAACGTTTGTAGATGAGTAAAAGATTTTTAGCGCCAAAGTAAAAAAAAAAATGGTAATGGTATCTTTAGAAAGCCCATCTTATACCAAGAAAAACAGTATATAATATATGTGGGTACATTAAATGAGTAAGAGGAAAATTACAGCTAAACATAAACACAGTAGAAGTGTTAAAACAGACATAGCCCTCCTGTTTTAACACTTCTACTGTGTTTGTGAGTCATTTTAGCCATTTATATGGACACTTCAGCCTTCAGAAGAAGTAATATTATGGTGGGAAATCTTGCAATCATAGAAACATAGGCAAAATATGTTGAGAAACACTGTATTAGGCTGATCATACCTCACCTTTAAAAAGGGACACATAGGAAATAGGCATATTTCAGGAGTGCACCAAAATCAAAGCAACCCTGTAGTATGCATTTTTCATATGTGTCAGCCTAATAGAGAGAGAGAGAGAGCGAGAGAGAGAGAGAGAGAGAGAGAGAGAGTGTTTGTGTGTGTCTCTCTCTCTTTTGTGCTGTCAGATTCCTGAAAACTATCTCTGTGTAGACTGTAGGAGCATAGAGGTTATCAGAAAGCTAGTATGATTTGATAAGAATTAAGGAACCTGCTGAAAAAACAACAGAAGCTCCAAAACCAGAGAGGAGCTGAAAAAACGAATGGTCAGAGTCAAAGCCGAGGTCAGGGGCTGGCAGATACTGTTCATAAGTGAAAGAAGGAGGCCAAGAGGTCAGGGGCAGGCAGACTAGGTTCCAAAATGATATAACATGCCTAGGTCAGGGGCTGGCAGAGTACTGAGCAAAAATGGAAGGCAAGGCAATGGTCAAACCGGAATAAACACGAGGAACAAAGCATAGAGCCAACGCAAACAGGCTGGTTAAAGAGCCCGACAAGAGAGCACCGAGACTCAGGTGGCTCTGGTTTATAAATGCCCGGGATGTCCTGACGTCACAACGTGTGACGTACGAAAACCCAGAGGAGCCATAATTCTGCATAACGCATGCGCAAACCAGCCAGCGTACATCCAGTACAGGACACGGATTGTGATAGAGGTACAGATTGGCATCAAGCAGCTTCCCAGACACCAACTGCAGACAGCTGCTCTGGATGTGAGAACTGAGGCTGAGTTCAGAGATATTAATACTGGCCGCTCAAAGACACAGATGGCCGAATGGCTTACAGTCACACTGGATGTGGAGGAGAAGATTGTGAAGGTACAGTAACTCACAATCTCAAATGGCAGACAGGTGACCAGTAAAATGACAGTAGCTCTGGTTATGAAGGACAAGGCTAATTCACAGACACTGATAGCTCAAACGTCCAGCAGCATTAGATGAGGAAAACAAGGCAGGCCCTCAGATGCTGACAGCTTGGTAGCTCACAGACACAGACAGCTAACCGGTAATTTCAAAAGCCAGAAGGAGGACGATGAGGAAGTATCAAACACAAGTTGGAGGTCAGGAAGCAAGAAAAACAATCATAAATGAGCAGGAAGACATACAACTGGGAGGTCAGAATGCCAGGTGAGGTACAAATATGTAATCAGAAATAAAAGCCTGTAATAGGTCAAAGCCAGGCAAGCAAGAATAATAGCGGTGAGTGCCACCAACACAGGGATGAATGGGCAACACTAGCCTGGAGGTGCCAAGCTTTAAATAACTAATAGCCAATAGCAATAACCAAATGTTATCTAGGTAACCAGGATAACAGAAACCGTAACAGTCTTGAGTGCTTCTGCTGATGTTCAAAGTGATAGTATTATTGCAATGCATTGCAAAGCAATGCGTAGTGTACACCTCTGGTACTCAAATGGTTAAACACTTTAAATGTACTCCCATTAAAATTGTGAAATTGCACTTTTGCTGTAGACATGAAGAAAGAAGAAGGATGAAGGAAAATGCTAAAATGATTATTTTTATTTTTTTTAAGTCCTTCAAAAGCTTCACTGAAAACAAACATTCTAAAAAATATACATCTCTGACACTTAAGAGGTCAATAAGTTAGAAATAGTGTATGTTTTAGGTTCAAATGCATATATGTATAATTTTATCAAAACCCACAAATGCACTTAACATAATTAATCACTTTTCCTTAAAGGGATAATAATGTCTACATTAAACGTCCTCTCCGAGTCTTCTGTAAGATTTTTATTACATATATTGCTATGTTTAATTACTTACATGTTTGTATTTCATAAGATACTAGCAGTTTGGGACGGTGTTGCGCCTCTGTTTGGTTTTTAACCCCTTAACATCCACTGTTGTGCCAGGACAGTCATGGCTGTCTGTCACTTAAAGACCGGTGACAGTCCTGGCACGTCATGGAATTCAGGGCTCCCCGTGCAGCCCTGAATCAGATCGTAATAACAAAAAAAAGTCCTGCGGTCCTTAAGGGGTTAAGCAGTGCTTAACCCCTTGACTGGCAGAAGGGTATGCAACGTACTGCAATGCATTGCGCAATTCTCTGGCACTCAAAGGGTTATTGTGAGCCTCACTAACACAGGACTTTATACATAATCTTATTACATATATTTACTCCTATAAATCGGGGGATTTATAGTCCAGTTTACCAAGCAGGGATTTGCCTCTTTACAGGTTATTACATGTGTAGACTACAACCCACAGGCCAAAGTGTCAGGCTGTTGTTATATAGATCTGCACTGGCTGAGATGGTATGTTTTAGTAGTAGTAGCAATAGGTACATTTAGGTGTGACGTGGATGTACAACATTAGAACATTATGTAAAAGGCACAATACTGTAAAATGCTGTCCTTTTATAAAATCTACACTTCCATGACTGAATAACAGGAGTCATATATAGTCATAATAGCTTTATTGGCTAAGTAAGCAGATTTAGGATGCAAGCTTTCAATACCTATCAGGTCTCTTCCTCAGGCATGTTATATAGGTAAATATTTATCTATATAACATACCTGAAGAAGAGACCCAAGAAGTCTTGAAAGCTTGCATCCTAAGTCTCCTTAGTTAGCAAATAAAGGTATCAAGCTGACTATATTTGCCTCCTGTATTTGTACAGCTAACACAGTACCAACTGTAATGTTTAATGACTGAATAACATTTTTTTTTTTATTTTTGAAATGCTGAAATGAGTGCAACCATGATCACTATATAGAGGAAGATGCCTGCCTACTATACAAAACATTTAAACTTAGCTAAATTATCCTAGTTAAACACATTATTAGGCACTTATGCATAGGTTAAATTCCCCTTTAAGAAGGTTTTAACTGGCAATGTGGAACCACTGAATTGCAGTTAATGCAATGCAATGTATTTATGTACTCATGTGTAGTACTACTTTGTGTAACCCTGTAAGGACCAGAGGGATGTGCAACACATTGCTATGCAATGCGTTGCATACACCTGTGGTCATTTAAAGGGATAGTAATACTTGCAAATTACTAATCCCCATATTGTAGCTTTGTTAAAAAGAAAGTTATTGCCCCCAGTGTCATCTCTCAAACCCTTATGGTTTGAGCGGTATCATCTCTCAAACCATAAGGGTTTGAGAGATGACACTGGGGGCAGTTAAGTTTCTTTTTAACCAAGCTACAACAGGGGGATTAGTAATTTGCATACACCTGTGGTCATTTAAAGGGATAGTAATACTTGCAAATTACTAATCCCCATATTGTAGCTTTGTTAAAAAGAAAGTTATTGCCCCCAGTGTCATCTCTCAAACCCTTATGGTTTGAGCGGTATCATCTCTCAAACCATAAGGGTTTGAGAGATGACACTGGGGGCAGTTAAGTTTCTTTTTAACCAAGCTACAACAGGGGGATTAGTAATTTGCAAGTATTACTATCCCTTTAAGGGATAATGGAAAAAAAGCTATCATCTTTTACACCTGTGGTCATTTAAAGGGATAGTAATACTTGCAAATTACTAATCCCCATATTGTAGCTTTGTTAAAAAGAAAGTTATTGCCCCCAGTGTCATCTCTCAAACCCTTATGGTTTGAGCGGTATCATCTCTCAAACCATAAGGGTTTGAGAGATGACACTGGGGGCAGTTAAGTTTCTTTTTAACCAAGCTACAACAGGGGGATTAGTAATTTGCATACACCTGTGGTCATTTAAAGGGATAGTAATACTTGCAAATTACTAATCCCCATATTGTAGCTTTGTTAAAAAGAAAGTTATTGCCCCCAGTGTCATCTCTCAAACCCTTATGGTTTGAGCGGTATCATCTCTCAAACCATAAGGGTTTGAGAGATGACACTGGGGGCAGTTAAGTTTCTTTTTAACCAAGCTACAACAGGGGGATTAGTAATTTGCAAGTATTACTATCCCTTTAAGGGATAATGGAAAAAAAGCTATCATCTTTTATTGAACAGTATAGTGTGTATAGGAAAAATTTCCTCTGCGCCACACACTAAAATAGTTTGGCCGTCAACCTGTTTCAACCACCTTCCAACCTACCAAGGGCTGCATGGCAGTACAGCTAGAGCCACATGTTGCCCACCCCTTCGCTGGATAGCGTAAGATATGAACGTGGCGGATGAAAATTAATGGATTAAAAATCTTTATGAAGACAGGATGAAGACACATACCAGGAGGTCAGTTCTCCTGCTCTCACCATGGTCTGCTTGCCCCAGTTGCCGCCTCCATTTCCAGTCCTTGTGTGTCATCTGCTCCGGGGCCAACAGTAGCCATTCATCCCAGGGAGGGTAAAGCGAGTGAGTACAGAAAGGGGAGACAGATAATGTGCTGAGAGAAGCGAGGCAGACTACTGGGGAGATAGGCAGACAGGAGTGTAGAGGGCTAATAGCACTGAGCTAGACTGTGAGGAGACCTACACAGGCAATATCACAAAGTGCCAAGAGCACTGATCCAGACTATGGGGGCGGGGAAGATGAACGGCAGTGGAATAAAATGAGCTGGTGAGGCTGGCAGGCGGAGGGATAACTATGATTAACAAATGTTGGTTATAGCGAGACAGAGGTGTAATAGGTTCAGCACCAAGCGTAGCGGCTACACTGCGAAAACATGGACCGACAGGCAGAAGAGAGTAATAAATTACTGAATATACATAACGTGGACATCTAAAAAAGACACCAGTGAACGAAAACCAAGACAGACTGCAGGGGAAGATGAATAGAGCCTACAAGAGGCAATATTTCAATTGGCAGAAATGCTAGTTGTATGTATAATGTAATTGTGTAAATTAATGTGTCCCGTACATACAGCGGTTTCTTTATAACATGTGAATGTATTGAAAACAGAATGTGGTAGAAAGTTAAATGTTTGATGCCAGCAGGACAGAGGCAGCCATTTGTTTGGTTTCTGTGAATTATGCTAATCTCCTCCCTAGCTGTGCCCCGGTGTGCGTATCTTGGGCTCAGGCAGTCTACAGGGATCTGCATATGTGCTCTTTTATGTGGTAGCCCCGGGGTGTGTGTATTATAATTGTGTGTGTAACTCAATGTAGAGCACATATGCAGATCTCCTATCTGCCAGCCCAGAGTGTGTGTCTGGCACGGACATAGAATTTGTGGTCACATGACCACTTCTTCTTTTATAGTATAGATTAAATCTGAAAGGATCGCTCACCAATCCTTTCTGGACCCTTCCCTTTAAAAGGGCTGCAATCTGCTGCAGACAGATGTAGCGAGGGACAATCTTCAGTAAATATAAGGAAAGCCCCGCCCCCCTTGACAGAGCAGGGCAGGATTTTGTTTTTGTTTACTGAAGACTGTCCCTCACTGCATCTGCCCAGACCAGACAGAGGCAGAGTAATGCGGCCAGAAGAGGAGGGAGGGGGATCCTTTCAGCTTTAATATCTTATGATATACAAACATTTAAGTAATGAAACATAGAGATTTATGTTATAAAACCTTAAAGAAGATTCAGAGATAAAGTTTAATATAGGCATCACTAGCCCTTTAAGTGAATTCTTCATATCAGCTGTGCCAAGGCCAACATCATGCAAAATTGGCATATACTGTTGTGAAATCCCCTCTGAGATCGGTTATTGTTTTAAAGCAGAGAATAATTTAAAATGACAGTTTGTATATTATGTAAGAAATTATTACAATTTTTGGATTACGATCTGATGTGTTAGAATGGTCAGAGTTTTCAAGATTAGGGCAACAGAACTGATTAGACCTGGTAGCTACTTCGAGCATAATATTTCTGCTAGATCATACAATAAAGTACAACACACAAAACACAAACTAAGATATATATATTTTTTTTCTTTTTACCAGCACAGAAAAACTTTAGAAACTATCATGACATTAAAGGAGAAAATACAATTTATTTCTTTGCATAGTATCTGCAGATACCTGTATTTGAAGTGCACCATTTTAATAATTGTATATAGTTTTAACCTTCACAAAAACAATTGACTATAGCAGTCACAGCGAGAGAGATAACTTTGCCTATAATACTGAACAGCCTTAAAAGCTTGTGTCACAGTGATAGGTCACTGTTCACTTAAAGCACTGAGCAGAGTTCAAAACATACAGCACAAAGATAAACACAACTGCTGTAGTCATGAAATTCAAGGATGTAGTTTAACTTTACATCTAGTAGTACCGAGTCCCATCTGTTCTTTTAGATTCATTATAAAGTCCTACAGCAGAGGTTCTGAATCAGTGGTGTACTGAATGCGCTGTTTGTAAAACCAGTCCCAATACTGTAGATCTGATACTTTCTTCTTTAAAATTGCAGTATGCGGCATGTAGGGTCATTGTGAGAGTGTTGGGATTTAGCAGTGGAACTTAAATGGATAGTAATGTTTCATAAAAACAGCAGCTCCAATTAATCTTCTGTTATAGACACAGGTAAGCTGCAACAAAACTGCATCCATTCCATGGTTATGTTCCCATGTCATACATCACACATTTAGCTTACAACCATTTTCCCTGGTCTGTTTGGGCGGGAAAAGGACAAAGAAAGCACCAGGCAAAGTGGGCTGGTGATGGCCAGGGCTTGAAGACAATAAAAGAGGTGTGCAGTCAGCCCTTGGGAAGCAGTGGAGATGGATGGGAGGATGTAACCAGCCAGAAGCCTGTCCAGCCAGGCTGCCATGCCTTGTAGGCCCCAAGAACTGTTTCAGAGCAGAGCCTGACATCCAGTTGAAGTAGCCCAGTATCCAGTCTCCTGGGCTGCTTCTTTTCCTGCCTCTTGTCCCAGGATTTTCTAGCCAAGTATTTCTCTCTTGTTTTCTTTTATATACTATTTCTGGGAAAAACACCCTAGTAACCAACGTATAGTGTTTCTACTATAATTGTTGTATTATGTGTCTTATTTGCAGTGCAGTAAGTAATTGTCTAGTTAGTATTATTAGGTGTTTAGCTAGAATATGTTTGATAATATACAGTGTATTGTTATGATTATATTATTGTTTGTTAAATATTATTGCTTTTTGGTAGTAGTGGGGTGTTATTGTGTTAATTGTGGCATTGGTCATTAGAAGAAACTTCTCTGGTTATATCCTAAAATGTATGGGTTGGTTTTTGGGGTGTTGGCAAATGCATATTGTTTCCAATGAATATGCTAGATTGTTACTGTGCGCATGCCGTGTGTCTCTCTGTTTGTGCTAGGCCTCAACTAATGTCTGTTCTCAAGCCACATGGTTGAGGATACCATTTCGTAGAGAGCACATGGTATGTGACTACGTTAAAGGGATTGTAATGTCCCATCAAAATTATCCGCAAAATGGTAGCTGTAATAAAAGAATACTTAACTGCCTTACTTGCATCTCTCAAACCTTGATGGTTTGAAAGATATAAGAAAATAAAGTCCTCCGCTCCCTCCTCCTTCTCGTGTGTCAACTGTATAGCTGACGGCATGAGATCCTGCTTCCGGAACCAGATGGCGGCTCTTCAGGGGCACTGTCATCGAGATATCCAACTATAAATACTTCATCAGAATGGTCTACAACTAGTGCCTGGTTTGCAAGCACACGTTGTAGACCATTCCAATGAGGTATTCATAGTTAGATACCTCGATGCCAGTGCTCCTGAAGAGCCTCGTCTGGTTGCCCGACCAGATTCTGGCTCTGACAGAAAGGGGAGGGAACGGAGGACTTTATTTTCTTATATCTCTCAAACCATCAAGGTTTGAGAGATACAAATAAGGCCATAAAGCAGGGCTCAAAATTTCCACTGGCATTTGGAGAGGAGAAATTGAAGCCCTGCAAGGATGTCATCAATTAATTTTACTTGTTCGCTATGCTCCCCCAGACCTAGTGAGTCTATGTGAACTCCCTGCACTGCTCACCTGCTCTCGCGAAAATTGAGGGGTGACATCATGGAATGCAGCCTTGAGTTCTGCTTCAATTCATGAAATACAGGCTATATACAGGTGCAGGCTTGCAGCCAGTAACCAGTGAGTGGGAGGATGGGAGCAAGAGAGGTCAACATCAAGTGGGAAAAGGATGGACTATTCCCACTTTCACTTTGCACTGACAAGTGCCTGAACACAGCGATCAGTGCAGCTCTGCCACAATAACCACACAAATTTTAACAGTTCAGGCCAGCTTGACACAGTGGTGTAGCTGGGAGGGCTGGCTGACTCTCAGTAAGGATACATGAATCACATCAAATGCAAGAGTAGCTACAGGTTTCCTGCATTTAATAAAAGATAATAGACATAGAGGCCAGTGTGTTCAATCCTGTCCCCTTTCTGTTCCAGTGCCCACAGCCCCTCAGAGCACCATATATTTACTTGATGCCTTCTTTTAATCCTAGAGGAACAAGGTTGGTGTGGCACAAAGTACATGATTTTTCTATGGCAATAAAGTTAGGGTATCAGAGAGTGGTTCTGTGGCTACCAGGTACCAGTGGAGCAATGGGGCATCAGGTAGTGGTTCTGTGGCTACCAGTAACCAATGGAAAAATGCAGATGTATCAGGCAGTGTATATGTGGTTTTATGGCGTCTAGTGATTAGTGGAACAAGGCTTGGATATCTTATGGAGTAGGTGTGGCTACTAGTGGCCAGTGGAATAAGGCCTGGCTATCAGACACTGTATGTGTTATTCTGTGGCTACCAATGGTTAGTGGATCAAGGATGGGGTATAATAAAATATATGTGTATGCTGTACTGTTTTGTAGACCTTGTTAGCATTCAGGGGGTTAAAACAATTTATAATTTTGCACAGTTTGTGTCCCCTATGGCAGGGCTCAAAATTGTTTGTTATTGAATATTTTTGTTAATTATATTATCAATAAAAAAAGAACAACAATATGATTTCATCAAAAATAACTGAGATGGGCAGGGTTAAAGGTGGGGATATGGGTGGGGCTAGGAGTGGAAATTGGTGGCGAGTAACTTTTCAGGCCTGGCTAGTAGCTCAGGACTTGAAATTTTGAGCCCTGCCATAAAGTATTCTGCGGATACTTTTGTTGGGACATTACTATCCCTTTAGTTTTAACACAGCTATTATTATGAAACCCTTTGCACCAGTGTAATGCACCTAAAGACACGAACTGATAAATATTCATAGTATGTAGAGTGTTATTTTAATAATGTCACAGTTGTAGTTCAAGAGTAATTGAATGATAAAGTATCCCCCTCAAGCCCCTTTTACTGGTATAATCCACCTCCCATCAGATATGGAATTTGGTCCTGGTACCAGACAGCTCACAACAAAGGACAATCTTCTTACTGTGAGCATATGGAAAACCCTGCCCCCGTTGACAAGTTTTTCCTTATGCTTACTGAAGATTGTCCCTCTCTGCGATCCATCCAGTCTTGCTGCTCTGAGGTGAGCAGTATTACATCAATAAAAGGGGTGGGAGGGGGATACTTTATCATTCAATTACTCTTGAACTACAGCTCGGACAGTACTGAAATAACACTCTCCATGGTCAAAACACTATGAAGATAAATTGGAGCGGCTTTTATTTTGAAACATTACTATCCCCTTAAAGGAGTTCAATAAAACAGGAACATTTTTCAGTTTGAAGAACATCTACCAAGGTAAGTCAATATGTTAAAGGGATAGTAATACTTTGTTTTATCTTTATTTTATTTTGTAGGTATTAGAGAGATATTCACTAAGTTTCCCCCTCCCGCCCCTTACGTAGTGTAAGCCATCTCTTCTCAGATGTGGAATGCAGTCCATAGACCAGACAGATAACAGCAAGGGACAATATTCTTCCTATCAGAACAATGAAAGCCCTGCCCCCCTTGACAAGCTTTTCAGATTTTCCTTATCTTAATTGAAGATTGTCCCTCTCTGCAGTCTACCTGGACACGTCCGTCCCTTCTACTCTGGCTGAGCAGTGTTACATCAGTAAAAGGGGTGGGAGGGGGACACTTTGTCATTGAATTACTCTTGAACTACAACTCTGACAGAATTGAAAGAACACTCTCCAAAGTCCAAATACTATGATGATTAATTAGAGCTGCTTTTATTATGAAACATTACTATCCCTTTAAACACTGACTTACCTAGGTAAATGATCTTCAAAGTGCAGTTGGTTATTTTTTTTCTGCATATTTTATGCATTGTATCTTCAGTTTTCCATATATAATGATCTGTTAGAGACTGCCTATATGTCATACTATCTCATAGCAAAAAAAAGGACTTCAACAGATGTGAATTACTTGTAAGGGGACCTACTCATTATTTGATTGTTTCTGTTTACTACTAGCAGTAGACCAAAACAGAGATCAAATGCAAATAAAAAACAAAAAAAAACCAAAACAGCATATAAATAAAAGTGACAGCTGTTTGAAGGGCACTCTCTTTCCCCACTACCTCCCCTTCTCCTGATGTCAGCATCTAGCCAACAGCAGGAGATCCCGGTCCAGGGCCCAGCAGGTGGCTCTCGTTATTTAAAAAGAATGACTTCATTGGAAAGGTCTACAAAGTGTGCCTGGTTTGCAAACACACTTTGTAGACCCGTTCCAGTGAAGTAATTATTTTTAAATAATTCAATTTCGGCTCTGCTGCAGAGCCTCCTAATGCCGGCCGACAAGGATCTCCTGCTGTCAGCTTTACAGCTGACATCAGGAGCAGGGGAGGGAGGGGGAACTATCAATGCCTATATCTCTCAAAACATAGCAGTTTGGGAGATAGGGTTTGTAGCAATTAGTTTATTATTTTAAGCTCTACAGAACTAGAACATTTTTATGGGACATTACTGTCCCTTTAAGGTGATATATCAAGTTTAAAAGAAGAAGAAAAAAAATTGGAATACACAAACCCTGTTCTCTTTAAAATAATAATAATAAAAATCGATCAAATTTATCAGGATATATGTGATAAAATCAAGGGCACGCTAGCTAGCAATACATGAGGGACAAAAGTTACTGTCCTGTGCGATTATTGTGGTTTAAGTCGGTTACCACTGAATTGGAAATATACCCCTTCAACCAAGATAAATGTGCTATATAAAAAAATACACGGTGTCCAGAAGGATATGCAGCACATTTATTTCCCAAAGAGCTGTGGACCCCTCTGGTGCTCATGGATTTAAGCAGACTCAACCATTCTGATGAATTAAATTCACAGTAATACTTAGAATGTAAACAAATATATATATATATTGTAGTGTTTATCCCCTTGCATAAAACAAGGGCACTCCCAGTGCTGAACAGTGTTTTATTCAAAAGTCATTACAGCTCAAACTTGGATTTTTTTTTTTAGGTGTAGTATCTCAATGGCCTGAAAATGTACAGTGGTGTTGTTGCTACACCATCCTATGGACAGCTCTGGTCAGATGACCAGAAAATCTCCAGATAGTGTACCAACATTGAAATACTGCACAAAAAAAAAAAAAAGTTTCATCTGTAATAAACTTGAATAAAACACCTCTCAGCATATGGCTTATCATTATTTTACTCAAGGCGACAAATTCGACAGCATTTTTTTTTTACATTTTCAGTATTACTATCCCTTTAATATCTTCAGTATTGCCCACGCACAAACGTGTTAAATGTCCAAAAATCAAGGTCTGTGTCCAGGAAAACCAGCAAAACCATAGCAATTTTAGACCAAACCAAGTACACTGGTGAATATAAATGACCACCATTCCCATTTATTTAAATGGGGCTTGAATCCCTTGAATGCTGAAAATGGCCAACACTTACTGCACTGGATACCTCTATAGTGTCAAGGGAGACATGTTTTTGTCCCCAATGGTGTAACCGATTTGCTCCAGAATTGCTATACTTTTACTTTCTAAACAACTGCAAAATTCAATGCTTGTGCATGCAAATTACCGAAGGTTTGCTTCAGGCAGGAAATCTACCTGAAGATATGGCAGGTCTAGATGTTTCTCCTATCATCTGGTATTTGTTCAGAAATTGATCTCCCCTAAATGAGAAAACAAAAGGCGATACAACAAGAAAAAGAAATCTAAGTATTATTTTTACTACTTTACTACATCCAAAACATAAAACCAAAAGCTGTTTAAAGTGTTAGTAATGTCCAACAAAAAGTTTTTTGCATTTGGAAGAGCTTAAAAAGCTGAGCTAAATGCAAAAAAACGTATCTCTCAAACTGCTATGGTTTGAGAGATACAGGCATTTAAAGTTCACTGTCTCCTGCTGACAGCTGTAAAGGAGATTCATGTCGGTCGACACGGAGGCACTTCAGAAGTGCCGCAATCTCGTTACTTACAAGGAATCCCTTCATTGGAATGGTCTAAAACGTGCGCCTGGTTTTCAAGCACACGTTTTAGACCCTTCCAATGAAGGGATTCCTTGTAAGTAACAAGATCGTGGCACTTCAAGCGCCTCCGTGTCGACCGACACGAATCTCCTGCTGACAGCTTTACAGCTGTCAGTAGGAGACAGCGAATTTTAAACGCCTGTATCTCTTAAACCATAGCGGTTTGAGAGAGACGTTTTTTTGTATTTAGCTCTGCTTTTTAAGCTCTTCTAAATGCAAAAAAACTTTTCTTTGGACATTACTAACACTTTAAGGCTGTGCAGTCACAAGAAATTGCTGGTATGTTAGGCACTCTCAGAGTTCTTAATAGATACAATTTATTGTATGTATTTTTAATGGCCATGGAATATTTTTGAATTTTTATTAATTAGATTTGAGATTATTTCTAGTAAGCTTTTTATAGCTTTGTGGGTACTTTATATGTGCTTGTTTTGGTTATCATGGTGACCAAATAAAGAATAAAACTAACTATGCTCAGTATCTAGAGCGCTCTCACTCTTCTTAAAGGGATAGTAATGTTTCATAATAAAAGCAGCTCTAATTAATCATCATAGTATTTGGGCCTTAGAGAGTGTTATTTCAATTCTGTTAGAGTTGTAGTTCAAGAGTAATTAAATGCTAAAGTATCCCCCTCCTGCCCCTTTTAATGATATAACACTGCTCACCTCAGAGCAGAAGGGAGGTGCCCAGGTAGACTGCAGAGAGGGACAATATTCAATTAAGATAAGGGAAAAAGCTGAAAAACCTGTCAAGGTGGGCAGGATTTTCATTGTTCTCAGAGTAAGAAGATTGTCCCCTGCTGTTATCTGTCTGGTCTTACAACCAGATTCCACATCTGAGGAGAGCAGTGTTACACTAGGTAAAAGAGGCTGGAGGGGAATATTTTATCATTCGGTTACTCTTCAACTACAACTCTGACAGTATTTAAATAACACTCAATGTGGCTCAAATAATATGAAGATTAATTGGAGATGCTGTTTTTGTGAAACATTACTTTCACTTTAAATTATGCTTGACCAATGAAACATACGTTGAGAAGGAGAACTTCCAGATTGGCATTGGGATTGCAGAGACTGAAGCTCATAAGGGACACCAAAGTGAGGTTTGGAACACAGTGGTAGGTGAGGCTGAAGTGCTGCAACTGAAGGGCAGCCTTTAGAGTGATGTCACCAGGGACAATCACTGCAGGAATGTCTGGAGGAAGCAAATTAAACTTGTTGGATACCAGCAGCAGAGGGCTATTAATGGAGAGAATTCAGGTTTGTGTGTAACTTCTAGATGATTTTTTGTGAATGCACTACCATAAGGGCATTTTGGGATTCTCTTTTGGATGTATTAAAGAAGTAAAAGTACTTAATTTAGATTTCATTTCCTTGTTTGATTTCCTTTTCTTTGTTCGGTTTACTCTATTATAATCAGGCACAGCTTCGATTTAGGATTGAGTACTTGGACTGAACTGTGGACTATATTGGCTAATATCATAAAGCTTGCACACTATATAAATATATATATATTTTTCCACTAAATGAGAGTGGACAGAAATGGAAGGACTTTCAATTTCATAAATTTATTTCATGAGAGACCAGAAAGGTTCCATTTTATTTAAGGAAATCAAAACCAGAATAGGCCATTAACTTATCACATAGACCATTTATCGACAATAGTGCTTCTGGACAGACTGGGCCGTACAGACCAATTTCCTTTTGGTAGCAGCAAATCTCTTGAAAGCCTGATATCCAAGTTATACAAATAATTTGTCTCCCAGACTAAATGCTTTTTTTTTTCTCACTTTTCAAAACTTAGCACCTGACGTATCAAAGAAGAATGTGCTACCATATATAATAATAATCTTTATTGTTTTATGTGCCAAATTTGAATAAAATCACAATTTTAAACATGTTCATTTTACACATTAGGAAAGCCCTATAAAAAATGTATCATTAAGGCAGATTCTAGTGGAGTGAATATTAAAATGGTCACATAGTGTCACAGACCATTTTCAATAAAGTTAGGTTATACTTGAAGATCTTGGTCCTCTTCAGAGCAGGAGTTTAGTTTTCCTCAAGAATCAGCTCCCATACTCACTTACTTTGGAGTATTAAAAAGAATGGACTCATTTGACATTCTGATTGTAGTGTTTGTTGTAAATCCAAATTATATTATTTAGTTATTAGAAAGAAAATAGAAGACATCTGTGGAAGATATACAGACCAACTAAATTTTATCCTTCAATCTTGCTTAGAATTTGAGGTGAAGGATGTGTATTCAAGTAACATATACCATATTTATTCATAAGAGCATATTTAAGAGGATATTTTTTTCTGCATCTGCTGAATACTATATGGTCTAGATTTGCCTATCCCCATTTTTTAATTTGTATTCATTTCTCAGTGCAAATGAGTAGCAATATATAACAAAGAAAGGAAAGAGGCTTACTACCTTGTTATAACATTTACAGTAGAAGGTGGCTTTGCTTTTGGGACGTCTAAGTGAATTGTAAGGGTAGAATGAAAGCATAACCAGTAAGGGACATTTTTTCACCTCTGCATATAATTTGTATATGTGAGTTTACTTAATTTTCACTCAGAATGCAAAACAGCTTGTAGAGTGATGAATAACTACAGGTGATAAACATTAATCACATACTCTGCCCTTTACTTTCAGTCCTATGTAATTTTCATTTTCAAGAGGGATAAAGGATAAACGTGTTTAGAATGTCAACAAAGTTTGGAAATCAAGAAATGTACAAGTTTAGATAATGCATAAGAAAAGGTTGCATTAATGTTCTAAGGATTTTGTTAGTTAATGGCAGTTTAACTTTTCATGGAGGATCAGCATGATAAATATATCAAGATAAAAAAATAATAATAACACAACTTATACAATGACTGTGGGTTCCTTCTTAAAGAGAACATTTGAAGCAATGAACAGCATTTTTCTACTTCTCAGAATTACTTCTAATGAATTTGTAGGATTCTGCATTTGTCTTTGAAAAACAGCTATGTCAGTCCAGTAAAGCTGCAGAACAACAAACCTGCTTTAAACCCTTAGAGGCTAGAGATGTCCACAATGTACTGCTTCAAAACGCATTGGAAAGATCTCTACAAGAAAAGAGCTAAACAAATCCAGGTCACTTATTTTCATAAATCGACAGGTAGAAATGTTTTGAGCTTTAAAATGTCTGTAATTGAATATCTTGTCTTGTGAAAAAAGCTGAGTCCAGTCAGGAGTTCTACATCTCTCACACGGGCAGCATGAAAATGTAGCAGCTTTTCAACCCATGATTCATCTTTGCCACTCTATTGATGCATAAAAGAAACAGCACATATAAGATGCAATACCAGAGTGCACATATATTTGACAATTTCCTTTCCTGAACATCCTATATAATAATTCGCTAAATGTATGTATGTTTGTCAGAAGCTGTCATGAGCAGTACAGTCAGCTGCACGCGCTGCAGTTATGCGCAGTACAGACTGCTAGCGCCGCGGCTGATAACAGAGACGGGCGATCTGAATTCAGACCATAGTGCACAGAGAGGACTCCGAATTCAGACCATAGTCCTCTCTGCGCACCGAAGGTGTATAGAGAGGACTATGGTCTGAATCGGAGCACCCCGCTCCATATCAGCCGCGGCATGGGCAGTCTCTACTATGCATGACTGCACAGTGGCCATTGCTGGTTGGTTTCCAAAAATTATTGGGGAGGGGGTTACAAAGTATGGTAGAAGGCCTGTGGCTGACTTTATAACTTTTGACATAAATGAGTGGGAGACCCAAACATAATGGTTACAATCTGCTTGAATGCTACCTTTTGGGAGTATAGTATCTATTCACCTGACTGAGATATAAAATATATAAAACCAGACCAGGATAGTGGAGTATACACACTCATAAATAATACCCTTGAACAGAGCATAACAAGAATAAAACAATCTGCAAAACTGCTCTTTTTTAAATTTTGGCTTATGTATGAAAACCCAAACAAAATCAAGCAATATAATTGGAGGGAACGACACTTACTTCACAACTTTCACTATTATCAATTCTGTGTGGCACAATGAAAGACTGGACATCAAGAGAGCCTGTGCATTGGAGCGGAGTCTGGGAAGCATTCTTACAACTTGTCAACACAATAAAGTAGTGAGTTGGGACATATATGCCAGTGTCATTTGACATTCTGCAGAAAAATAAATAAATAAAAGAAGAGCTTTTTGCAAACGTGATTTAAGAAAATTGTTTAGCAATGTACCAGATGCAGCACAAGTTATTGTACCCTTTTCTGTGTTAAATCTACCCCTTTATCTTTGTGGACTTACACACATAAGTAAGACAGTGGAATTTGCATTGTAGCATCAACTACTTTCAACGCTACATATCTTTCTACATCTGCATAAAAAATTTTGCAGTTCAGAGAAGAATTTTACAGTAGCTATGTGTTACACAAAATGAGTATGGGAAAAAATGTTAAGCTTTTGTTTACAGAATCTCCAATTGTATCAATAGTAACTAACACTTGTAAATAAATATTTGAGGGTCATGTTTAAAGATTTAATAGAACATCTGCATGAAAGTCCAGCAAAAATGTTTATAAGAAATATATTACAAACAATGGGTTTTATAGCGAGGCCTAAATTCCATTTCAATTTGTAATTGTAATCTCTGATTTTATGTAACGTTACCATGTCTATTAATCCATATAGTCCACAATTCCAAGAAGTCTATGTAGACAAAACCCTTGATAAGATACAATGTAATCAAGGCCATAGTTTGTTAGAATGCCCTTTTATATGTCATTAGATGTGCATAAGCGCGCACATACACAGAAATACATTTCACAGTCAATAAAAAAGGCAGATGCCATTTTTTAGATGTATAAGTGAAACGAGGAAAATGGAAGTTATGTAAATGAGAATAAAGGTCTAGCTGACTCTCTTAATGAATATTTCTGTTCAGTTTTTACAAAGGAAGTTGAAAGGAAGGGACCTATGTTATAAAAAAGAAAAATACATGGAAAGCATGCATGTTTACAGAGGAAGAAGTTCTACTTCAACACTCTAAGGTAAAAACAGATAAAATTGATGGGACCAGATGGGATACAGCAAGTTATTAAAAGAACTTAAGAGTGTTCTGGCAACACTTTTAACAGAATTATTTAATCAGTTGCTATCGGCAGGAGTGGTTCCAGAAGATTGGAGGGTAGCAAATGTAGTACACAAAAAATGTAGCAGGGAAGAGTCTGGCAACTACAGACCAATAACTCTTACATCAGTAGTGGGAAAATGAACGGGAAACATGTTAAAGGAGAGAATTGTTAAGTATCTGAATTTAAATGGCTTTCAAGATCCCCAAATAGCACGAGTTTACAGCAGGGAGATCTTGTTAAACTAACCTTATAGATTTTTTTTGACTGAATAATTGAAATAATAGAATGGGGGGGGAGCACAAGATATAGCTTATCTAGATTTCAGTAAATCATTTGACACTGTTCCTCATAGAAGACTCATTAATAAATTGCAGTGTTTTGGTCTGGATGCAAAAATAGGTGAATGAATAAGGCAATGGCTGAGGGACAGGAGACAGAGGGTTATAGTCAATGGAGACTATTCAGCTAAAGTTTGTGTTACTAGTGGGGTACCTCAGGGATCTGTACTGGGGCCCATACTTTTTAATATTTTTATTAGTGATATTGCAAAAGCTCTTCAAGGTAAGGTATGCCTTTTTGCAGATGATAAAAAAGATCTGCAACAGGGTAGACATTCCTGGGGTGAATAAGCCAAATGACAAATTATTTAGGTAAATTAGAAGAATGGACAAGTGTTGCAGCGGCAGTTTACTGTAGAGAGGCATAAGATTGTCCTGAACATAAGACAAGAATGAGGGCCAAAAAAGTTTGAGGTTTTTAAAATAGGAAAATGGGCAGACTAGATGGTGGAATAGTTCTTATCTGCCATCAAATTCTATGTTTCAATGTTATGTCTCTATATATGACGGAATTATGGTTTGACATATATATATATTTTATGCTGCTTGCATTTATCACAATTGCCGAGTTCAAAGTTCACAAGTCAATGTAAAGAGAAAAAAAGTGTCTTGCTCTGAATTTATCACCTTATATAATTTGATATAACTTGCAAATATTCTAAACATGATAAAAAAGTAGTGAACCAAGTCCTGGACTCTGAGGTACTACATTCTCAACCCTCCATATCTTTGAGTAAACTAAATTGTACAACATACAACTCCCAATGCTTCAACCGATTTTCTTTATTTCTGTTTAGAAAATAGGATTTTAGTCTTACCTGTTAAATCCTTTTCACTTAGTCCATACAGGTCACTGGTACTCTGGGAGGCGTAAGTCCCCTTTAATAGGCAGGAACAACTATGCAAATGATTTGCAAGGGGCGGAGCCTCCCCTCTTACTTAAGCCACCTTCTGGCCAGAGCCACTTTAGATTGATTTGAGACCCTAAAACTGACCTCAGGTAAGCAAAAAGAAAGACTCCTGTGAGCATGCCCGAACGGTCTCCCACTGGATGCCACAGGAGAGCCAAGACTGGTCCCTTGACAGGGTGGGAGACCAGTGACCTGTATGGACTAAGTGAAAAGGATTTAACAGGTAAGACTAAAATCCTATTTTCACTGTCGTCCAATACAGGTCACTGGTACTCTGGGATGTACAAACATTGAGCTGATCCAGAGGCGGGAAGTAAGGCAAGGACCAGGCGCAAGGCCCAAGTCACTAGAACTGCTATGACCAGTTAATAACATAGCCCAAACTGTAAGTGTCAACGGACACCAACCAAGGGAACAATCCCTGAACTAACACAGCACACAAAACCAGAGCCAACCGGGCTCAACAGTAAGGAAGCACTAAGGATCACAGAGCGGAAGACCTACACAGGCAAAACTGCCTCCAGGACCTTCCTTCCAAAACTGGCATCAGCCGACGCCAGTACATCAACTCGGTAGTGCTTTGAAAAAGTGTGCACAGAGGACCAAGTGGCCGCTCTGCACAGTTGATCAGCAGAAGCTTGATTCTTGTAGGCCCAAGAGGCCCCAATAGATCTGGTGGAATGGGCAGTCACCCGGAAGGGAACATGCTTATTCCTCAACTTATAGGCTTCACGGATGGTAGCCTTAATCCAAGAGGCAATGGTAACTTTGGAAGCCGGTCTCCCTGCCCTAAGCCCCTCAGGAATGACGAATAGAGCGTCAGACTTCCTGATAGACTCGGTGCGATGAACATAAAACTTGAGGCAACGCACCACATCCAACAGATGGAGATCTCGTTCCTTGTCAGATGAAGGATTAGGGCAGAAAGAGGGAACCACAATCTCCTGATTGATGTGAAACTCGGACACAACCTTGGGTAAGAATTCCTTGGTAGTGCGAAGCACAGCCTTATCCTTGTGGAACACCAGGTAAGGAGGTTTACAAGACAAAGCCTGTAACTCTGCCACCCGGCGCACTGACACAATAGCCAAAAGGAAGGCCATCTTCCAAGTCACAAGACGTAATGGAATGGAAGCCAAGGATTCAAACGGTGGTCGCTGTAGAACTCCCAGCACCAAATTGAGATCCCACTGGGGAGCAGGACTCTTGAAAGCAGGTCGAACATGAGTCACACCTTGGAAGAAGACTTTCACATCAGGAAGGATAGCAATCCTTTCCTGGAAAAACACAGACAAGGCAGAAGTCTGAACTTTGAGGGAACTCAGACTGAGCCCCTTATCCACACCGTCCTGCAAGAAGGCCAGGACAGTGGGAAGATGGAAGTCAAGGGATAACTTCTTATCAGAACACCATGTCACAAAAGTTGACCATATGCGATGATAGATCTTGGAAGACACAGGCTTACGAGCACTGAGCATAGTCGACACCACAGAAGGAGAAAATCCTTTCTTTGCTAGAATCGAGGATTCAACCGCCATGCCATCAAATGGAGAGAGTGAACATCCTCCTTCCACAGATACCCCTGAAGAAGTAGGTCCGGACGGGCGGGAAGTGGGATCGGATCCTTCACTGACATGGCCATCAACTCCGGAAACCAGGACTGGCGAGGCCAGTTTGGAGCAATCAGGATGACAGGACAACGTTCTCTCTTCAACTTCTGGATAACTCTGACCAATAGAGGAAGAGGAGGGAAGATGTAAGCCAGGGGGAAGTCCCAAGGGATCGACAAGGCATCCACTGCTAGAGCCAGGGAGTCCCTCAACCGGGAGCAAAACACCGGAACCTTCCTGTTGTGTCTGGTAGCCATCAGATCCACCACAGGCATCCCCCACCGTTGAGTGAGCATGTGAAACACCTCTGGGTGAAGAGCCCATTCTCCGCTGTCGACGGTGTGACGACTGAGGAAGTCTGCCATGACGTTGTCCACGCCTGGAATATGAACTGCAGAGATGACAGGCACGTGATCTTCTGCCCAAGACAAAATATCCTTGACCTCCCACCAGGCGGAACCGCTTCTTGTGCCGCCTTGCCTGTTGATGTAAGCCACCGCCGTGGCGTTGTCGGACTCCACTCTGATCGGAAGACCGGTCAATTGAGACTCCCAGTGCCTCAGGGCCAGCCGGACAGCTCGAAGTTCCAGAACATTGATGGAGAGCATGGATTCTTCCAGACCCCATTTCTCCTGAGCACTGAAGCGACCCCAGACTGCACCCCAGCCCCGAAGGCTGGCATCCGTAGTGACTGTGGTCCAATGAGGAACTAGAAAGGATCTCCCTTTCAGGAGATGAGAGAGATCTAACCACCAGTGCAGACTCGACTCGACATGAGGAGGAAGAGAAACAGACAGATGTTGATGATCTGGATGATTCTTGCACGTCTGGATCACAAATCTCTGAAGATCCCTGGAGTGGGCCATGGCAAATGGTACTGCTTCGATTGTGGAAATGAACTTCCCCACTAAGGACGACAACTTCGGTACTGGAATTTCGTCCATGTCCAGAATCCCAGCCACTCTGACGGCTATCTGGTGAGCCACGTCCTCTGGAAGAAACACCATGCATTGGCGAGTGTCGAACAGGAGACCCAAGAACAGAAGCCTCTGAGATGGAATCAAGTCCGACTTGTCCAGATTCAGGATCCAGCCATGACGGTTCAGGGTGTGCATGCACATCTGCCATTGCTGATGGAGAAGCTCCGCTGAGGAGGCCTTCAGTAGGAGATCGTCCATGTAGGGGGTCACACTGATCCCATCCTGATGGAGCACCGCTATCAAGGAGCCCAACACCCTCTGGAAGACCTGAGGGGCTGAAGTCAGCCCAAAGGGGAGCGCTGCAAACTGAAAGTGTCCCCTGTGGCAGGCAATCCTGAGATACCGCCTGCTCTCTGGATGAATAGGGATGTGAAGATAAGCATCCTGAAGGTCCAGGGAGGCAAGAAACTCCCCTGGAGACATTGCTGCAATCACAGAGCGCAGGGACTCCTGGCGGAAGTGGGAAGTCACCACATAGGCATTGAGATCTTTGAGATCCAAAATGGGACGAGCTCCTCCGTCCTTTTTGGCTACCACAAACAGGTTGGAATAAAATCCTGAACCTGTGTCCCCTTGAGGAACCGCCTCCAGGACCTCTTTGTCCAAGAGATCCTGAATAACGTCGTCGAACAGACGCCTTTTTGTGGGTTCCTGAGAAGGACGAGTAAAATGGAACCGAAAAGGAGGAAGGGAAGAGAAAGGGATCCTGTATCCCTCTGACACCACCTGAAGAACCCATGGGTCCGCCACTGACTCCTCCCAAGTCCGGCGAAAGATGCGGAGACGACCGCCTACAGCCGGATGCGGACCCGGGTTCGGCGAGTCATGCCGAAGCAGTCTTGGAGGTCTTGGCCTTGGAGGCAACTTTGGGCCTCCAGGACTGTTTGGGCTTGGAGGAGGAGCGCGTAGTGGGAGGACCCGTTTGGGCCGAGGAGCGTGTCTCAGTCTGAAAGGAACGAAAGGACCGATTGCGTTTGGCTGGAAACTTTTTCTTAAAGACTGAGGGTAGAAGAGTACTTTTACCGCCAGTAGCCTCACTGATCATTTCTTTGAGTTCAGACCCAAAAAGCAAATTCCCCTGAAAGGGCAAAGAAAGTAAGGCTTTCTTAGAGGCTGTATCAGCAGACCAAATTTTCAGCCAAAGAGCGCGTCTAGCCACCACAGAAGAAGTGGAGGCCCTCGCCATCATGCGCACAGCATCAAAAGCAGCGTCAGCAACATAGTTCTGAGCTTCAGTGATATTAGCAAGTAGCTGCAACTGTTCAGATACCGGCGCATCCTGGCGAACTGCTTCAGTCAGTCGTTCAGTCCAGGCCGCAATAGCTCTATTAACCCATGCCACAGCAAAGGTTGGGCGCATGGCCGTGCCAATGGAGGCAAAAATAGACTTAAGAGAGAGCTCTAGCTTCTTATCCGTCCAGTCCTGCAGGGCAGAGGCATCTGAGACAGCCAAAGCGGTAGATTTGGATAGTCTAGAAACAGGAGCATCCACCTTGGGAGGATGAACCCATTTTGCCAGCTCCGCCTCAGGAAAAGGGTAAAGTTTAGCAAACTTTTTGGAGACAGAGGAAGATCTATCAGGATTCTTCCATGCCTCAGAGACCAGACGGGCAAGAGTAGGGTTAGTTGGAAAACAAACAACTGGCTTAGATGGCTTTTTCTGAAAAACATCAGTAGGATCAAAAGTGGATTCCTGAGTCAGAGGAAGGTTGAGCGTATTCAGAACCGCTCTGATCAGACCCTCAGCCGAGACTTCAGGGTCACACTCATAGGGGTCCCCAATGGACCTGTTAGATTCAATAACAGTACGTTCCTCAGCATCAGAATCCTGTAATAGTTCTTCTTCAGAAGAATCAGTGACATCAGGAGCTCCCTGTGGCTTAGGCAGGGAGGTCCTGATGGTAGATGGGGTCTGCCAAACCTGGAGAGCCCCCTGAATCTGAGAGGGAAAGAGTTGAAGCGTGGATCTGAGATCCCTAGTGGCAGCTTTAAACTCCCTCACCCAAGATGGCTCAATAGCGTGGCTGGGAAGCCCAGGGTTGCTATCTTGACCAGTACAATTAGGGCATAGATCCCCCACATTATCGCCATCCAGCCCAATGTGGCAAGAGGAGCAAAACGCCATGGGGGTAGCAGATCCCCCATCCTCCTTAGACTTGGGTCTAGCCCCTAGCTCCAGTGAAGTAGACATGCTCACAGCGTCAATATACCCCACTAATAACACTATCACCCAGAAAAAGTGTAAATGATTAAAGTTTCACCCCAGAAATGTCTAAAAACGGACTTATCTGGCCAGCGAAGGGTTAATCTGTTGAGGAGAGAGAAGGTTCGGTCCCTGCGTAGTGTACTCGCCTAGGAAAAGTACCACAAAATGGCGGCCGTCATGACAGCCAATCAGAAACGAGCGCGAACCAAGCGCTCATGGGAAATGTAGTTTTCCCTTACAAGTACCCCAAACAGTGCCCGAAGCCCCCCTGAACACCCCACATAAATGAAACACATTCCGGATGATAGAGCAGGAGCCTAGCATTAAAATGAGCCCTCTCTGAAGTTACTGTGACAAGCGGTTCCAGAGATATGTCCCACACTGTGAATTCTCATAGAGAGTAAAGGAGCCCTTGCGTCTGAGCGGGAAAAAGCCGCGCTTAAAGGCGCGGAACACCATTTTTAATAAAGTTTAGTAAAACATTAAAAAGTGCCCAAACAAGCATGAAACACATGAGAAACATAAATAAACGAATATCCAAAGCTCCAAAACCCAGAGAATACCACAGAAATTGCATAAAACAGTTATAATGCAATAGAAACACCCTATGAGTGCTGGAGTGTATTAAAACTCCCAAATACAAGCCCATCAAAGGGACACTGTGGGGACAAGTGGACCTTCAGCACTCAATGGGTGACTCACCTTTCTTGCAGGACTTCTGTCTTCAGGTGACCATGATAAGGAGGGAAAGAACCAGAGGTAAATTCCCCAGTAGGGGAGCTGCTTAACACAAGCTGTCCCCTCTTCAGGGCATAAGGTCCACAGAAAATCCTTGGAAGCTGCACCAGCCACTTTAAAGAGGGCAATTCACAGCCATGGTCACCCTCCTAATGGTGGTATTCCATATTTGAATAAAAAAATAATAAAACACTAAGATGCATAGATGTTCTCTACCTGGTGTGCAAGCACACCAGGAACAAATCAATCTAAAGTGGCTCTGGCCAGAAGGTGGCTTAAGTAAGAGGGGAGGCTCCGCCCCTTGCAAATCATTTGCATAGTTGTTCCTGCCTATTAAAGGGGACTTACGCCTCCCAGAGTACCAGTGACCTGTATTGGACGACAGTGAAATATGAACCAACTCCAAGATCACTTATCTTTAAGACAAACCACCACTGTGGCATTGTATACAATGTTTTTGATATGCATAAACAGACAATGTATTGTTCACACACTATTTCATACTTTAGATGATGTAGACTGGAACTCCCATCCTACTGAAAAAAAACAAGGGAACCCTCACCCACATAGAGTATGAGCCTGCCCCACCTTCTCTCAATCACACCACAGAATTACACATACCCTCCTCTCCCCATAGGCCTCCATATGTGCAGCTCTTCACCCCCTTCCCCATTGTACAGAGAAACTCATGTCCGTTCTTTCTCTCATCCTCCCATTGTAATATTGCAGGTCCCCTCTCCCCACATGCTCCCATATTGTGTGCTCTTTCTTTCCCCAATCCTCACTTAGTAAAAATTAAGAATTCCTCACCCCATGGGGATCCAGCCTTGTCCTCGATGACCTTGTCCCCTGCTGCAGTCTCTTCCACAATTGATGTTAATCCAAATAACGGTACTAACAACCTACCTCTACCACTAAAATGTAAACAGATAAAAAAGCCTAGTCCTGCTTGGGCCATCTTTCGCCCTGTGTAACTCTATCTCCCACTCACTGGGAAAACAGGAAAATATTTGAAGAGGGTTTGGCTAAATAAAATCTAATCCCAGTTATTTTTTTCTCAAAACAACTCATATAACAGCCCAAGAAGGGTTTAATTTTTACTGGTGGTGGATTGTTAGGGTCTTTATTTGGTTTAACATCAACTGTGGACGAAATTGCAGAGGAGGCCTAGGGCGTAGCCGACAGCTCTGGATAGCTGACATCAAGGTGTAGTGATTTGCATGGGAAGACACACAGGGAGAGGGGACCCAAAACATTACAGTGGGAGGTTGGGGGGGAAGAAGGGACACACAGTTATCACTGTGTAATTCTATGGTTGTGGGGGAGAGGAGGGTATTTTGCAGGGAATGTCAGTGGGATAAAGCTGGGGTGTCTGATTGTCTAACAGGAACTAGCTCACAGTCAACATCTGACACATCAGCACTATGGCCAACATTGAGAGTTGGCTATTTTCCTTTAATCCTGCTGCTTCTTGGTATTATTGCATGAGTTATTTCATGCACCAGGGGAACAAAAATGTGGTGAGTTGTAGACTGGAACAAGGATTTCCGAGGATTATGTAATAATTGAGCCCTCTAGTCAGGTAATGGAATACCTCTGGAGTATAGGTAAATTTGCCAGTAAGTATTTGTTTTAGCAATACAGATAGTCTTTGCGGCCAAAGAGGTATTCAATTTTCTTTACACCCTTTTCTGAAACTCAAATGGTTAAACATGTATTTAACCATTTAACTCGAACACTTTGAGTGCTGTAGGGGTTTGCACAAGCTAACACTCAAAATATTTAACCCGTGTCATTTCAAATTTGTAATTATAAAACAAATATGATAAACACTATACTACACGATATCCCGTATATAACATTTATTTACTGATTTCCCAACTTTTTCTTTTATTGAACCTTTTTCTACTCTCATACTCAAATATCATTGCTCTTTTAGTTCGGATGGCTGCTGTAGCCTGTTTGGAACCTGGTGGAATAAATCCATTTCTCCTAGAAGTCAGCAGCGGTTCACTTTAGTCTTTTTGTATAGTACACCTTCTCATGGCGGGCATTTTTAATACACTGTTAAAGTATTTTCATATCCCTGTATAAAATATACTGTTGCATGTTTTTGTTTGAAATGTGTTGCAATTGGTATATGGAATCGTGAAATTAATAATATTGAAAGTGTCATAGTTACTGCTGAATATAACAGCAGAGGCATATGTGGACATAGGGAGAGAAAACTTTGGGGAAACCCACTCCCCTTGAATCAGTTGCTAAATGCATTTAACCATTTGAATGCCATGTATATGAAATGCACTGCTGTGCATCAGACACAAGCGTGATAAAGTTGCACATTGGTCAGAGATGGGAGGGAGAAGATCACACAGGGGATGGAACAGATAAGATGGGAAAGTGGTTTCTGCCAACTATGTCAGAAAGGGAATGCAAAGCACAAAAAAAGAAAAATGCTAATACTAGCTTGAAAGCAATTTTAATAAATAAATCTAACAAAACATATAAGTTATTTTGCAAGAGGTTTTGAAAATTCCCAAGTTGTTTTAAAGGGGAACATTCACATCCCCCAAAATTTTCACCATTGGTTTTAAAATGTAAAGCAATATCAGCACTGGCTTTATTTATTTTCTCCACTACCTAAGAGTGGAGATACTAATCTTTGATCAGTGTCACGTTAGCCCAGAAAAATGCAGCTCCGAAGAGAAGCGTGAATGTGCGCCCCAGGGGCTTCTGGGAGGGAAGTGGCAAGTCCTGCCGCTCATACATGGTTCCCCCAGTGCGGAAGTGCCACATTTCAACGATTAATATCTCCAGTCTTGGGCAGTGGAGAAAATAAATAAAGCCAGCAATGATTTTGCTTTACATTTTAAGAGCAGTGGTGAAAATTTTGGGGGATGTGAATGTTCCCCTTTAAGTGATAGTTTCACTTCAACCCCTTAAATGCTAGATATTACTTTGCAAAACTCTGTGGGCATAATAGGTACTGATGTAAGAGTGGTGCACTGGTTTGTTTGTGCATATGATTTTATTTGTATAGGAAAACAAAACCCATAAAACATTACAATTAAGAACTTACTGCATAATTTGCTTGTGTGTGTCAAACTGTCCATCAAAATCAGAGTCAAAAATAGGACCACTCATAACATGAACACCATTTTTCTTTTCAGCATACTTTAAAAGCAAGACGTTATGGAAATAATTCCAGATTACTGCAAAAAGTAAAAATTAAAGAAATCAGTAAAAGCCACTTTGTGATTGCTAAATAAATGTAAAATAAACATGAGTACGTAGTAAACAATACTTTTATAAATATATGATAGCCTGTTTATATAGAGTAACATACAATAAAAACACATGAACTTTAACCGGGAGAAGAAACGTGTAACATCAAGAGTACAAATATGGAGATTTTGATCAGAATATCAGATTGTCTGCATTTTTCTTTGATTATCAACAATATTCAGCCGTATTTCCCAGATGTGCATATGCAAAGAGCTGAAATATTAGGAAAATATGTCCAAAATGCCACCATCTCAGCGATGCACATGCCACAAGTGTTTGTATATGCAAGTGTCCACCTTTGTGATCCAAAAATTTGACCTGACAGATGAAAAAGATTTACATGGTGCAACACTTGTTGATGAATGAGAGACTACCATGTAGAATTATCCATTATTGAATTTGTGAATGGCATTTAGCTATTTGCCAATTGATTAATAGTGACTAAAGAAATTGAAATTCAAGAAATTTCATCTCTTGGTGATCAAATTTTAGGTTTAGGTTTGTGAGGGCTTAAAAAAACAAACAAAAAAACAAAACAAAAAAACAGATCAGATTGAGCCAATCTCACAGATAGTGGTAATTTCGTATTCTGAGTATACACACAGCAATCTCATTTAATTTACATTTAGGGATGTGAGAAAAGTACTGTTTTTGCACACAAATGATTTTTCACAGAAAGCCCACAATTTGCTGCTTTTTCCAGGGAAATTCCCATGCATTTTACCTATATAATGAATTCCCCTCTTACTTTAGGGTGACCAGTCCCTAGGTTAATTTCCTGTCACGGATTTGAAGACTCTCAGACTTAAGGTTTGGTAAAAACTTAACTTTATTAAAAGTTAAAGGCAGTCCCTGTAGGGTAAACATACATAACAATACGGCAGTAATAGCAGATATATAGGTTCTACCGGCCTTGCCTAAATACCGGGCAAGGCAACCGAAGTGACAGTAATAATGACAGGCTCTACCGACCGAGCCTATACCGGGTAAGGCAACCGTGAGATGACATATACCGGTTCTACCGGCTTTACCAATACCGGGCAAGGCAGCCCAAGGAATGCGGAATGGAGGCTCTACTGGCCCTGCCAATACCGGGTAAGGCAACCTTAAAGATGGTGAAATACAAGGTTCTACCGGCCTTACCAATACCAGGCAGGGCAGCCCAAAGGAATGCGGAATGGAGGCTACCGGCCCTGCCAATACCGGGTAAGGCAACCTTCAAGATGGTGATGTACAAGGTTCTACCGGCCTTACCAATACCGGGCAAGGCAGCCCAAAGGAGTACTGTAGTAGGCTCTACCGGCCCTGCCAATACAGGGTAAGGCAACCTTAAGGATGGTAACGTACAAGGTTCTAACGGCCTTACCAATACCGTGCAGAGCAGCCTGAGTGAGTAGACCAGCTGTCAGATGGCTAAGACAGCAGAGAGAAATAGGAATTATGGTCTTACTCAGCAGAAGTCTATTGCCAGGGATGATCAAACGACTGCATAGGAGTGGACAGCGACCTGGCCAAAGTACTGGATCATTCAGGAGCAAACCAACGTCCGCACGTTGGGACCAACAGTAAATAACGCCACCAGGTTAATGGAGTAAACCAGCGTCCGCACGCTGGGACCAATAATAGATGTCGCCACCAGGTTAATGGAGTAAACCAGCGTCCGCACACTGGAACCAACAATGTATATCGCAACCAGGTTTAGTGGAGTAAACCAGCGTACGCACGCTGGAGCCAACAATGTATGATCAGCAGCGAGATGAACAATGTCGCCGGAGCGACAGCTGGAGCAGGAGATTCAGGAACTCAGTAAGATTAACCCGCGAGGTGCTGGAACACAGGAACACTAGAATACAGGCACCCAGGAACACTGGAACACCGGAACACTAGCATACAGGAACCCTGGAGCATTGGAACACAGGATCAGCAAGTACAGCAGGAACAGGCCCAGAAGCCTGACCAGCAGGTCAGGCAGAGTGAAGTCAGAAACACCAAGAAAGGGCAACCTGGAAGTGCTCAGCCTGGGTTTAAAAAGGCTGTGTGAGGAGGGCTAATCACAGACAGCCAATCATGATTACTCAGCAAGTGACAGACACTGAACAGCACGAATCACAGCCACCGTGATAGGCTAATCACAGACAGCCAATCATGATTACTCAGCACATGACAGATACTGAACAGCACGAATCACGGGCACCGTGATATTTCCATATGGGAAGTACTGATCAGAGATGCTCAGCTAGGAACTAGCCTACCATAGTGTTTAGGAGGTGCTATAGGAAAGATATCCTACCCAGGGTGCAGTCTCCATTAGCCCAAAAGTGCCATACTGAGAGAGGAAATATCCTTAAAGGGATAGAAATGTTTCATAATAAAAGCAGCTCTAATTAATCATCATAGTATTTGGACTTTGGAGAATGTTATTTCAATACTGTCAGAGTTGTAGTTCAAGAGTAATTCAATGACAAAGAATCCCCCTCCCGCCCCTGTTACTGATGTAACATTGTTCATCCAGATCAGAAGGGAGGTGCCCAGGTAGACTGCAGAGAGGGACAATCTTCAATTAAGATCAGGGAAAACCTGAAAAACTTGTCAAGGGGGCAGGGGTTTCATTGTTCTAATAGAAAGAAAATTGTCCCCTGCTGTTATCTGTCTGGTCTATGGACTGGATTCCACATCTGAGAAGAGATGGCTTATACTAGGTAAAAGGGGCGGGAGGGGGAAACTTTGCTTGTGAATATCTCTCAAACCATAAAGGTTTAAGAGATAAGACTCATATTGTTCTTCATGTTTTTTTAATGCCTACAAAATAAAATAAAGAAAAAAAACGATGTATTACTATCCCTTTAAGAACAAACCCCTGATGTAAGTTTTGCCCTTGCTAGGCCTCGTCAGGGAGGTGTGGCTAATCTCTCTAGGCACCTATGAACAAGGGGTCCACACCTGGATTCCAATCTTACCTTTAGGGTGACCAGCCCCTGGGGTAATCTGCATATGCAAAGTACTGGTCAGGGATGTTTAACTAGGAAGGTGCTTGCCAAAGTATTTTGCAGGTTTTATAGGAATGATATCCTACCCAGGGTGCAGGTGCAGTTATTTTCACTTATAAGTACCATACAGAGAGAGGAAATATCCTAAAGCACATCATACTCATCCAGGGAAATCCAGATGTGGACCCCTTGCTCACTGTGCCTAGAGCAGGTGTGTCCAAGTTTGATCCACAAGGGCCAACAACAGGCCAAGATTTAAGGATTTCCCTGAATAAGCATAGATGAGTTAATTAATTCATTTTGATTGGCCCACCTGTGCTCACACAGGGAAGTCCTTAAATCCTGAACTCTTTTATAGCTCTTGAGGATAAAGCCTGGGCACCCCTGGCCTATAGAGACAACCTACACCTAACTGATGAGGTGCCACGAGTCCAAAGCATACATCTGAGGTTGGCGGTTTCTCTTGTTCAGAAAGGAATTCCTTGAAACTTTGTGGCTAGAAGTTTTGGTAAGATCAGTATGATATTTCCTCTCTGTGTAAGGCACTAGTGAGCTAAGAAATTGCACCCTTGGTAGGATGCCATTCATGCATAGAATGACAGTGCTTTGTTGTTTCTTACACTGAGGCAGATGTTTTTTCAAGCACAACAATTTTCAATGGCTCTCTAGTCCTAGCTCCTCTAGTTTCCCAGCAGTGCCATAGCTGGGATTTCATAGGGGTCTTTATATTCACATGGGTAAGCACAAGCTGGTTTTAATTATATAATATAGTCTGTATTGTTAATAATTATCAATAATAATCAAAACTTTTATAGCATTTTTTCTCCCAGTAGATTTCCTATCAAAGTAAGAAAATTTGGATTCATATCTTTGCCCCAAAACATTTTTTACTGACACGCCTGTTCTTAGATTTGTAGTCTTTATTTTCATGAGCTTGCTAAGAATTTGTGTATATTTTTGTATGTATTTTGTGAGGTTTTGGTTCTACCTTTTTCATGATTGGTAGTTCCCTGTACTTGGGGGCTATTTACAATCAAGGAAGTTATAAATACCTCACTGAAAAAACACCTAAATAAAAAAATTGAATATAAAATATAAAAAAGTGAAATAAAAATATATAAAATAAAAGAATAAATAAATAACGCAAAATAAAATAATTAAAATAGAAGAGGAAACTAAATAAAAATAAAATAATAATAATAATAAAAGTAAAATAGAGTGCATTCTCTATACTAAATATAAAAATAATAATACCAAAATATTCACTCAAGTGTTGCGGGGGAATAAGCCCCCTATAACTTTTATATGATTTATATACTTTTTTACCCATAACCCTAATGTATTCTGCATATAGCTATTCTTACATGGCACACAAAGGGTTACTACATACATTTATTTTTCTAGCCATGGCAGGGACTGCTAGAACATATTTCTTACTTTATCTGGACAGACTTATGTATCATAACTGTCTACCTAACTGATAATTGCCACACATCCCCTATGGCTCCTAATAAGAGGAAGCAGACATTAGACACTTGTCCTTTTTACCCCTGGGCCTCTAGATAACAGAAATATACCGTTAGCTACTTCTACCTAAGACCCTGGCAACAGGTCCAGTAGTCAATTGTTATAGCCATCCCCAAAATATGGTCTTTCCGTGCACGAGCCAAATGCATGCTCCTTACCCCCATGGCTAGAAAAATAAATGTATGTAGTAACCCTTTGTGTGCCATGTAAGAATAGCTATATGCAGAATACATTAGGGTTATGGGTAAAAAAGTATATAACTCATATAAAAGTTATAGGGGGCTTATTCCCCCGCAACACTTGAGTGAATATTTTGGTATGATTATTTTTATTATTATTTTTATTATTATTTTTAACTTTGAGATATTACTCACCCATATTTAGAATAGGGAATAATTATATCTCATAACCTTCTCTGGGACAAGAGGAAGAACCCACACTTAGCGCTATTTTAGCACTATTGTAGTCCTCTGTCACACAAGGACTGCAACCATCCACTAGCAATAGTATGAATATAGCTATAAATATGCAAATACAAAGAAGAAAATATGTGGAGAACACCTCTGTGTGAATGAATCTACATATTTAATAATAATAATATCAAATAACCATAAAATAGTACTAATAGTATAAAAATGTATCACAATAGTATCAACATATGAATAAAGAAATAGTCTGCATAAGTCCTTTAAAAAATATATAACTGCTGATATTGGTAATGTTAGCAACTTCTCCTGCCCTTTGTGCCAGGGATGACTCCAACAATATTTTCAATAGTTATAACGTGATGGAATTTAATATATTTATAGCAAATCTAATTCTTTCAGAGATTTGGAAGCAGTTTAATGCCATTCCTCACCTTCTTCTGTGTCTGACCTAGTAAACCTACTTATCGGTGAAGAGAGAGTAGTGCAAGAAGAAAAAAACTAAACAGCACCTGCAATTTCTAATATATTGAGTTCCATCAAGAGCATTGAAAAACATATACACAGATGTGCAAGAAGGGGGAAAACAAAACCTTATTATAACATTAGCTTTCCTTTAACCTTTTCACATTTATCCATAAGATTGGATGCTGCCGTGGTTACTTAACTGCCAAAAGTAAAACGAGAATCTAGAAACATATTTGTCTTCAGTAAATTGCATAAACAATCAGCATTCAGATGACTAACTCCATAACACATCTTCTATTTTAGGCAAGGTCTGTTTTGGGTTTTAACAGAAGATATAGACTGTTTTATTTTGTAGTTACTTCTCATATATATAGTTTTAAATCAGCTGAACTAAATAGTAGTGAACCAATTTACAGTGGGAATGCTCTGTGTGGCTTGTTAGGTGCCCATTGTACACAATGAAGCCACTTAGGTGTACATTGTATGGCATGCTTCAACTTTGGAACCTATAGAAATACATATGGCTAAGTAGCACAATATTATATCCCAAAATTTCCCACATTTGACTGTGGAAGAGGGAACATTGACTATTTCTGTATCTGTATTGCAAGAGGTTTATTACTTAAACAATTATGGAGACTACCAAGGGATGATTACTGAATGTGGTTTCTCAAAATACACTTATAAATGCCACCGGGTTCACAAGAGGAAAAGGTGGGGGGCTTATTTGAACCTCTCTCTAAATTTATTTCGTAGCTCACTGAAAGTAATAAGCATATCAAAAGTAATTACTTCTGTATTCCTTGACAGTATGTGCAGTAGTTCCACAGTAGGTGCAACAGAGACTTCCTTTGAGTTCCAGTAGAATGTGCAACTCATGCAGCAAAGTGATGCCACACTTCTGCCATCGAAGAGTTAATAAATAATACATCATAACCTCTACACAGAGATTATGATTATCATAGCTTGTTGTTTTATAAGCATACATTTCCAGAAAAATAACAGCTATTAATACTGCAAGAGAAATAAATGCTAACCTTGAAAAGCAGGGTACATTGGAACTATATTGCTAGTGATATGTCCAGCATAACTGGCCTTCCCAGAGGATGCTTTCAGATCTGAAAGGGAAGTCATAACACGGTTTAAATCAGTAACAGGTTTTCTATGAGTGGCTGCTCATTAACTAAAATATAACAGATCTGTACAACATTTATGTGAACACCATTACATATTACATGCATTAAATGAAATTATTTTCACTTGGATGCTAGATTTCTATACATTGTCTTAAAGTGCATAATAAAGTTATTTCTTGAAGGACAAGAGGGGTTCACAACCCACTGGTCATTAAAGGGTTAAATCTTAGTATTTTACTAATTATTCACCACTACTCACACCTCTAGGAGTAGCAGAACCCAACTGTACAGGTTTTTTTTACACAGTGGCAACAGTGTCAGCATCATTTCTAATGGCTGTGCAGCTAGGTGTGATGGCAAAGGACCTAACAGCGGTCTCCAGAGCTCACAGCGCCAGTTCCATTGACAAGAAACCCAACGGTTTCCTGTACACTAAGGGATGTACATGTTTTATGCTGCTACTGGCAGAGAGGTGTATAGCAGCAATTAAAAGGAGTTGTATCCTAGGAATACAGGATTCAGTTTGTTTAACATATAATTTTATATTTTTTAACCCTTTGAGTGTCAGAGGGGTACGGAATGCATTGCTTTACAATGCACTCCGTACCCCCTGGCACTCAAAGGGTTAAAGGCATGGCTGGTACCATCCACCCTCTGTGCCCTTGCCTCTCCCCTCTCTGCAAATCTGCACCAACATGCTTCCATCTATCGCCTCTCTCACCTGTACCAACATGTTTCTCTCTATCTCCCCTATATCACAAAGAGCTCACAGAACCACACATACACTTTATGGCATTCCAGTCTTGTTCCGCTGTCCCACTGGTAGCCACAGAATCCACATGCAGTGTCTGGCACGCCATCCCATTCTGCTCTTCTCCAAAGAACCTAATCCAGCTGCATTCCCATCATCTCTGAGCACAATTCTTTATTCTGCCCACTCTCTGATCTGTAGCCTGCCCTCCTGGTGATGTAAATGCAGGGGAGCTGGCAGGATGCAGTACTTTTTGATGGAGGGGAGAACAGAGGATTTTCAGACAGTACATGTGTGATCCTGTGGTTACCAGTGGGACAGTGGAACAAAGGTTGAGTGCCAGATATCAAATGTGTGATTCTGTAGCTACCAGTTAGACAGTATAAAATGTCTGGGGTTTCAGACAGTGCATGTGCGATTTTATGGCTAACAATGGACACCGGGACATGGGTGAAAAAGTAGATGTGGTTTTGTGGCTCCCAGTGGGACAGTGAGCAAGGGTTAGAGGTTAGACAGTGTTTGTATAGTTCAGTGTCTACCAGTGAACAACAGAACAAGGCTGAAGTGTCACACAGAGTATGTGCGGTTCTGTGACTACCAATGCATAGTCCACACAAGGCTGGTATGTCAGAGAGTGCATGTTTGGTTATGCAACTACCAGTGGACGAAGAAAGAGACTATCAGGTTAGAGAATGTCACCTTAATATATAATATAATACACACACACACACACACATACAGAGAGAGCGAGAGGCTAACCCTGATTGTTTCTGCTGCAGGGTTTCTGGATCAGTGGCAGCCACATCCTGGGGCGGGATAAGTGTGACTGCTTAGTCAATGGGATGAAGTTTATTGCATTTGCCCCATGCACTCCCATAACAGATCAGTCACCTCGACATTCGCCTGTCTCACCAACACACTGGTGATGCCATTTGCAACCTGCTTCCTCAGGACTGACTACATTCACCCACCTACAGTCTCATGACCAAGAGATCACGCCCCTGCATCCTTAGGACTGACTGCATTCACCCCTCTTTCATTCTCTGCATCATTACCCTGTCTTCAACCCTCTATTTTGGCCCATCTCAATCCCTCCCAAGCAGTGTAATTTGTTGCATCGAGTCCCTGCCCTCCTCCCTCCCATTCAACCCCTCTCAATCCCTCCAAAGCAGTGCCTTTCAATGCACTGCGTACCTGTATTCATCCCTCCTATTTGACCCCTCAAGTAGTCTCAGTTGACACCTCTTTGCCCCTCCCAGACCTTTATCTCACTGCTCCTAACGTGCTGTTTGTCTCTCCTTAACAATCCACATTATGACACTGTGACAGAGGGTAAGCGATGGCAAGGGTAATCACCAATCTCTCTCTAAATTATTCTTTAGATTTCAGTAGAGGCATTTTTTTTTTATAGTTTGCAATAAAATCCACATCTTAGAATGATGTGTGGCCAACTGATACAATAAGTCTCTCCCTTCTGAAGTTTTAACTGCTTCAGTATTAGTAAATGTGTTTGGAAGCAAAAATTGCAAAATGTATTGTATTTGTGGGTAGAATATGTTTATTGCATGGAATAATGTGACCAATTCCTCTTCACCATTCAGGCCACAGCCAATGAATTAAATATGGTCAACAGATCTCTCACTCTCTCTTTGTGTCAGAAGGCTTCACATCAGTACAACAACCCCAACATCTTTGATACATGTCCTCTTTTGAAAAAATGCCCCCCCCCAGCAAGTATCTATTTTCTTCTTGTTACTATTGAACCTATGCAAATTACTTTGTTTTCCATTTATCCTGTCTCACCTAAAACAAATGCTCCACTTTTACTCTTTTAGTCTACTGCTTTATCCACGGCTAACACAGGAACACCCTTTACCAACATACACTTCGACAGTGAAATAAGGCTGGGGTACCAGACAATGTACGTGTATTTCTGTGACAACCAGTGAAACAGGGCTGGGATGTCAGACAGTGTATGTGTGGGTCTGCAGAATATATGTCCCTTACTCCTGCCTCTTATCCCACTAAACCATGCTTCTTTTTCTAGCATATATATTGTATATTTTTTCTGTTTTATATATGCAGTTTCCTGAATATAGTGATCTCTGTTCAAGTATGTCACTAAGTCACTCATCCACATAACACTCTGTTTCAATAGACCTGAATGACTCAAAGGACACAAGCTGCTATCAGATTGTAAAAGGAAACAATTAGCAGTGGAATACAATGCACACAAATAAAGGTATACAGACATACTTGACTGCTATGTAAAATAACATACCTAGACAAAACATTATATTAAACAAAATAAGAGACTGATTCCTAGGGTACAATTCTCTTCTAAACAGAAAAATACTGGGCTTGAACATGTTTTGTCGTTATCAGATACATTTCATATTAGTTCCCCTTTAAATGTGTATTTAAATTATTGAAAAAAGAAATATAATCCATGTAGCCATAAAACCAGCCACACAGTTTATATCACAAATCACAGCATTAGTTTATTTTTAACAACTCACAAACAAGCGAAATGTTGTGTGTATTGTATCAGCTGAAAGAAAAATTAATGAGAAATCCAAACATAAATGGGTACAATTAGAGCAAGAAGCTACTTTAATTATTCATGCTGGTCTTGAGGTCCAAATCTCCCTTTCATAATGGGACATAAATAAAATTATTAGAGAATAGCTCAGGCTAGATGTAGAATTACTATGTGAATTGACTGAATTACACAATGAGCAAATGTTTTTTCTTTAATCATATGTGCAGTGTACAGTTCAGAACAATAAATTAGGGCCAATGTGCCTATAATTTCCTTAAATGTATAGTACCATCTTTTGAAAATATATGTACATTGTTGTGCAATTTCTGCTTAGTAAAACAAACTTCTACTTCTAGCACAGTGTTTCTCAACCCGTGGGTCGAGACCCCTTTGGGGGTCGAATGACGATTTGCCAAGGGTCGCCTAAAACCAGCAGATATTTATATTTCGATTCATAACAGTAGCAAAATTACAGCGATGAAGGAGCAAAGAAAATAATTTTACTGTTAGGGGTCGCCACAACTTGAGAAATTTTATCAAAGGGTCGCGGCACTAGAAAGGTTGAGAACCATTGTTCTAGCAGATGATGCATTAAAATGTTATAGCTTGTTTAATTTCATAATTTTTTTTTTCTTTCATTCATCAAAAAATTGTATAAAAACTGACCACTAGGTCGTGCTGAACTAGAGAAGCTTTATGTTAACCTGTTAATGGCTAACTAAAGAATCTCACAGCACTCTCCAAAGCTGTGTACTCTGTCCATAGTTCCAGATTCTGTTGCTCAGGGACCAGGGAGACTACTACTAAGGAAATTGTTGGTGATGGCTAGAAAGGAGGTGGCCACATCCTGGGTGGTGGAGTCCCCACCATCTCACCAAGCGTGAGTTAATTTGGTCAACCATAACCTACCACACTATAAACTCCTGTATATTCACAGACATGTGCCCCATAAATTCAGCTTAATAGTGGACCCTTGGACTTCAGCAAATGCTAGAAATGGCATGACTGGACTGGCTTCTGACATTCCTGATGGACGCAGCAGCTATTAGTGTCATTAGGGGGTTTTATTTTTCATTTTTACTTTCCCTCTCGTGGAGGAGTGGAGTTGGGAGAGGAATTCCGACCAGTTAGTTTAGGTTAGACTAGTTAGTATGTTTTAGCTTAGTTTAGTTTAGTTAGGTTAGGTAGGGGCGGGAGGAAAATGTGAAACCGGAGGACATGATGGGGGGTGTGTGTATGTAATGTTGAACATATACCTGTATTGGAACTATGTCTATCATTTACTCCCTGTGAACAATGCCATTCCACATGCTGTAACTATATGCTTTCATTCCCTGTCGTGTTTCCATTAATAAAGAACTGTTTTAAAAAATATATATAAAAAAAAAAAAGAATCTCACAGCAGTGAGAGTATCCCTTGTTTTACTCTGCAGGAAAAGCTCTACATTATAATCAGTATTTCCCTGCTTCAGTACAGATGAGTTAAAGAGATAGTATTGCTTTTATTTAACAAATAATAATTAGACAAAAATAGTATTACAATGAGCTACGTCCCATCTCTCAAACATTTATAGCTTGACAGATCGAAGCATGTAAAGTTCCTCCTCCCGGCTGTTTAAAAAAAGTCTGCCTTTTAGACGAGAAGCAGATTCTGGTCCCGGGACTGTCCGGCGGCTCTTCAGCAGAGCCGAAATAGCACGATATAGAAATAAATACTTCATTGGAACGGTCTACAAAGTATGCTTGCAAACCAGGCACACTTTGTAGACTGTTCCAATGAAGTCTTTATTTCTATATCGTGCTATTTCGGCTCTGCTGAAGAGCTGCTGGACAGTCCCGGGACCAGAATCTGCTTCTGTCAGCTAAAGTGCTGATGTCTATGAAAGGGGCGGGAGGGAGGAACTTTACATGCTTCGATTTCTCAAACAATAAATGTTTGAGAGATGGGACATAGCTCACTGTACTACTATTTTTAATGTCTGCAATATTAATATTTGTTAAATAAAAGCAATACTATCCCTTTAATCAGAAGCTCATTCATTGAATTAATTAACTCATCTGCGCACAAGTAGGGACATCTTACAGAAATGTCCTTTTAGGGGTCCATAAGGATAGGGTTGAGAACCACTGCTCTAAAGTAGGTTTAAATGGATATTAGGGCCAACCCTTTTTACAGAGACTCTTATATTTTATTTAATAGATTATTCTTACTATAGACATTATACTTGATACTTTTATGATACTTCTTACATGGATGAAAACATGGCTGGCCACAGTTCATGGGAAAAGTGAGTTTTAGATCTGGATTCCCTATATTTAGATCTTGACTCCTTACATTCTGTCCATTGCAGAAATCAAAAAAAGGGTGCACACCTAATGGACACTTCAATTACATGTACGCTGTGAAGAACAATGACACCTGCATAGGCATTTAAGCATGGATGTAAACCAGCACCATAATTGCTTCTATTCATGAGCTTAACTTGTACACCCATTTCAAAACACTACGCATCCATAAGGATGCACAGAAAGCCTTGGAGCATCATAAAATTAAACTTAAGAAGCACAAAATCATTATTTGTTTTGGCTCCCATTTTATGGTCAGTATATTAGAGGTCCATTAGTACACAATGTATAAAATGATATAACCCATTTTCATTCTAGCTATTAGGCTCCCTTTAACATCTGTTTTTCATATCCTATATAATAATTCGCTAAATAGTTTGTAACAACGCAGTCATGAGCAGTAGAGACTGCCAGTGACCGGAGGTCGGACTCCGGAGCATCCAGCTTAGTATCAGCTGCAGTGCGGGCAGTCTCTACTGGGCATGACTGCACCGTGTCCGGCCGGCACTGTGGCCCGTGTACACGGGCTCTTCAGCTAGTACTAATATGTTTCAATCCACAATACATTTCATACATACTCATATGTACAGTATATGTGTCAAATATTAGGCTAGAAGGATTACTTGGAGGATAAAGAAATCCATATTTCAGAATCGGATGACTTCGATAATATTGACAACTTTGACTGAAACCAGATGGGATTCTAATATCTGGGAATATACACAAAGACTCGGCTTCTGTAGAAGTAGAAGAATTGCCCTAGTAGAAATCAGAAACAAAACTGGTTATTATTTTGTACAAAGTTCAATATGGAGAGGACTATGTCTTTATAAATTATAATTTCCATTAGATAGTAGAGGTAATGACATATGAAATTGCATGGTCTAAATCAGACATAAAACTTTAAGATTCCCATCATTTAATGAAATGTATGATATGTAAGGCCTTACGAAGAAAAATACGAATATGGGCCTTAGTAATCTTTTGGGATACTTTGTACTTTATTAGTGGGCTTTCACAGTAATTAAACGTGTCCTTTTGAGAGTTCATTTTTGTCACTGCATTGGCTTCACAAACTCATTTTTTACAATGAATACTGTTTTTTTATACTATTGTTATTGTAAAACTTAACCTAACTAAAACAGCACTAATAACATTCCCTCCTCCTCCAACCATCCTCCCTCCTGATATTCCCCTCACTATTATGAGAGAAATGTAATGTGGACCACCACCACAATTGCACCAACCTCCAAAGCATGCTGCTTGGGGGTCACTTTCAACTCTGCTTTATCCTTCAGTCCCCTTATTCAGACAATTTCCAGCTCATACCATCTCCATCTATGTAACATCTAAATACTCATGTTGACTACTGCAACGCCCTCCGATTTGGCCTCCCTCTACCTTTTACTTGCCAAATGCACTCTACACAAGCTCTTCTCACTCCATCTTTCATTATATTCTCCCATTCCCATCTGCAGGACTTCTCCCATAGTGCCCCAAAGCTCTGGAAGGCTCTCTCCCATCAGACACCACCACAGCCTTCACATCATCTTCAGACATTCCCTGAAAATTCTCCTCTTAAAGGGATAGTAATACTTCATTTTAACTTTATTTTATTTTGTAGGCATTAAAAAAAACATGAAGAACGATATAAGTCTTATCTCTCAAACCTTTATGGTTTAAGAGATATTCACAAACAAAGTATCCCCCCCCTGTTCAACCAGATCAGAAGTGAGGTGCCCAGGTAGACTGCAGAGAGGGACAATCTTCAATTAAGATAATGGAAAAAGCTGAAAAACTTGTCAAGGGGGGAAGGGCTTTCATTGTTTTCATACAAAGAAAATTGTCCCCTTCTGTTATCTGTCTGGTCATACAACCTGATTCACATCTGAGAAGAGATGGCTTACACTAGGTAAAAGGGGCGGGGAGGGGAACTTTGCTTGTGAATATCTCATAAACCATAAAGGTTTGAGAGATAAGACTTATATCATTCTTCATGTTTTTTTAATGCCTACAAAATAAAATAAAGTTAAAACGAAGTGTTACTATCCCTTTAAAGGAAGTCCATCAACTTCCCATAAAACTGTTAGAGCAAGATAAAAAGCATGTCTAACCTCTACTTACTCATTCCCTTTCTATATGACTTTCCCAGCCACAACCTCATCAAGACCATATGCCACATACCACATTGTTCACACAGAACCTATTTCTCCTTAACAGACCAGAGGGAGTACTGTAATGAAAAGCAATTCTATCTTCCATCCACCAACCAGCAGTTCACATGACAGGAGACATTCACACCCTGTAGCATTTACACCTTCTGTGTTTCAACCTATTTTTCTCTAGACTAAGTTCTCACAAGCAGGGCATTCTTTTGCTTTGTTTCCTATGTCCTGTCTGTACTCATTCAAACCCTTCAAGTCTAAAAAATGTCAGAAATTCCTCATAATACTTGCATTTTTTTCAACCAAGTACGAGCTCCACAGTGGAATCCGGGTGTTGTAGCTATATCCGCTCACATAATCCACATGGTACAAAATACAGTAGCTGCTGTTCTGTATAAGTATTGGTCTTCCAAATGGCACATTTTGTTTCTTTGTATCGGATTCTAAAAATAAAAAGGTTACAGATTTAAATTTAATACATGAAACAAAACTCCACTTTGTGAAACCTACTCATAAACAGAAAAACACATTTTCCATATGCTTCCTTCCTTAAAAGTATTGCTATCATCTGCTTATGAAGCAAATAATAAAATTATAAAGTGGCTTTAAAGCCAGTAAATATTTTCCATGAAATGTAAGTACAAGCAGGACTTTTTGTCACTATCCAGCTATTATTATACATTAGAATAATACTGCTTGTAAACTTTTGTGTCACAGGGAACAAAAGTCCCCTATTGTGCTCAAATGTTAAAAAATAATCAAGTACGGTAACATAATTGTGAGTTAACTTTTTTATTGAAATGAGGGAGGAGATGCATGTGATGTGTGATAAAGAAGGGATTACATGATATAACGTCTCCAGTGATATCACTTCTCCAGTGATATCACTTCTCCAGTTCCTGTACTATTCTGTAGAGCCAATGTACAAAGATTTCTCCAGCTTTGGAGATCTTAGTGCATATACTCTATAGAATAACACAGGAATTGGAGAAGTGATATAACTGGAGAAGCCATCTCCACTTTATCACCTGAGGTGCCTCACTGCATAACCCCTAAGGGTAAAACACAGGTACTAGCAATGCTGGGACATTTTTCATTCAAAACAACTTTTTTCTTCATTGAACTGCAATTTTCTATTTTGGCCACTAGGTGACGTTGTGATTGTTCCCATAACTTTCTGTAGAGACTTTTTGTGAGATACTCAAGCTCTTACACAAGTGAATTATTAAAAATACTCTTTGGACTCTAGGTGGTGCAATTGCTAAGCTTAATTAAAAAAAAAACAAAAAAAACATGTTTAAGCAGTAATCATAATTGAAAATCCTTCAGCAGGAAATACCCTTGTTTTACTCAGTAATAAAATGACAGTGCAGTGCTGCATTCTCTCTACAAAGCAATGAAATACATAAATTTGAGCTAAACAAAATATTTGCTACAATCCTTTACTAGAGGTGGGAATAACAAGCAGGTATCCTGAAAGATAAATAATCTGATGAAGACTTAAATCATGCATAGTGGGTTCTTAATACAGATGACGATCAAAGATGCAAGAGGGATGCATAAAGAATCAAAGTGAGAAGATATTATCCTCTTGCACGTGTACTCAATGTAGCATTTCTACAATAATATAGAGAACAGGCAACTTAACTTTTATTAATATGTCTAAAAATATGAAGCAGTGAAAATAATGATGTAATAGAGTGTTGCTGAGCAAAATGATCCAGCTTGCCATAAGGTGAACTGCAAGTATACTCATATTATGGACACATACAGAACACTGAATAAAATGCCTACAAGAATGGCAACAGCTCAATTTGTGCTAATGAAGTAAGCTAGGTCTAGTGAAATGTCAGTAATTCCCCAAACCCCCTAACAGCAGTCTCTAAGATATAGGGTGACTATGTGTCCCTGATTGCCCAGGACAGTCCTGGGTTTTAAATGTGTGTCCCATGTCCCTCGCAGCTCCATTCTGGGACAATACAAAGTCCCTGAATAAAGACTCCAGAGCACAGAGCCCTGAATACTAGGGAAGAACTGCCCATTTCCTACCGTCACAGGAAGTGATGCCTCTAGTGGGCTACAATATATAAAGTCCTGACACAGTTCTGTTGTAGTAAAATGCAATTCTAAGGCTTTGGGTGTGGTACATTTTCTTGTAGTCCACCACAGGCATAGATTTCTCTCACATAAGTCAATGGGCAGATCTCTCTAGTATTTTAGTACTCTGTGGTGTGTGGGAGAAAGCAGGTTTTGCACTGCTGTCCATGGTTTTATAGCATTCCCTCCCACACAGCTGTACTAGAGTAGAGGATAAGTACTCTATTGCTCTCATCTCAGCAGTGTGTCTGAATGGCAGAATGGAAATGTGGTCACCCTACTAAGTTACAGTGATTAGCAATCTGAATCAGTATTTTTGATCCACACTGCAAGTTTTCACTAGGGACAATGATAGGCAAATTAAACATTTCCCAAAAGCATCTGAAGACGATGACATTGTGGAGTTTTGAATTTAGACCTACTTTCTCAGATAAGTACAGTACAGAAAAAGGTTTCCTTACTGACCACACCTTTACTGCAATCAATATAAAAAAACACACACACAAATCTGCTCAGTATTCATTTTAAAGGAACACTATCACCTAAAAATAAACTTTTGTGGTTTTTGAAGAGCTTACAAAATCACTTATGTTGCATAAGCCACTTTTGTTTAGAAAACTAGTTTGAATTTAGATTTAAATATTATGCTAACTAAGGCATGCCATGCAGATGCATTTTGTCTTAGCCCTACATTATCTCCCCCAACTAACTGTCACTTAACTCTTTCGGTACCAATGCATAGCTGTGCAGGGATACAGAGTGTGAAAAGTAACGTAGTACCCAGACAGGAAATGCCAGGATGACAATCTTTCATTATCATAACCTATAAACCTAAACTTAAAAATAGTTTTCTAAATAAAAAATGTTGAATACAACAGTTATGTGGTTTTGAAAGGTCTTCATAAGTCACAAAAAAGAAAAAAAAAAAGAAAAACAACTTGATCTTGATGTTTAAGTGCATATATAGGAGTGTTAAGATGCCCCTGCCCCTTTAAGTTAGCTTTCTTATATTGAGCTACAGCACCAAGACTTCCCACCTTCTGTAACTCACCCATCACTTCCTGCAGGAGACATCTCTCCTAATCTAGGCACAGATTCCATTCCCTCCTGTAATCAAACCCCTTTCACACCCAGAATATCTGTAACCTTATACCTGTACCACTCCACCTAACCCCCTCCCCTTGCTTCTGTTCTGATCACTAGAATGCCTGCTCTTTGTGCAATAAACTAATTGCTGTTTTTGTTGATTTCGTAATTCACATTTTCTATACCTCCTTACCACAACTGCCTCCTCTGCTGCACTTTCATATGGTGGCCTGCAGTTCACCTGCACCCCCAGGCCTGGCAACATATAGTTAGGTGGAGTAGGCATTCTGCTGTCCTTCAACTACACATTTCCACTAATCCCATCAGTTCCCTCTCTCACGCAGGCTTTCTATTCTCTTTCCCATTGTGTTGTATCATCTACAGACATCCTGCTTCTAACACCAATAGCTGTGCCTACAGCCCCACAGACACAGCAGCTCCCCCAACAATGGCTCAGCAGGTGGGATTAAGGTCACCCTGTGCTAGTGAGTTGGCACATGGGGACTTTATTGTTTGGGGAGACATCAGGAGCCAAATAATAGATGTTACCACAGGGAGATGATGTAGCATGATATGTGCCACAACCAGGCATTGAGAACCCTCAACAGGACACAGACTCATGAACTCATGAGCAGTGATGTAAGCATGCATCACAGGCTGCAGTTATTGATCACAGGGATGCTGTCTCAGCTCAGGCAACACCAGCAGAAAATGGCTGAGTCAGTGACAGCCCCAGGATGGGAATCATCATCTGGCTCCCTTTCTACACTGATTCCAATGTTGGACCAGACCCCAACAAGACTATGACTATGAGAAGCATTTGGCCTAACTAGTACCTAGAGGTAGAGGATTAAGCTCCTACAACTGATGTACTCTCATCAGAGGAAATACATTATTCAGGCATGGGCCCTGTAGCCATTCACATTTGTTGTACCAGTGCAATTACTGTTTTGGGCAATAATGCTGCCACTGCACAATGCCGCCTACAGCCCAGCAAACTCCTGCATTCATTCTACCTGAACATCTGATGGTGGATGAACACCTGTCTTCCTCTGCTGGTTCTGTTCCTGCAACAACTTAATTCCTCCCAATACCCTCAGTCCAGCCACACAGCCAAAGTGTCTGTCTGGCCTGCCCTTAGTCACTTGTAGTTGCAGCTCTCGGTGATGCTCCCCTGGATGCAAGCCGCAGCTACAGGACTGGGAGGAGATGAAAGATGTCTATGATCCCTGCTGCTCACTTCCAAGTCCAGGATAATGGATAACAAGTTTCCTCAGCAGAGGAGGCAAATAGCAAGTTGTTTCCCCAGGACGCACAATAGGAACTTAGGACTGTATGCAAAACACTGAAGAGGAACAATTATGCCATCTAGGACACAAGTAGTAGACCCTGAAATGCACAATGCATGAACCCTAGAATGTGACCAAGTTCCGAAATGCATTTGAGAACCCTAACATTAAGGGGGTAATAGCAACATTTTAAGCTTTGTGCATTTCCCCTCTTCTGCAGTTCTCTTGTTTGTAAATTATTCCTCTTTAGATTACGAATAAGACTCTTGATCCTTAGTCTCTCAGCAGGGTTTTTCACATGAGGCCTAGATTACCTTGCAGGTAATAGGCATTATCACTGGTTACATTTCACATATTCCCTATGGAAGAATTTGTAGATACACACCTTGATTCCTGCAACATATTTTTTATTCACCATGACGTTGCATTCTTACCAGTGCCAAAATAGATGGTGTTCTCTGAGATATTGTATCCATGCCAATGCCACAACAGCCCATTCAAGCAGTCCACTAAGATGCTGGGTTCATGCCAATGCCACAACAGCCCCTTAAGACAGTACACGGATATGTACTGTTCTTGGCAATACCACCACTGTCCATCGCATCACTGAGAGTTGTATTCATGCTAAGACTAAAATGACTGTCTGAAAAAGTACAGCTCCCAGCACCCTTTACTAGGCACTGGCTAGCTGGGAATTGTGGGCCACAGCTGATGGAGAACCCACCACTGACTACAACCTGAATTGTGAATAGGCCTATGTACACCAAGCCCAAGTCAGACCACAAGAGAAATGGATTGGCACAGGCTAGGAACCAGAACATTTCACAGATAAGGAGTAATAAGGAAAAAGGGTTTCATACAAGAGAACAGCAGAGAGGCAAGAGAACAATGTAATTGGCTGATTGTAAGTGGAGGAATAAGATATAGCTGGAGATCAGAATGGAAATGCAGGAAGAGATAGTGGAGAAGAGGGTCTTGTATGTGAGAAGCAGTATTTTATAAGATACCTGAAGTTTGATTGGCAGTCATTGTCGTGATTAGAGGAGGAAGGGGGCAGGTACAAACCTAGGTGACAGTAAGGCACTCGTGCTGCAGCATTCTGTGGTGATTTAAGTTTATGGAGTTGTGAGGCAAGAAGACTAGAGAAAGAGAGAAGATTACAGTAGTCGCACAGGGTTAGAAGTGCTTGTGCAATAATTTTAGCTGTGGAGGAAAAGAGGAAGGGATGGACTTTTGCTATTTTATGCAAGAGAAAGTGCCAGGATTTGGCAATAGCATTAATATGAGATGAAAATGAGGGAGCAGCATCAATTATCACCCCTAAGCACTGTGCACCTGGGTTTATGTGAATGCCATTTACGGTCACCTCCATTACTGTAAATGGTCTTGGAATCCTGTGAGTGTTTTGGAGGTGTACAATGCATAGTCTTGCAATGAATTATGTACCTCTTTCCTTACAAGACACATTTACAATAAAAGTACTACTTTTCTTGTTAACTAATGTGCATTGAGGTTTATTATTGGTCCATTGTCTTAGTGCATACAGAGCATGTTTTTTTTGTTATGGTATTTTTTTTTTGTTATGGTATCTCTATTTTCTATAAAAATGCGATTTCATTACATCCTTTTGGGGCATAACTCCAACGTTTGTTAAAGTATAAACGTGTTCAAAGTATTCAAATAAGTATTTTTCATATTTTCTTGCTTGCAATGTGTCTAATGCCCCTTGAATTTTGGAAAAGTCTAAAACACATTGCAGAGCACAGAAATCGCACTGAAGGCCCTATTGAAATGCAGGGTTATCTGGTGTTTATATTAAGCTTGAATTGCTTCCCATAAAGATGTATTGGCCTTTTTACAATCAACAGCTGAAAATAGCCTGCTTCAACAGGCTGAAGTTGCTCGACTAAAACAATGGCTTTTTAATCTTTAAAATTTGGTTTTCATTGTAAGTGCCTGGAGTTTACAATGCAATCTAAAGTGTTTTTCCAGCTCTGGGATTTTGCCATAATTAGGCAAAACGGATGTATGTTGCTCATACTTTCATAGCAGAATAGCTAAAAATACATCTGAAATGGCTCCTGTTACTCCCAAAGTCTTATTCTAAAGGCTGGGATCCAGGCCTCAGTGCAGCAGAAGTCAGATATATACATTATGTTTTGTATTATATGTACTTTTCTGCTTATAGTGATTTCTATTGTTATCCTCTTGGTCAAACTTTATCACAACAAACAAAAGACTTCGATAGACAAATATTTTGTAAAGGCCACTAATCTTTATCAGACTGTAAACAAACAGCCAGCTGTAGACTATAACAAATAAAAATTCTATAGATACTAGTGACTGCTGTTTCAAGGAAATGTTCCTTGGTAAGAATTACTTATTCCTAAGGGATAGTTTTGTAAGACTACTCTGATATTATATTCATAATCATTTTCTGGAGGAGACAAGAGAAGGAAAATGTACCAGTGGTTGGAGAAGCAGGGTCACCAAGGCACAGAAACGAACCAGGAATCAGGAACTCATAAGTCCTTAGGGTAGAGAGAGACCTCGGGCTAGATTCTATTGCAGGTGATAAATATCCCCACCTGTTTTAGCAAACACTTTCCTATTGAAGTCTATGGGGAAACTTGGAGATAAAAGCAGTGATAAAATTAGCACCTACAATAGAATCTTGCCCCTCCAGTACACTGCTCTGAAATTAGTTGGACACCTCTATAGTATCGAAGGGGCTCAGATGTTTTGTAGTAGGAGTTCTTACCCATGTAACCACAGAACATTGATGTAAGCTACTATGCTAAATGTATGTTTTAAATATTGATTCAAGTATCTGGAGACATTTACACACAGTGCCATTAGCAATGACAGCCTGTTTAAAAGAGTTACCTTGTTGAGGATTAAGGCTCAGCTGTTGCTCAAATCCATAAACAGTCAAATCCTGAAGGAAAAATAAGTACATTATTCATTTTATTCGTATTGTTATTATCTATGTCCCTGCATACTTTTTCAGACACAGAGAAGCAATTCTGGGGATGAAGTACATCATATGTATTCAGTAAAAAAGTTTTATCAATTTGAATGACCTCTCTTTCAAAAATACAGTTTAGTTGTTTTCCAATAGAGATTCAGCATCTAACATTTATGTATAAAATATACCTCCTGTAATCCCTGCCCCATGAACAATAAAGTAATGACTTGTCTAAGGTTACTAATGTGGAACATGGAGCTCACCTAGATAAAAAACTATATAAATATAATAATAAAAAATAATAATAATAAAAAGAGGACACCAAGATGTCACCACCAAAATCCCTCCAATCAGCAGCTACAATCCCTGGACCCGTGTGTATAATCCAAACCAAAAATGAAGAGAAAATCTCAGGAGAGCGCTCAATATATATACCCAATAATCAAACCAATGATCTAATAACAGCATATAGGATATACAATATACATTTATTAAAATAAAATAAAATAAATGAATGGAAAAATTGGACACCAACACTAAACCACAACTGTATGTGTCCACTATTTCCAATACATATAGAGGGCTCAAAATTTCCACTCGCCACTAGCCAAAGGTGAGTGAAAATTCAGCCCTGGCGAGTAGAAATTCAGCCCTGGTGGGTATGTTTCGGCTTACAGTGGCGAGTAACTTTTCAGGTCTGGCTAGTAGCAAAGGACTTAAAATTATAAGCCCTGTATACATACAAATACAATGTAAAACACAGATTCCTAATAGTGGTACCACTATACTGAAACCTCTAAATAAAGAGGGTGAAAAGTCTTATCCTGAATACATGCCTAAACGCTGTAGATGTCCTCCACACTTGTCTAAGGTTGCAAGGTGCTGCCATGTCAGATTATGGTCTGGATTATAGTGCAGGTGATACATTCAGTGGTTTATTCTATTTTACTATAGTCTACAATAAGAATTTGGATGAATTAATGAAATAGGCTGGATTTTATCACCTGCACCATCACTGTGCCCTAGATGGTCATAGGAAGTTTTAAGATTAAATTAAATGCAACAGGCAAAATAATCTGGCATGATTTGTAACCAAGCCAATATTCAAATGTAGCCTTATTGACCACTCTCTGACACTTGTATTATTCTTAGGGTTTTATGTCCAAAAGAAAACTGGACTCATTCTGGAGTAAACCAACTGCACCATAGGTGATAAAACATTTTAAATGTATTCAAATTGGACTTTTAAACCCTTGAATTTGAAGCAATGCACAAGAGACCTCTCATATTCATTGGGATAAAAGCACCGTTAAAACTTAAAGACATTTTGGCCATTTTTATTTCTCCCCTATACTTAAGCTGGATTTACCCAAAATTACTCCACTTATCTTTTAAACATATATCTCTAACACTTTGTGTGAATCTGAGAAAGTTTGAGGGCGGTGGCATGTGAATTAATTCAAGAAGCAGGGTAAAAATGGACAAAAATTAACTGTTTCATGGGAGAGTATGTGTGTTAAGTTAATTCCAGCCCCCTACAACCAACACTTCTAATTAGCAGACCTCAACTCAAGAATAGTTACAACATGTGAAAATGCACTTACCCTTGAATCACAAGAGCAGCCATAGTCATCATCTTTAGTACCTTGGATTAAACACTGGAAAGGATCTGATGTTTCCATGGACAAGGATGGCTCATACACTGGTTGACTTAATAAATGATTTAGGCTGCCATGGGTTCCATTATTGGCTGCAGGAACTATTCTTAACAAGTCTAAGATAAGAACAGTAAGAGGCATAAAATGCTATATGTTCAATTAATACAAAAGATGATATGAGAAACATAACATTGCAGTTCAAAAACTTACCACACATTAGATTATAGACCTCAATATTTTCAAAGGGCTCAACCTCTGTTTGAAACTTAAATCCTGGACCAAAGCCAATGAAAAGTGCCTGAAAATGAATATTATTACTGAATTATTAACAATAAGGAGGTCTTTAAAGAGAAATACAACTTAGCATCATTAAAATTTCCTACAGCTTTTGGGATCTAGTAATTATAGGAATTCTTTATCAGGAGTATTATTGCCCCTAAAGCTACATAGTGTCTTTCCAATGTTTAACAATTGCATTATTTGCGAACAAACTTTAGGTTCTAAATTTTACCCATTAATTAAAATATTCAAAATGCACAACTCATTTGTTTAGATTACAATGACTAGAATAGATGCAGACATTTATCTTTGTGAAGTTCTATCATCAACAGTGTTGGAGGCATCCATTCTATCCTTGCAACAACATAATGTGGGGTATCTATGCTTAATTACTTGGCCAATAACTATTCTCAGCAAACACAATACATCGAGGCAAGCAACAATAACCACTACTTTGTTTGAGGTAACTAAAAGAACAAATTGGATGCTCCTAGCATTGAAATGTTCCCATCTCATCCATTTCTAAATAAAGAGATGGATTTATTGAGGTCACATAATATTGACAGGTCAATAAGGATTTCTTAATTGGAGTACATATTTTCAGCCTTTAAAAGGGCTACATTAAAGGGATAGTAATACTTTGTTTTATTTTTATTTTATTTTGTAGGCATTAAAAAAAACATGAAGAACGGTATAAGTCTTATCTCTCAAACCTTTATGGTGTTGTCTTTTTTTTTCTTCCTTAAAAATAATAAAGACTAATTGTACTTTCTGACCATGGGTCCTTTGAGTTTAGAACTTTGATAATACTACTATTCATGTTTAACACTGTGGATACAAGATATTTATCTATCTCATTGCAAAGCATTGTGAGGATATGATTAACTTCCAAGGCTCTAGTAAAGCATTTTTTATACAACTCTTCCACAGAGATTGTTCTCTATTTAAGCCCCCCCCTTGCTTTGGAATGAGAAAGAAATATCCAATATCCATGTTGTTAATGTGTCCCCACCCAAAACACTACTTGATTTAAAAAACAAACAAATAAAAACTAAAATCCTTTTAATAATGTACCCCTCTGAGAGTTTAGGTCAATCAAAATGTCCATATTTAAAAATGCCACATTTCAGATATTAACATAATGGCCAAAATGAAAAGTAAACAATACATATGACTTTCATATTCTTAAATCTATTTATATTTAGGTTTCAGAGCATTTTATGATTTCTAATAAAGCATTTTTATGGGAACACTGTCTGGAACGGGGTGTCTAAAAATAAGTTATAATTACTCTCCTCTCTACAGTAAATATATTTTACTGAACTGACAAAATAATCTTGGATGCTAGAAAGTCCCCCACTCATTGCCAAGGAATGCATCAGAGAGAAACTTCAATACCATTAAAAAGGGCTTAACAACAACAACAAAAAAATTGTAAAAATTGAGATTTTCCTGCTCAGTAAAACTACGTTACTCTTACTTTGGGACACATTTTCTTTTCAAAAGCTATTAAAGCTTTTTTTTTTCCTTTTATTAAACTGCCATTTGCTGTCCAAAATGTATATATATATTTTTTTTTTTGTAATAAACTCTTTGAGAAATCTTGAGTCCTTAAATATGGTCCTCCACAAGAAGGGGTTGACCACAATAGAAAATTGTAGTTTAATTAAAGAACAGTGGGAGTCTCCTTATTTTACACAGAAAGAAAAAAACATTAAAAAAATACTGCTCCTTTAAAGGGATAGTAATACTTGAAAATAATTTTATTTTATATTGTAGCCCTTAAAAAAACATTAAAAATGATATGTCTTCTCTCCCAAACCTTTAAGATTTGAATAGTATGCTGAAATAATGAGCAATAGTACACTTCATAGAACTGCAAATGCGAATTGTGGATTTTTACAGAATAAGCTTCTATCCATTCAACTGCAGGACTTGCAATGTGTTTTGATTTGCAGTATCTTTACTTCTTCTTGTAGAATAATATGAAGAATTATGTAAAAATGTATTCTGGCTCACAGATTTTCAGAAATGCAGATTTGATCCAAATAGCAACTGACTATAAAAATGCAAAATTACAAGTTCTTAAGAGAAAATGAATTCAACTGGAAATCTAAACACAGAAGGGAAGGGAGCTGGAGAAAGGACAGGGTACAAGGAACGAGCAGCACTGAATCATAGAAGTATAAAAGATTTACATTAAGAAATATATTTAGACTCATTGCTAAGGGCCTCCAGCTCTGGATTTACACATCAGGCTCTCCTAGGCAAGAACATCCTAAGCCCCAATCATATGACTCCACCCAAAACCTCATCCACAGTACAGAAAATGTCCCTAACGTATAGCGCCGAAGCACAAAAAAAAAAACCTCTAAAAAGTCACAGCCAACCTCATTTTTGCCTTCACATACAGTACAAATGAACTATATGCAAAGTCAAACTGACAATATTTTTTGCATACCTATTTTTGATTTTATTTATTTTCACATTTGGCTTTTCATAGTCTGCAAGTACATAATACGTAAAGTCTAAAAGGTGGTCAACTCTCTTTAACCCCTTAACGACCCTTGATGGTCATAGTAAGTCATGGGTAGATCCGAGTTAACAACCCATGACGTACTATGAACGTCATGGAATTCCAGGCTCCCCCTGCTGCTGCACGCCGTTCGGGGAGAGTCGGGAACCAGAAATTACAAAATGCTCTGTGGTCCTTAAGTGACCGCGCCTCGCTGCTGGTCGTTAAGGGGTTAAATCCTTGGTTACTGGACAGGTATCCAAAGTATTTCATCACAATGCATTGGAGACATTTCTAGCATACATGGAGTTATCAAACAACAAGTAATGAGCTGTAGAAGCTAGTAAAAAAGCAGCCACCATAAACAAGCAGCAGGTATCTGATGTGGGGACACTGGGCCATATACACAATGACATGCCTGAGGAAGAGACCTAAGAGGTCTTGAAAACTTGCATCCTAAATCTGCTTAGTTAGCCAATAAAGGTATCAGCTTGACTATAATTGCCTCCTATATTTCTACAGCTAACACAGCACCAAAATCCTAGGCATGCTGTTGTATGTTTTCTCCCCACTGTACATGGAATGTTATTTTTCTAAATTTGTGTTCTGTTGTTATTGTAGAACTTGCCTGCATACTTGAAAAACGATTGTCTGATCCATGGAATCCACCAGCACAGTATTTCACATCACTTATTGACCTGTAAATATAAATCCAAGTAAACTGGTAAAATCATCTTAACATGCTAATAATGCACAGAGTATTAGAAATATTTTTCATGGTAATCAGTGTTAACCTACATTAGAAATGCACCTGGTGATAGCGGATGCTTTGTTGTAGAGATGGGACAATTCAGGTTTTTGGTTGGAGAGATTTTCTTTAATTCAGCATCGTGATGACAAATTTATAGAAAGTGTGATAGTTTCAAATATGATAAGGTGATGTTTAAAGTGATAGTAATACTTAATATGGAAAACATATATATATTGTAAAGTTTATTCTCCTAAGTAAAACAAGGGTACTCCCACTGCTGAGAGGTTTTTCATTCAAAAGTTATTACAGCTCAAACTTGAATTATTTAGATGCAGTATCTAAGTGGCCTGAAACTGTACAGTGGTGCTGCTGCAACACCATCCTATGCACAGCTCTGGTCAGTTGATCATAAATCTCCATAGGATGGTGTAGCAGCAGCGCCACTGTACAATTTCAGGACACTGAGATACGGCACCTAATAATTCTAGTTTGAGATGTAATAACTTTTGATTAAAACACCTCTCAGCAGTGTGAGTACCCTTGTTCTACTCATGGGGATATCCCCTACAACATATATGTTTTCACATTTTAAGTATTACTATGCCTTTAAGACTGATGTTAAAGCAGTCTTGAACTTACCACTTAAAAAGCATGTGGCTGGTGTATATACAGTCGAACCGGTTCTGAATTTGGCAAGTGTCCTAAGCAAATAACTTACATGGACTTGTACAAAGTGGAGCCACATCACGTCATGAATATGTAATAGCTAGAATTATCTATTGAGATCACGTTTTATGCTATATATCTAAGAATAGTTGGAATGGGATTTTGACACAAGACCCTGTTGGAGTATACCCTTATCTATTCTTCCACTAATGGTGTCAGTTAGATGTTAGAACTACATTTTACACATTTAAATGTAGACCGTTACTTTTAAATTTAAATATACAGCTCTAACATGCCCGTTTTATGGTCTAGAACCCATAAATGTAATCTTTTCACTCTCCATTTGTGTTATATGTAAACTAAATATCCATAAGTGTACCTGATACATTGTCAAAAAGAATAGAAATACTATGGAATTGTTAAATTATTATAGTTTTGTGGTGTTCTACATGTTGCGCAAGCCCATGAATAAAGATTGCAAAGACGCATGTAAGGGCGCATGCATGTGAATAAAGATTGTGCGTGCGTGTTATTCTGTGTGCACTAATAGGGGCATGCCTCTTTCTTCTGAATGAGTGTCCTGATGATAGAGGCTTTCTGTCTGTAAGCTGGAGTGCTCTCATTGGCAAAGAGCAATTTCTGGCCAATAAGAGAGCTTCAGCTTACAGACAGAAAGCCTCCGTTATCAGAGGAGGCTAGACAGAGAGAGGCAGAGGGGCAGGCTGTGGCAAGGATGAGGTAACAGCAGTCTGCCCAGAAGTAGGTGCAGAGCTGTAATTATTCTTTTAATTTCTGCAAACAAGTGTTTAAAAAAAAAAAAAAAAAAAAAAAATACACTTTAAAGCATATTCGCTATATAAGAACACTATTTACACAAAGTTGTATAACCCCTTTAGTGACTTAAAGTTTTAGCAAAGTGCACCTATTATCTCTGAATGTATGTGATTATAATTATATATATATATATATATATATATATATATATATATATATATATATATATAATCTTCTCAATGCATGAAAGAGTGAGCCATACCATTTAATGGAAGGAGAAAGCTATACCATCAAATCACATGCTTCCATCAGCTTATCAAGACAATATGTTCTCTCCATTCCATGAACAACACGCCTGTAAGAATAAATACAACAAACCAATGTGACGAGCACCCATCAAGCACAAACAAGATAAAGTGTCTTGTTCTAAGGCATGGTGGCCTCTCAGTGATGCTACAGGTCACATTTTTACTCCCATGTACCACTGCAGAGAGGAAATTTCCATATCCATATAAGACTAGTCCTGCCCACAAACAGCCCAGCTCTGAAATGTCAAACTTATGTAATCTATATGCAGCACAATTTCCTTTATTGCTGGGGGAGGCTGTAGAACTAGAGTTAAGTAATTAATTAGGCAGGTTAGTACAGAATTAATATCTAGATTAGTTAGTAAATATATTAATAGGTATGTAGGTTAAGTAGGAAGTAATATATAAATGATATAAAAATAAAAATGCAGGCCGTTATATTTATTTATATTATTTGTTCATGTACCCTGATGAAAACCCCTAAGGAACGGATGGAATCTAATTTAGTGAAATTATTTTGTTCAAATGTGAGGTCAGAAAAGGCAGAAGGGCATACCCCATTGAAAATGGTGTTTAACGAATTTTGTTCAGGAGTGAAAACTTTCAATGAAATTATGACTAACCAAATGATATGGCAAATTAAATTTGTTTTCCTTGAATGTGTTTAATTTTTTTTTTTTTATTTTGTACAAAAAAAATTGAAGAAATTAATTATTTCAATGTGCACAAGTTTAAATGGAACTGTTAGTAGCCAATGGAAGTTTCTGTGCCGAACACCACTAGATGGGGCTGGGGCCAGGGTCATGGGGGTGTGGTCACAGGTGTGGATAAGGTCACCTAGTCTAGAGGCACCTGAGATGTAAATCTGTCCCTGCACTCAGACAGGATTCCAGCGCTAATAATCTGTACAAAAATGATGGTTCCAAAATGTTTATAGACTGTAACCCAACCCTATCTTCATCTAAAAGAGATAAGAAAAGACTACCACAGGTTGGGTACCCCTGGTATACAATGGAAACAAAAACATTTTCCCATTATGGAGTGGCATACACTTCCACATCTAAAGGAAATGGGAAAAGGGGGGCACTATGTGATATAAAATGTGCAGATATACATGTATGAATTTATTGTGTTAGATCTTTTTTAACTCTAAGGTCGAGGGGGCATGCAACACATTGTAAATCAATGTTTTACACACAATTTTGCTCCTTAAGGAGTTAAGAAATTTTGGAAATAGTACTCTTTATAATGGAGAAAAAAAACAAAATTCTTTACAGAGTAAGGTATACAATATTCTTTTCAACTGACATAAAATGTACTAGTATGAAAGCCCATATACATGGGCTAAAGTGCATCCAGCAGCCCTGGCTGCTGCCCCGGAGCTGGGACAGGTGGTAAGCCGTCCGGAGCTCCCCACTCCGGATCAGCATGTACGCCGAAACACGCTGATCCTTAGTGGGGAGCTCCAGACGGCTCACATCGAAGCTCCCTGTGTGCGAAACCACACATGCACAGTAGAGACTGCTGGAACAGCAGTCTTTACTGCGTATGTGCGGTTACTCTCACAGGGAGCGACGCATTCTACCACTTTATGTTATAGGATATGCATTTACTTACTTCGCAACTTGCCATTTTGGGTCAGTGTAAAAATTAAGAAGTTCAATTCTGTCATTCTTGGCAAAATGAAAACGTTTTGGTAAGTGATGCTTCAGGAAGGCTTTGAAATGCTGCTCAGGGTCTCTGCACTGAAATTATAGCAACACAAATTAACATGATGCACAGACGATGAACATATACCAATCGATTTAGAAATCTGTTTTCTTTCTGTATTTTTATATACTAGTATTCGTAACACAGCATCGCTTGTGCTATTAACCCTTATGTGTTTTTTTTTTGTGTTTTTTTGTTTTTTTTTTACAATTTGGCCTCATGGTGGGGCATTAGGAAGGAACCGCCATGATGACCCCAGCTTTTGATCTCCCAGCCAATTGGGAAGCAAGAGAACTATGCTGCTCCCCTGCATGACCTCTATTGATCTCCCAGCTGAATCGGATGGGAGATCAGTAGCTGGGGGGCATCAAGAGGGGTCCTCATGTCCCACCATGAAGTCCAATTTTTTTATTTTTAATGGGATAGAAATGTTTGTTATAAAGTAATTTGCAGATTTGGTGGAGGAAGCAAAGGGCTCACAACCCATTAGAAGCACAAAGGCGAGTTTTGCATAACTCTTCCTTTGTAACACCTGGGGTGTGGCTGACAGCGAACCAGAAAAGCTTTTACAGTTAATAAGATTTCAACCCCTCAAAAGAAATGGATGGCCTGTACGAGACTGAAATGCTAAACAGCTCCATTGTGACTTATTATAAGCATCCTGTGTACCTCTGTGTTAGCTGTTCATTTGTTACATCTATAGCGTTTCACCAAAATGATCACACTCACGATGACTATATAAGGGCCTGACTTTGAATGAAACGGAGATAAGTTTTGTAGAACTGGAGTAAAAGAGACATAAGGTGTGTGTGTGTGAAGGTGAAGATAACAAGTGATTATACATATGTACCAGAAAGTTCCTCTAATCAAGCACATTCTCCAGGTCCAAAGATTTAAACCAGCTAGCTATATTCCCACCTGCTACTCCATCATATAATCAGTAACCTGAAATATTATTATATTATCAGTTTGTGCCCTCTCTATCAGCAGGATGCACTCATTTACATTCATGGTTGCCATGGTAATGCCAAATATGGAGGGATCTTAAAGCTCCTATTTAAGCTTAGAGATTTATTTTTCTGTACTGGACCCTGGGCAAGATTCATTGGATGAACCTTCTTGTAAACAGAAAACAATATCAAACTAAAAGCCTTATGCAATTAGTTAAAGATAAGTAATTCTGCAATATACAGACAGCATTGTAATAGGAAAATACAAATTATCTCTGATTCAAATGGGGCTTTTAAAGTTTCTAAAGATGTATTTATTTTTTTTCAAATAAACCTAGTCAATGACTTATAAATAAAAAAGCACAAATATGCAAAAAAGTTAAATCTGGAAAGGTAACTTATTTCTTGTCATCATCTCTATATTGTAGTTGGTTTTATCTAGAATTGTTCCACTTCTGAATTCTGCAGTGAGTTGGCGACCTCCCTAGAATTCAAAGGGTTCATTGCTAAAATAAAATAAAAAAGCCAGTGGCAGATTAGTGATGCTGAGTGTTTAGTCTGTAACAGTTGGATGTCCTACAGTTTACTTTCCCATATCTAGCATCCTGGCTTCCTAAGGGATACACATTCTCCGAACCTCTACAACTTGGATGTATAATCATGCTTTGACCCTGCTTCCCCTCCCTGAAGATGCTAATTTTCCAATTCAAGCAACTATTATTTGAAAGACTATAACCAAAACCTTCCATTACTTTATTGCTCAATTCAATATTATTCATTATTTCATACTGTATTTAAGATCCGTGTTTGAAAATACACTTTTATCGCAGGTAAAATCTTCAAAGGGATTTAGAAAAGAGGTGAAACTATATCCTTTTTTAATGTATTTTTACATTTTTAACCCAAGTACATCACTGACTTTTAGAAACTGACATTGCATACTGTTGTGGTCTATTATCTAGAATGTCTCCAAAATGTTTCTCCAACAATGATTTCACAAGTAACGTTCTATTTTTATATTCATGTAACCTGCTTCTTTCTATAATCCAAGTGCAAAATCTGATAATCCCTCCACAGAGAGGAAAATAAAGGAACTCCAGATTCATTTCCCACAGTGTTTTTTGAGAAATAATAAAAAGATAATTTGTGTAAATGTAAGACAATGGCAAAACACAGGAAAACAGTGTTTATAAAATGTAGAAAAATAGAATAAGCAGAGGGTTCAACTAACCGTCAAATTTTTGGCAACACCTGCATAGTCAACTGGAAGAGCCAAACATGATCATCAGAAAAATCTAAAGTTCAAGAGTTATAGTTAATGTAAAGTAATAAAGGCAGTTACAAAATGATTCCAGCACATACACGTTTTATTAAATTTGTACAATATACAGGGTCCTACATTAATGTACAATTAAGTTTGTGTACACAATTTACAACGAACAGTGGTATACTCAACAATTTGTTATGCCATAAACTTTACATAGGACTCACAGGACTTCTGTAGATAACATTATATTTATTGGTAAAATTAAATTTTGGTGTGGCAGGGAACTCTCTCAAAAAAGGTTCTGCATAATACGAACCTGTAAAGCATACTTTGTGAAGCACCCAGGCAGTTGTTACTGATGTTTCAGTCTATACGCAAGTCTTTCCTTAGACATGGTCTTGAGAAAGATCCAAGTATTTTGAAAAGAGGTAAAATTATCATTTTTTTTTAATGCATCTTTAACCCAAAATAGTACATCACTGAATTTAAAAGCGGAACTACCATGTCACAAAATGTTTAGCTTCTAGCAATGCCTCCTAGACCCGGCTGGGACTGACAGCACAGGTGCGTGGACGTCATTCTGGCAAGATGTCCGTGCTACTGACAGCTGGGGAATAAAGCATATATCTGTTAAATCAGATAATAATTCTGGGAACTAGCATACTAAGCAGCTAGTGGCCAGAAAGGGACTTAGTTAAGCTAAACATTTTGTGACATGGTAGTTCCGCTTTAACAGTTGACATTGCATACTGTTTGGGTCTATTGTATACAATTACTCTAAAATGTTTCTCCAACAAGGATTTCACTAGTAATGTTTTATTCAGTATATATTATAATATATATATTATATATGTAAAAGTCTATGCTTTGTAATAAATGTGTTTTATCTGTTTTAAGCTGTGTGAATATAACATTTTTCTCTCATATATTATATTTGTTTTATACAAAGTTTAATGAGGCACCATTTTAACAGAAAATTGTGGAACAAATCCCCTTAGAATTTTTAAGACACGTTAGGTAATTGTAATTTATGAAAAAGACTGGCATATTCCTATTTAGCTGCAAATAAGAGTTTACATAAACGTTTATGAAACACTTCAAATAAAACTGAGTTTGTGGATTTTTGCCCACTCTTATAATAAGAGTGCTTTCCCTGGACTAATTACATCAGCTATTTGAGAATTCTTTGGATTTGTCCAAGAGATTCCAGCATTGACTGCTATGCATCATGTATCCAGGACCAAGTTCACTCCTATGAGCACCTGAGAGTTCCTGTTAATCCATGTTCCAAATCTCCCCATTTCCCATCAACTCTGATTCTACTCAGCCCATTTTATACTCCTCTAATACATATTGCAATTGGAGCAATTTAGCTCCACCCACCTTAAATATTTACGATAAATCCAAAGGCACTGAAGTTCTCAAGGTAGAAACATAACTATACAGTGTATTAAATTCATCAATACACCAATTTCATTACAAGTTATATGTAGAAAATGTATAATATTTTAGATGGAGCTAAATATTTTTTATATTTTCAGTTTCAGTAAGTGCTGCAAACTGTTCCTCAAACAGTTCCATGCATATTTGAATGGATGTGTAAGAAAATTTGAAATTTCCATCAGCTAGATTATACTTTTGAAAAATGTTCCTGTATTTATCACCAAACCAACATATTAACTTACTGTACTGGCAAACGCTTTTTCACAGACAACCAGTTTCACATTCGTAAGCAGGACTTTTTTTCCTTTGGATTTCTCATTCGGAAAGATAGAGACAACTTTCTATTGTAAGGTGGTGTGAACAAATGGTAGACTATAATGGGCCTTAGTACAGTCAGGCAACTGCTGACCCAATCCTATATTATATTATATATATATATATATATAAATTATATATATCTTAAAATGAGCTGTAACCGAGTACATACCTGGGTGCACATACACAGAAAACCAAATTTCATACAGTTTATGTAGAGATCGATGACACTCTGAGGCACAATTTTTGCAGGTGGATACCTTTCTTGATAAAGGCCACAAATTCTGGCTGAAATGTCGGTTGAATAAACACTGAACTTTTCCACTTGCAAAAATTGTGCCTGAGAGTGTCATTTATCTCCACACAAACTGTATATTTATAAATATATAATACGCATTTTTTTAACTGGACAGAAAATACAATACAATGTAAAAACATCTCGGCACAAATGGAAGTAAAGTTCTCATTAAAAAATTGAATAAAGTATTTGTGGAGACTGTGTGCACTGAATGAGTGTTCCAAAATGTTCTTACAATGTCACATGCAAAAGTGTTTAAAGCCTGGTTAGTTTTTTTTTGTTTTTGTTGAACTTCAAGGATCCTATATAATAATTCACTAAAACGTGTGTAACGACACAGTCATGCGCAGTAGAGACTGCTGCGCATGCTGCAGTCATGCACAGTAGAGACTGCCAGTGACGAGGCTGATACAGAGTGGGGTGCTCCGAAGGAGCGTCCTGCTCTGTATCAGCCGTCGAGCGGGCAGTCTCTACTGTGCATGACTGCACCGCAACTGGCTGGCACTGTATCAGCCGTGACGTAGGCAGTCTCTACTGTGCATGACTGCCCCGCAACCGGCTGGCAGTAGCACTGTGGCCCGTGTAACGGGCTCTTCAACTAGTAGTATAATATGATGCTTAACAAACCCACAACAAGATTTAGATTTCAGAAAGTTCTATTTGCCCGCCACTCACATATGTTAAAACAAAATGGGATTTTATTTGGGGAATCTTATAGGATTTATTAAAATCTACTTAAGTGAAATTCATATTTTAAGAAATACCTATGTTTTATGTTTGAAAAGGGAGAATTATCTCTGTATGATCGCAATAAAGTGCTAAAGATACATAACAATGAACAATTATACATTTGTAAACCTGAGTAACAGAATGAATATTGCATACATAAAGGTACAATAAACATCTCTTGTGATCAATAACCCACTTTAGTGGACAAGGCCGTGTAACATAAGCTAAGCCAGGAGCACAATTAATATTCTTTGTGAAAATCTTAATCTTGATGATAATAATTAGTTTGATTAGTACATACAAGAGAAATACTCATCTGGCACTTTAGTGGGTCTCAGGCGTGCAGCAGGCCCAGATATAACTATGTAATCTTCAGAAGGTCCAAGATATGAATTTAAAAATGCTACATTCTCACAGCGAGCCTCCTCCATCCCTGCAAGGTAGTCATTACAAAGTATTTAATACAGAAAAAAGCACTCTCAGGGCTGCAGAAAAATCTGATTTTTATTTTTAACTGCATCACAGTTAAATCATAGTTTAGCCCATTAAAGGACCAGAGGGTTGTGCAGTGAATTATGTCACAGCAGATGCCAACAGACCATATATCAAAATAGATTTGCAAATGGCCTTAGTTTGGAAATTCTAAAATGAGAAATTGGTGACCCCTGTCTTTGATAGGGTTAAAATGCATCAAATATATGTTTTAAGGGGCAACTAACATGCAAACACAAATATGTCAAAACATTTTTGTGGCTAACTGCAGTTACACTGAGTACTACTGTAGTAGTAGCAGCATTCTAAACTTGCTGTCCTCCAAGTACAGTACTACAGTCTCCCTCCTGACTTCTTCTCATTGCTAGTGATTCTGATTGGCTGCTGTGATGCCACACCAACCAGGAGAAAGTTTGAGCTGAATATGCAACACTGGAGTTGTATACAAAATGAGTTGGGACTGTGATCATAAATGATATAAGCATTTTAGGTACATGGAAAGTGACATGCTGGTGCAAGCCAAGAGGAATATTCCACACTGAACTCCACCACCATCAGGATTATGAGATGGTTTGAAGGAGAACCTTCATATTACACCAGAACTATAGTGATCAACGGATATAAAAAAGGAACACTGGAACTCTATTTTTGTTGAGGAACAATGGAGACATAATGGCACCGAAAAGATGCTTGTGTTGACTGTTAAGCTTTGTCAGTTTGAATTCCTTTTTTTTTTTTTTTTTTTACGCACTCACAAGAAATCACACAGAAATTCCACTACACAAAAAGAGACCACCACCTATGGTCGAAAACTGAAGAGAACAGATTATTGGATACTTACATATGAGTGGCTATTACTTCCCACTACTTAAGTCAGTATAAATATAATGCAGTCTGCCCTGTTTACTCAAAGATGTGGTATACATATTTGAACAGTGACAAGTTTTGCTGTTTTGGCACTGTACTCCTGCACATTGGATTTGAGATTAAAGAATGACTAAGAAGTGCAGATTGTCAGCTTTAATTTGAGAGTATTTACATCAATAAACTGTGAAACAAGTAAGAATCACAGCCATTTTATAAACATGCATTGTAAGGTTTTTTGGTCAGGTGTTTTGTAGCTGCATCATTAGTTGAAATACACGAGCACAAAAAGGTCTATAGGTGATTTTAGGTCTGGCATTTGATTTTGGAGTCTGTATTGGTTGTCTCAACATAAGGAGCAAAGAAGTGTCAATGCTAGCAAAGGCGGCAATCATGAGGATGAAAAATTGGAATAAACTGATCAGCCAAAACATCAGACACAGCCAAAACATTAGGTGTGTCAAAATCAACTGTATGGTACATTGTTAAGAAGCAAGAATACACAGGTGAAATCAGCATTGGCAAATGGCTATGTAGATCAGGAAAGACCACTCTAGTAGATAACTGAAGGATTATTTCAACCGAGGGAAAAAAAGCTTTGTTTTTTAAATGTCGAATAGATTATAATCACTTTCCAGGATATAGGTATAGTGTCAAAGAGAGCTATAAAGAGAAGACTACTCCAGCATAAACCAGGTTTACCACAAGATGCAAACCACTAGTAAGCCTCAAGAACAAAAAATGCCAATGTATATAAAAAAACATGTAGAGCCCTGACCTCCTCAGCTAGGGGATTTCCTGTATTTGTCTTAATATACATTGTTTTATTTTACTTGTTTGTATGTATGTGATTGTTAAGACACAGGTCGGGAGTGCTCATACGGATCCACTCGTCTTTTTGTGCCAATAAATCAATCAAGATTAAAAAAGTATAAACTTTTATTTGTAAGAATAGAATCTCCAACATTAAATGAACTCCAGTACGGGTGCAGCAGGTCAACCCATATGAGCACTCCTGGCCTGTGTCTTCTTGTTTGCTGAAACCCGTGCCAGGGGTTGTTGGGAGTTGCAGCCAGGTCCACGTGGGCCTTTGAGGCTGGGTGAGTGTATATGTCTTACATTTAAGATATGGATATTTAGCAACAGTAGCAACCCATTTATTGTTTCAGATTTCTGATATGTGTGATTGTTAACTGTAAATCTAGCGCTCTCTAGGGATGGGCGAAAATTTTTGGCACCTTCCGCTTGGTGAAAAATTTCTCGTGAAAAGTGCTGTTTTTCCCTCTTTTTCCCACCTTTTCCACCCATTGAAACAAATGGGAAGAAAAATATTTCTACAGGCTCTCACAGCAGCCATTCTGTGTTTGTGAGAGGAGAGAGAAGCATGTTTTTTAGCTAGAGGAGATAGGCAAATAAAGGGCAATTGAAGCTTAGTTTAGGAAGTCTATTAGGTAGGATGTTTGTTCTCCGTATTAGGGGAGTCTGGGGGCACTCTAGGGGATAAGAAGGGAGGAAGGAGGTTGCCCCCCAAATACTCTAAAAGTCAATGTGACTGACAGGCAAGACACAGGCAACCTATCTGCTTGCTGATCTTGCTGTTATTGTCCCTGTTCTGTGTGGGGAAGTCTGGGGAAAGACATTGTTGATTTTCTTTTTCAGTTATAATTTTTTTTGGACAGACTGTGATAAGACAACAGGGTGGACAACTTAAAATAATAAAATAAAAAATAAAATAAAGAATAAAAAACGAAATATCTTAGGTGACAGTGACAGACAGCTGACTGGGCTTACGCAAGGCATCATACAGCTCCATTAGTTGTCTTGTGTACTGTACAGTAAAAAAAAAACACAGTGTAGTTGTGTAATGTCCAGCAAACACACAAGGGGAAGGGGGAGGGGTGGAGCAGTGTAGGGATGTGAGAGTAAAGTAGTAGTCCAAAAACCTACTGCAACAATGGTTGTTGCAGAGTGTGCAATCAGCGATGATCCCTTTACTCCAACGGAGGATGCAGTTTGTCAAGGTCCCAGCAAAACAAGGTCCAGCACCACCAGTGCCAGTAGAAATATAGAACCATATAAGAAGAACACTGAAGATGACAACAAGTCGCATTCAAGTGTTGATGATGCTGCCAACAGCATAACAGAGGAAGGTGTATCAGTTGAACTGCCTGCTGCATCAGACAGTGAGACACCAAAATACCTGTCCTCAAATTAGTAGTGAATTTTGTTATAGTAAAAGTAAAAAGAAATTGTTTGAGACCTCCAAAAGCTTAGAGGAATATAAGGGTAGTAGTGGGCAAGAACTGTCAGGTGATGCTGATGCTGCTGAGGATGGCCTAATGATGACTGGTGATGATAATGCAGATCTAGAATATATCCCTTCAGCATCCTTCTCTTGTTCAGATACAGATGAAGTTGAGAATGAGGATGGTGACAGGGCTATAAGATTAGCAGAAAGTCAATGGCTGAATCTTCCACCATTATTAAGGAGCACTGTGCCTGTCAATAAAGTGTTTGGAAAAGCCATTGGAAAGTCTGACCCTGGACAAGTACAGATGTCAAAAAGCACACAGCCACCCTATCAGTCATCCTCAGCATCATTGCCTCTTCAAAGTCCCACTCAGCTACACACACACCTGTTTTGAGTACCCAGCAACACAGGTTGTGTTAGATATGACGAGTACCTCTGGTGCTGCTGCTATAAGTGCTGCCCCTTTGACACCTAGTAGTAGTGGCAGTAGAACTGAATCAACATCCAGCATCAGCAGTTGTAGTAGTATCAGAAACCACACGACAGACAAAGCCAGGACAAATATATTAATAGCATCACAGATGAGGAAGTCGAGGACAGATGTGAAGAAGTGTTGCCACCATCTACCCCACTTTGGACCACTGCTATGACCTATAAGTAATATGTGTCAATAATCTGAGGAGGATAGAGTATGGCAATGCTAAAAATACATACACAGATCACACCATGCCAGTCCCCAACACTACCGCTACAATACATATCTGACACATTGTAGGATGTACTTTATTTTTTTTTTATTACTTTATATCATCCTGAATAATATATATGTGCCAGTGTCACTTAAGCAAGAAAGTGTTGTGGGCAAAGGACAGATGCATTCTGCATGCTAACACATTTTTCAAGCCATATTTTGCTGTTGGACTCACAACTTTGACTTTCAGCCACTTATTTCTAAACTTCAGCCCTCAGAAGACTTTATATTATAGTGGGAAATGGAGTACCTATAGGAAATATAGGCAGAAAATGTGTTAAAGTAGGCTGAAAATATGTTAACATAGGCGGAAAATTTGTTAAAATAGGCAAAAAGGAGGACATTATTGCATAGGTGGAAAGCTGAAATTTTTGGTGGGAAAAACAAAAAATTGGCACGTTTTCACAAAATTTTTCATGCTTTTCGCCCACCCCTAGCGCTCTCCTTGTTTTTCTACTTTTTCGCATATATATATATATATATATATATATATATATATATATATATATATCCTATATAATAATTCGCTAAATCGTGTGTAACGCCGCGACATGCACAGTAGACACTGCTGCACGTGCTGCATTCAAGCGCAGTAGAGACTGCCCACGCCACGGCTGATACAGAGCTGGGCTCTCCGAAGGAGCGTCCAGCTCTGTATCAGCCGTGGCGCGGGCAGTCTCTACTGCGCGACTGCCCCGCGACTGGGTGGCAGTGGCACTGTGGCTCGTGTAACGGGCGGTTCAACTAGTATATATATAGTTAGTGTTTATGGCCAACTTACCTGGAACTTTCATACTAGTATAAGATGTTACTGAGAAGCGAGTGACCTTTGACTCGTCATCTGTTTTGGTCTACAACTCCTTCATCCCCAATTTGTTTTTGAGGTACTGATAGAGTACATCAAAATTTGCTTACAGACAATATTCTATTCCTCTCCAGTAAAATATAAACATGCCAGTTTCCTTTTAATACTCTAAATTACGTACCAAATAATAACCTAGAAAAATGACCATCACCCACTAATTTGTGTCCTTGAACGGAACATATTGCATTAGAAAAATGCTTCTTATAAACAAGGCTTACTTAATATGTGCAGTATGTAAAGAAAGAGTAAAACCCACAAAATGGTGTGTTGCCCTTATTATAGCTATGCTAGGTCTGCTGTTCGAAACAAAGGACTTAATGAGGTGCCCTGATTTGTCTGCAATTCCTGCAGTCATTTAAAAACTCTCCCTTTTTCTGGACCGATAAAGCTAGTAGTCAAGCCAGAAGAGGGGATCACTAACCTTCACTTGACTCGGCAAGAAATGCTGAGGGATCAAATGAGTCACTCAGTAAGTATAAACAGCTAGATTAGCACAACTATAAAACAAAGAAGCATTCTCTGAATTAAATACTTTAGTTCCTTGTGTTTTCAGCCCATTCAGACAAAAAATTTAGACTTAAACCAGGTTCAGCAGTTTTCTCTTCAAAGATATTACTTACCATGATCTGATATGAGAATTAAGTTAACACATTTATCTAGTTGCAACTCCTTCAGGCCATCCATTAACATTCCAACTATCCGGTCAACGTCCATTAATGCTTTAATCACCTGTTAAGAGGTACACACAGACTAATGTCATAACAAATTAATGCGTTAAGTACAACAGATCTGAACCTATGGGACAAAATGCCCTCTGATCAATTCACACACTTTCTGTGAAAGATACTAATGTTCATCTTTTATATCCTAATAACATATGTACCAAGGTTATAAAATAAGAGGATTTTATCTTTACCTGTTAAATCCTTTTCACTTAGCCCATACAGGTTACTGGTAACTTTGGGTAGGTGATCAGCCCCTTTAATAGGCAGGAACAATTCTGAGAAGTGACTGCTGGGTGGAGCCTACCTCCTCTCCTTAGCTTGCAGCTAGCCAATCCCCATCCAGTAAGATCTGAAAACTAACTATTGACTAGGTGGTAAGAAGGTAAAGGAAGGCTCCTGTGAGCATGAACCCGAAAGGACCCCCACGTTCTACCACAGGACAGCCAAGCATGGTCCCTTGACAGGGTGGGAGGCCAGTAACCTGTATGGACTAAGAGAAAAGGATTTAACAGGTAAGACTAAAATCCTTTTTTCTCGGTTGTCCAATATAGGTTCCTAGTAACTTTGGGATGCCCAACCATTAAGTCTCCCAGGGTTTGAAGAAAGGCAAGGACCAGGCGCAGGCCCCCAAAGTCAGCAGAGCACCAATGAACCAACAGATCATGACTAGCTCAACAATAACCACAAAGTGTCAACGGACACCAAACGGGGTAAAACAGACCCCAGGAACTGTTACATAGCACATTGAATTAGAGAACAGGGCTCAAAAGTGAAAGAGTACTGAAGAGACGAAGGAGATCCTAAACAGGCAAGGCTGCCTCCAGGATCTTCCTCCCAAAACTGGTATCAGCCGATGCCAGCACATCCACATGACAGTGTTTGGAAAAGGTATGCACAGACGACCATGTGGCCTCCTTACACAAATGATCCGCAGAGGCCTGATTTTTGTATCTTCAAGATGCCCCAATAGACCTTGTAGAATGAGCCGTGACCAGAAAGGGAACAGGCTTCTTCCTAAGTTCGTAAGCCTTACGAATAGTGGACTTGATCCAAGAAGCAATGGTTACCTTGGAAGCAGAGTCCCTGCCCTGGGATCCTCAGGAATGACAAAAAGAGTGTCAGACAGCCACAAGGGCTCAGTGCGATGCACACAGAACTTGAGACAATGCACAATATCCAACAAGTGAAGATCCTTCTCCTTGTCAGAAGTAGGGCTAGGGCAGAAGGAAGGAACCACAACCTCCTGATTACAGTGGAACTCAGACACCACTATCGGGAGGTGGTGGCTGGAGGTCCCTGTAGGTGACTCAGGGGCAGCAGTGCATGCTGGGCAAACATGACCTGAGTATTCTCTAGGTAACCCTGAGTGACATAAGGAGCAATGAGCAATAGGGGACACGGTCTAATGGAATAGACATGCTCACAGAGTCAAATGGTCAAAGTATCAGAAATACCCACAAAACAGTGTGTATGACAAACTATTCACCCCAGAAATGTTAAAACAGACTTATCTGACTGGCAAAGTGTTAATCTGCTGAGGAGAGAAGGAGAGTCCAAGCCCTGCGTAGGATACTTGTACAGAGAAGGCACAAAATGGCTGCCGCAGCGGGAGTCAATCAGAGATGAGGGCAGGAAGCAAGCGCTCATGGGAATTGTATTTTCTCAAAAAAAAAAAAAAAAAAAAAAAAAAAAAAAAAAAAAGTACCCCAACAGTGCCTGGAAGCTCCTGAGCTCCCCAACATGCCCAGAATGCTGACTGGATAACAGAGCAAGGGCATACCAAAAACATGAGCCACCTCTGACCTCACTACGTGAAGCGGTTGCAGAAATATGTTCCAAACTATAAAGTCCCATAGGAGTGAATGGAGCAATGGTGTCTATGCAGTAAAAGGGAACATAAATTTAGCAAAGTGAGGGAAAAAATGTAAAAACGCTCAAAAGCCCACTGGAAAAAGTCAGCAGACCCAATAAACTCTAAGCCCAGTAGGGAAAGTGCCAGAAACCCCCCCAAAAGGTGCTAACAGCAGCCAAAGGGTAAGTTACCACAGAAATGTGCTCCAACCACACCACAGACATACAGATAAACCCAATGAGTGCCTGAATATGTAATAGGAACCCCAAAGGAGACCCCTGTGTGGAGGGGAAGCATGGGACATGTGAACCACGGCACTCAAAGGGTGCTCACCTTTTTAGCTGGTTTTCTGTCTTCAGATTACCACATATCAAGAAGAAGCCTTAGTGGGCACCTCCTAGGGAAAGAACTTGCAGCTAAGATTCCCCCCCCCCCAGGGCTTGGGTCCACAAAAGCACCTGGCAAACTGAGCTATCCACACTTGGGTGATGGGAATTGTCAGTGATGGTAATCCGCCTAATGGTGGTATCTCATATCTAAAAAAAATAATAAAGAAACTAGAATTATAGCAGAACTGTTCTCTTGCCTTGCGTCTTGACCAAGGAACAAATCTTACTGGATGCGGATTGGCTAGCTGCAAGCTAAGGAGAGAAGGTAGGCTCCACCCAGCAGTCACTTCTCAGAATTGTTCCTGTCTACTTAAAGGGGCTGATCACCTACCCAAAGTTACCAGTAACCCGTATTGGACAGAGAAAAAACCTTATTCTTTACACATTCAAAATTCACATCTCAAAGTGTTTGCCATTTTTTGATTTATCAATACAAATTATTTTGTACAGTTATTTATCAATGAGTATGTTCAAGAATCATCCATGGAACCACACACATTTAATTCTCCAGGTTCTATCTGTGATCTATAATATCCTATGGGTACATGTACACAAATGCCAACTTGTTTGAGTCATACTAACTTTGACTTCATATTTATTACTACCATTACCCTTTATTTAAATAATGTCAGTTTATTCCACAGTGCTGTACAACAGGGAATAGACACACACAGAAATAAGTGATTTTGAGTGCAGTGGCCCAGTCTTATAGATCTTGTTAAAGGAAAATGCACCGGATAGCACATACACTCAAAGGATTAAATGACAGATTTCAGTATGATTCTTCCAAGGTTATCGACTTGTGTAATAATAATTCCAAACTGTATCTTGGAGGCATCCTAACTAGTCATGTCTTTAGGATAGCCCTGTTTGTGCACATATTAATTCATTAAATCACAGCCTCTGATTAACTCACGTTCATACAAGCAAGGAGCATGCTAGTGGTCCTTGAGTATAGTGTTCGGAACCACTGGTTTATAGCAGGGCTGTCCAAGTTCAGTCCTCAAGGGCCGCCAACAGGCCAGGATGCAAGAATTTTCCTGATTAAGCACAGGTGAGTCAGTCACAATGAACGATCCAACGATTAACTCACCTGTGCTTAATCAGGGAAATCCTTACATCCTGTCCTGTTGGTGGCGCTTGAGGACCGGACCTGGACAGCCCTGCTCTAGAAGAACGTGAATCATATAATTTCAGTATTTAAATATGAATCATATAATTTCATTATAAAGTATGTATAAAGTTGGCCTTTTTCCATTAACTGTAGACCTCTCTAACATTCAAGTGGTTAAAAGCCCCATTTAAACAAACAGGAGTTTTCATACCCCCTGTGGTGTAATTTGTTTCCTCCATAACTACAGCTCTTTAGCTGGATACATAAGGCCCAGTATCTGAGGCAACTTTCTACATTAGAGGGTTTCCAACCTAGTAGCTAGAGTTCCTTCCAGCATTTCTCTCCACCCAAAGCATGCCCACTTCTTTCTCGAGTTGTCTAATTCTCCTAAGCAGACTGAGACAAATAACTTACTCAGTCTTGCCCACTAAGATTCAAAGTATTTAAAAAAATGGACAGTGAACCATAAGAAAGAGCTTCACAAGAAACAGTTTGCAAGCCACAGATTGGGGAACCATGCTTTACAGCAGGAGTAATCAGCTGTTTTACCTCCAATTGTTGGTGACTATAACTCCCGTGATCTCCAAATTTACCATCTTCCCCCCACCTGTGGATGATGGGAATTGTAGTCTCCAACAGATGTCTATCCACCAACTGACTACCCCTGCTTTACGTTATGAAATGACTGCACATGAGCACATGATCAGTATATAGGGTGTATTTAAAGTAACAGAATAACTTACTGCACTGCTGACTGGTCCATGCCCATGTCCAGAGTGATCAGGTTCTTCTAAATACAGAGTGTAAAAGTGTGGTCTAAATCAAACGGTATCGAGAATGACACACACTTGTCAATCATTTTGTATTAATACAGTACATCAATCTAAAGGCAAGGATTAGTGTTACCAGGGGTAGGTTTCAAGGCAAATACAACATCAAGATAACACTAGTACAGAGTAGGCAACCAGAGGCCCTCAAGCTATTGAACTACAACTCATCTACATCCTAGCAATTTTGGTCAGCTGAGGATAATGGGAGGTGTGGTACAATAGCAGCTTGATGGCTACCGTTCGCCCACCCCTGCAGTAGTTCAAATACTCTTATGTAAGCTGAGGCCAATTCATCAAAAGTACTTTGCACAGGCTAAATAAAACATATCATACAGCAGCAAAGGGACAGAGAGAGGGGAGACAAGAGAGAGGGGAGACAAGAGAGAGGGGAGACAGAGAATGAGTGAAAGGGTGAGAGAGGGATAATCCATTGAAATTACAAATGTATTGAATAATTATACAAGGTTGTTTTTTTTTTTTTTTTTTTTTTAGAAAATAAGACTAAAACTTGTATACTTGTCATGTATATTAACAGACATGCACTTGAGATTTACATTAAATTAAATTTGCATGCATCAGAAAGACTTCCTTGCATAATCTCTTCAAACCCTACAAGATAGAGGGCCATATACACACAAAAAAAAAAGAGAGTAATACTTCAGAAAAACAACTGCACCATAGGGCACAAATAAAGAGAAATCCCCATATTCCATTTAAATGGGACATGATCTTAGCAGATCATCTCATTCTAACTACAAGTAATCCCATTCAACACTGAGTGCCAGAGAGGTATCCAACACAAAACAAAGCAATGGGTTAGATACCACTCTAACACCTTAACCCCTTAAGGACTGGCGTGTACACGTGCGGCCGGCACTTGAGGAACACAGGGCTTTTTTTTTTCTTTCTAAATTCCGGTTCAGGGCTTCCGGAAAGGCGTGCAGCCGCGCCAGGAACCCTGAACCCCATGCCGTGCCAGGACCGTCACTGGTCCTTAAGTGCTGGACCGCCTTGACGGTCCTGGCACGTCAATGGTCCTTAAGGGGTTAATGAAAATTATTCTGCTTATACATATAGGGCGATATGCTCAAACAGTGGTGGTAACGGAAATGGTCTGTAATCAGATTAAAACATCATCAATTCTCAGACATTACCCTCATTTTTTGCATCCAATTCTGCCACCTTCGTCAAAGGGAAAAAGCAGTCTTAAAACTGGGCATGGCTTAATCTACAGTCATATTGTAATGTAATTTCAGAAAAAAAAATATTCTTTTAACCATTTTTTAATATTAATATTTTTTCACAACAAAATAAAAAAGGCCTAAACTTGGAGAAGACAAATTAAAGTACTGTAAGTAGGAGTGAGAAACAGTACTATAGAGTTAACTGATAAAAAAAAAAAAAAAAGTATTTTTTGGACAATTTGTCTTTACAAAGACAAAAAATATCTTTGTTTCTTGAAAATTTTCATGACAAAGGATGAGATGTTCAAAAACTCATCATAATGAAAATATTGTCAGATCACAAGTTGGTGGTAAAAGAAGGACAATATTTCAGTCTTAAAAATGACGGTTAGAAGATCTTGAAGAATATGGTCTTTAAAAATTATAATGTTAAAAAGGTCTCATTTTTTTCTATGAAACGAACAATTTCAAGAAACAGACACTTTTTGTCTTTCACACGAAAATATTTCAAATACTTTTTTTTACCCGTTAACTCTATAGTAATGCTTCTCACTCCTGCTAACAGTACTTTAATTTGTTTTTTCCAAGTTTAGTCCATTTTTATTTTGCCAGGAAAAAAATAGGATTTTAGTCTTACCTGTTAAATCCTTTTCACTTAGTCCATACAGGTCACTGGTACCATGGGATGTGTAGTCCCCTTTAATAGGCAGGAACAATTATGCAAATAATTTGCAAGGGGCGGAGCCTCCCCTCTTACTTAAGCCACCTTCTGGCCAGAGCCACCCATATTGATTTGAGACCCTAAACTGACCCCAGGTAAGCAAAAAGAAAGACTCCTGTGAGCATGCCCGAACGGTCTCCCACTGAATGCCACAGGAGAGCCAAGACTGGTCCCTTGACAGGGTGGGAGACCAGTGACCTGTATGGACTAAGTGAAAAGGATTTAACAGGTAAGACTAAAATCCTATTTTCACTGTCGTCCAATACAGGTCACTGGTACCATGGGATGTACAAACATTGAGCTGATCCAGAGGCGGGAAGTAAGGCAAGGACCAGGCGCAAGGCCCAAGTCACTAGAACTGTTAACCAGTTGATAACATAGCCCAAACTGTAAGTGTCAACGGACACCAACCAAGGGAACAATCCCTGAACTTAACACAGCACACGGAACACGAGCCAACCGGGCTCAACAGTAAGGAAGCACTAAGGATCACAGAGCGGAAGACCTACACAGGCAAGACTGCCTCCAGGACCTTCCTTCCAAAGCTGGCATCAGCCGATGCCAGTACATCAACTCGGTAGTGCTTAGAAAAAGTGTGCACAGAGGACCAAGTGGCCGCTCTGCACAGTTGATCAGCAGAAGCTTGATTCTTGTAGGCCCAGGAGGCCCCAATAGATCTGGTGGAATGGGCAGTCACCCTGAAGGGAACATGCTTATTCCTCAACTTATAGGCTTCACGGATGGTAGCCTTAATCCAAGAGGCAATGGTAACTTTGGAAGCCGGTCTTCCTGCCCTAGGCCCCTCAGGAATGACGAATAGAGCGTCAGACTTCCTGATAGATTCGGTGCGGTGAACATAAAACTTGAGGCAACGCACCACATCCAACAAATGGAGATCTCTTTCCTTGTCAGATGAAGGATTAGGGCAGAAAGAGGGAACCACAATCTCCTGATTGATGTGAAACTCAGACACAACCTTGGGTAAGAATTCCTTGGTAGTGCGAAGCACAGCCTTATCCTTGTGGAACACCAGGTAAGGAGGTTTACAAGACAATGCCTGTAACTCTGCCACCCGGCGTACTGACACAATAGCCAAAAGGAAGGCCATCTTCCAAGTCACAAGACGTAATGGAATGGAAGCCAAGGATTCAAACGGTGGTCGCTGAAGAACACCCAGCACCAAATTGAGATCCCACTGGGGAGCAGGACTCTTGAAGGCAGGTCGAACATGAGTCACACCTTGGAAGAAGACTTTCACATCAGGAAGGATGGCAATCCGTTCCTGGAAAAACACAGACAAGGCAGAGGTCTGAACTTTGAGGGAACTCAAACTGAGCCCCTTGTCCACACCGTCCTGCAAGAAGGCCAGGACAGTGGGAAGATGGAAGTCAAGAGACAACTGCTTGACAGAGCACCATGTCACGAAAGTTGACCAAATGCGATGATAGATCTTGGAAGACACAGGCTTACGAGCACTGAGCATCGTCGACACCACAGAAGGAGAAAAGCCTTTCTGAGCTAGAATCGAGGATTCAACCGCCATGCCATCAAACGGAGAGAGTGAACATCCTCTTTCCACAGATACCCCTGAAGAAGCAGGTCCGGACGGGCTGGAAGTGGGATTGGATCCTTCACTGACATGGCCATCAATTCCGGAAACCAGGACTGACGAGGCCAGTTCGGAGCAATCAGGATGACAGGGCAACGTTCTCTCTTCAACTTCTGAATAACTCTGATCAATAGAGGAAGAGGAGGGAAGATGTAAGCCAGGGAGAAGTCCCAAGGGATCGACAAGGCATCCACCGCTAGAGCAAGGGAGTCCCTCAGACGGGAGCAAAACACCGGAACCTTCCTGTTGTGTCTGGTAGCCATCAGATCCACCACTGGCATCCCCCACCGTTGAGTGAGCATGTGAAACACCTCTGGGTGAAGAGCCCATTCTCCGCTGTCGACGGTGTGACGACTGAGGAAGTCTGCCATGACGTTGTCCACGCCTGGAATGTGTACTGCAGAGATGACAGGCACGTGATCTTCTGCCCAAGACAAAATATCCTTGACTTCCCACCAGGCGGAACCGCTTCTTGTGCCGCCTTGTCTGTTGATGTAAGCCACCGCCGTGGCGTTGTCGGACTCTACTCTGACTGGAAGACCGGTCAATTGAGACTCCCAGTGCCTCAGGGCCAGCCGGACAGCTCGAAGTTCCAGAACATTGATGGAGAGCATGGATTCCTCCAGACCCCATTTCCCCTGAGCACTGAAGCGACCCCAGACTGCACCCCAGCCCCGAAGGCTGGCATCCGTTGTGACTGTGGTCCAATGAGGAACTAGAAAGGATTTCCCTTTCAAGAGATGAGAGAGATCTAACCACCAGTGCAGACTCGACTCGACGTGAGGAGGAAGAGAAACAGACAGATGTTGATGATCTGGATGATTCCTGCACGTCTGGATCACAAATCTCTGAAGATCCCTGGAGTGGGCCATGGCAAATGGTACTGCTTCGATCGTGGAAATGAACTTCCCCACTAAGGACGACAACTTCGGAACTGGAATTTCGTCCATGTCCAGAATCCCAGCCACTCTGACGGCTATCTGGTGAGCCACGTCCTCTGGAAGAAACACCATGCATTGGCGAGTGTCGAACAGGAGACCCAGGAACAGAAGCCTCTGAGAAGGAATCAAGTCCGACTTGTCCAGATTCAGGATCCATCCGTGACGGTTCAGGGTGTGCATGCACCTCTGCAACTGCTGGTGGAGAAGCTCCGCTGAGGAGGCCTTCAGTAGGAGATCGTCCATGTAGGGTGTCACTCTGATCCCATCCTGATGGAGCACCGCTATCAAGGAGCCCAGCACCCGCTGGAAGACTTGAGGAGCTGTAGTCAGTCCAAAGGGGAGCGCTGTAAATTGAAAGTGTCCCCTGTGGCAGGCAATCCTGAGATACTTCCTGCTCTCTGGATGAATAGGGATGTGAAGATAAGCATCCTGAAGGTCCAGGGAGGCAAGAAACTCCCCTGGAGACATTGCTGCAATCACAGAGCGCAGGGACTCCTGGCGGAAGTGGGAAGTCGCCACATAGGCATTGAGATCTTTGAGATCCAAGATGGGACGGGTTCCTCCGTCCTTTTTGGCTACCACAAACAGGTTGGAATAAAATCCTGAACCTGTGTCCCCCTGCGGAACCGCCTCCAGGACATCTTTGTCCAAGAGATCCTGAATAGCGTCGTCGAACAGACGCCTTTTTGAGGGTTCCTGAGAAGGACGAGTAAAATGGAACCGAAAAGGAGGAAGGGAAGAGAAAGGGATCCTGTATCCCTCTGACACCACCTGAAGAACCCATGGGTCCGCCACTGACTCCTCCCAAGTCCGGCGAAAGATGCGGAGACGACCGCCTACAGCCGGATGCGGACCCGGGTTCGGCGAGTCATGCCGAAGCAGTCTTGGAGGTCTTGGCCTTGGAGGCAACTTTGGGCCTCCAGGACTGTTTGGGCTTGGAGGAGGAGCGCGTAGTGGGAGGACCCGTTTGGGCCGAGGAGCGTGTCTCAGTCTGAAAGGAACGAAAGGACCGATTGCGTTTGGCTGGAAACTTTTTCTTAAAGACTGAGGGTAGAAGAGTACTTTTACCGCCAGTAGCCTCACTGATCATTTCTTTGAGCTCAGAGCCAAAGAGCAAATTCCCCTGAAAGGGCAAGGAAAGCAAGGCTTTCTTAGAGGCTGTATCAGCAGACCAAATTTTCAGCCAAAGAGCGCGTCTAGCCACCACAGAAGAAGTGGAGGCCCTCGCCATCATGCGCACAGCATCAAAAGCAGCATCAGCAACATAGTTCTGAGCTTCAGTGATATTAGCAAGAAGCTGCAACTGTTCAGATACAGGCGCATCCTGGCGAACCGCTTCAGTCAGTCGTTCAGTCCAGGCTGCAATAGCCCTATTAACCCATGCCACAGCAAAGGTGGGGCGCATGGCAGTGCCAATAGAGGCAAAAATAGATTTAAGAGAGAGCTCTAATTTCTTATCCGTCCAGTCCTGCAAGGCAGAGGCATCTGAGACAGCCAAAGCAGTAGATTTGGATAGTCTAGACACGGGAGCATCCACCTTGGGAGGATGAACCCATTTTGCCAGCTCCGCTTCGGGAAAAGGGTAAAGTTTGGCAAACTTTTTGGAGACAGAGGAAGATCTATCAGGATACTTCCATGCCTCAGAAACCAGACGGGCAAGAGTAGGGTTAGTTGGAAAACAAACAACAGGTTTAGATGGCTTTTTCTGAAAAACATCAGTAGGATCATAAGTGGATTCCTGAGTCAGAGGAAGGTTGAGCGTATTCAGAACCGCTCTGATCAGACCCTCAGCCGAAACTTCAGGGTCACACTCATAGGGGTCCCCAATGGACCTGTTAGATTCAATAACAGTACGTTCCTCAGCATCAGAATCCTGTAAAAGTTCTTCTTCAGAAGAATCAGTGATATCAGGAGCTCCCTGTGGCTTAGGCAGGGAGGTCCTGATAGTAGAGGGGGTCTGCCAGACCTGGAGAGCCCCCTGTACCTGAGAGGGAAAGAGTTGAAGCGTGGATCTGAGATCCCTAGTGGCAGCTTTAAACTCCCTCACCCAAGATGGCTCAATAGCGTGGCTGGGAAGCCCAGGGTTGCTATCTTTATCAGTACAATTAGGGCATAGATCCCCCACATTATCGCAATCCAGCCCAATGTGGCAAGAGGAGCAAAACGCCATGGGGGTAGAAGACCCCCCAGCCTCCTTAGTCTTGGGTCTAGCCCCTAGCTCCAGTGAAGTAGACATGCTCACAGCGTCAATATACCCCACAAAAAACACTATCACCCAGAAAAGTGTTAAAGATTAAAGTTTCACCCCAGAAAAGGTCTAAAAACGGACTTATCTGGCCAGCGAAGGGTTAATCTGGTGAGGAGAGAGAAGGCTCGGTCCCTGCGTAGTGTACTCGCCTTGGAAAAGTACCACAAAATGGCGGCCGTCATGACAGCCAATCAGAAACAAGCGCGAGCTAAGCGCTCATGGGAAATGTAGTTTTCCCATGCAAGTACCCCAAACAGTGCCCGAAGCCCCCCTGAGCCCCCTACAGTAATAAAACACCAACCGGATGATAGGGCAGGAGCCTAGCATTAAAATGAGCCTACTCTGAAGTTGCTGTGACAAGCGGTTTCAGAGATATGTCCCAAACTGTGAATTCCCATAGAGAGTAAAGGAGCTCTGCTGCTGAGCGGGAAAAAGCCGCGCTTAAAGGCGCGGAACACCATTTTTAATAAAGTTTAGTAAAACATTAAAAAGTGCCCAAACAAGCATGAAATACATGAGAAACATAAATAAATGAATACCCAATGATCCAAAACTCAGAGAATAACACAGAAATTGCATAAATAGTGATAATGCAATAAAAACACCCTATGAGTGCTGGAGTGTATTAAAACTCCCAAATACAAGCCCATCAAAGGGACACTGTGGGGACAAGTGGACCTTCAGCACTCAATGGGTGACTCACCTTTCTCGCAGACTTCTGTCTTCAGGTGACCATGATAGGGAGGGAAAGAACCAGAGGTAATTTCCCCAACAGGGGAGCTGCTTAACACAAGCTGTCCCCTCTTCAGGTATAGGTCCACAGAAATCCCTGGAAGCTGCACCAGCCACTTTGAAGAGGGCAATTCACAGCCATGGTCACCCTCCTAATGGTGGTATTCCATATTTGAATAAAAAATAATAAAACTCTAAGAAGCATAGCTGTTCTCTGCCTGGTGTGCAAGCACACCAGGAACAAATCAATATGGGTGGCTCTGGCCAGAAGGTGGCTTAAGTAAGAGGGGAGGCTCCGCCCCTTGCAAATTATTTGCATAATTGTTCCTGCCTATTAAAGGGGACTACACATCCCATGGTACCAGTGACCTGTATTGGACGACAGTGAAATTAGGTTTAAGGGGGTAGAAATACTTCAAAATTACTATCCCTTATATTGAAGCCCTTGAAAACCTGAATAAAATGCCACCAGCGGCATCTCTCAAACCTTTTAAACTTCGCTCCCACCTGCCTCTCCTCTGACGTCATCGTTTTTGCTGCAGCAGGGAAACCCGCTCCTGGATTTGAATCAAGCAGAGGCTCTTTAGCACAGCCGAGATCTCATTATGGAAGACAAGATCCTTCACTAAAACGGTCTTCTACGTGTGCTTGGTTACCAAGCACACGTAGAAGACCATTTTAGTGAAGGATCGTTTCTTCTATAACGAGATTTGGCTCTGCTGAAGAGCCTCCACTTGATTCAAAGAAGGGATTTCCCTTCTGCAGCAAGAACACTGACGTCAGGGGGGAGCGAAGTTTAAAAGCGGCTATCTCGCAAGACATAAAGGTTTGAGAGATGCCGCTGGTGGCATTTTATTCAGTTTTACAAGGGCTTCAATATAGTATTACTCTCTCTTTAAGTGACAGTTAAAATATTTTTTGCCCTTTATTTTAGAATTCTTGAAAATAGCTATTTGGTTTGATGTTGTCTTATGTATGGTACAAACTGGTAGCAATTTAGCCTATTTGTTTTGTTTATCTGTGGCCATAGTTTGAGTTTTATTGTTTTATTTCGAATAGTTTTGATTTCTTTGATTAGAGTATTTTCACCTTTTGTGCATCAATCCATTTTTAATTTCTTTGCCATTTTCTTCTTTTGTAATTTTAAATCTAATAAGTATACATTTCACATAATAAAATGTAATGAAAAAAAAAATATGATATACATGATTTGTACCTTTCATTTTCAGGCAAGCGTAGCCAGCGAAGAACAGTCATAACTCTTTCCTCAAATGGCACTGATCTACAGCAAGAAATAAAGATAATTAACTGGATATACTAAAATTCTGGAACAGTTCTGGGGCAAACCAACTGCACCATGTGGGGGGGGGGCAAATAATAATTCCCTGCATCCTCATTGATCTGAATAAAAATTTTTAACTCATTGAATGCTCGGGAGATCTCAGACACATTGTAAAGCATTGTGTTAGAGACCTCTCCAATAATGAAGAGATTAAAGTGATAGTAATACTTATTATGTAAAAAAATATATATCTTGTAGTGTTTATCCCACTGAGTTAAACAAGGGAATCCACTGCTGAAAGGTTTTTTTTTTATTTATTACAGCTCAAACATTATTTTTAGGTGCACTATAACAGTGGCCTGAAATTGTATAGTGGCGCTGCTGTTACACCATCCTATGGAGGTTTATGGTCAACTGACCAGGGCTGTCCATAGGATGGTGTAGCAACAGCGCCACTGTACAATTTCAGGCCACTGTGATACTGCACCTACAAAATACAAGTTTCAGCTGCAACTTTTGAATAATACACCTTTCATTAGTGGGCGTACCCTTGTTGTACTTTGCAGGATAAATCCTACAATATTTATTTTTTCACATTTTAAGTATTATTATCCCTTTAAACTTAGAGGTGACACCTTTTGTACTGATTTTGTATTCCTAATAAAAAAAATGTTTAATAATTAACAGGCTGTAATTCACCATTCTCTTCAATAAAAATTAGCAAAGCTTTTACAAGGATTTCTGATCATGACATCCACAGTTGGAAAACTTGGACTCCCCTGTACTACAACAAGGACACAGCAACATGATAGAAGATGCTAAAGGTGAGAGAAGCAACTCCAGTGAGATAAATCTCTCCAATTCCTATGATATTCTATGGACCCTCTAAACTAAGCTCTCTCAAAATTTTAAAAGGAGGCTCCTTTGAGTAACAAAGGCCTGGAGAGATTTTCCTTACTGTAGTTACTTCTTTGACCCCTCTCACACGTTATTGCAGAAGTGGGCAAACTTTGGCTCAGCATCTCCCATAATCCCCAACCAGCCAAGGACTGGAGAGCCAAAGATTGCCTTTCCCTGTTTTAGAACATATCTCCATGCTGGTACGACTTACTTAATCCTTTGAGGATCAGAGAAATGTGCAATTACAAAGCAATGCATTGCACATCCCTCTGGTCCTGAAGGTGTTACAGTATTAACTCCTTTAGTGCCAGTGAGGTGTGCAATGCAATAGGATGTACACCACTAGAACTCAAACGGCTAATGAATCCAGGAAAAATATCTGCATCAAAAAACAAACATGATAACTTTAGAGCCTCTCACAAACAATGCATGATACATATTAAGCTGCTACACATTCTAATTGGTGAAATACACTTTGCAATGCGATGATGTTTTGAGAAAGACACTTTTGAACAGGATAGAAAAAATATTTCCACATACATTTTTTTATATGGGCATGAAACACATTTTAGTAAAGGGATTTTTGTGTAATTACTGATAAATCCCTTTCTCTTAGTCCATGTGTAACACAGGAACCATGTGGTAAAGTATCCCCCCACAGGAGGGAAGAGCACTAGGATTTATGGAGGCAGAGACTCCATCCCTTCAGTACACTAACCATGATCAGTTTTAACAAAAAGCAAAAACTGAAAACAGAAGTAAGGTAGGAAGGGGGGCACCTGAACCAGAGAATCCAAAAAGACCACCCTGCTTAGAACTAAAACAAGTTGTTTTTCTCCAGGAGGGAACTCCATATGAACTAAGAGAAAAGGATTTATCACTAAGTACCCAAAAATGCCCTTTACTGGAGGTGAAGAGAAAAATCCCCATACATGCCCAACAGCTTGTAGGAACTTCCATCCAAAAAATGGCTTCATTCAAAGCTAGAAGATTAACGTGGTAATATTTAACAAATGTGTGAATGGACAACATCATTGCCCTCCTTTCACAACTGCTCTACAAATGCTAGGTTATTGAAGACCCAAGAAGCACCCACCATTCTGGTGGAATGATTAGTAACCATAAAAGTGGACAGGCATGTGTCCTGATGGCATAGGCCTGGCAAATGCTTCCTGTACCCCAGAAAACCACTGTCACCTGAGACCCAACACAGGAATGACCCAAAGTGAATGATATTTGTGGAAAGGTTTTGTGTTGTGAACACAGCACTTCAAGCACCTAACTTTGTCCAAAGAATGAAGCTCCTGTGCTGTTTGCTAGATGGAGCCAAGCAAAGAGAAGGAAAAAACCTCAAGGTAAAACCCTACAAGCATTCTCAAAACCAGGGAAGCAGGGTGGAAATGACATTCCTGCACCTTGAACAGATGTGCAGTTTTTAGTGGCATCCAGAGAGCCACTTGTGAATGGTTTTAGACTTTTGTCCCATAAATTTGGAACAGATCAACAGGCGATACACCTGTGTGGTTGAAGATCACCACATACATTTCTGGTTGTAGGGATGGGTTTGATGGTTTTGGCCAGACACGGTTATATCTTAACAGAGTGAGAACTTTACTAACAGCTCTGCCTTAATTGCTGCACAAGTTATTAACCTGCAAGATGCTGCTTGCTTACTTAAACAACAATAATCTGAACACCAGCTTAACTGTCTGAACATCAAATAGAACTGTTACCATAAAAAAACCAACTAAAACTAGAATACATTTGTTTTACTCTACAAGAAAGGCCCTATAACTTTTTCATTAAAAATAATATTTATTTTCTGTAATTCGTATAGTGTTACATTAAGTGTTTTCTGCCTTAGGTACAAGGTCCATAGTCCAAGGATTTCCATAGTGTTACCTATTATACATCTGATAATAGTTTGGATAGGCTCCTTTAATCTTAACATCTGATCCAGGCCAGAAAAATGTTGCTGTCTTTAAGCCTTGATTCATGGCAGTTATCCACACCTGTAAACACAAGAGTATTTAACACAATTCAAATATGAGCATTCATCCAAAATTTGTAGCCAAAGAACTGTTAACAATTTATTAAAATGCATTACACTCAAGCAATCCAGAGCAATACTTTTTTTGTTTGTTTGATTTGTGGTTTGTGTTTGTTTTTTTTTTTTTCAGCCAGTTCAGTCCATTTTGTTTTTAGATATGGGGCAGGCTGTTTTAGTACAACGGGGGCAATCCTAGGGCAAACCAACTGAAAAAAAAAAGGGGACAAAAATGCATTTGATTTAAATAGGGGCTTTAACCCCTGGAATGCCAAAGACTCCAACACATGGATATGCATTGTTTTGGAGACTTCCCTAGGTGAACCATTTTAACCCCATGGGTAGATTTGCATTAAGAACCCATGACATGCCAGGACAGTCATGGAATTTAGGCCTCCCCGCACGGCGTTCGGGAAGCCTTGAACCGGATGCCGCAAAAAAAAAAAAAAAAAAAAAAAAAAAAAAAAAGGTCTGTGGTCCTTGAAGGGATAGTAATACTTAAAATGTAAAAAAAAATATGTTGTAGGGTTTATCCCTGAGTAAAACAAGGGTACTCCCACTGCTGAAAGGTGTTTCATTCAAAAGTTATTAATTTTCAAAGTTGAATTTTTTAGGTGCAATATTCACAGTGGCCTGAAATTGTACAGTGGCGCTGTTGCTACACGATCCTATGGACAGCTCTGGTCCCGGGACCATAAATCTCCATAGGATGGTGTAGCGACAGCTCCACTGTACAATTTCAGGCCACTGTGATATTGCACCTAAAAAATTCAACTTTGAAAATTAATAACTTTTGAATGAAACACCTTTCAGCAGTGGGAGTACCCTTGTTTTACTCAGGGATAAACCCTACAACATATTTTTTTTTTTACATTTTAAGTATTACTATCCCTTTAAGTGACAGCCGCACATGCGATTGGCCGTCCTTAAAGGGTTAATTTATAAGAATTTTGGAAATTTGCATTTGTTTCTTGTGGTGAAGTTGATTTGTCTCAAAATTACTAACAGTTCTTATTAAAAGTAAAAATGTAATTCTCATCTTGCCTAGCACATCATCTGCTAGTCACATTCTGTTTGTTCAAAAGGAAAGTGGAGGAGCAAACCATTTGATCTAAAACTAAAAATTCCCATTGATTGAATGGGGATTTTAACCCCTTGAATGCTAGCGAGGTCTCCAATGCATTATGAAGAAATGTATTGGAGACCTCTATAGCATTCAATGGATTAAAAATTCCAATTTCAATCAATGGAAATGTTTAGATCTCCTCTAGAGTATGAATTGTTTGCCCCAAAACTCAACTTTCCTTTTGAACATATGGCCCTAAGTCTGAACAGATTTGAACAAATGTGTTAATCACTTCTCTGGCACTCAAAGGATTAAAGAGCCAACTTTTTGTAAACCTTACAAACATTCTATGACCACTTTGAATACTTTAAAGACTGCATCTAAAATGATTACTTGTTTCAATGGATAATTAATTTCACAGGAATCTGCCAAATACAATATTTCTCATCTGGTATTCTTTGATTGTACTTACAGGTTCTCCCTGGTACCAAGAAGGGTGAAACTTCTCTGCACTTCTCAGTGTGAAAGAAGCATTCCTCTTTGGATCGTACATTTTATTGTCAACAAGCCCATGAGATTCTGGGTAGAGACCCTGTAATGAGAGACACTGTAAAACTGTATCACCTAAAGAAGATAGCTAACTTATGAATTACAATGTGCAATATTTGTTATGCCTATTGAAATTCTAGTATTTTCATATAAAACCAAATATGTGCCTCAGCATTGATTTCTGAATATTCACCTCAGTGAAAGAACCCATCATGACTGGATTTGCATGAATATTCCATACCATTAATTTATTCCAACCATTTTGGTGGAAGCTAATCAGGATGGTTTTCAATTAAATCAGGATTTAACTCAATTCAAATCAACCGTCAGGATCAATCAATTTATTAATAGTTTCCTATATAAAAATGTATTCTTGGTGGTTGTTACAAATGTAAAGAATAATTATTACCTCCCAATAACTCACACTTATCTTATTATAGCCAGAAACATCCTATTGGTTCCATTGATCTTTGCCCTTGTGCTTTTCAAAAGAAAACCTCTTCAATCAGTTCTGGATGTTATGTTCATGGAGACAGACTTGTCCACTGCACATGGTTATCTTAACCTTTCAAGGCAAAGAGATGTGTGCAATGCATTGCTTCGTAATGCGTTGTACCCCCCTTAAGTCTTAAAAAGATTAAATGGCTAGTAATGTTTGCAATAAAGTAGATCTTTATTGTAAATGTAACACATTGCGCTATGATTAGCAACTTACTTTTCTGTAGTTCAACAGATATTAAATGTAGAAAGATCCCCCACCCACCCCTTCTGGCCGCCTCCCACTGAATCTGCAATCTGGTCCCGGGACCAGACGGATGCAGCAAGGGACAAACTTCAGTAAGTATAAGGAAAACCCTGCCCACCTTTGCTTACTAAAGTCTGTCCATTGCTGCATCCGTCTGGACCACACAGATGCAGTGTGACATGGCCAGAAGGGGAGGGAGGGGAAACTTTCTACATTTAATATCTTTTGAACTACAGAAAATAAGCTGCTAAATATAGCGCAATGTGTTACATTTACTATAAAGAAGACTCTGAAATTTGCTTTATTGCTGACATTACTATCCCTTTAAACAGGCTCATGTCCTCTGCCTGCTTCAGTTTGGTAAACAAAAACTGCAGGTACCTGCCATGTTTGCCTCCATGGACATGACATGACATGACATGATATGATATTCTCTTTAATAAAAGCACAAAGGCAAAATTCATTGGTCTCATTTGGATCTTCTGGTCATAGAAAGGTAGGTGGGGGTGGGGTATTATTAGGAGATGTTAGTTCTCCTTTAGAGATAGTAATTCTTTAAAGGGATAGTAATGCCTCATTAAAATACTTTATCCTAGTCTTCTGTATATTAAAGCAGAACTTTCAGGTTAGATAAAGTCACCCTGCAATAATTAAAGCAGAACTACCACCCTTCAAAAACGTTGTCCCAAATAATTCCCCATCTGGCGACTAGCTGCTCAGTAGCAATAGTCACCAGGTTTCTTACCACGTTCATGAGAATGAGCCACTACTCTGGGACTGAGAGGCAGGATGGAGTGCAGACATCTTTCCATAGTGACGTCTTCATGCCTGCTCTGCCATTCCTAGCCGGCTATAGGAGGCGTTGCTAGGAGCCGTTCGGCTCCAAAAGGGGCAGAGAGCAAGTGCGCAGACATCACTATGGAAAGATGTCTGAGCTTCGTCCTACCTCTCAATCCCAGAGTTATGGCTCATTCTCATGAATGCTGTAAGAAATCTGGTGACTAGCACTACTGAGCAGCTAGTCGCCAGATGGCGCCTATAGCACCTTTCTCGTGAAACTGGCTTCAGCCAAAGCCAGAACTTTGACACTGTAGCATTTAACAACCATCATGTCACTTTCCTGCAAAACTGCTCTGCAGAGGCTTGGTTCTTGTAAATCTAGGAAGCACACACCTCTCAGGGGGAAATGAGCTGTGACTCTAACGGGCACCAGCTTTTTCCTAAGGATGCAGGCCTGGGGAATAGTCATCTTGACCCAAGATGCCACTGTCAACATGGACACAGGTTGGCCCACACTTACGAATAATGAAAAGAGTCCAATTTCTGTAAAGGTTCCAAGTGATGAACGTACTAATTTAAACACTGAACTACTTCAAAACAGTGAAGCTCCTTCACCAGTCTGTTGGACGAAGCCAAACAGAGAGGTTAATGAGAAATTCAGAAACAAACTTAGGGAGAAACTCTACAGACACTTGAATCCATCCAATCTAACTTAAAAAAAACACAAAAACAAACAACCCTTTCAAATCGAGGCACAGAAAAGGAAAAAAAAACGAGGGGTGGGGGATTACAGGATAAAGCTTTTGTTTGTCAAACCTCAGACAAAAATAGGAAAGCTACCTTGAGAGTCAAGAACTGATGGGAAATAGAAGGCAGAGGCTCAAAAGCACTCCCAGGGCAAAGTTATAGTCCCATGGAGAAGTGCGATCCCAAAAGAATGGGTAGGCATGAGGCTTCCTTTACAAAAAGTTTGCACATCTCGCAATAAGACAATACACCTCTGAGAAAAGTATAGCTAGAGCAGAAATCTGGAATTTAATAAAACTAAGACCAAGCCATTTCTGAATTCAAGCCATTTCTGAAGCCCATCCTGGAGAAAGATCAAAATAACCAGAAGATTTAAAGAATACAGCTACTACCTCTGGTCTTTGCTCTACCTACCCTATAATACTCCTTAAATGAAAACGGCTTGAAGACCTTTATTATGGTAGTAATGAGAGAAGCAAAGGAATCTCTTTCTTTCTTAGGTTGCTGACTTCAAAAGTCAAGCGTCAAAGCCAACTTCTTCACCTCTGGATGACGCAGAAGACCCCGAGACAAGTGGTCCATAAAGAATGGAAGACAAAATGGCTTAGTTAAAGATAGATTGAAAACACCTGAGAACCAGAGAGAATGGGGCTTTCAGAATTGCATGAGCCTGATATATTCTGACTTCAGTACTCTGGGAATCAGGGGAAATGAAGGAAACACAAAGTAACTTAGTAAATTAGGTTGTTCAACCTTTGCCTCATACCCCAGTGACATGAGAATTGTATAACTTTCCTGCTACCAAATAACTTAGTCATGTATCAGGCCTTCCTGATTTGCCTATTAATATACAGTATAACCCTTTATGTTCCCTTATGAATGAAATGTATCTGATCTTCTCTTAAATACATCCATTGTATCTGCCATAATCACCTCTTTGGGCAAAGAATTTCACACTTTACAAATCTTACTGTAAAAAACCTCCTTCCTCTGCTGAAGTTTAAACTTCTTTTACTCTAATCTCGAGGGGTGTCCCCTGGTCATTTGATCAGACCTTGGAATGAATAGCTCACCACAGAGATCCTTGTATTGACCTCTCATATACTTGTACAATGTGAAAAGATCTCCTCTTAGTCATCTTTTCTCTAGAGTGACTAAACCAAGTTTGTCTAGTTTTTCCTCATACATCAAGTGCTCCATTGCCTTAATTTTGTTTCTCATCGCTGTACCCTCTCCAGTTCTAGTATATCCTTTTTCAGAACTGGGGCCCAAAACTCTCCTGTGTATTCAAGGTGAGGTCTTACCAATGATTTGTACAATGGCAAAATGATGTTATCCATTCTTGCTTCAACACCACTTTTTATGCAAAACAGGATTTTGTTTGCTTTTGCTACTGCTGTTTGACACCGGTCACTGTTTCCAAGTTTGTAGTTGACAAGGATACCCAGGTATTTCTCTAGCAACGTGTCCCCTAAAATGATTCCATTAAGTTCATAAGTAACCTTTGATTTTTTCTTCCCAAATGCATGACTTTACACTTTCCCACATTAAACTTCATATTCCATTTGGTTGCCCAATCTGTCATTTTATGTAAATCAAAACCAGGGGAAACTGCTAGAGAATAATTATTACACCAACGAGAAGAGCAAGAGTGTACCAAGATATGCAACAAAACAGGGAAATCTTGCAATTCAACCAAGACGACATCACCCACAGCTGGAAGACCCAGTAGATGAACTATGGCATTGAACTCCATTTGGTTTAGTTCCTAGGTCCTGGGATCCAGATGATAAACAAGATTCCACCAAAGTCAACAAAACTTCTGGTCATGTGGCTGCACTCCTGGTGCCTCCTAGGAAGTTAACATAGGCCACCGCACGCGGTCAGATCTTGGAGGAACCGAATCCAATGCTGTAGACAAAAGCAAAATCACCTGGAGCTCCAACACATTGATGAACAGAAGACTATCTTGGAAGAAAGGCTCTGAGAGCCCAGGGAAGCTCTCCAATCCAACAGGATGGCATGTATTATCACTACCAACCAATTTAGACTGCTCAACATGAATCCACCAATGAAGATCTGACTATTCCAGGTTGGAAAGGGACACATGACATGGGAGAGATGACACTGATGTCTGGAACAATTCCTGAGAATCCTGAGTGTGAAAATGGGGAATTGGAACTGCCTCCAAGACAGAGACCAGATACTTCAACAACTTCAAATACTCCCACCTTGTTGCAGAGTTAAGCAAGATCTGTGATTCTGGCTGAGACAATAATTGGATCTTTTCTTCCAGCAGACAGACCCTTCCCTGAATAGTTTGAAGAACCTTGGAAAGAACCAGAGAGGATTTCTCAAATTAAGTACCATGCTGCTTGAGAATGGACACACAAGTCTGAATTTGAAGGTGCAGATCCTCCTCTGAAGGAACCTTTAAAGTGGAACTACCACCCCTTACAAACATGGTCCCAAATAATTGCTCATCTGGCGACTAGCTGTCAGTCCCTTTTGGAGCCGAATGGCTCCTAGCAGAACCTCCTAGAGCAGGCTGGGACTGACATCGCAGACGTGCAGATGTCACTATGGAAAGATGTCTGCGCTTTTTCCTGCTTGTCTGTCCGTGATCAGTGTATAATTCTCAATAACACGGTAATTATTCTGGCAACTAGCGTTATTGAGCAGCTAGTTGCCAGATGGGTAATTATTTGGGGCCATGTTTGTAAGGAGTGGTAGTTCTGCTTTAACAAAAAAGGCGTCTAGAATGTAGGCAGCCTTTGTAAATCTAACGGAACAGATGCCACCCCAAAAGGGTAGGTTTTGAACTGAAAATGGCATTCTTGAAAGGCAAAAATAAAGGAAGTGCTGATGATCTACATGCATGGGAACATGTAGATCAGCATCCAGTTTGTCTAGGGATGCTAAAAAATAACGGTGATGACATAATGCAAAGATCTTGAACAGGGGCATTTTAACAAAACAACTGTGAAGGTTCAAGTCCAGCATAGGACTACAGCCTCTATCCTTTATGTGAACTAATAAAAGTTTAATATAAAATCCCATTAATCTTTTCCAAGGAAGAGCAGGGACTAGAACCTGCATGTCCACCAGAGAAGAAAACTCATCTAGGAAAAAGTGACTCATTCCCAGATAGTGAGGCACCTTGGAAATAGAAGAAGAAATGTGGAGGAAGGGATATAGGGCTAGATTCTATTACAGGTGCTAATTTTATCTCTGCTTTAATCTCCAGTTTTCCCCATAGACTTCAATAGTAAAATGTTTGATAAAACAGGTGTTAACATATAGCACCTGCAATAGAATCTAGCCCTTGAAGTCTATGCAATATCCTTCCAAGATCACCCATAACACCAGCTGGTCCATTACCTAGAAAGTCCACATATTGTAAAAGCAACACAGACAACCTCCAGTCACCTGAAGAGGACCAGTCCCCTGTGAGTCATGCAGAGGGTCCCCTGTGAGTCATGCGTTATAAGAAAGAAAAACGACTGTGATTAAAAAGTCTCATCATCAGGTGACTTCCATTCCTCCAGGACTACCTGGTCCAATGAATAATTGGGAGGGAAAACTGCAGCCTTCCTTTTTTCAACCCCTTAAAATATGGGGATGAAAAGCTCAAGTTAGATGCCTCAGACTTTCAGGGTCACCAAAACTGCACAAAGACAAGACTCTCAGAAGGAGACTCAGGGTCTTCTTCAACCAAAAGTTCCCAGGGCTACAGGATGAATTGAAATCATCCTCAATCATCCTCATCAGATTCCACTTCCCCAACAGAGGAAACCCCTTCCAGGGGAAAGCTCCCGCAAAACAAATGTGCCTTTTTTTTCCTGCAAGGGTAAGGTGCTGGTTCTAGAAGTCAAGGCTCTATGAATAGAGAAGAGAGTATTATTTGTAAAAGAAATAAGGGCTTGAATCCATGAAGACTATTGTTTATGAGAAGGGGAGCCCACAAGTGGTTATGGACCACAGAACAGACGTATATAAAGTACCAGTGGAGCAAATGGTTAGTGGGGAGACCCCTGAAGCCCTTGTGGTTTTTGACCTGTCCATGTCTCCCTTGTGCTCAGACATACCAGGAGGCCCCAAATATGTAATACAGATCAGAAATATAATGGAAAGTACATTTCTGCCTGAAAGAGGTTAAAGATGCATGGCAAAGGGGACACTTAGCAAACTGAACACAGTAAGAGGGACATGGCAGAAATGTAATTGCTTTAGCAGAAAAGGTAGAAAATGTATTTGCACATGCAGATAAACCAAAATACTGAATTCTTGATCAAATACAAACTGTTATACCTTCCTGGTCAGATTACATTTTAATATATATATATTTATTTTGGATTTTTTTGTTAATAACTTCTTACTGGCATTCAAATGCCCTAGTAGCTCTAAAAAGAGAAAAGTAAAATTAAAATATTATAACACAGTACAAACGAATCCCTATTGTACTTAATCCTCACATTCCTGTACTACTTTGGGAGTGCAGCTCAGACTGGCTGATCCATTGGTGAGGAATTCACATGGCTGATAACAGATTGTTGGCAGAGAGCTTCATAACTCCCTCTCTGGTCTTTTCTGCTGCAGGAAGTATGTTACATTTTACCACTAGCCCCACTTTCACTGTCCCCAGCATAGACCTCTCTGAGGAGAGCCAGGAAGCTCGCATTCAAGGACATAAAAGTGTATGAAGAAAGTGACTGCATTATGTACTATTTTTTTTGCATGTTGAAAAAAAAAAAAAAACAGGATCCACTGGAAATCTGTTTTCAGGAAAAGCACTTCTTATCATATCTTTACCCTTCGAGTGCCAGAGGGTTGCGAAACACATTGTGATGTGTTGCATACCCCTCTGGCACTCAAAGGGTTAATAATCAAATGGATACATTTAGATATTATTAGCCAATGCACTGTATATAGTTAAGTGTATACAGATGGGGTTTCTTCTCTTAATTGCATCTATTAAGCAGGGTAGATTGCAAAGGAAATACAAACCACTTACTGTTACTAAACTATAATGATTGGGAAAGGTCTTTGATGGATACACAGGCCTTAATGTTCGTGTATATGTTCCACATTTTTCTGTAAAAAAAAAAAAAAAAAATTATGTAAAAAATAAAATTAAACATACCCACAAAGAATGTATTTATTTGGTAAATACAAACAAACATTCGTGCAAGATCTAGGTTACATGGACAGTAAGTGGCAATGTTCAAAAGTAAAGTGGAGGTATTTTGGGCCAAATCATTTGCATTAAAGGGATAGTAATACTTAAAATGTAAAAAAAAATATGTTGTAGGGTTTATCCCCCTGAGTAAAACAAGAGTACTCCCACTGCTGAAAGGTGTTTCATTCAAAAGTTATTAATTTTCAAAGTTGAATTTTTTAGGTGCAATATCACAGTGGCCTGAAATTGTACAGCTAGCTGTTGCTACACCATCCTATGGAGGTTTATGGTCCCGGGACCAGAGCTATCCATAGGATCGTGTAGCAACAGCGCCACTGTACAATTTCAGGCCACTGTGATATTGCACCTAAAAAATTCAACTTTGAAAATTAATAACTTTTGAATGAAACACCTTTCAGCAGTGGGAGTACTCTTGTTTTACTCAGGGGGATAAACTCTACAACATATTTTTTTTTTACATTTTAAGTATTACTATCCCTTTAAAGGGAAATTTTTAGTTCTCCCCTAGATTTAAATGGGGATTTCAACCCCATGAATGCTAGAGGGGTCTTCAACACAAACCCTCTCTAGTATTCAAGGGGGTTAAAATACCCATTTAATCAATGGGAATTTGGGGAATTTTTGTTCTCCCTTATAGTGCAAATAGTTTACTCTACTTTTATTTTGAACATGTGGCCCTAAGAGTGTTCATTATAAAAAGCATGTTACCCAGACTAAATAAATGCATGCCTCGTCCTGCTGATCTTAACCCTTTGAGTGCCGGAGGGGTACAGAATGCATTGCTTTGCAATGCATTCCGTACCCTTAAAGGGTTAATCTCTCTTCTTGGCGAGTTACAGGATATCAGTGTCCTCTTCTACTTTAGAGGCTGCTGTATGGAGTTTTCTGCAGAGTTTTAGAGGAGTTAAACATTAAGCATCCTAGTATTTTCTTCCTGTGCTCTGAGGCCAGTTTAAAACTGGCTCCCAGACTGAGGAAGAAAACCCCAGCATGCACCACGCCGCGTCTCCGCGTTTGACGTGGTTCCGCCCCGGATGTCATCAGTGCGGGCAGTGGGGAGAAGGAGAAAGATGCACGAGTGAAAGAGGTACGGGGGGGAAGATGTACATGGAGGGAGAAAGAGTTACAAGGGGGGGAGAAAGTGAGGTACAAGGGCAGGGGGGAGAAAGAGGTACAAAGGGGAGAAAGAGGCACATGGGGGAGAAAGAGAGGTCTAAGGGGGGAGAAAGAGGCACATGGGGAGAAAGAGAGGTCTAAGGGGGGAGAAAGAGGCACATGGGGAGAAAGAGAGGTCTAAGGGGGGAGAAAGAGGCACATGGGGAGAAAGAGAGGTCTAAGGGGGGAGAAAGAGGCACAAGGGGGAGAAAGAGGCACAAGGGGGAGAAAGAAGTACATGGGGGAGAAAGAGGCACAAAGGGGAGAAAGAAGTACATGGGGGAGAAAGAGGCACAAGGGGGGAGAAAGAGGTGCATGGGGGGGAGAAGGAGAGGCACAAAGGGGATAAAGAAGTACATGAGGGAGAAGAAGTACATGGGGGAGAAAGAGGCACAAAGGGGATAAAGAAGTACATGGGGGAGAAAGAGAGGCACAAGGAGGAGAAAGAGGCAAGGGGGAGAAAGAAGTACATGGAGGAGAAAGAGAGGTGCATAAACCCCATAGTAAAATAATAACAATGACACATGTTAATGTGTAAAGTTTTTTATTCTGCTGTTTGTTTTTAACACTCAGTTTGTTCATTAAATCATTTTAAATAATGAAAAATTAGCATATTGTTTTTTTATCCGATTAATCGAAAAAATAATCAACCAACTAATCGATTATCAAAATAATCATTAGTTGCAGCCCTACATTGGTCCTTAACACAAGTTTACCCATGACAGTCCTGGTACATCATAGGTCATTAAGGGGTTAATGGCCTTTTCAGTATGTTAGTCCAATAAATAGATGCAGCCCTGAAGGAAGTTTACTACCACCTCAGACTCAATCCATTCCCCAGTTAAACAATAAAGAGAAATAAGACCTTAATGGTAAATCAGCCTGAGACCTAACTTACTGGCACAGTAAGGAATTGAAGTAAGCACAGAGGGAAGAGCAAGTAAGTTGTTAAAAAGAGGATATAAGTCTTACCTGTTAAATCCTTTTCTTAGTCCATACAGGTTACTGGTAACTTTGGGTACGCAATCCTCCCCTTTAAGTAGGAAGGAACAATGCTAGAAGTGAATGCAGGGGGTGGAGCCTACCTGCAGCTAGCCAATCAGCTCCAGTAAGATTTGAGACACTAACTATTGACTAGATAGTAGATGGGAAAAAAAACGCCTGTGAGCATGAGCCCAAAGGAACCCCATGGTCTGCCACAGGAGAGCCACACATGGTCCCTTAACAGGGTGTGAGACCAGTAACCTGTATGGACTAAGAGAAAAGGATTTAACAGGCAAGACTAAAATCCTATTTTTAACAATTTACTTGCTTTTTTCCCCTCTGTGCTTACTTCAATTTCTCTTTTCTCTGTCGTCCAATACAGGTTACTGGTAACTTTGGGATGTCCAACCATTGAGTTTCCCGGAGGCGGGAAGTAAGGCAAGGACCAGGCACAAATCCCCCAAAGTCACCAGAGCAGATACGAACCATCAGATTAGAGATAGCCCAACAAAAACAAATGAAGTGTCAACGGACACTAAACAGGGGTAACAACACCCCAGGAATTGTCACACAGCACGCTGAACTAGCGCCAACAAGGCTCAAAAGCGAATGAAGCACCAAAGAAATGAAGAAGATCCTAGACAGACAAGACTGCCTCCAGGATCTTCCTCCCAAAACTGGCATCAGCCGTTGCTGGCAAATCAAGTGCTTCGAAAAGGCGTGCACAACTGATCAGTGGAGGCCTGATTCTTGTAAGCCCAAGAAGCCCAAATAGATCTAGTAGAATGAGCAGTGACCCGAAAGGGAACAGGCTTCTTCCTTAGCTCATAAGCCTTACGAATAGTGGACTTTATCCAAGACGCAACAGTCACTTTGGATGCAGGTCTCCCTGCCCTTGGGCCCTCAGGATTGATGAACAGCATGTCAGATTGTCTAATGGACATAAAATTTGAGAAAATGCACAATATATAACAAGTGGAGATCCCTCTCCTTGTCAGAGGTAGGATCAGGGCAGAAAGAAGGCACCACAATCTCCTGATTAATGTGGAACTCAAAGACCACCTTCAGGAGAAACTCCTGAGAAGTGCAAAGCAGGGTCTTGTCTTTGTGAAACACCAAAAAGGGTGGTCTACAAGACAGAGCATGCAACTCCGCGACACGGTGAACAGACACGATCACCAGGAGAAAGGCCATTTTCCACGTCAGCAGGTGTAGAGGAATAATAGCCAAGGACTCAAAGGGAGGGTGCTGAAGGACACGCAAAACCAAGATAAGATCCCACTGAGGAGAGGGAGTCTTGAAAACAGGACGAGTATGAGCACACCCTGGAAGAAAACCTTGACATCAGGAAGAGTAGCAATGCGCCTCTGAACGAAAACAGTGAGAGCAGAAGTCTGAACCTTAAGGGAACTTAAAACTGAGGCCCTTATCCACATCGTCCTGAAAGAAAGCCAGGTCCGTAGGCAGATCAAAATCCTGAGAAAGGAACACAAAGAGAGAAAGGTTAGCACACCAAGAGAGAAGGATCAGCAAGACATGATTACAGGCCTTAGAAGAAATAGGTTTGTGGGCACTAAGCATAGTAGCCACCACACTAGAAGAAAAACCTTTTTCTTCTTCAGTATTGAGGATTCAATTACTAAGCCATCAAAGCTAGACGACGAACATCCTCCTTCCACAGGTAACCCTGTAGAAGATGCGGATGGCAAGGGAGCTGGAATAGCTCTAACAGATCCAGAAGCTCTGGAAACCAACCCTGTCGAGGCCAGTACGGAGCAATCAGAATGACTGGATAGCACACCAGTCTCAATTTCAGTAACACCCTGTACAACATGGGGAGGGGAGGAAAGATGTAAGCCAGAGGAAGTAACCAAGGAATGGACATGGCATCCACCGCTAGAGGATCCATCCAGCAAGAGCAGAACATTGGAACCTTCCTGTTGTGTCTTGTCGCCATCAGGTCGATGCAAGAAGACCCCACACTTCTGAACAATGAGGGTGAATACCTCTGGGTGCAGTTCCCACTCCCCACTGTCCACAGTGTGTTGACTGAGGAAGTCTGTCATGACGTTGTCTATGCCAGGAATGTGCACTGTGGATATGGCAGGAACATATTCTTCTGCCCAGGACAAAATAGCCTTGACCTCTAACCAAGAGGTGAAATTTCTTGTTCCACCCTGCTTGTTGATGTAATCCACGGCCGTGGCGTTGTCGGACTGGATCCGGATTGGGCATTCTTCAAGATGGGGTGTCCAATGGCTGGGGTGCCCCTCCAGGGATTAAGGTCCACTAAAGCACCTGTATACTGAGCTAGCCACATCTAAGGGCATTGTCGGTTATGGTAATCCGCCTAATGGTGGAATTCCATTTCTAACCAAAAAATAAAAAAATAGCTAAAACTATAGCAGAACTGTTCTCTTGCCTGTATCTTCACCAAAGAAAAAATCTTACTGGAGCTGATTGGCTAGCTGCAACCAAGGAGGGAAGGTAGGTTCCACCCCTGCATTCACTTATAGAATTGTTCCTGTCTACTTAAAGGGGCAGATCACCTACCCAAAGTTACCAGTAACCTGTATTGGACGACAGAGAAAGATGGTATCAAAAGGGCAGTTGGTGGGGTTGGAGGAGTATAAGAAAGTAGAAAGCAGAGACACCTTCTTCCATTATGGGATGAATGTGCTGAGGGTACTGGTTGAAGTGGGCATGTAACATGGCTGGGTATAAAGGGAAGAATGTGCAGTGGTGGTATGTCTAATTGTGTCAATCTTGTCTTTAAGATACAGGGCAATATCTTGGGCAGTGAAATATGTGGAGGGAGTTTGGCAAGTGGAGCAGAGAAGGGACTTGAAGTTGCTAAAGAGTTGTTTAGCATTAGAGGTCTCAAAGGAGATGAGTGGTAAAGTTTGTTTGAAAGGGAGAGGACAGAGCAGTATGAACACAGCATTAATTTGTAGTGTTAGAAGTATTCACTAGACCATGCTTTTCTCAGTAGTTTGGGAGCACATAAGGATGTTTAGGTCTGTTTTGTGTCCCATATCTGTGGCATGGATCATTTGGGGCTGCATAGGGAATAAATTGTAGATACATGGAGAGTTGATGTGAGTTAGATGAATTTACATTTCTGGCTGCATGTGTGGGAGAGTTTAGGTGGAATGAAAGCAAAATGAGGTAGGGATGATCAAGGAGAGGGAAAAGGGTATTAGCAACATTATAGAGTGACAGCTGGTTTAAGAATATTAGGTCCAGAGAATGACCATCTTGGTGCGTGGAAGAGTTGGTCCACTGGGTGAGACCGCAGGAGGGAGTTAAGGTGACAAGCTTAGAAACAGCAGAGGTTTCAGGGACATCGATAAGTATATTGAAGTCACCAAGGATAAGCATGGAAATATCAGATGAAAGAAAGTAGGGGTACCATGTAGAAAAGTTGGAGAGGAGAACCAAGGGGCACAGTACGTGTCAGAGACCCACAATAGAAATGGAGAGAAGACTGATTGCATGGACTTCAAAGGAGGGAAATGTGAGCCTGAGGGGTGTACTGAAAGGTGAAGCTTGGGGATGAGAGAAGACCCCCCCCATCTATCATGACGTCTAAGGGTGTGGCCAATTTGGAATCCACCAAAGGAGAAGTATCAGAGAAAGGAAATACATTTCTCAGTGACTGCCAAGATGTTAAATGAGTTAGAGATAAGAAGATCATGGGTGGATTGGGGATGTGGTGTTAGCACTAGGGGTGGGTGAAAGGTCCCATCATGTTCCTGCGAAAACCACATGGTTGTCTGCTTTTTTCCAGGAAAATCCTCTTTAAATAAAGCGATTAAAATATTTGCGTTTTTTTTTTCTTCTTCAATGGTTAGAAACTTTTATCCCCTTTAATTACATGTTTTTTGCCTTTTCCCTATAAAAACCTTGATATTTTCCAGGAAATTAAACACAATACAAGCAGCTACATAAAGAGAGAGGGTGCTAGGCTGTTGAGCTGTAATTTTAGTAGTGAAATAGAGGCAGGAGAGGCTTGCAGTGACTGCTATCACTATGAGCAAGTGGAATAATAAAAGGCGGAGCTGGAAGGACCGTTCTACATCCAGTGAGTTTGAGGAGGAGGAAGTGACCACAACCAACATGAGTGGGTCTGGATACCCTGATTCCCCAGATCCAATGATGGCCAGTTTCCCTACATCACACAAAGGGATCTTGGGGAAATTTGTGTCAAAGGCAGAGGAATGATAATAGTAGTGTGAGCAGGACATGTCAGCTGCCTTTGCCTGCTGCCATTGCTGCGCATGCTGCCAGTGCTGCGTGTGCTAGGGTGTCTTGTGATTCTCAGGAGGGGGGCAGAAGAAATTATGCGAAGTGTGACAGCAGGGGACCCGAAGTCACACTTGCCATCCCTAAGAATGTCCAGCAGCTACAGACTCAGAGTCTTAGGAGTGAGGGAGAGGGTTTTCATGCTACTAGTGAGGAGGAAAACTCAGGGAAATGGATGTGGTTGGTGTTAGTAGAAGTAACAGTGATGATGAAGCAGCTGGTAGAATTAGCATTACCACAGTAGATCCTCCTACTGATGCTGAGGTGGTATGGGAAGTAGTGCAGAGTGGTCAGACTGGAGGTGAAGGAAGCCCACAACATTCCCCTGACCATGGGTCTCCCATTACCCCCATGGCATTGTCCAGATGGAACATGATCCTGAAGAAGGCAGAACTGTTGCCTAGCAGCAATAATACCACCATCACCATGAGCACATATTGGCCAAGAAGGAATGGGAGACAGGGATGGAATGGGCATCACAACCACCACCAGCTGTGAGCTTCTGGAATTGCAGAGTTTGCTACTTCTGTAATTTCTGCTGCTGCGGAGTTGCAAGGGCAGCAGGATGCTGAGGAGCAGGCTAGTGTTCCACAGACCACTGTGGGCACAGTGGGAATTGGGTCCAGTGATGCAGGACTGGGACAGGCTCCAGATGAAAGCAGCAATACTCCTGGTCCTAGCTGCAGTGCTGATTCTGAGTTACAGCAAGAGCATCATCATCAACCTCTGCCAAAGCCAGTGAAGGGGAATGTGGAGAAGAAAGAGGCCATTCTTCTCCACCTTCCCCCTCCCCCTGCAGTTCCCAGGTGTGGGACTATTATTCTCTTGGAGCAGGCACAGTGCAGTCATCAGTGACCGCATTATACATAGTTTGTGATAAATCAGTGAAAAGGGGAAAGGAGGGAAGGTACCATGGCACAACCACCCGGATAACACACATGAAACAAACTCCATGACATGAAACATGTTAAAGTCAAACACCCTCCAAAGAAAATTAGGCACCACTGTCACTGTACCCCCTTGATTCTCCCTAAGGACAACGAGTTGAGGTTGAAGTCAAAGAGGAGGGAGAACAGAGAAGCCCAGCCAGAGCCCAAAAGTTTGATGGTGAAACACATGGCTCGCCATCAACATTTTGCTATAGGGTCTTGGCAAGGGAAGATCTAACTACATCTTCTGGCGATATACCGCTTTCATCTTTACCTCCCCCACCAGTTGATAGCTATTCTGTAGATGTCAGGATGTAGCAGTTCATGTCCACCCATTGCACACTGCGTTGTTCTGACCATACATGGCAGTGTGGCTGAGGATAATCGTAAGCAGGGCATCAATCGGCCTCTGAGGAAATTCCTCCTGCAGAATATGCTAAACTGTTGGCAGGGAGGGTTCATCATTTTTATTAAACTGTCTGCAAGTCGTCACATGTCCTTAGCGGGAAGTGGACAAGGGGCATAGTAACAGCAGTAGTAATTGGTTTCTGGTGGGATGATTTCACACTGGGGACCCCAAGTGTCATGGTGTATTGTTACAGTTATGCCAGGTGTTTGATGTGAGTTCAGATGTGCCCATTGTTGCCAGTCCTTCCCTTATTTACCACACACTGCGTATATTGCAATTGGTGATGAGAGGCACAGTCCTTGCTCTCAAGGGAAACATTTCTATTCCACTAAAAACACACCCATGATTTTGGAGGAGGGGCAGGTGGAGAAGCATTATTGGTCAACCTCTTCGTTTCTCCACAGGAGATGTGCAGGTGGTGGCAGAACTATCTGATGCTGGTGGGCTCTGGCATTTGAGTCACAGTGGATATGGTGGCGGTGATGGCTAAACTACCTCCAACGACTAGGACTGCTGCTACTGGGTTGCTCCAAGTACAAATGGTATACTGTTGGTGTCATCTCTGACTACACAACTATGCCAAACTATTTTTACTCGTTCTCCATAGCTCTCTTTGCTTTTACAACTTTCTCTTTCTAAACTACATTTCACAGCACAGCAGGAAATTCTGCATTTTTATAGTAATAGGAAGGGAATAACCTTGGCCATATGAAACACAGGTGGGAAACAACAAAGTTCTCATAAGAAATTCAATGGTGGAAGCATAAAGGTGGAACTTGTATATCTTTTCAAAGGATGGGAATTTCTGTGGAAAAAAACAGCAAATTGTGGATTTTGAAAATAAATTACAGCACAAAAAGGGGGACTTTTCGCATTGGAGACCTTTCTAACACTCAATCGGTTAAAAGACATAATTAAATAAAGTCAAGTCAATGTGGATTTGTGTCTTCCATGCTTCAGTTGGATTACTTCATAAATTGCTCCATTTCTTCTTGGTCAGCCTTACAGATTTTACCATTCAGAATATCCAGGAGAGGGCTGGCAACTTGTAGCCCAGGGGGCAAATTCAGTCAAGTGGCCCATTTCTATATCGCTCAAGCCCACTGTCCCAGCCCAGCCACTTTTGTTAATTTTAAAATTGGCATTAATGTTGTGAAGTAAGGCAACTGATACCACATAGCTTACAGCTGAAATGAGGCTACACTAGTGCGTTCCTACAAAGCTTACAATTTAAGTAATGCTACACTAGTTATACTATAGAGCTTACAAGGGAATGGGTTATGCTGCTAGTGTAGCTCCATTTGGATTGTTCCTCTGTGGTGTCATTTGTGTAGTTCCATTTCAATTGTAACCTCTGTGTTATCACTAGTGTAGCTCCATTTACAGCAGCAATTGGGAGATTTAGTGAGGAGCAGTGGCCCACCAGCCCAGACATATGACCGGCCCAGGGGGCAATTGCCCCCCTGCCCCCAGGCCAGCCCTGCCCTGAGAATATCACAGATGCCCCCCCCCAAAAAAAAAAGTTATCTTTAACATTTCCAGAACAATACAAAAACAGTGCATAGTCATTGTACATAGCTTAATTCAATCTAACTCTGACTAGTCCTCTACACAATCCAAATGAGCCATGTGGTCATGAGCAATTTTGCAACTATATTTAAAACAAATGCAATGGTTGTTGACTTTAGACACGTCAATGTAAACACTCAGAGCAGCTGACAAGCCTTGCCTCTAAAAGGCTGCACCCTTTAGGAAACATAGCCATACTGCCAACCAACAAAAGATAAAATAGTTCACAAACAGCCAGACTGTTTCTTTCAGCATCCTACTCTATAGCAAGGCTTAAATGTTGGCTATACAGAGAAGTAATTTTGATGCTACTTACGTAGTTTGCTAATGACAGGAAGAAGTCCACCCCATGTATGTAAATATTCTGCTCTGAAGCCGTCCAAGGAAAACAACAGCAATGGTGGTTTTGAAAACCTGCAGTACATTGCAGAAATCAGGTAATTACCACATAATAAATATTAGTCAGTCAGACAACTGAATAATTCTATGTTCAAGAGAGAGATGGTTATATTTTCCAACAAATAAGCTCACACATTAAATGGCAATAGATTTTGCATATAAAATACTCATTAACTGTGGGATTATTAAAAGGCTGGAATTATATCAGGCACGTACTGGCAAAATAAACTTAGAACCCTCAGCCCTAACCTTAACCTCACCTGTACTCTCCACAGACCTCACTCTAGTCCAATTGTTTATTGTCTGGTGCAGAATATACTTGAAGCCTATAGCATTAAAAATATGTATCCCTTGGTTACTAGAAGCTTTCCATGCATTGCTTCATAACGCAATAGAGACCTCTTTAGCATCCAAGGGGTCATGCAATAGCCGGTAAAATGGTATGCAAACTAGGAAATAACCAACTGCCACATACCTCCCAAGTGTTACTCTTTAAAGGCATAGTAAAGTCACCTGAGAAGTATTAGCTGTATTGTAAATATCAAAGAAAGATTACTTGAGGTTAGTTATATCTCTCAAATTGTTATTGTTTGAGAGATATACAATGTTAAACTTACCCCTTCCCTCCCCTTTTCTTGACATGAGCTGTAAAGCCATCAGAGCTAGATTCTGGTCGTGTGAACAGGCAGAGGCTCTCCAGGAGAGCCGAAATAGCGATACCTAAAAATAAGTACTTCATTGGAATACTCTACTAAGTGTGCCTGGTTTGCAAGCACACTTTATGGACCGTTCCAATTAATTATTTATTTTTTAGGTATTGTTATTTCGGCTTTCCTGGAGAGCCGCCGGCTGGTCCCGGGACCAGGATATCATGCTGTCAGCTATACAGCTGGCGTATGAGAAAGGGGCAGGAGGGGAGAACTTTATCCTCGTATATCTCTCAAACCATAAAGGTGTCAGAGATATGACTAACCTCAAGTAATCTCTTTTTTTCATATCTACAATACAGCTAATACTTCTCAGGAGACTTTACTATCCCTTTAAAAAAGAGACAGTCCCTCTGAGACCCCCTAGTGTGCCTCTTTTTAGGAGATCAGAATGTGTAGTGTGTACACAGATGGGGTTAGGAGAGTTTAAGCTGTAAATCGAGCCCTAGCGAAGAACTTAATTTTCAGCCATTCTAGCCAGAGCCAAGCTTGCTCAGTTTTAGTAAAATACAGTTTTGAATTGGGTTTGGCATTTGAAAGCTGCTATTACACATATCACTGCATTGTGAGTAATAATCAGCTGAAACCTATACGTTTTCAAAAACAGACATGCAAAATCAGATGTTCACACTGCTTTCTGTAACCCACTCTGCCCTCATTATTCTAGCAGCAGTGGCCAACAATGAAGAACTAGGCATCAGTCCCAAGACACACTTTAACAATCAGCATTCCTGAACTGAGGCAAGAGGAACCGAGGACTGATGGGGAGTTTTGAAGTCTAATGAAATTTAAGAATTTAAAGGGATCAAAATTAATTCTATCACCTTTTCCTGATGAATAATAACAATGATACTTTCACTGCTGGACGATTTATTTTCTATTTAAAAGATATATAAAATAAAATCAGAGGTTTTATATTAATTTTTAAACAGTTTCCACTGGTCCAGAGGACAAGTTTTTTCTGTCCTTAACGAATCAATGCACTTTATTGAAGAGCTTGCACTTTAGGCTACTAGGTATCGTAGTCATCTGGTAGCCACAAAGTTATAATTTTTAAAGACATTTGAGCTGTAATCATTTTGATTAAAGCATCTCCTAGTAGCGGGAGTATCTTTTTACTCACCAAGAACTTTATTCCTCATAACAATAAACAACATAGAAATAAAATCAAGATGGCATTGTCCCTTTAAGCTTGTGAGTCTCAGCTCCAGTCCTTGGGGAAAACAGAGGTCAGGTATTTAGGATAACCGTAATTAAGCACAGGCAGTTCAATTACATTGACTGTGGCACAATTTACCCACCTCTGATTTAGCAAAGAAATCATGAAAACATGACCTGTTGGTGTGCCCCTGACCTCGGTTAACTAATGTTGAGAAACACTGCTTTAAGCAGATAGGAGGTAAAAATCCTGATAAACACGAATAATAATATGTATGTGTGCAAGTATACACATAGGGGTGTGTGTATAGTATATGTGAATGTGTGTATATGCACAGGTCCTTCATAGTCCTGTATATCCATGTGTGTGTTTGTATGTGTATATATGCATGAATGTTTATGTATGTATGTGTGTGTACTTCATACAGTAGTCCTGTATATCCTCATGTGTATGTGACAAACGGGTTTTCTCAGATTAATATCCAACTTGATTTTCAAATGATCTTTTAAGGCCATATAAGTGACTGAAAAGGAACCAATCCCAAGTGGCCTCTGGCTGTGTATTGGTTATATTCTCTGTATACTGGAAATATGTGAATATAAACTGACCCCGCTGGACAGTGTAGTATGGATTTCATATATGGATATATAAACTGACCCCGCTGGACAGTGTGGAGTATGGATTTCCTATACGGAAATATGTGAATATAAACTGACCCCGCTGGACAGTGTAGTATGGATTTCATATATGGATATATAAACTGACCCCACTGGACAGTGTGGAGTATGGATTTCCTATACGGAAATATGGAAATATAAACTGACCCCGCTGGACAATGTGGAGTATGGATTTCCTCACACTTCTCTTCCACCCAGCTTTTGTTTCCTAGAAGGTACAGGAAGAGAAATTTACTATTTTTAGCACCAATGAACAAAATTAAGATGTATAAACATTTTAAACATTTGTATATAATCAGCACAATAAACAGACAATGTTAACTCCTTTAATGCTAGCGATATCTACAAATCATAGCAAATCAAAGCAATGGAGACACCACTAGCATCCAATGCACTGAAATGTATTTTAACATATTATGTTTTAAGAAAGTCTGTGCATTTGTGCAGGAGTTCTAAACAATTGCTAAATCATTCACGCTGTCATGTCGGGTTGTAGAAACTACACTGTCATTCCACTTTGTAATGCAGTTTGGCATTAGACTCCACTAAACTCCTTAGCCAATCTCAAGTAGAAGCAGGTGAACTGCTAGGTACTGTTTAGGAGCTAAAGTCCCAAATCACATGCCTAAAGCCCTTGTTAGCAGAAGTGGGCATGTAACTGTGAAAATGACCTGCACATTACATGCTTATTGCATTAGGTTGGTCTACGCCTTGATCTTTGGCGAATCTAGCAGCTCCCTTAGGTAGCATATCGGTACTGGGTATCAAAAGGTCATATGCATGGAGAGTGTGGGGCAACTCTGGGGTAAAAAACACCACAGGTGGAACATAATCTTAACTGAGAATGTTTTTTTCTTCTTGCCTTTGTTAATGATTATTGTAATATTTTTTTTCAATAATAATAAAAAAAAAATCTTAATTGAGTTAAATTGGGTTTTATCCCTATGAATAGCAGGGACATCTCCAAAGCAATGCAATGAAAGCCTGTCTAGCATTCAAGGTGGTAATCCCCTAGTCCAATCAATGTGAAGTGTTATTTGTCCCTTGTGGTGTATCTGCTCTACTACTTTTTAATAGATCAGCCTACATACTGATGCAGCTCCTGCCATCTACAACATAACCCCTTAGATACTAAAGACATTCCCAGTGTATTGGGAAACAATGCTTTGGAGAAGTCTTAAGTATCTAAGGTCTTAAATTATATTTTGTACAGGAGCAAATAATTCATTTTTCATGTAGGTGTGTAAATCCAAGGGCAGAACTCCCAATAGGCAAATGCCTAGGTGGGTGCTCAGTTATCAGGAGTACCTCAGATGTCCGCTACACACATACTGTGCCAACTTAAAGGCAAGGCCAGATCAATCACACATATACTCCTGATACATGGTGGCCACATTTTTACTGCAGCTTCCCAGCACATATCCATTGCAGCACAGGTGAAATTAAAGGTATAGTAATACTTAAAATGCAAAAAACTATGCTGTAGAGTTTATCCCCCTGAGTAAAACGAGGGTACTCTCACTGCATGAAAGGTGTTTTATTCAATAGTTGTTACAGTTGAAACTAGGTTTTTTTAGGTGCAGTATCACAGTGGCCTGAAATTGTACAGTGGTTCTGTTACTACACCATCCTATGGAGATTTATGGTCCACAGACCAGAGCTGTCCAGAGGATGGTGTAGAAACACCACTGTACAATTTCAGGCCACTGTGATACTGCAAGAAGAAAGATTTTTTGGATAGATGTATGAGCTTTGTCTATGGGTGGTGTAGAGAAATGATGATGTAGATATTTGCTCAAGCATCTGTATATTGTGGGTATCACGATCCTCAACCAGCGTCGTTGAAGAACTATAGAGAAAATAGAAAACAGCGCAACAAATGAAACACCTCTAACCGTAGTAGTCTGATACTGCACCTAAAAAATTCAAGTTTGAGCTGTAATAACATTTTAATAAAAGACCTCTCAGCAGTGGAAGTACCCTTGTTTTTCTCAGGCGGATAAACCCTACGACATATATATATATATTTTTTACATATTAAGTGTTACTATCCCTTTAAGTGAACATTAAATCCACAAACGCTAAGCAAACAAAAAGCTAGCTATGTGCTCTTGACTACCAGTTGCTCTGGTAGCTCAGGGATTAATACTTGCTGAGACATATTGTTGATCCCTCAAATTAAAGAGAAGACTCCACTGCCTGTCTCTAAACAACGATTTGGATATGGAAACAGATACAGACTTTGAAAATCCCCATAGCCACAGTGCTCTTGAGCAGAGACTAGGTCCAGCTGGATTTTGGTTCTGCACGATTCCACTGGTTCTATGGGGATGAGGTGTCAATCTCAGCTCTCATAGATCTGGTTATTAATAAAGGATAGGAAGAGGAGTATTCTTCTCCTTAAAGGGATAGTAATGTTTCACAAAAACAGCAGCTCCAATTAATCTTCATAGTATTTGAGCCATGGAGAGTGTTAATTCAATACTGCCTGAGTTGTAGTTCAAGAGTAATTGAATGATAAAGTTTCTCCCTCCTGCCCCTTTTACCTAGTGTACGCCGAATCCCCTCAGATGTGGAATCTGGTCCTGGGACCAGACAGCTCACAGCTAGAGACAATCTTCTTACAGTGAGCATAAGGAAAACCCTGCCCCCTTGACAAGCTTTTCAGGGTTTTCCTTATGCTCTCTGAAAAGTGACCCTCTTTGAAATCCATCTGGACAGTCTTGCTGCTCTGAGGTGATCAGTGCTACATAAGTAAAAGGGGCAGGATGGAGATACTTTATCATTCAATTACTCATGATCTATGATAGTTTACTCTTCCTTTAAGATGCAGTACAAAAGTTTGAACATGTCAGGCATCACCCCCACCCTCTCACACACACACATATACATACAGGAGATTTCATCTACAACAGAGGAAGGGTTTCTTTACGGTAAGGACAATAAAGGTATGGAATTCACTGCCTGAGGAGGTGGCGCTATTGAATACATTAGATGCCTTTAAAAAGAGCCTGGATACTTATTTAAAAGAGCAGAACAGAGGGCTATGTACGTTAGTATTGGGATTAATATTTATTTAGTGCTTGTTGATCCAAGGAGAAATCTGATTGCCATTTGGAATCAAGAAGGAATTTTTTCCCCCCATTCAAGGCAGAATTTGAGGGGTTTTTTTGCCTTCTTTTGGAACAACGATGGTAAACAGGAATAGGAAAAGGGTTGAACTATATGGACGCAAGTCTTTTTTCAACCTAAATTACTATGTTACATCCATAAATAAACCCATGGATGCAAGAAGTGATGCTTTGGAGAGCTTTTTAGCATCCAAGGGATTATAACTATGCTGTCTACTAGAAAGCAATACTCAAAAACACAGCTCTGAATGCTATGATCACACTTAGATTCATATAATTCTAAGTTCTTACTCCTAAAGTCGTTTCAGAAATAAAGGGTGTTCTTCACACCAATCTACATAGGAGGCTGAACTTTCAAACCTGTCTTTACAGACTGTATTATGTGCATCTGATCACAGGTGAGAGGGACGCGGAGGTACATACGAGTTTATAGTTCCTGATTGTGGAGGGCCCTTCAGCAGGCCCTGGGAAGCTGCATACTTTTCACTTTTGTTAAAATGGTCCTGCCCTCACAGACTCTATATTGGGCTTTTCCACGAGGATAATTTACCTCTACAAACAGAACCATAATTCACACAACAGTCCTGAGTGTCTCTGCAGTCATCGGAACAAGAACATAGACTGCCAGGTAATCTTTTCTCTCCACATCGCAACTTGTCACATGTCCAAATGTGAGCTGTAAGAAGACAAGAAAAGAAAAATGTACTTTATTTAGGAAATGTTTAAAAAGGAGGAATGCTCTTGTTTTCATGTATGTCCTTGAGAGCATTTACAGTAAGAACTTACATATTTTCACAAAATAGAGAAACAATAATATAAAAATTAATAAAAAGAATATACAGTTACATACTGTTTTTAGATACAAGTAAGCAGCTATTATTAGGGATTTGAGACTGGGAGAAGATTATTTTCAAGGTTATTCCAGGATTTTAGAGCTCTGAAGGAGAAGGAAGGTCGTCCATCTTCTTTCTTGTAATGCGGAATAATCAGAGAGTTGTTAACAGTGGACTGGAGGTTATAGTTAGTATGGAGAAATGGTATGAGCATACTGCTCAGGTAGTCTGGTAGCATTTTAGAGAAGTGGTTATAAATGAGGCAAGAAAAGTGAAGGGTACATCTAGGATTCGATTGTTAGCCACAATAGTTGTTTAAAGGGATAGTAATACTTCTTTTTATGTTTATTTTATTTTGTAGGTATCAAAAAATACATGAAGAACGATATAAGTCTTATCTCTCAAACCTTTATGGTTTGAGAGATATTCACAAGCAAAGTTTCATCCTCACTGACGTCACCACTCTAGCTGTCAGATTTGGAATCCAGTCTGCAGACCGGCCGCGGCTCTGCAGCAGAGCCGAGATTGTGAGATATAAGAAGAACTATTTCATTTAAATGGTATACAAAGTGGGCCTGGTTTGCAAGCACACGTTGTAAACCGTTCCAGTGAACTAGTTATTTTTATATCTTGCGATCTCGGCTCGGCTGAAGAGCTGCCGACTGGTCTGCGGACCGGATTCCAAATCTGACAACTAAATGGCAGACTTGACCATTTCGGTCAGTGAGGGGAAACTCTGCTTGTCAATATCTCTCAAACCATAAAGGTTTGAGTGATAAGACTTATATCATTCTTCATGTTTTTTTTAATACCTACAAAATAAAATAAAGATAAAAAGAAGTATTACTATCCCTTTAAACATACCCAATGATGGGTAGTGTAATTACATTGGAGCACAAAGCAACATAATGAATTATACAGAGTGTTGAGTTTACCAAGATAGATAGCTCAGTTGGTTAATGCATCAGCTGCAGAATATCTTCAAACCTCAGGGTTGCAGGTTCAAGGGCAAACTCAGCCTTTCACCCTTCTAATGTAGATGAAAGAGTACCTAGTATGTACTTTTAAATAAGTGAAAATCTCAGGGTATCTTTCCCGGGAAAATACTTTAATTAAAAAAAAAAAAAAAACACACATTTGTGGAGCTGAAGCATACACTATATCTCCATAGTCTATGACTATGACTCTGTAATGTTTTATACACCTCAGAATAATAACACACATAAGGTTCAATTCAATAAGATAAGGAGATGTAATCATGGGGTAAATCAACTGCATTGCAAAGGACAAATTACAATTTTGCAGATTGAAACTGATTAAAATGGAGCCTCTTACCTCTTGTATTCCAGAAAGGTCTTCAGTGAATTGCTTTGCAATGTATTGGAGACATTACTAGCATTCAAGGGGTTAAATGTCTTATTTCAATCAATGAAACTTCATTTCATCTCTATGGTGGAGCTGGTTTGAACACATCGGGCCTTATGTACAAACACCATGAGGGGCAATACTGGATCATACCAACTGCACCATTAGGGAGAAATTTAAAAAAAATGACCATAGAGTTAAATGAGGCTTTTAAGCTCCTGAATGTCCATTATTCAAGGGGTTAAATGCCCTATTTACTCAATGGTTATTTTGGTTATTATTTGCCACCTAAGGTTTGATGGATCTAGAATTGCAACTCATTTGTGCACAAGTTTCACTGGTCCTTATTTATGAAAGCAAACTGGCATTATTCTGGAGTAAACCAACTGCGCCCTGGGGACAAATAAAACTGCTAAATTCTCATGCACTGGAATACAGGTTTTTAACCCCTTGAATGATAACAAGGTCTCCAATGCATTGTGAGACCTATCTAGAATTCAAGTGGTTATAAGCCCAATTTAATATAACAGGAATGTTTATTTATCCCCCTATGATGCACTTGGTTTACTCCAGAATAACTCCAGTTGCTTTTATACATAATTTTTTATGTTTTTATACATATTATACATATGGGCCATGCTTCTTTGGGCCTCTCCATCTTAGAAGCCAACAATACTTTTTAGAGTGATCAATACACATCTTTGTTAACCCACTGAACATCAGAAGTGTCAACAGAGATATTAAACATGATCTGCAAATGCATATTTGACATGCTAAATATTTTGGCTAAGTTTGGTATAATGCTTTTTCATTCAGACTTCAAACCACTGCATATATAACATTTTGAAAAGTTACAGCTTTTTTTTTTTTTTTATGTTTTAAAAGCTTTATTGGAATAAATGGTTGCGGTACAGAGTAAATGAAGGTCGCAGTAACATACTTACAAAAGTGAGTGAGTAATGACATAACAGATGAAAATTACAAAATGTAGATTGTATAAGATCAGGCGGATATATCATATTGCAAACGGGAAGGAAGAACAATAGGATTGGAAATCCTTAGAATTGGAGTAAAAAGCAATATAGGTATAGTTCAAAGAAAATGGGAAGTGTGAATTGGACCAACGAGACTACCCAAGAGGTCTCAAGTGAGAGGGCGAGAGAGAGATTAAATGAAAATGCAACAAGACACGACATAGCTGGGGAGAGATGGAAAAAAATGGGAGGGATGGGGAAAGGGAGGGGAGGCGGAGGGGGCAGGGTGGAGGATGTTGGAGAAATCACTGGCGTACTGTCTGTCTGTGAAAGGTGAACCTGGGCCAAGACTAGCCCAAGGAGTAGTCCAGTAGAGGCACTTGTAACACAAAGAACGCTCAGCAAAAAGGTCTAAGTGAGGAAGAAATCCATAAGGTTTAACAGTGAATCATCCCAGATGATAGCATTTATTAAGATTAAAATAATTGCAAACAGAATGTTACAGATAAATAGAGCTACAAAAGGATACAAAGAGTCCTAGTAATGTTTTCAATACTTTATGAAGTTGTTAAATTCTGTTTTGTGACCTGGATTTAATTATTATATTTTAAACCTCTGAGGTATATAGAGAAAACAAGAGTTGATTAGATAAGATACTGTACAATGGAGTATATTTACATCCAATTTTTGCTTTATTTAGATATCACTGGAATAAAAAGAGAGGGATTAAGTTACATGTTCTAAGGTACCTGAAATATTACAGTATTCTAAAATTATGGGCATTTCCCAGAATACCATGGCACTAACTGGCCATATTGCAGTAGAAGGAAGAATCATTGTTTCTCCTCCCGTTTGTATCACAGATGCAGTTGTGAGCACTAACTAATCCCATCACTTACACACGAATATTTCATAATCAGCCTTCTACCTGTTTAGGGACATACTGAAGCTGAGTGATTCTATGAAGGTTTGAGACTTGAAAAAAGTGGTATTCAGGGTGACATAGCAAGTGTTTTAAAGGGACAGTAATATCCAAAAAATGTCCAGTTTTGTAGAGGTTAAAATATTAATCAATATGCTCGAAACCCTATCTCTCAAACCACTATGGTTTGAGAGATATAAGGAATCAAAGTTCCCCCCTCCCTCCCCTTCTCCTGACGTGTCTAGCTGACAGCAGGAGATCCTGGTCCGGGGACCAGCAGGCAGCTCTGCAGCAGAGCCGAAATCGCGTTATTGCTAAAGAATTAAATCATTGGAAAGGTCTAAAAGGTGTGCCTGGTTTGCAAGTACACTTTGTAGACCTTTCCAATGAATTAATTATTTAGCAATAACGCGATTTCGGCTCTACTGCAGAGCCTCCTCGAGTCGTACGACTATTCTCTTGCTGTCAGCTATACAGCTGACATCAGGAGAAGGGGAGGGACGGGGAACTTTGAATTCCTATATCTCTCAAACCATAGTGGTTTGAGAGATAGGGTTTGTAGCATATTGATTCATATTTATTTTTTTTTTTCTTCAAGAATCTTTAGTGATACAATTCAAAAGCAATCACAACATGAAAATAATGAAAATAGCAATAGAGGTACAGTCACATCTCAAGAACCAGCCAGGTACAGATGTCAATGACATGAAGGAATAGCTAATTCAAATTCTAAATCAAATTGTTACATGTATACAGGCAAACATCCTGATGCAAGGTACTACTATACAAGCCTTCTGGTCGTATTCCAGCTTCACCTAATGACATATGGATCTCAAAGGTCAAAAGGAAAAAACAAGTTAGTGACTGTAAGGTATGTAGAATTCCAAAAGAAGAGAAGAAAGAAGGAGGGAAAGATGAGTGAAAGCAAGTAAGAAGTGAAATAAAAGATAGGAGAGTTCAGAGGGATAGAAAGAGAAGGAGTGGGGGAGGTTAGGGAGGCAGCACCCCAGGACAACGATAAATAAGTCGCACATGAGACCATGATAAGAGGATAGACAATTACTGCAGTATCGTGTCAATTAATGCCTAGAGGATGATTCCCAGCCAACAAGGCGCCAGGATGAAATCTGACACATCAGATAAAAGGAAGATGGTCAATTCAAGGCCAAACAGACCAGACAGAGTCAAAGTCTAACAGTGTGGAAGTTGAAATGGCATGGCAGCATCCCATTCTTTTAACATCAGAAATGTTTGTGTGCCATAAAGAGAGGGGTGGAGCTAAAGCCTGTTTCCAGAATAAAGGTATTAGAGATTTTGTTCCGTTCAGCAGTGCACATATCAGTTTCCTACGGTTGTTAGAGACCTTAAAGGGAAGATGA